>CM051663.1:159769180-160391836 GCA_028020825.1 Podargus strigoides | reverse complement strand
TTTTTTCTCAAATCCCTGTAAATTAAACCTATTCTCTTCCAAATTTATTATGCCAGCAACTCATGAATCAGACTGATCATCTTTCACTTGATTTGAAAAGGAAATTTATGTGGACTCAGAATATTTAAACAATCTTAGCACTACTGCTGAAAAAATCCCAAGCACCTACAAATAAATATTAAAGAAGTAGATTGCGACATGTTAATTTGTAAGGAAAGACTGCACAGTACCAGGAAAAAAAAAAAATATCTCCTGTGCACTGACAGATAATACTACTGTGCATGTGTATATGTGACCATATTGTAAACAGCCACATCAAGAGTTAAATTTATTTGGTAATTGTCGTTTTAAGATTGCAGTTGCTTATAACTTTTGCAAATTTGAACTTCTTTGTTTAAAGTCTTTCATGTCAAGTCTTTTTTTCACAGATCAGTTAGTTAACAGAGAAATGTAAAGGGGAGGCATTGGAAATCCTCTTGAGGAAGCAAAAGAGACTTAAAAACCCCTGCCAATTCAAACAGAGAGCTTACAAAGTGGAAACTGCAGAAACGAGGAAATTCCAAAATAAACTTGTGAATTTTACCTTTTTTCTCTCCTCTGTCCTCATGCAGGAGAGTTTAGTTTGTAATCAGATATTTTTCTACAGAGTAACTCTGCCTCCCTCAGGGCACAGTCTGGATGCACAACTGACAAGCAACACTAAAGCTAACATTTTTTAGTAACTCCATAACAGAAGTTCTAGTGGAAGTTCTAAGAATTTAATAGTACGTTGCGTATTTTTTTTCCAGCAACAGCTCTACGTCGGATCCGAGTCGGTCATAGCGCAAGTGAAGTTCCACCAGTGTGACATGTATGGCACTGCCTGTGCAGACTGCTGCCTCGCTCGAGATCCCTACTGCGCTTGGGATGGCATCTCCTGCTCCCGATACTATCCCACAGGAATGCAGGCAAAGAGGTGAGAGATGCTGCTCTCTGTGATGCCATTTTTGCAAAATAGCTACTACTACAGAGCTCTTGCTGCAACATGAAGAACTTCATTTCTCTCCATAAAATCACTTAGTAAGAAGATATACTAGCTGCTAATTTAGTAGCACAACCTTAAGGGACTGCTTAGGACCCAGATTAATGGGATGGCATAAACTGCAGTACCAGGAATATTTTAATGAATGAAACGAAGTGACTTAGTAATTATTTGCAGTAAGTTTTAAACACACCTGAATTTCCTTATACATCTTTTGGTGTGCAGAGGAAAGATTCTTTGCAGCCTCAGAGGTCTATTTTATACAGCAAATATATCACACTACAATAACATGTACAATAGAATTAAAAAAAAAAAAAAAAGTCAAAGAAGAATTTGTGTAAATAGTCAAATAACATCACCGGCCAAAATGAAACCAGAGCATCTCCAAAAGCCAAGGTTAGGCTTAGGCTTTCTCCAATGAATTTATAAAGACAAGATACTCTAGAGGCCAGTTCAAAGCATGAACCTAATTTGAGTGCTGTAATTCTTCCCTTGAGGAGACTTCTCTCTATCATCATTCACTTATTCATGGCTCTTGGCCTTCAATCTTTTGTGCAGTAGTTTCCCATATACCTGTCCTCTTCCCTCTCAAACCCAGGTTCTCCAGCTACACAGATACTTAATCAAGCATTTTAATCCAGATCTTTTCATGAGACTTTTGAGTCAGCTTTGCCACTAGAGAGAGTAATTTCTAGCCTTAGTCAGCAAAACTTTGGTAATGTATGATTCAAATGTTTTCTGTGGCTTTTTTTACAATTACTATTTCTGCAAATATATGCTTATATAATTTAGACCTACCTGGACTGCAAGGATTAGAATGAATTGAGTAACTTCTGGAGACAGTTTTGAAAGCCAGTGAAGATGGCTCAGTCCAAACCAAGTCACAGTATCCCAAACCCACTATTGCTTCTCAGGGAAAACCAGGAAGGTTTTTTGCTGTTTTTTTTTCTTGTCCTGCACATTTTATCTTTCCATGAATCAGGATACACTCAAACAAATGCACTGCTGACTATAGTCACAAATGCACAACAGACATTTATCTGGATTTTTCTAAAAGATAATAAACAGAGAAAGCATTGAGCAACCCAACTTTTTGAGTAGGGCATGATAAAATGTAAAAATGATAAATACAGCCAATGATTCAACATAATTAAGAATCTCTTTGATTTATTACACTATGGCATAGGTTAACCCAAGTAAGAAATCTACATCACTTTTACAAGCAGGATTGCATAGTCTTCTCATGCCTCTTGCAAGCAGACGTAAGGGAGGAAGCAGGCTCTGGTTGTCTGCTCATCGTGAGAAGAGCCTGCCTAAAATCTTCAGGCCCCAGATTAAGAAAGATGAGCAGCTATATAGTGGGCCAGGGAGACTGATTTTTTACAGTATAAGTAGAAATTGGATTACCGTAATTACAAAACATATGGTTTACTCATCTAATGATATAAAAGTCATTTGGGGAAGGGGAGGGGGGGGGGGTTTGAAAAATTTCCCAGCAGCCTGCTAGGACTGTATCAGCATTTACGTTGTTCTGCAGGCTACTTATTGTCTAAGAAAAGATAAGAGAAACTCACTCGGTCCTGAACTCTGCAGCACATTTTTAGCATATTTCTCACCTAAGACAATTTCCAGAGTAGCAGCCCTTAAGTCCCCTGACACACGCATTTATCCAGGGTTGAGTGATATGAACAGGACCCCAGGCACCTTCCTGTGCCTTACCTCCCCAACATTGAGCAGATCAGTCTCTAAAAGAAGAAAATACTACTGTTATCACTCTCCTTCTCTTAAGATAAGTGCTGCAGCAGTGGGATTTGCACTCAATTGAATGTTCTTGAAGTCTGCCAAATTTGTTTTACATATGAGTATGGGGAAGAGCCAGCAAGAACTAACAATGTTGAGAGGGACAGATGGCATTTCCTTTGTTCATTTTAGCTCATAGCTGAAGCTCAGAGCATTTTAAACTTATGAGCTTTCACTATGTGGTACATAAAGGCAGGGAAAGCTACTTAGGACATGTGTATGAAAGCTGTTTTAAGTTGCCTCCTGCTGAATAGCAGGTGGAGAGCACTGATGGAAAAGGCAGGTCTCAGTAAACAACAAGAAGTTTTCTGATACCAAGTGTCCCTTGGTATCAGCAGGCAGTAACACTGCCATGGCTGCCCTGGGCTCCAAATAAAGTTACTGTGGTGTCCCAGAGCATACATCTCTTGATTTGGCCTGGCCTCAGGGCTCCAGATTTCTGCTCAAGCTGTACAGGGTAGTACAAGTAATGTGAGTACAAGGGGCATTGAGGAGCCCTCTGTTCCTGGCAGCCCTCACTTCATTAAGACTTAGGAAGCTGTGCTTTATATTACATCACACTTGAGCTGACTCTAATACCACCACTGTCTGCTCAAATGTGGCCCTCATACACTACATTTAGGTGGGCTTTTGACTTGTAAGAGCAACCCTGCTAGTGCAGTAAGACCACTGTAAGAGCTCTCTTTTTAATTGCACTCCTACTGGTGAAGAGTTGAACCAAAGCGGGGATGTAAAATGTGTCCTCTGAACTTCGATTCAAAAGCTCTCTGCTTTATATCCTAATGCCTCCAAGGTATGACACTCACAGTGAGCATGGCGAAACACTGGGACAGGTTTCCCAGAGGTGGTAGATGCCCCATTCTTGGAAACATTCAAGGTCAGGTTGGACAGGGCTCTGAGCAACCTGATCTTGTTGAAGATGACCCTGCTCATTGCAGGGGTTTAGACTAAATGACCTTTAAAGGTCCCTTCCAACCCAAACTATTCTATGATTCTATGATTTATTCTATGATATAGAGAGAACTGCAGCCTAAATACAAAAATCCCTCTATGTGATAGCTGGTACTAATTCATTGAACTTTGAAAACCTATATTATAATTTCTTGTAAACGCATAGCCTGGATAATTAATTAGGTATAGGATGTAATTAAGGACAAATGAAAACTGAGCCCAAAATGCCATATTTTGATGCTGGCAATGCAGCAGACTGCAATGTCATGGTAGTTACAGGAGTACGACTCTTGCATACTGCAAATACTTAAGATGTCAGAAGGAAATTATGTTGCATTCAACTTCCATGAAGTGCACTTGAAAAAGCAGAGAGGTCCAGGACTTAATGAAATGCTTTAGTTAACTATTACCTCTGCATTCTGATTTAAGCAGGTTCAATTTTTATCTAAAAACGCACTGAATTCTACGAGTGAGATCCTTAGCTGTGCCAGATCATTGTCCAGGCTGAAAAAGGGCTGAAGTAATTTTAAAATGTCTTTCAGCTTGGGTAGGTCAGGTAACTTGTGGTTCCTTAGATAATTTTAAGAAGCTAACAGTCACCCTCCTGCTTCTTAAAAGAATGATAGTGATGATGACTGTATTGCTTTCTTGCAGATCATTTTTACTAAGTTCCTGAAAGCACAGAGTTACAGACTGAAATCTAACGTCATGAAATTATAAATCACAGAAGAAACTTCCAAATATTCAGTACATTTGCTAGTCATTGAAAATTATTCCTTATAGCAGTTTATCCCAGGAATTGTCTGTTACTCTATTATTCATGGAATTCTGAATGAAATTATTATTGAGAAAAAATAACAAATACCAGGCTTATGTCAATATTTGTGAAATACATTTATCTCCCAGCATCTCCTTCTCCTTCATCACCTCTCCCCCCTTCAGCACCTCTCCCCATTTTTCCTTTCTCTTCAAAAAAGCAGAAAGAGAAGACACAGGTAAATGTATCTTCCCTCGTCTTCACACTTAAAACAGCAAAATTCCATCAAACAAACCTTTCATTTTATTGAATGGTTCTAGAAACTGAAGAAATAGTCTGTCATACAGGACTAGGGTTTTTTTAGCTCTATAATGATCTTGAAGAACCAGAGATTAAATAGTACATGCCTGCTAACTGTCCTGTTCCTGTTAGAGAGGGCTGCCGGGCCTGACAGCAGTAGGGTTTTCCTGTTTGTTTTTTTCAAGGCTAATATCTATAGTATTTATGTACATTTATGCAAGAGAATGTCTCTTCTGAATAATCTGTATATACAGATATGTGAAGCTGGTGGCGGCATTATTCAGCAGTGGCACTTCGCAGAGTTATCAGTCAGCACGCCTACAGCATCTGTACATTACAATGAGAACTCCCAGAGCATGATAAAGCCCTCTTGCT
The DNA here is from genome assembly GCA_028020825.1 of Podargus strigoides. Classification (NCBI taxonomy): domain Eukaryota; kingdom Metazoa; phylum Chordata; class Aves; order Caprimulgiformes; family Podargidae; genus Podargus; species Podargus strigoides. The sequence goes on along the minus strand of CM051663.1, from coordinate 160,386,632 downwards.
ATCTCAGAATCTCAGTTCTCATCATGCATGCATTTTTAGTGCTTTTGCCTAAAAGACCCACCATGATCCCAACAAACTTGCAGATGCCCCTGAATTATCAATGGCTAAACATTGGTTCTCCTATGAATATCAGTAAAGGTACAAGCTGACCTCTTGGTCCACCATCACCACTGGATCAGAAGGTCATATGAGCAACAGAACGCAGAAAATAATCACTGTGTACTGCCAGTTTAGAAATATGATGAGTAACATCCATGGGCAAGATCCTGAACTAGCGTAAATTGACATAGCTTCAGTAAATTCAATTTGTACCACATAAAAATTATGTCATTTGCATTCACGTATCACTGGAGAAAAGCATAATTTAAGTAGTAAATGAAAAGAATGAAAAAATCTGCTTGACTTTGCTTGTTTCTGTCATATATGTTTTGTAATATACACATACCTGCTGTGTAAGATTTTCTGCATTGCATGTTTCTGTTAATCTGCTATGTATGGCATTGGTAATGTTGTGCAGAGTTACTCTTTGTGCAAATATAGGAAAGGTATCCTTAATATAACTAAATTTCAGGTTGTTGGAAATACTACATCTAGCAAATTATGAAATTCCCATAGGGTCTTCTATTTCCCTAGTAAGCAATCTTAATTTTATTAATCAGGATACTCAGAGAAAAAAATTGCCAAAAAGAAGCACGATTCCTCTGGGAATGCACCATACAATTATGGTTTTTATTATTTTTCTGTAAATGTATATAAAAAGTGAAAGCCCAAAACTCACAACAATTTTTCTCTCAAAAACAACTGCATTATATCCAGGTCACAGTTTTTGACCACAGTTCTGTCACTAGCTCTCTTTCTGCGCATGGGCAAGTCATGAATACGTCTGTTTCCCTATTGAGAAAAATGACCTTAACAGCTGTCTGTTACACAGATGTAATAAAATAAAGTATTTGCTCTGTGCTTTAAGATTCCCAAGTGAAAAAAAAAAACAAAAAACATAAGAACAAAGGATAAAAGAACTAGCATTCACATACATGGCAAATTAAACTAAAAGACGAACATTTCCTTGGCTTCCAGAGAGAGACCCCAAAGACAGGCTAAAAGTCCCTTTGACTCTTCATAGCACTGAATGTTGCCCAGTTGATTCAGAGACTCTTATTTTAGTATTTATAACATCAATGTAGTTATGTATAAACTGGACACATAGTTGCATCTCTTCCCCAGACAAGTGTGTTTCTTTTTTTCAGACATATGATTCCCAATAGGTTGAATAAAGAGAAAACACAGGTGCACGAATGAGTACTTCTCACAACGATGCTGAATTTTTAGGAATCAAGGTTTATGTTTTTAATGAATGCTACTTCAGCATAAACCAAACAATCTGTAAGATAAACATGTTTCCACAAACAATTCCTTTTTTTCCTCTCCAGACGTTTCCGCAGACAAGATGTTCGACACGGAAATGCAGCACAGCAGTGCTTTGGACAGCAGTTCATTGGTAATCTACTCGCATGTTTACAAATTGCTAGCAAATGCCTGGAGCGAAGACCACAGACTTTGCTAAGAACATGAGCCAGACCATAATCTCCCCGGAGGTTTTTTACTGGTGTATTCCTAGAATAAGAAGAGTCATGGGAACGACCTCATGTTGTCCAGGTTTAAGAGTCACTTGGTTTCAGTGGCAAATCAGGTGCATCTCATTGCATTCATGTAGTCCTGCAGCTCTGTCATTCAAACTAGGGATGTGGCTAATGCATCTCAAGGGCTTCCAGCAGAAATGTTATTGGAAAGGTGGATCAGAGACAAGAAACAACAGGGCTGCATTCTGAAATGAGTATGAAATAATGCCAGGATGCTCAGACAGAACTGAAGGAGCTCCATAGCATGGACATAGGCAACGACATGTCAGAACACAAATGTGTATTTATGATCATTGTCAAGATTTATACTAAAAGAAGATGGATCATTGTGTCTAATGCTGTTGACCAAACCTCAGAAAGTGCTGATTTCAAAAACTGGTATTGGTAACAACAAAACAGACAGAAAAACATTGCCTGGACATTCTTGGTATTCTTCAAGATGACACACAATGCATTTATAGAGGAAAAAAATTAAATATAAAATGTTCTTTTAGATAGATAACCAGAGAAAAGATATTTTGGATATTAAGTATTTAGATATATATTTTACCAGAGAAAGCTTTATTAAGATCAGAGTCCATTGAATGGTGTAATAGATTTTAGAAAAGTAAATTCCAATATGAAATATTAATTACACAGTAAGTTTGAAATACAACAGTGATATCAAAGCCTGTATTTTTTAGCATATAAAAATGGTCTCAAGAATATTTCTCACTACTGTGTAATAGGATGTTTTCATTAATGAGGCAATTGATTTCCTCCAGAGTAACATCTAGCTTGTCTTCCTCTGGATGTTTTGCTGAACAGAGAAGTAGATTTGACTTTTGGTTAATTTAATTCAACTTATTTTATCAGCACCTTCAGGCCAAAACTATACATTAATTTTACATGTGTATAATAGGGATATGTATAATACTGGTTACGGTATTTATGGTTTTTAAGAGCTTCACGTGCTCTTATTTTTTATCCCTTAAAATATTTAATTATTCATTATATTTAAGCATGTATTGAATCCTCCTGTTTCACTGACTGAAAATGAAATAAATGAATTATTCATAAGAACCAGACACAAGCAATTAGCAGTGCGAAAAGGCTGAGATCTCTTTCTCTGTGTGTAAACTTCGCTGAATCATGACAAAATTTGATCCATTTAACTCATGGTCAGATTCTGTGAGAGCCTGAGATGGTGGGAAAACTCACTTAGCAAGTCAGACCTTCACTACTTTTCAGTCACTATCTGGTTGGATCTGAATTAAACTTCACTCTTAAAAGTAATTATACCCTCAATATGGAGTGTAACAAGTGTTGGCAGTCACACATATTTTTAAAATATTTCTTTTCCTTCCAGGTGAAGTACTGGAGAAAACTGAGGAGCGACTTGTTTATGGAATAGAGTACAACAGCACCCTTCTGGAGTGCACCCCTCGGACCTTACAAGCAAAAGTAATCTGGTTTGTCCAGAGAGCACATGAAACTAAGAAGGAGGAGGTAAATATTCTTATAGCCTAACCTTTTAACTAATAGAGCCCATGATATCTAATCTAAATCTCCCTTGACACAACTTGAGGCCATTACCCCTCATCCTACCACTGTTACCTGGGAGAAGAGACCGACCCCTGCCTTGCTACCCCCTCCTTTCAGGTAGTTGTAGAGAGCAATGAGGTCTCCCCTCAGCCTCCTCTTCAGACTAAACACCCCAGTTCCCTCAGCCGTTCCTCTTAAGACTTGCTCTCCAGACTCTTCACCAGTTTCATTGCTTTTCTTTGGACATGCAGTGTCCTCAATACCTCTCTGATACACAACAGTGTAACAATCCCCTCTTAGTATATGGAAGGACACAGGGAGAAAGGCCTCAGACCACCAAGGGATAAGGATGGTTGCTTACTGCCTAGCAGCTAGGCTCTACTGCAAATGTGAGACACCAGTTTAGCAGGAGACATCTGCAGATCCCTGGAGGAATATCCCTTATAGGAAATGTGGACATTTATAATAAAGATATCTATTCAGGAGCTAGTCAATGGAGGCTGCCTTTGAAATCAAACTAGCTGGTGTTGCAGTGGTATCACCTCATGCTAAGCTAGACAGCTTTATATGGTGAGGTAAAAAATGACTAGTAAACTGCTGAATACAAAAATAACCAAGGATGCCACACTCTGCTTTAAGTATCTAAAATTAAGATGAATGCCATCCCTACTTCAGGCACATTTTTGCTTGATGTTTCATCCAAATCCCAGATCTCTGCATGTTTATTCACACTTGGTATTTCCTCATGTATTTAGCTGGAAGATCCCTACCTATGCATGATCATTCTTACAATATAACTAACAATCATGTCTTTCACAAAAGATAGTGAACTGTGAGGGGAGGAAGATGCCCTATTACATACACATCCCAGTAGACTCAGTAGCTCAGACACTGGCCAGAAGGAGTGTAAATTGGAACAGACTTTAAACTTCCAGTATGTCTTTAGACTAGGTTGAATTTGTTTCAGTGTTTCCCCCTGAAAGTTATTCCATATTTCATGAATAATTATATGATCACTGGAAAAAAACAAATAAAAGCAGAGAGAAGTAGAATCAGAGAGTCATAGAATCACAGAATGGCTTGGGTTCGAATGGACCTTTAAAGACCATCTAGTCCAACCCTCCCACCCTAGACAGGGACGTCTTTCACTACATCAGGTTGCTCAAAGTCTTGTCCAACCAGAACTTGAACTCTTCTAGCAATGAGCCAGCCACAACCTTTCTGTCTCACTATTCTCATGGTAAAAAAATTCTTCTTTATGTCCAACCTAAGTCTACCCTCTTTCAGTTTAAAATAATTACTCCCCATCACATTGTGCATTGATAAAAAGTCTCTGTCTTTTTTATAACCCCCTTTACATATTGAAAGTCCACAATAAGGTCTCCCTAGAGGGTTCTCTTCTTCAGGCTGAAAAACCACAACTCTCTCAGCCTTTCTTTATAGGAGAGGTGTTCCAGCCCTCTGGTTTCTTCCTTCTCTAGACTCACTCCAACAGGTCCATGTCTTTCTTGTGCTGAGGACCCCAGAGCTGAACACAGCACTGCAGGTGGGGTCTCATGAGAGCATAGTAGAGAGGCAGAATCCTCCCTTGACCTGCTGTCCACACTTCTTGTGATACAGCCCCAGCTACAGTTGTCTTTCTGGGCTGCAAGTACACATTGCCAGCTCACGTCCAACTTTTCATCCACCAATATCTCCAAGTCCTTATCTGCAGGGCTGCTCTCAGTCTCTTCAGCTCCTAGTACTTCTGCTTAATATTCATCACCATACTGTTAAACACAAAGATGGGGAAACCGTTCTCCTGGATGCATCTGCTGCCTGGACTAGACAGCTCAGTGCTCCCTGCTTATTATCATCTGCAAAAGCCTTGTGGGCAATAACCTAGCTCTCAGGAGCTATAAGGGGAATTCTCCAAGCACGGAACTGAGGCCTTAAGATCACAATGGTCCTGCAGTTAGATATGCAAATACCTGTAAGTGTTGCCTCAAAAACCTTTGTCAATGCATAAGAGCATTCACAGGGACAGTTATTGCAGGTCAGCTGGAAAATGCCTCTTTGTTTTCCATCCAGTAGTTTATTTGTGTGTTTCAACCTTATTTCCCTCTGTGATTTAGTCACAAGTGGCTAACTCATGCTGGGGAAATAGGAAACTATCTGCTTCACTATCTGTTCTTCCATGCTTGCCAGATTTTCTAGATTGTTTTCATTTCACAGTTCCAGCTCTTCTTTTCTTCAAATAAATATTTTTATCACCTAAAAACGGTGAATTAAAGGATTGTGGATCCCTAATCTTCCTCTCAGAATATAATATTATATTCACCAAAGAACAGTTCAGAAGTATTTACACTGATTTAATGTAATAGTAAGGATTTATGCTCTATAACTGCATCAATTTGTTTTTCAGGTGAAGACAGATGATAGAATAATCAAAATGGACCTTGGCCTCTTATTCCTGAAGCTGCATCGGCTGGATGCAGGGACCTATTTTTGCCAGACAGTGGAACATAGCATTGTTCACACTGTCAGGAAAATCACCCTGGAAATAGTTGAGGAAGAACGCGTAGATGAAATGTTCAATAAAGACTATGAGGAGGAGATACCTCACAAAATGCCGTGCCCAATGCAGAGCAGTATACCTCAGGCATCAAAGCCATGGTACAAGGAATTTCTTCAACTAATAGGTTACAGCAACTTCCAGAGGGTGGAAGAATACTGTGAGAAAGTGTGGTGTACAGACAAGAAGAGAAAAAAGCTGAAAATGTCTCCATCCAAGTGGAAATATGCCAACCCTCAGGAGAAGAAGGCAAGGATCAGGCCAGAGCACTACCGGTTGCCCAGGAACATAGCTGACTCTTGATGGACAAAATCCATCCACTGTTTCTGGGCAAGATTTCAGTTGGACTTAAGCAAGAGGGAGAAATCAGTCTTGATTTTGGTAAATAACACAGGTTTATGTATATAAAATATCTGGACCAAAACCAAAAATACTATGGTAAGTTATACTCTACACTCATGATGACTGTTTAGAAGCATTTTAAATGGAATCTTCTTAACTATCTGATTTTAAGTAGGTGAATGCCTTGACAGATTTCCATTATGGAGGATGTGACAATCTTCAGACTCTGAGTGCTTGAATCAGTTTCCTGTGTGGACCATGCTTGCGCTGTATATTGTTGCACATGATGGAATATTTAGCAAATTCAAATACCTAAGCATTCTCAAGTGGATGAAAAATATAACACATCTTTTCTTTGTTTCACAAAATTCTCATGCTTCAGAAAATGGCATGTCTTAAGATCTTTCATTTTGATTGTGACCTGTCTGAGTTTATCACTGAGAACAATAAGTTGTGTTAATACAGTGTACTGCTATTTCTAAAGGTAATGAAGGGAAATCCTATTTACTTCCTACCATTTTTTTGTCTTATCTGTCATTTATGAAGTGCAGTGTGCTCTCACAGCTAAATAATATTTCCTAGTAACTTGATGTAAGTGAAATGCATGCTGAGAACACAAACAGAATGAAATCCTTCAATTTATCTATATAAAAAGTTGAAATAACAGTTTAGATAGAAAACGAGTCTATCTTGTCTCTAGTAATGGATGTTGCCTTAGTAATGACACGAATTAAGGGAGTGCCCTCTTGTGGCAAAACAAAGCAAAATCCGATATTATCATCTGTTTTCTGAAGAAATGTGTGTAGCAAAGAGGTATTACCCAGATCTGCAGCTGGTTTGTTTTCAGCACACACTTCTAGGCTCCATGTGCTAAATTCACAGATTTAGAAGTCAGTGTTGGAAGTCCTTTATACTGGAAAGACAGCATTTAAAGTAAGTGATGCTTTATGTTGTTAGTGTGCTTTTGAAGTAAAATGCAGTCATGAAAAGTTAGGTTGTAGATTAAAAGCAAGAACAGCATTATGCAGCTGTGTTTCTATAGATTCAGGGTCTGATTCAGGTAAATCTTTTCCTGATATGTGATCTCTTATCAAAAAGGCTGCTTTACTGCTCTTGTGAGTGATACCAGGGGAGGAGATCAGCTAACAGTGTTTTTCAAGACTTAATTAAAAATAAAAAATAAAAAACGTTTTCTTTAAGTAGAAGAAACCAGATGCATGAAATGAAGAAAAACTTATCATTTCTCTACTTGAGAAATCTGACATTACAATATGAATTAGACTCTTTTTTTTATTTTCAAATTGAAAATTATATAGGGAAATTATGAACATAAATGAGTCAAAAATGAGTTAACTCCTCAAATAAGAACACGATGCCAGTAGGGGAAATAGCCAAGCTGATACACATTTTGATGCCACCGAGAAAATATACAATGGATTCACCAGCCACAAAGAGGTTCAAGTCGAGCTTCAACTTCTAACCAGGAAACAGAATTTAGACTTAGTGGGAATTAACAGCCTGGAAAACAGACATTTGCTAGGTTTGCTGTGTTTATTAACACAGCAATTGGTGTGACCCGGTGTTTTCCCAGCAGGCTGTGTATGAGGGGATCTCACAGTTGCTGGCAGGACCAGGTGTTTGAAATGAGCCAGTAGGCACCTGTCAGCCACCAGAGTATGAGGAACACTGGGTTTCCACCTGTGTCAGTGCAACAGCAGATTAACCTTTCTGTCAGCAGCTGTGTTAAGGAAATCAATTTATCTCAGGGTTTGTGTTTCATTGAGCTAGAATGCCTGTCTAAGAGATGGGACCGGACACCGTGCACAGCCTTGCAGGAATTCACGCAGTTGCTGACTTTGATCTGATACAGGAGACTGGATAAATTCACTTTTCCATGACACTGTAATGGAATTTCACTGCACTTAGGATGCTCTGTTTACAGGCATATGGAAAGTGCTTGCATTGAAGGCCGTGGCAGAGAAAACATACACAGAACAAGCCTCCCTGATTTATATTTAATCCCCTATACAATTCTGGCTGGCATCCTTGATGGATAATACCACTGAAATCCTTGTCTGATGAATTATTGAGTCCAGTTCTTTTCAAGAGTAATGGGAGTTATATTTTACTTTTTCCAATTCATTTGCTAGTATCAAGTGCCAAATTTACCATTAATGGACTATTAGAAAGGAATAACAGCATCTCAGCCTGATGGAACAAATATAACTTTGTGCCTCACGCTGAGATTTCAGGTGGAAATCATGTGATATGCAAATCAGGATTCCCAATTTAATACCAGAGTGTGTATTTTTAGCTCCCCGTCCCTTTAGTGGTTACATGTGGAGAATTGCATTAAGTTTTTATTTACCTTTTAAAATTTAAATTTCTAACTCACACCTTACAACTTTCATGGCTGCAATGCCTGTGAAAATTCAGAACTATAAGGTCTTGTTAAAAGAGTGCTAGGACATCTATAGAAGAAGAGAAAGAATGACAATGTATTTTGGAAGGATACGCACAAAAGTGCTCGTACACAGATAATGTTATTTAAAATGCTTCTTTGTATATTTGGGGGGCATTGTCTGCTTCTTTCAGTGATAAGTTTTATGTATTTTGTATGTGCATGAAGTTGTCAAATTACAAATATAATTAAGAACCATATTTGGCTGAAATAATCTGTATTATTTCTCACAGTTTATTTTCACAAGACAATATGATTATGTGCAGATCACTAACCACACATTGCTATTCAGAGATGCCCTTTACTGTGCATTCTATGAGCAGATCTCAGATCAGGACAGAGGGATGTTAGTATGTGGTTGCCAAATGGAAAGCTGTGGCACAGGATAATGAATAGATTTAGTTTGTTAATGTCGGGTAGATTTGGGAAAGCTATGACTGGAGCAGTATCTGCTCTATGAATGGATTTTAAGAGTGAAACATGATCACTTAACTTGAGAAGATTCTAACATGCAAAATTCACTGAGAAACAACAATTTGGATACAGCTTTGCTTTTATCCAAAGTCAGGCTCTGCTGCCTGACTAGGTAGATTGCTTGGACTAAACATTTGGCTTTGCTTTTTTTGTTGTCGATGAGATTGTCACCTTGGACAAACGACTGTCCTCTCAGGTTCTGTTGGGACATCAAGCCAGGAGAGGGTTAGCCTGCTGTGAAATTCCTGGCTTGTATATCTCAAAATAGGTCTTTAGGGGTTAACATTACCTTTCTGTAACGTAAAGCAGATCTCTATGTAGGCAAGAGAAAAAAACAATTGCCCTAAATCCAGGTGCCTGAATTCAGTTAACAGTCTTATTTGAAGAAGTGATCAAATTAACATAACTGACATATTTATAGGGTTTCTCTTGTTATTTTATTTTCTTTTAATTTGAGGGGAAATCCAAAATTTTTTCTCCTAAAAAAAGGCAGTCAGCTTCACTGTTTTAAAAGTTCATTGATCTCCTTAGGCTACCTTGGAGCAGTGAAGCTGGAGTTATTTATGCAACTTTGTCTCTGAAGACACAAATGCCTCCAAAAGCTGCACTATCCAGATAAGAGGCACTGAAAGTGAGCTTTCCTGTATCTGTAACCTAGCAGGCTGTCTGCAGTTCCTATCGGCCCTGGAATCCTGTTCAGTTCACCAAATTACTGCTTTTAAAGGAGAATTCTTGTCCAGTTAACACAAGTATTTATCATAAATGAAACCATGATTGTCAAGTCTTACCTTTAGGTGATATTTACTTTCTCTCCTAGTAATGAGTGTTTATTAAAAAAAAAATTAATTTTTTGAGGAAATAAGTTATCTGACTAGCACTATAAACAGAAGACTGGCAGAGCTAACAATGTCAAGTAAAGCTACTAGTCACTTTGAGTTAATCAACATTTTACAGTTGTGGACACATTTCTTAACAAATTTACCAAACATCAACCTAATCCATCATGGTAATCCCATTTTGCAAAACACCTTTGCCCTGAGATATGTCTCATGTAATGTCAAACCAGGAAATATATTGCTAAGCCTTTGCACACGTGCTCATCATTTGCTCAGGTGAGAGGTACAGGAATGAGAACAGTTGAACGCATTTGGGGCACAGGAGCCTTAGCTGCCCAGTTCCTAGATTTGCTGAGATTCTTATCCATATCTAGAAAAAGCAGATTTAATTGCAGGAGGAGAAGCCTGCATCCATGAATGGCTTAGTGAATCATAGATTCTGTTTCAGAACATCTGTGCTCTAAAGGGCCATTATGAATTAGCTGTTTCAGTAGACATCCCCAACTGACAAACCCAGAAAACTCCATTGAAACAGAACATCTCTTTACTTACAAAGTCAGTTAATTTAACTGCAGAATTTCATGCCTTTGAGAGCATTTTTGCACATCTTTGAAAAGCCGTGTTTGAAGTACAGCCTAGGATTGCATTTAATGTGGGTGCATTTGTATAAATTATGAACTCTCAGAATATCTCTAGTCGGTTTAAAATTCATCATATCCAACAAAATCATACATTTAGCCCATGATGAATTTTTCTCACTCTGAAGAATCACACTCACCCAGTGCCCTCAACATAGACTTCAAGTATGTCTGTGAATGCACGTAATGTCAGTCATCATCATCAGGATCATCATAAGCTGCAGCAGCTGTAACTCAGTCTTCTCCTCTTCTCAATAATAAGAGATGAAATTTGCAGACCCATGGGCATGATCAATGCACCATGAACGTTTTCTGCATTTTAATTTACTAGATGCATTAAAGGGTGCTATTACTAACCAGAATTTGAAGAATACACTGTGGACCTTCTCAAAATCAAGGTGCCTACATTTAGCCTGTACCTGGGGCTAAACTGTAGCAGCTGCTCTGTCAACTGATGACACCTCTTCAGCTGAGAAGGGGAATCAGGGGAAAAAGGGAGAAGCCTCATGGGTTGAAATTTAAATGGATTTAATAAAATAACAAAGCTAATAGAAACACAGGCATAAAGTATGCAAGCTTATACTCAGCCTAGTCTTTGAGAGCAGCAAAAGGAGCAGGAATCCAATAGGGGGGCACCCCCAAAAAAGAAGAACTCCCCACCCTCACCAAACTCCCTCCTTTTATAATGAGCATGATTAAGTGGAATGGGATACACCTGTGAGTCAGCTGCCTTGATTGGATCTCCCAGCTGACTCGGGGCTACTCAAGGCCTGCCTGCCATGGCTGGCCCATGGGTCTGTGCCTGGGAAACCAGGACACAAGGTAATGGAAATATTACACCTGTACCTTTAACTCAGGCATACAGATCACTGGTGTTTAATTTACTGCATTTTCTTCTGCTTAAATGAGTAACTACATTATTATATTTCAATAATTAAAAATCTTATTGGATCTTTTTTATGTTTAATATTTGTTTAGTTTCACAACAGTCACCAGAGGGATGAAAACACATTTTAGCACCCCTTACTCTGCTATTTACAGGAGCAGAAAAGGCTTGTGGCAAAACAAAGCTCCCCGACACAATGCAGTGTCACGCTGCAGTGATGTAGAGAGTAGTGCCAGGGGAGTGGGCAAGTTAAATCAATGCAGTGTGATACCATGCAGAGACCTCAGCTTGTGCTCCAAAAGCAGTGTGTAAGAGCATGCCTATACTAATCAACATGTTTTTCAGACAGCTTCATTTTATAGTAAAGGCTAACACATCCCGCTCATTCCTGCTAGAGGGTGGAAACTTTTCGAAGAAGGTCAAAGTGAAAAATCAGAGTTTAATAAGTCTATCAAGGAATATACAGCCTCTTTACAGTGATGTCCATTCATGGTCTCGTCAGACCGAGTCCAGGATACAGTCAATATTTAAAGCACAAGAGCCTATGGTTGTTCAAGTTTCTTTGTTTTGTTATATGGGGGGAATGGGGGTGGACAGGAGGGAAGGTGTTGGGTTTTGCTTGTTGGGTGTGTTCATTTTGGTCTTTTTACCTTGTAATTGTTGGAGAAAACCAGAAGTTTTTACATTGTAATCTATCAGGTCCTTTTTAGATGTGTTCATTAGGATTGGATGATTTGTCTTATTAATTCCATCATGTTGCTTAAAGGTAATCAGAAAGACCATTTCAAGAAAATTTTTGTCTCAAAGTAAATAAACCAAAACATCAAAGTTATCAATATAGCTGAAAATATTGTAACAACTTCTGAGTAGTTTTATCTTAGAGAGTTAGCAGATAAAGCCAGTGAGGAAGATGAAGCCGACAGCATTCAACAAGAAAATATATATTGGCAAATGATTTTGGACAGAGGGATTTTTTTGTTGTTGTTGAGGGGTTTTTTGTTGTTGTTTTGTTGGTTTTTTTTTTAAAAAAAACAGCAGATATCATTAAGTGATGTACTTTCATTTATTCAGAGGTCATGATTCACCAGAGATTAATTTTAATAAGAAATCATTATTACTTAGATTTACCTGGAAACTAGGGGAATTAGGTGCTTACTCACTCTTATACCATGTTTCTCTGAAAAAAACATATTCATAAACCTGAAGTGTCACTTCCAAAGAATACCTGCCTTTCTATCTTCCTGCCTTTTAATCATCATGTGAAGTAGAAACTAAGACTTCTCTTTAATGACAGGATCAGATAGCTACCATACAGATCTATCTCCATGCTAAGCAATCACTCCATATTTACATTTATGCTGTTCCAATGATCAGATTTCTGTTCAAAAGAAAACTGATTTTAAATCTATGACAGGATCCGATAGAGACTGAGCATCTTCACTGCTACAGGGAATGCTTTGCTTTCCATTCTACCAGGAATTCTTTGGGGCTTTTTACCACAGGCAAATATCATAATCTCTTCTAGGCTAGATAATCTTTCCAAGTCCCCTCCAGCCTGGTCTGTGATTTTGTGATTCTGTGAACATCACAGTTCAATTAGTTGCATCACATTTAATATGTGCTGGACACAAAGGAAAGTTTATGTCTTTCTCTGGCTTCAGATATGTGTGCCAGTCAATTGTAAAATCTTTCCATTACTTGGCCTCAAAGAGACATGTCATGCCTCAACAGGGACAGTTGTCTTTAAGACAAAGTGCCAGGTGAAAACAACATGTTCTTCGGTGCCTCTTAATATCCAGGTTAAAACCTGAAGAAGGCTTCTCTGCTATATGTTTTTTGTAAGTTTAATAACTTTTTTCTCCAGTTTCTTACCTCACTACAGAACTGGATAACGAGGAAAAGAGTGCATACAGATTTACTTGTTGACTGAATGAAGCTCCAGCCTTCAAAAAGATGGAGTTAGAAGGAAATGTTTTACACAGATTAGTAACAACAATAACAGCTGCTGAGAGATCCACACGATCCAGCTAGGCCTTAGCCATGTATCACTTTCCCAACTCTATGGAATTTAATTGGAGAGCTGCTCCTGACTTGTTAGCTCCACTGCTAATTCTTTTGAATTCAGAAGATGTCCAGAATAGAAACAAACTCACCTCCCAGTGGGCCTGAGTCACAATGATTAAAAGCTGATGCTGCTGATAGCCATGGCATACATACATACTACAAGACCTGAAAGTAAGCCCTGTAGCTATTCCGATTATCAGAGCTTCCTGGGCATCAAACACCTGATGGCCCTACCTAAGAATAACATGAACAAGGCAGAATTGCATCATTAAAGAAGGACATTACTCTGAGTTGGGAATGCCTGCTGTTTAACATGTAATGCAGTTAAGTGGAGTTCACCAAACAGAAACATGATGATCAGATTAGCTGATGTTCATGTGATATGATGAAAGCTCATCAGTTTTCATGCTAGGGCTCAGAAAGTTCTTCCCATGCAGCTCTGATTGAGGCTTAACTCTGTCCTGCTTTTCTTCATTTTATTCCCCGCCCCCCCCCCCCCCGCCCACAAATAGGATTATTTCTGCATTCCATCATTATGTTATCTGAAATCAAAATTAAAAGCTTTATGGACTTCATAAAGTTCATAATTCCCTGAGTAGTACGGTAGTCTTCTATGATGGAGTGATTGTGTTGGACAAGGGAAGAGCAACTGAAGTCATCTGTATTGACTTCTGCAAGGCCTTCGACAAGATCCCATACAACATCCTTATGGCTAAATTTGAGACGTATGAGTCTGATGGACAGACCACTTGGTGGAAAAGAAACTGACTGGATGGCCACATCCAAAAAGTTGTAGTCAGTGTCTTGGTGTCCAAATGGAAATCTGTAACAAGTGATCTTTATTAATGACAGACAGTGGGATGGAATGCATGTTCAGCAAGTTTGAGGATGACACCAAGTTGAGTGGTGCAGTTGATTTGCTAGAGGGAAGGGATGACATCCAGAGGGACCTTGACAGGCTGCAAAAGTGAGCCCATGTGAACCTCATGAAGTTCAACAAGGCCAGGTGCAAGGTCCTGTACCTGGATTGGGTCAACCACCAGTATCAGTACAGACTGGATTGAGAGCAGCCCTGTGGAGAAGGACTTGGGGGTACTGGTGGATGAAAAATTTGATGTGAGCCGGCAATGTGTACTTGCAACCCAGAAAGCCAATCATATCCTGGGCTACATCACAAGAAGCGTAGCCAACAGGTTGAAGGAAGTGATTCTGCTCCTCTGCTCTCCTGAGACCCTGACTGCTGTACTGTGTCCATCTCTAGGGTCCCCAACACAGAAAAGACATAGACTTGTCAAAGTGGGACCAGAGGAGGGTCATGAAAATGAGCAGAAAGTTGGAACAATTCTTCTATGAAGACAGACTGAGGGAGTTGTGTTTTTTCAGCCTGGAGAAGGCTCCATGGAGACCCTATTGTGGCCTTTCAATCTATAAAGATGCAGAAATATTTTTACCAGGGCTTATAGTGACATGACAAAGGGTAATGATTTTAAACTGAAAGAGGGTAGATTGCAAATGCAGGTATTTTTTTTATTTTTTTTTGTGAGACATCGGAACAGGTTGCCCAGAGAAGTTGTGGCTGACCCATCATTGGAAGTGTTCAAGGCTGGGTTGGATGAGGCTTTGAGCAACCTGGTTTAATGAAAGATGTCCCTGCCCATGGTAGCAGGGTTGGACTAGACAATTTTTAAAGGTCTCTTCCAAGCCAGACCATTCTATGATTCTAGGACTTATAGTCCTGCTGTATGCATAAGCCACATACATAGGTTGTGCTTGTAGCAAGGATGGTATGAATCTGCTTCAGACAGTATGAGCTGAAGCTTTTAGAATAAGAGGTTGCCTATCCAGTTCTAATGAAGGCACAGCCAAAAGTTATAGTTATATATATGAACTTTCAGGGAACTGATGAATTAACTGATAATTATTACACATGGTACAATAACCTTGCCTGTAGTCATCTTCTGTTTCTATTAGTACCTTGAAATTTTCATACTCTTGCCATTTCTATCATCAATTTTAAACACTTTAAAGTTGTCTACAAAACTAGGCTATAATTTGGGGTTTCAGAGTGAAAGCCTACATTCTGTTCCCAGAAGATGAGGATTTTACACTTTGAGTTTTCTGCTCAGAATCTTCCTTCTCTGCTATGACTGTATCCTCAAAACTCTTATTGTCTCCATGAGGCTTTTATTGCGTCAGCAGTCTCTTGAGTTCCTCTTATTTCTCCAGGGAAGATTTTTTTTTTTTTAAGTATTGTATTTAAAGATGCCATTTAGATGCAAACATCATACTAGGCACTTCACAGAAATCAGCTACAGACTTTCCTTTTAGCAGAGTGACTCTCCTTCAGATCAGGGATTTAGCCTCAGGAACTTGAAAACAATTTTTTAGCACACTTGGCAGGGTTAGTATTCTTAAAAGAGAAATATTAGCAGTTGATTAGATTTACACAGCAATATATCTGGACATGTAGAAACACAAACTGTGAACTAGTTTTGGAAAACCACATTGTGATTCTGAAAGCTACCTCGTAGACCTAAGTCGTCTTCTTTACTAAACAATACTCCGTGTTAATAGGATGCATACATACATCATTTGGTATCTAACTAGATTTCAAGGCAAAAGAGAAATTTCTTTAAATATCTATGGAACTATACAGAAAAGGAATGTGGACAAATACATTCAGAGAAAATTTATTTACTGTATAATTTCTCCAGCGTTTTATTTCTGAAACACAGCTTAATTCCTTTGGATATAACTGAGATAACCAGCAAAGATGCAATTATGTTGCTCAGCAAATAAGTACTATATGTCCTACTTCCAGAAAAGAACTAAGAACGTCACCTACCTAACATTGCAGACCAGAACAGCTGTGACCCCTAAGTCACTTGCACCAGTTACACACATCAGAAAGATCAAATGAGTGGCATAATTTATCAAGCATGCTATTTCAGTTGGGAATTGAATTTTGTCCCAAAATCATTCTATAACCACATTCTTAGCTTGAGTAATTTTTACCTTCCCACTACACTAGCTCTGGTTCCTCATTATATCTCCAATGTACTCATCTCAGCTGTATCTGAACAAGGGTTTGTGGGGCTGGTAAAGGGGACCAGAGCAGGGAATGCAACAACAGATACTGGGCAGAAGGCACAGGAGGGTCAAAGGACAGTAGGAACATTTAAAGAAAAGGATGGACAGCTGATTTGTAAACTGGATTTGCTGTTGCATCCATGACCATTTTAAATATTAAATTGTATCAGAAACAATTCATTTTTCAAAAAACTCCTGAATTTCTTTGAAAGCCATTTATTTTAAAGAATTATTTCAATGTATCTGAGGATTTGCAATCACATAAACATGTGCAATGTATATATAAAATACACCTCAGCAAATAGTGGTGTGGAATATATATGCGGTTTGCATAAATGTAAACATTTCATAAAAACAAAAGTAGCGGAGAACTCATTCATTCTGGACAACCAGAACCTATGTGGTGTTCCCTCCAGTACAAACTAAGCCTAAGAAATTTTAAATTCTCTAAATAAGTTGAAGTAACACTTCAACACTAACACTTCATTGAACGGGCCTGGCTACTCTCATTGGTGCATTAACTGGACATCCTAAATACCTTCATGAAGAGATGCAAAAACTCCAACACCTGGGAAACAGTAAGTCCAGACATGAAAAATTCAGAAAACCTTCTGGCATGCGGCCCCTTTGCACTCTATTTATAGAGCTAAAACCTAACAAACCTGAATAAGAATCAGATTGCAGAGCTTCCAAATAACTTTTTCTCTTATAAATACTAAAACACCTCAAGAAGTTGCACGGAAACTTCTATTTGTATCTGTTTGAAATAGCTGAAATTTATGAGCAATTAAACACAGAGGTATGTGTTTCCAGCTTGGACTGGAAGTAAAGGAAGACACAGGACTGAAATGTTCAGAACTAGAACTTTATAGAGAAATATTTACAATACAATATACTACAAACTAGGCTCAGTAAATAGGGTACAGGTCTGTCCTTACCTCACCAGCTAAAAATCCACAAAATGAGACACAGTCTTCTAGTTTCTACCTTGTCTTACGAAAGTTCACGATCATCTAGTCTTGTTCTTACACAGCCTGCTCCGAAATCTTTTACCTCTGACAACTGGTCTGCAGCCATCTCACCTCCTCAGTGAGATAATTTATCTTCTTACAGTTATTTACAATCTGTTGCCAGGGCAAGAAGAATGGTACTTGCAGTGGACAAACTCCAGGAACAGCTGGAATCCATAGGTGATTTCACATTAAGTACTCTTTACTTTCTGTTCTCACAACCAACCCAAATGCTTACATGCAGATATGTTCCGCAGTGCTTAAAATGAGGGCATGAATCATGGGAAGGAACACAAGGCCTCAGCTGGCATTCATAGGAAGGGGGAGAAATGTGAAATAAAGGTGCCAAAGAACAAGCTATAACTGAGTTCCTGCTACCTCTATCAGATCTGCATTTAAGAGGCTCAAGATTAAGAAAAGAAAGGATGGAGAGCTGGTATATAAGCTACAAAACGTATACACAGGTAAATTCTGATTTTAGAGTCCACTGGATTCAAAGCAGCCA
Organism: Podargus strigoides; assembly: GCA_028020825.1. Classification (NCBI taxonomy): domain Eukaryota; kingdom Metazoa; phylum Chordata; class Aves; order Caprimulgiformes; family Podargidae; genus Podargus; species Podargus strigoides. Next base: position 160,368,608 of record CM051663.1, on the reverse strand, counting down.
TAAGAGTGAAGCAGTGTTGCGAAGAGTGCTGCAGGGGAGCCAGTGGTAGGTGGTTCATGAGGATACCAACAAGGCATGTGCTAGTGGGAGACAGGATCCTGGTGGTAAATGTAGACTTTTGGCTGAAGGCTTTGAATTAGAACTTCTTGGACAGTGTTCTCTGCAATATCTCTAGCTCTAAGCACAGGGATATACAGACAGGCAGGTAGAAAGATAGAATATGGTCACATAAAGAGAAATGGTTTAAGTTAAAAAAAAAGTGAAAGGTCTTCAAGAAATATGGAATCTGAAGAATATGTTAAAGTGTCTGCCACTTAGTTATTTTAAAAGTTTTAGAACTGAACATCAATAAAGAAAAAAAATAAGAAGGAAAAAAAAAAAAAGAAAAAGGAAAAAAAAAATTAAGGTTGGGATCATTCATTCCTTAAGAGGATTCTTAGAAAAACGGATATAACAACAGTAAAACAAAATTTAGGCAAGAGGGAACGTAAATGTTAAACATATAAAATTCAGTTAATTGGGGGAAAAAATACACAGCTAGATTTAGATTTTCTGTACTAATACTTTCATATTAATTTACTTTTAATATAATATTTCTATATAATTATCTTTATACACAATTCTGGAAGATGTTGAGTAATACATATTTATGATCAATATAATAAATATCTATTTTTATAAGACATACGTATATGCTTAATATGTCATTTGGAAACTAATTGTACTGTCTATTATTATAGTCTAATTGTTTAGGAATGAGAAAGTATATTGCACTTGTGAAAGGAGGGAGGTTCATGTCAAAAATAAAAAAAAAGTCGAATAGGCCATCTCTGTCACATTATGTCACATAATCTTCACAGTCTGAAGTTTGAAGTGAATTAGAAAGAATGTACTTACAGAGTTATACATGGACCAAATTATTAAAGGAGGACTACTCTCTGAAAATGATGAAAAACATTACAAAAACTATGGAGAAAACAAGAATAGTGTAAATCTTCAGATAATCCTCCAGAATCAAAGTGAACATGTGGAACATGGTGCACTGGATACTCTTTAAAACACTTTTGATAGCTATTTATTAGAGTAGTTAGTGCACTTAGAGGAGAACAACTGACTTTTCCATCAACAGCATTCTCGCTCAAGACAGAAGGCCGAAGTGGCAACAACGTATTCAGCAATTTCATCTTTGAATAATGGGAGCCACATGGCAGTGACATCTGACATCCTTGTGGAGGACGCACCTTCTTTAAAAGAGGAAGCCATACATACAGGATGACAAAAGTTAAAACAAAATAAAATGAGCTGCTGACAGGACAAAACACTTCCAAGCAAAGATTGGCTAAAATTGCTCTATTAGATGTTTACATTTAAAAATATAGCACTAATCAGAAGGGAAGAAAAAAAATGTATGAGCAACACCCCCAAAAAGAACTATCATGGCTAAACGATAAAGAAAATAGGTATTAGAAAAAAAGTCTTCCTTCCAAAATGGGATGTTTTGAAAAGAAAAGCACAGAAGATGATAAAAAGTCAAGTTGAATATAAAACTATAAAACAAAAAACCAAAAACAACAACAAAAAAAGGTGTTTTAAGGAGAAATTTGCTAGAGGCATGAAAACTAATAATGGAAAATTTCAAATACATCAGAAGAAGGAAACCTGCTAGAGAATTCACATGGCTAATAGATGGTAATGATAAAAGAAGCATTCAAGGAGGATAAGGACAAGAGCTAAATCAAATTTATTTTATGTGCAGATCACTAAACAGCGGTTAGAGAGTTTCCTAAACAAGGTGCATGCACATTCACAGAATCACAGAATAGCCTTGGTTGGAAGAGATCTCTAAGATTGTCAGATCCAACCATCATTCCTCATAGGATGAGCTGAAGAAATATACCTAATAGAAGTATATATCTCTGTACAAGAGATTTTAAAAGAGATGGGTATAAGGAAGCATAACAAATTTCCAGGATAAGATGGCATTCACTCAAGAATCCTGAAGAGACACAAACATGAAACTGATGCACTGCCACCTGTGGTATGCAAGTTACTCACTGAATCAGCATTTGTACTTTAGGAAAGCAAAACGGTAATCCAGTGTTTATGAAACCAATCTTGTCTTTAAGAAGGGCTGTAGATTTCTGCACAATCTATTTGGAAAGAATTTTTATATAGCGAAGAGTACACAAGATGTACCAAACATTATCTTTCATTTGAAAAAAAGGAAGAATCTGGTTTAATCTCTACAGTTTATAATTTGAGTATTCAAAACTGTCACTGGTTATATTCAACAGTGTGGTAAACGGAATGCCAGACAAAAAGTGTCTAACATCAGTTCCTTTTCAAACCCACCAGTCATGCTGCAGCAAAGCTTAGATGATCATTGCCATCTTTCTCAGCAATTAGAGAAGGAAACCATCTTAGCCTGAGTTCCTGAAAAGTTCAAACTCCTTGACAGATGGAGTGTTCCCCCCATAGGAACTGCAGGGAGGCATACTTAATCCTTGAACTGGCAATCACTGCACCACTGATCACAGTAATAAACTTATTTCTCAGTTCACTTACTTCTGTGCCTGGCTAAGCTTAACTGGGCCGGAGGAATTTGTTAAACAAGTCTCTGAAGCTTCTTTATCCAGGTCAAGGTAAAAAAAAACAAAAAATAATAATAAAAAAAGACATGTGAAGAAGCTGTGGTGACATTCCTTATTATACTAATGAGCAGTTTAGTCCTTTTTACTATGAGTTAGTCATTTCCCCAGGTGAGTGATGATGGAGAATAAGAACAGACTGCCATCCCAGGAAACAGTAAAATAGGGGAAGCTATTTTATGCTTTAGAGATACCTTATTTGATGCTTGCACAAGGCCTATTAGCTGACTCATCCAGTCTCCAGCATTGTGGGCATTTTCTTAAAATCATAAAAACAGAATAAATGGTGGCTTCTTGACCAATGTAGTAATGAATCAATCTTTGGGGGCAGATCTTAGGGTGCTCTCTTCTGCATTTCTCACTTGCTGCTGAAGTTGTACTCCTGTTCAGTTGGTCTCTGGCTTACTTTGCTCTAACCCTGCCCACGAGTGATTTACACAGCCTGGCTATCTCACTAAAAGCTGTGACAGGGCTCTTGTAGGATTTAGATCTCTTGACAAAGAGACTAGGACTTAGCTACCACAGTGTAATGCATGACTTTGAGTTCTGATAGTCTGAGCATCAATAGTTCCCACCTAGGACCTATACCCAGTTCTGTTTGAAAGGCATTGCATAGGACTGATGTGTGCCCTTGTTATATGGAGGTGTTGCTAAGACACACATGCAAACCTGTGAGCTGAAATGTGTATAATCTGGTATAGTTTGTTCCTCACATACCTACATGTAAACTAACAAAATGTTTAAAAAGGAAAAGAAAAGAAGAGAAAAGAAGAGAAAAGAAAAGAAGAGAAAAGAAAAGAAAAGAAAAGAAAAGAAAAGAAAAGAAAAGAAAAGAAAAGAAAAGAAAAGAAAAGAAAAGAAAAGAAAAGAAAAGAAAAGAAAAGAAAAGAAAAGAAAAGAAAAGAAAAGAAAAGAAAAGAAAAGAGAAAAGAAAAGAAAAAAGAAAAGAAAAGAAAAGAAAAGAAAAGAAAAGAAAAGAAAGAAAAGAAAAGAAAAGAAAAGAAAAGAAAAGAAAAGAAAAGAAAAGAAAAGAAAAGAAAAGAAAAGAAAAGAAAAGAAAAGAAAAGAAAAGAAAAGAAAAGAAAAGAAAAGAAAAGAAAAGAAAAAAGAAAAGAAAAGAAAAGAAAAGAAAAGAAAAGAAAAGAAAAGAAAAGAAAAGAAAAGAAAAGAAAGAAAAGAAGTCTGTACTTCGGCTCTTTTGTGTCTTGAGAAATGTGGTGAAAAGAATCATTTAGCATTTGCTATGCACTCAGAGGCCAAAACATCAATGAAATAAAAAATTCTCCCGTTGGAGGTGTGTTCAGATAGTGCACAATTTAAGGCATCAGGAACAACAGGCACAAGCATAACACAAATTATTGAATGATTTCTTGGTGTTTGCTTGGTGCCCTGAATAAGGCAGAAATCCTGTTGGAAGAGCTATGATTTCCTTTTGTTACCAGTGGTAAAGAGCGTATATACATTAAGGATCAACTTAAAGCTGCAAAGATGATAAATTGTGATGTTTCTTAACTTTGGAATGATTTATTTGTCAGACTTCACTAGTTTTTTTCTGAATTATTTTATTAGCTTATGCACAATGTGTGATCTAGTGCAACTGTCCACCTCTGTTAGAGGTGCCTTTCGGAATAGACTTTAAATCATTGATTTTTCAGATTGATTAGACTGAGGTTTTTTAACTGTTTTATTTGATTACTTGTAATAGTGATAATAGTAATAAATAATTATATAAATGTTAACACATAAACTGTGAGAATAATTTTAAGTATCTGTGGAGAACCTAGATTAACCTAAAACTATACATAACCATCTGACAGTCAGAGATTTATTTTCCATAGTTTTCTTCTATAGTGAATGCTGAGAACAACTCCTCTCTTTGATCTTGGCAAAAGGATTCTTATCCTCAGAATCAAGCTCCTGATGGGATAAATAGTCATAATGAAGTCAGTTATGCAAATTCTAACTTTTGGATACAAATGCTAACTTTTACATTAAAAAGTAGCACAAATGAATACATAAAATATATGAGTGCTTCTTAATGAGGAAAAGTTCATATCTGCATATGTGTACACTCATGCTAGACTGCTCATCATAATCTTCCTTTTGATTTTTGTGCAGAGAAAAGCCATATTTTGTTGGATCAGATTTGGAACAGAAATTCAACTTTCACCTTCTAAGCCAATATTGATTCTGGAAATGCTTTAAAGTAAACTGACAACTTCATTTTATCATTTCATAACAAGACTTCTGATATGTCATTAATGCTTTCAAGATACAGAGGAAAAGTCAAAGTCACTCTTTCTTTCTAAAAAAAAAAAAGCTTAATGAAAAGTTTACAAATGTGTGTATACACATATATAGCATTTTTTTAGCTGTTCCTGACAATTTGGGGACATTTTCCAGAAGGTGTCACTTTATCCCAAACATACTTCATGACCTAGTAGTCAGCTAGTAAGTCATCATGGGGCAGCAAGAGATCTAAACTAAATAGGATTTAAAATACTCGGGTTTATGCAGTTATTTTCTACCTTGGACAAATAGCATATCACAGTGGGACCTCAATCCTAGTTTCAGGTCCATGTTATCTCCAATACAGACGGTGTCAGTATGTAATTTAAAAAAAAAAAAATTCCTAATTTTCTTTTTTTTCATATTTTTTTCTTGCAGTTTTGAATGGCGTATGTAAAGAGTCAGACTGTTAGGGAGCTGCAAGGGATGGGGATGTGCTAACTTTTGTCCTGAGTGAGGTGAGCGGCACAGGCTGGGCACAGCAGCCGGGCTCAGCCCAGAATCTGGTCATCAGACATGTCCACAGCAATGATGCAAGTCCATAGGCTGGCTGGGAAGTTAAGACTGTGGACTCAGAAACTCCAAGGCATGTTTGAAGTGCAGCTCAGGCAAGCACCAGGCAAGGGCCTGAACTTAGATGAAACTCCTGAGCAAAGGGCAGAAGAACCTCTTTCTTAAACAATTCAGCAAGGTTACACCATATCAGAGCTGACCTCCAACACCAGCAACCAAAGTTCTGGCAGAGCAGAGAGTTCAGAGATGGTCTCTGCACTCAGGTTCCTGACACAGACTTTGCTATACAGGTCACTAACTTGAATGTGACAGCCTGTCACGATCCTTTATGCTTGGCACAGCCACATGCAGCACTAAAAGCCCTGCTGAGTAGCTGTGCATACCATGTGAGCACAGAATAGCCCTGGAGCTGGGCAGAGTGAAAACCTGATTTTTGTCCCCTGACTGTAACCGTTTTTCTCACTCCAGCTGTGTTCTGGGGATGAGTCATCCTCAGTGCCAAAGGTGTAAGAAGCACACACAGGAACATAAGGAACAGACACTGCGCAGCTGAATTGTCAAAACTTATGTGAGTCTGTGGGATTTTTTTGAAGCAAGAATCGCAAGTCTCATATTTAATGCATGAAGTAAAATTAGCTTTGAATTCCTTCTACTCAAAAGCCTTAGAGTAAACATGTGAAGTGCTAAAGAATCATGCTGTACAGTGAGGACCTACAAAAAGTTCCTACATCATAAAACAGGTGTGAAGCTGGTAGGGCTGTGAGGCAGGGCTAAGAGGAAGATGCAACAGCTGTCCATACTGGCAATGAGCCATTGGAGCACCTAGTTCTGTATCTGCTGCACTTAGCAGTGGGCAGCAGTGTCCTGACTACACAGACTTCAGAGGCTCACTGGAAATGAACAGATTTAGGCTGCTAAGTAGTATTGCTACTTCTGAGATAGTAAGAGATAATAAAATGCATCCCTTGGCAAAAAAACTGACCAAACCCAAGCCACCACATCATTCCTGATGGTTAGTGTTTGATATGGATGACTACCTTTTCTTGTTCTGTGGCATCTGAATAGTTTAAAGGGAGTATTTGTTTGAAAGAACAGTTATGTGCTGCTGATACTGTGACACAAATGGGGATTAAACCACAACATATGTCCAGAATGTGTAGCATGGACTGATATTGCTGGAATACTTATGTGCATCTTCTCTTTATACCGCTGTAGAGGCCCACATGTAATGTTGAAAGTCTAACAGAAAAGAGTAAAAAAAGTACTCTTCTGCCTAATTTTTAAAAATTCCGAGCAATTTAGCAATACTGTTTCCTTTCAATAGAGACCTTGGTTCTCAATCCAGTCTTGGTGAAAATCAATGTATACAGTTTTCTGTGACAGAAAACCATTTCTATTATCATATTATAAATCCATGTTTACTGCACCCTATTTTAAACAGTAGTATCTACCTATCTCAGAGACTCTCGAAAGCCTAAAGAATTATGATCTTTCTCGCTTTATCAGCAGCCACAAAATGACTAATTTGCTAATAAGTAACTTGAAAACTGTGATGTAACACTTTGTCAAATGTGATAAACTTATGGGAAGTGCTTGGTTATGAATATTAATTTTGCTGAAAACTTTTATCCTTCCATGGTTGCTTTCTTCTGCCTGATAAGATTTTAAAAAAATAATGTATTTTCATGCACTCGTGCTGCTTACACTTCAGCTTGTTAAATATTTTTAAACGGTTTTAATTATACTATGACAGAGTATTTTTGTGTCTGAGTTGTTGGGACAATGAGATATGTGTGGATTGCTGTATTTTTGGATCTAGAAAAGGAGGACATTTTTAATTAGTGACATGTTCCAGCCTACTTTGTTCCTACATACATCTGGAAACTTATAGTTGTTTGTGAATTCTTTCAGTATTCAGAAAATACCAAGATGGTGTGTCATTCTTGTAGTCTGCTGGTAGTTATATTCTTTGCAGTCCCTGATTTTGGGACAGGGAAGTAAGACAAAGAGGAGAGATTTGGCTTCTGCAGACCTGGATTATTTGTGCTTTCAGTTTCTTGAGTTATACCTTGTGAGCTCAACTATAATTTGAACAGAATAGGAACTACTTGGATGTGTTTTAGGAGCTGGTCTGGTCTGAAGACACACACAGGACAGAAATTACCATTCCTTTTAGGAGGTTAGAGAAGCTGTCTGGTTTTCAGCTGACTAACCACTGTTAAGTATCTATTTCAGTCTGGCACTGAGAACACCATCCTTCGTAGCAGCAGCATGCTCTAGTTTCAAGAGGCAGTGCCAGAGCATTTTAATACTGCAAAAAGGACTGTAGGGGGAAACAGCTCTGAGCCTTTTCTTCTGTTCTCTGCTATTACACTGCATTCATCATCATGTCATCTGAGTTTTTGTTTGCTTTCCTTTGCAGGTTTTGTGAGCCACTCAGTTTATTTTACTTCTCTGATTTAATATTGATTTCCTCCATTCTGTTTTCTGTACTAGCCAGTTAACCATTAATCCTGCAAAAAGAAGTATTAACAACTATAAATACAACAAAAATAACAAGAATACAATCACTTGACTACTGTAAAAAAATAAACAGATGATAGTTTTAACAGTGTTCAGAGAATGAGGCATCAGGGAACCCTGAGCAAAGAAGTGATGGTGGGAAAAAAATGAGAGTCCTTCTAGAAAATTTACCAAAAGCACAGCAACACCACAAATACATTTTTCTGCACTGCAAAAAAAGCAAATTTTAAAATTAAAATCGTATATCAGACTACAGAATCTTACAGCATATTTTATATGCTGTGTACATAGACTACAGATCCAATAAGACACCAGAGTTTTATGGTTCTGCATTAAGGCATGAGTCAGTGTGGCCTAAGCTATAGTCCTCTGGTTTGAAAGACTCCTCCCCAGATGTACCAGGACCAATTTCTTCCTTAGGTTTCTACACCTGCCTTGTACTCAGGCCTTATAGCTGGAAACCTTGTCCTGGTACTACAGGCTATAGCTACAAAACAAAATTACCATGAAAATCTAAATTTACCTATTGGGTAACTAAAATGGCAACAATATACCTGCTATACCTCTGTGTCTGTTTCAGTGATTGCAAAAGATTAAAAAAAAATATAATTGTTGATATTAGCTGTGATTTTACTGGTAGATGAGCAGAGGAAATCTTACTGATTGAAGCTGTTCTCCCTTGTCAGCTGAAATGCCACGCCTGACTCAGTGCTTGCTTCCAATTCCTCCAAGTTGTGGGCCAAAACAGGTTAGTTTATGCAGCTGTCAGAAAGTCTAAGCACATCCTGCTTCATAAACAAGGGAGCTAAAAGCTTGTACAAAAGGCCAGTAAGGCAGCACAGCTGCGAAGGCATAAGTTGCTAAACTGCTAGAAGTCACACTCAGACACATAACTATAGCCTAAGAGCAAATGATTGGTGGATCACCTCTTCCCAACACTGCCATTGCTGGCTTTCAAGATAAGTATGAGGTATAATACATAATTTCATGTTGATCATTCTGTTCATTGGATTGTCATGGGATATTTCAGGCTATTTTTGCTTCCTTCTACCAATCACATTGTCAAAAAAATGGGAAGACAACGTGCTTTTCTGTTCTTGTTCCCATTGTTATAATGCAAATTAATTAATATTGTGCCATTTTCTGTTCTCATTACAATCTTTCTTGGAGAAACAGTATAATAGCAAAATGTACTGGTCAGTAAAACCTTCTGTGACACCTCAGAATTGTGATAAAATGTGCTGCAGTACAGGAAGTAACGTGTGTGCTCGTTTTCGGGAAATGGAAGATGGGAAGGATGGAGAACAAATTAACTCTTTCTGGTAACTGAAGTTCATTTCTCTCTGGAAGTTTCTCTGCTTCTCTTAGTCATAAGACATGTGACAGTACAGGGCACAATCTGTATTGTTCCCCCGGGGATATTTTCTCCTTTGTAGCAAAACAACCCATTAGGTAAACAGAGCTTTGTTGCCCATAGCAACAGAAAATTGCATTCTAGCAGGATAACAATGTGTTTTAGTTTTGCTTATTTCTTGCAAAGTTAAAAATAAAGATCAGCAGGAAGACAGAAGTACAATTACAATTATGCCTTGCTTAATAAAGACGGACAACTACAAGGAGAAAGAACAAGATTCAACAACAGAATGCTGAAAAGTATAGTATAGTTTTGCAGCATATACATGCTGCTTACTTTATTTACAGCAGTGTTACCCTGGCATTCAGTTATTCCCACCACTGCCAGACAGATTGCCACAGAGAAGCTGACATTGTTCATATTACATTTTCAGACGTTGCCTGACTTAGTTTACATGAAAATATTTTCAAAAATATGTGTTGTAGGCTTTTGCTGCCTGTGACATAGGATGTGTCATTTCCTGTCAGTGCAGTCCAAAGGAAATAAAATTACAAGTGAAACTAATGAAAGAAGAAAGTCAATGTGAATGATGCTGGAAATGTGTGGGGTGAGCCAGGAAGAATAATAAGAATTCAGTAAAGTTCCCTAAAAAGGCAATCTGAGTCAGATCCGGTTGCCCAAGCTCTAGGCTATGGAATAGAACTGAACTGTTATTAAAATAATTTAACCACTGTTTTACTGAAATCTAAAGGAAGAAATAAGTGCTGAGCTTTTATAATAGAAGTTGATTACCAGTGGCGTTCCCCAGGGAGCTCTACTATGACCTGCATAGTTCAACAAAATCACAAAAAGAACTGTAAGAAGGAATGGGATTAAGAAGTTTCCCAATATTAGTAAGCTATTCAAAGTAATAACAAGGGCAGACTGAAAACAATATGAGACTAAGGTACTGGTAAAAGGGCAAAAATAATCCACTGGAAAGCAATGCAAAGTGATGAACAGGACAAAAAAAATCTAAATCTTTTATATTAAATGATAGTCTCTGGACATTCTGTTGCTATGCAAACACGTGTTTTATCCATGCCTTAAATATTCTTTCATCCTTTTTCAAATATAAAGTATCTTTTTTAAGAAGGGTGGTCCAGAAATGTGTAACCTCAAAGATGAAAGGTATAGAGTGGTTTCCATACGAGGAAGAAGGAATCAGTAAATAAAGCCTTTTCAGCCAGGCAAATTACTGACTGAGGGCTGTATAATGAAAAACTGCAGAATTGTGAATGGTTTGGAGAAGGTGGGTAGGGAGAATACCTATGAAATTATTCAAGGGTAATCACAGGCACAAGTAAACTGAACAAGTTAAGGGAAGATAGATTTGTTACATTCTGTGAAATATATATCTGGCTTAGGAAGTTCCTAGAGAAGGAAAAAGTTGGAGGATGGGAGAGTATTAGGGGAAATATCACCATCCCATGTGGATTTGTCCTGGGTCTGGAGTCTGTAATCCGTGTCACCAAATTTACCATGACTGCTCTAATTACTTAAGCTGTTGTTATACTCAAACATGTACTATTTCGTAGATTTAAGAAGAAAATGTGTTTGCAAACTTTTTTCATCAGAAAAGTTCAGTATCTGAAACCTGTCTTCTGAGTTAGCTGGAAGCAAACCTCTTGCATTTAGGAAGGGGTGGATATAGGATCTGGGTCTCTGTTAGATTTAGTGAGGTGCAAGAGAAGAAAGGGGTGATGCTCTAAATTTTCTAACTTTGCTTTTACATCCCTTAGAAGAAGGTTTGAAAAATTTTCCTTTTTGTCCTTATATCTTAATGGCTCCTTTTCTTTCTAACTGTCTTTATTCCTTGGCTGTCAGACATTTATTTTTGTTTGTTTGTTTTTCTGAAGGAAAGATATGGATAGCATTGGTTGAAATATGACTACAAAGAAATTACTGCACTGAAAGAGAAATAATGAGACTTTATCTAAAAGAGTGAATTGGGGATACTTTGTAATCATCTTGGTTTCTTCAGTTTTTATGATGAGTTATGAGGCTTTACTTTACAGTGGGGAATAAGTCTTGTATTTAAAAAAAAACAACTACATATGTTGTTACATGGATGGTAGGTAGTGACACAAATTGAGATGTATTAATGCTGCTATGGGGCAAAAGTCTCCAATAATTCAGAAGTCAGGAGGGAATTAGAGGCAGTTTCCCATACTTAGTTCAGCAGTAAGAACAGGCTTGAGAATCTTTTGGTCTGTTTATAAAAATATATACAAATAAATTATAGCAAATTAGTTACAGAATAATTCTTGATCTACTTTGTTTGTTAAAAGCTCAGAGACCTTTTAAAAGGGCAAGGTCTACCATTTGCCATTTTTAAAGTGTAAGCTCTTTGAAACACTGGAAGTGCATGCGTTAAATAAATTTTAGTGAAAAAAAAAGCTGATAGAATTATTTTGTCTTACCATTTTCCATGTCCACAAATATTCCAGTGATATTTTTATTAATGAGTTAGGCAGGACAATTCAGCCGTATTATTTTCTGATTTTTCCTCATTTAGTTGTGACTTGCTTGTGAAAGGCTGCATTCAACTATGATTTCAATTCAGAAAATATCTCTGGTGGCCTAAAATATGCTCCCCAAATAAAATCTGAACTTGTTTGGAATGTATCACTTTCATATTCATTTTCTAAATTATTTTGCTCATGGGCAAGAATTTTTTATCCATACAAAGAGTAGTGCCAGATCAAAAACATTCATAGTTTCTCTGAACATGGCAGAGGCAGGAACCATTTTAGAGCCACTATGAGCAAATTCTAAAAAAAAAATGATTTAACCACGGCTCAGGAGACAGCTGCTGTGATTGTAATGTGATCCTTTAAAAGCTGAAATCCTTGCTCTTCACTAAAGTCAACTAGTATGGGTCAGCAAAAAAAACCAAACAAACCATGTAATAAAGAATCTATGGGTTTTTTTTTTCCACCCTGGAAGGTGAAAAAAACCATAAAGGTTAAGGTTGATATTTGAGACCATCTAAGGAACCTGAAGGTGCACACATCCATGGGACCTGGTGAGATGCATCCATGGGTCCTGAGGGAGCTGGTGGATGAAGTTGCTAAGCCACTATCCATCATATTTGAGAAGTCAGGGCAGTCTGGGGAAGTTCCCACTGGAAAAGTTTAAATAAACCCCCCCTTTTTAAAAAGGGGAAAAAAGGAAGATCCAGGGAACTACAGGTCAGTCAGTCTCACCTCTGCCCGGAAAGATAAGGGAGTAGATCCTCCTGGAACCTATGCTAAGGCACATGGAAACCAAGGAGGTAATTGGTGACAGCCAACATGGCTTCACTGAGGGCAAAATGTGCCTGACAAATTTGGTGGCCTTCTATGACAGGGTGAGTGTTGATGGTTAGGGGAGGAGAAACTGATGTCATCTACCTGGAGCTGTGCAAAGCATTTGACACTGTCCCACATGACATCCTTGTCTCTAAATTGGAGAGACATGGACTTGACAGATGGACCACTCAGCCAAGGAACTGGCTGGATGGTCACTCTCAAAGGGTTGTAAGCAATGGCTTGATGTCCAGGTGGAGATCAGTGACAAGTAGTGTTTCTCAGGGGTTGCTATTAGGACTAGTGTTGTTTAACATCTTTTTTGGCAATATGGACAGTGTGATTGAGTGCATCCTCAACAAGTTTGCTGACGACACCAGGCTACATGATGTGGTTGACATGATGGAGGGAAGGGATGCCATCCAGAGCAGGCTTGAGAGGAGGGCCCATGCAACTGCATGAAGTTCCACAAGGCCAAGTGCAAGGTTCTGCACCTGGGTCAAAGCAATCCCAAGCACAAATACAGGCTGGGCAGAGAATGGATTGAGAACAGCCCTGAGGAAAAGAACTTGGGAGTGCTGGTTGATGAGAAACTCAACAAGAGCCAAAAAAGTGTGCTTCCAGTTCAGAAAGCCAACTGTATCCTGGACTGCATCAAAAGAAGAGTGGCCAGCAGGTCAAGGGAGTTGATTCTCCCTCTCTACTCTGCTCTTGTAAGATGCCACCTGCAGTGGGGCCCCCAACATAAGAAGGACATGGAGCTGTTGGAGCAAGTCCAGAGGAGTGCCATGAAGATGATCAGAGGGCTGGAGAGAGTTGGAGTTTTTCAGCTTGGAGAAGATTCTGGGGAGACGTTATAAGCCCTTCAGGTATCTTAAGGGGCCTACAAGAAAACTGGAGAGGGACTTTTTGTAAGGGCTTGTAGTGGTAGGACGAGGGGTAACGGTTTTAAACTGCAAGAGGTTAGATTTAGATTAGATATTAGAAAGAAATTCTTTACTGTGAGGGTGGTAAGATACTGGCCCAGGTTACCCAGAGAAGTTGTGGCTGCCCCCTCCCTGGAAGTATTAAAGGCCAGGTTGGATGGGGTTTTGGACAATCTGGTCTAGTGGGAGGTGTCCCTGCCCATGGCAGCGGGGTTGGAACTAGATGATCTTTAAGGTCCTTTTCAACTCAAACCATTCTGCGAGTCTATGATTAAATGATTCTATGATTCCATGATTCTATGATTAAATACGTGTGAGTAGCAGGAAGAAGTTGGGCAAAAAAGATTAAGGATCAGTCAGCAAACAATTAAATGGTGACATATATATGTATGATTAAAGTTTTATTACCTTTAGCTTGCAATCTTTCTGAGATGGGTTTTTCTCTCTTGAGTCTCTGTAATAATCATAATTTGTTGCCATAGTTATCAATATGATTTTGACATAAGAAGTTGATAGCTGGTGTGATTAATAAGGACACAATACAGTTAATAGTAAAGAATGACCAGGCTTGCAAAACAGAGGCCAGATGCAGAGCTGGAAGTGATTGATTGTAATGCCTGGAAACTGCAAAGGACCTATTGTTCAGTATGTAGAGGCAGTCACGTAGAAATCTGGTGAGGCATTAGTGTGCACATTAACCTTGGTGGTGGGCTAGAACACTGTATTTCAAACAGGGCTTTTTGTCACCCGGGTGACTGAGAGCAAACACAAGCATTGTCTGTTGTACTCAGATGAATTTTTACACAGCTTTGGGTTTTTGTATTTTACAGTGCTGTAATGCACTTTCAGGTTAACTGGACTTTATGGTATAGGGTATAGATGCTCTTGAATTGTAATGTGAAAAATATCACTGGATGAATGGACATAGATTAGCCTTGATCACCATAGTATAGGTGGTGATTATAGGACTGACAATTAAATAATCATACAATGATTAAATATCATAATGTGATGATTTATGATTTCAGCTGTTCAGTCCAATCTGCTCTTTGAATCTAGTAATTTGGAACCAAATGACATGAATCTGGTGAAGCTTCTTTCACTAATTTCAGCAAACCTTGAAGCAGCCCCAAGGGTTTAACTGTGACTGTTGCCTCCTACATTGGCACATGAGTGACAGTTGAGGTTTCCCAGCATAGGTGAGATACTAGGATCCAGTGTATGTTTAGTCTAACTCTGTGTGTACAGGATTATGATATACAAGCAGTTAGTAACATGCTTAGGTAAACCCACTGCAGGCACATAATATATAACTTTGTAAATTACCTACCTTTCTTCTGACTGTAGGAGGTCAGCCCCAAGTTTCTAACTGTTAAATAATTCATACTAATTTCACTGTTTGCTTATCTAGAATTTGTAGCAGAGTCTCCTGTTTAATCCTTCAGGCACTGTGATTGCACAAAACTATTCAGTAGGTAAACTATTGATTAGGTAAAACATAAAAAAACAATACCAACCACACAAGAGCCATAAAATGAATCACAGAGAAAACATAATGAACTACTGCCCATTTGAAATAGCTGTGTTTACTTCTATTTTTTTATACCACAGGTAGACATGATATTTTCTTTTCCTTTAATAGCTTTTCTTGACCTGAGTTTTGTATATTTACATAGGAAAGACACTGAAGAAGAAATATGCTTTTATGTCCTCGATACGTATAATTATTTTTTTAATAAAAAAGGACAAATTCTCATTTCACAGCTTAACCTCCAGAAACAATTTTAAGACTTTAAAACGAAAAGAAAGATTTTATTGGTTTTTTGTCAAGTACAGTAAAGGTACAATTTTCACCTGATATATTTCAACTGCTGCCTATTCTGCCAGCAAATTTTCTTCACCAAGATTGGACATGTTTTATACTAAAATGTAATAAACTTCTCCTGATCTTCTAACTTTGTCATACTCCTGTTTGACAGCTCTCAGCAGTTCAGTCTGTCAAAGGTGAAAACCCTCAGTTTTTCTCCAAACGGTATATTACTGGTGAGCCTAGGAGTAACACTGTTGCCTACAAAAGAAAATAAATCATCTAAGAGGTCTGTACTTCTACAAAACAAGAAGAGCTAATAACCAATAACAGACAAGGTTATGGGTTATGGGACAGAGCAAGATGGTCCTCTCTGCTTCATAATAGGCTGAAAAGACTTTAATTGGGCCAAAATGAGTGCCAATTTGGCAGCCAGTAGGCTTATGCTCAGAGTACAAAGCAAGTTATATATTAGCTTTAATAATTGAACAGTCTCCTCTCCTTGCTCTCAGCATGTACTCTTGATATGTTAAACTGTATGAAAAAGGGGAGAATGGCACATGACATTCTCCTGTGTGATCCGTTCCAGGATCCTGCTCTAGCAGGGGGATTGAACTAGATGATCTTCAGAGGTCCCTTCCAACCCCTAGCATTCTGTGATTCTGTGATATGGTAGAGACTAAGGCAGGTGCCTTCAATGGGCTTAGCTGTCCAAAGGATCTCAAAAGGCCACACTCCTGCTTCACAGTTGCTGACCAGCTTCCACCCCAGGAGCAATGTCAAGTGGCAGATAGACAGAGCTGCTTAGCAGAGCACAGATCGGGTTGTAACTGTGGTGCTGGGTCACAGACTAAGTGGAAACCTGGTACTGCAGAGCTTATCAAGCGATACACAAACTTGACATTATGAGTACCCCAAGTATGAGACTTGATGTGTCTGCTCATACTGAAATTCAGAGAAGTATTTGGGGAAAGTGACGGTCAGAAAGGCAAAGCATATAAAGTCAGTTTGATGTGACAACCCTTTAGTATATAATTACCTGATCAGAGGATGCAAAACTAAGGTGGAAGTGAAGTATTGGATCCTGCAGCTAGACAAAGCTTTGGCTATGCTAACTGCAAAACAAATGGTAAGATTGTAGTGTGCATAGGTAGGCTTGGGACACTTGTCATCTCTGTTTGGAACTGTTGCTAATGTTAATTTATAACGCTCTGTGGTGCGCCTATTATTATTATCCTGTTGTCAGCCCCTGTCTGGCTATACCGGTAGCCTACTAGGAGATTGAGCTTTGGAACATCTGTTGTCTGAAAAGAGAATGAGCCTAGACCTCCTCAGCAGAGGACAGCTCTGAAGCATCATTGTACCCAGGGTTGTGCAAAACTTTTATTTGTACATGGTGTTCTTTTACTGCTTTATAAAGTCAAGGCATTTGAGAATGGTAGTGTTAAACTATTTATTTTTTTTTAAAAAAAAAGTCAGGTCTGGAAAAATAAGATGAGAATGTGAGACCTGTGCTATACAGGGATAAGACAATGCAGAAGTAAGAATATTTCCAAAGTATGAATTTAGGATTACTAGGGGTAGTGGAGAGGAACGGCTTTTGATTATGTAAATGGAGCAAGGCACCGTCCTCAGATACTAATAAACTGTTGATATGGCAGTGCCAATGTGCAACAATATATGGGTTATGAACACTGATTAAATAAAGAGGCATATTGTAAAGCAGAATCGTTTAAGTTCCCTCATTTTGTTGCTACTAATTCTAGGCAAGCTATATAAATACAGGTTAACTCTCTTCACAGGTTAATTCTTCTTTATATTCTGTCTGTCTACTGTTTCTTTCCTATCTAACATACTCTCTGGTTGGTTCAGCATCCATGTTACCTGAAATAGTAAGGCAACAACCGGGTTACAGCTTTGTTTGCTGTCCTGTGTTGTCAAAAAAACCCTATACTTCAAATAACCAAATCCCTGAAGTTTATGTTCAGCAGTAAAAACGTCCTTGTGAATGTCATTCTACTAATCCAAGACTGTCTGAGGAAAATATATGGGCTGTTTTAGCATTTTCAGACTTTATACCTGCAATAACTAATAGCTTGCTTCACAAAATAATGATATATTTACGTCTCCTCACATTTCATTTACTACTGCTAAGTATTTGCGAATTTATATGATAATGCAGCTTAGCCAATAAAGTTTACAAGACCACCTGGGAAAAACTCCACTAGGTAGGTGGTCACTGCAACATTGGAAACCCACAATACAGATTGGTATTTTTCTCATTTCCGTTTTAAATAATTGTAAAATGACTGAGTTAATGTCAAATATAGGACAGAGTTTTGAGTTCAGTCCAGAATCCAGGATTGCCTAAGTGACCTCCCAGCAGAAGGCTTCCACTTTTTTCCTTTTGGGCCAAATAATTATTGCAAAGGTGCACTGGACTATTATCATGTGCAGCGATCTGAAATCAATGACATTAGAAGATATATTATTTTTAATATCTCCTACTTTGAGTTTTTAAAGTTACTCTGTCTTATTAGTTCAAGTTTTCTTTCAAGAAAACTCTTTTTTTAAAAAAAAAAAAGTTACTTTTTCACTTTATAACCTGACTATGGATGTTTGGAATTAAGAAAAAAGATATCAAATATCATTAATTTGTGGGAAACTAGCGAAAATTGGCCAGGTGATTTTGAAAACACTGTAGCAAAAGCAGAATATACAGGTATTTTTTCCATTAATAGCTTCTTTAATCTTTTCTTCCACATTTCAAAGCTGTAAGATAGCTTAGAAGTTGCAGAGAACACAGCCTCTTTTTGCAGGACAAACCAAGTAAGCCACAGTGCATGATAGCAACAGGCCCTTCCTGCCCAAGAAGCCAGTGCAAACCCTCTCACAAAGGTTTGACAACAACTGACAGAAACAGACAGTTCACTATAGTATGCCCAATATATTTGGATGGCAAGTCGGTCATCCAAGCATGTCCTTTTCCTGTTCTTTCACAGAAGTCTATACAATACATTTTTAGTAAAAATCAGAGGCTGCGAAGAATAGTCAGGTCACTCAGTCTGTTTCATTAACAAGGTACTCTCTCCTGGGACATGTTCTCTTGCAAAGCCTAATTCAGCAGGATGGCTTTGATGTTTTCCTTCGCACTTCTTCCCTTTTCCATAGGATCATAGAATAGCCTTGGTTGGAAAAGACCTCTAAGATCATCAAGTCTGATCATTAACCCAGCACTGTCAATTAACCATGCTGAAAAAGACAGGAATGTCCTGTGAGTTGGATCAGACATATTTACACCCAGTATGCTTCTGCATTCTGTCCACAACTGTCCCTCCATGACTAGATGGATAACTTTTCTTTGGTCTGATAAACTACCCTTTCCTGGGTATGTCAGAGTTGAAATATTCATTTCAACAATATGCCCAGCAGCATTATTTCCACACATACACCTCCAGTTATCCCCAGCGCATTCTGCTCTCCCACTAGCACTGCCATCATGCCACATTATTGTGATTCATTAAATATGTAGGCAAGTGTTACACTGACAGTGACTCGGCAGCAAAAGGAGATTATTCACTTTTTTTGCATGTCTACATGATAGGTGCCTGTGGGATAACAGCAGAGAGAAAGATGCATTATTTGTGTCACTAGGATGATAGGAGCTGGAACTCTAATTTGTAGTAAACTGCTTCTGCACACATTTGCATCCACTTCTCATGTTTTAATGTGACAAAACATTTGTATGTTGAGTTGGCCACAGTGTGTGTGTATGTGTAATGCTTTGCCCAGACAATTGGGTTACTTGAAAGGATGTCCATTTCTATCACAGAAAGCACAGGTACTGCCAGTGTCAGGCCACTGAGGTCACCTTAATGACCATAAAATGTTCTGTCCATTTGACTAGCAAAAATCTGACAGGGATAGTGAGAAAAATAGGCTTCTAATCTGTTTGTCTACTACCTGTTTTCCATGTGACTTTGGGCACCTCTTGCTGTCTCCTTTCATAGGTTGTTTTATTAGCTCTTCAGGTAAGCACTTTCCCTTCTACTTGTTTATACAGTGAGTAGCCTAAGTGGGTCTCTGTCCTCAGTTTCAGTCTTTAGGTTCTGCTATGGAACAAAGACCTGTGATAGACACATTTACTGGCCTCTCCATTAAGATGCCTTTGTGAAATCCATTTGATGGAATTGTTTCACAATTACTTCACAATAAGTGAAGGGGCTTTTAGAGAAGGAAACAAGCCAACATACAAATGTTTTCATCTGTATTTATTTTAAAAATAAAGGCACTTTGACTGTCTTCACACATTTTCTTGCACTGTTCTCACTAATTAATGCTTTCAGTACAGAGAACAGCTACAACTAAAAGTTGTTTTAATATCTAAAATCAAAACACCAATCTAGGATTGAAATGAGAACTCCTAAAAGAAATGTGAAAAAAACAGACTCAGCTGTAAAATCATCTTATTTGGTTGGCTTTGTGCAGTTTTGTTGGGGAAGGAAAAGCAGGAGTTTTGTTTTCTTGAAGTAATAAAAAAAATATATGGAACTAGAAGAATCAGAATCTAATGTCAGCTGTAGTGAAGGCACTGTTGCATAATTCATCCCTCCACTCATGCATTCTGGCAGATGACTATTTCACATGTATGGCAGGATGTGTCAGACACTTTGATTTAGAGTCTTCTCTAACAGACTCCATTTTCAAAGCAGTGCATGAGGGTTTTGCTTCCTCCCCCATAACTGCTATTAAATCTACACTGAGAAATGTAACTTAAATTATACTTAAAGTTCCTGATACGTGAAAGCAACCTGATTCAGAAAAACCATGTAAGTTCACGCTTGTATGCTCCTGAAGATGGTGGAACTTGGGATGGCAAAATGTCACCATCTGCCTGGTAGTGAATCAGGACTCAAAGTATCTTTGTTGGGGACTTCTGTATCAGGTAATGGCCTGGGCCAGATGAAAAGTTGCCTGGAAAGCTCCCTATGTGGCACGGAGAAAATGTAACATAAGACAGGAACTAAATGTTAAGGTCCATTAGACTCCATCTTCTAATTGACACAGCTGACTAAGTATTTGAACTATTTCCTGAATATGTAATCTTAGTTTACCTTGTGATCTTATACCTGAGATTAACATCTACTTCATAGTGCATTTTAAAAAACTTTTGTATCTTTATTATTCTGATGTTTCCGATGACGTGATGTTTTTGAAATGTAATAAGGCATATAGTAATAGTAAAAATTAACAATATATATGGGAAAAGTAATGTCATTGTAGGTCACTCAAGGAACTTATGATGGCAGCTATTCTTTATGTTTTGAATTGTTTGAGAGGTTACAGTGTCAGCAGTGATAGAAACTGGTTCATGTTGGGTCTCCAGTAATGTTCTAACTTAGTGACTACACTCAAAGAAAATCAGTGAGGTGAAGATCAAGCAAATCCTATACACCAGATATCCATTAACCAAGTTCTTTGAACCAAAAAGATATATTCAATAAAATGTGGTAAATCTGCTCCTTAACATTCTTGCTGAGAAATCCTAGTGTGGATCTTTTTATTTATATGTTGTAGATTACCACTTCCTATGCTCATATTAGAAGTTCAGTTAAGTAACAGTTTTTGTTAAAAGGAATAAAATTCTCTATAAGTAAGTGTAGTTAACTGAGAAAGCACTTGGACTGGCAATGAGTGTGATTTATATTCACTGTGCCTTCTGAATTGTAGTATTCAATCTAACTCTGATGGATTTTCATCGCTTTCATGACATTTATGACTTGAGCTGAGCATGCAGCTCTTCTATTCCCTGTAGATCCATCACCTGAGCAAGAATCAAACTCCAGCAATCAAAGCTGTCTAAACAAACAAATAAGTAGTCATTCTATGCTTTCTGATATTTCCATTTTCATAGTTAATTTACATCAGGAAAATTGGAAAAGCTGAAGTACTTTTTCAAAGTTTGCCCATTGGTAGTTTATCTAATTGTTATGAAATTATTAACAGTTAGGTTAGTGACAAAAGTGCTGTCAATGGGAAGGCCTTCATTCACCCCTTGACTGCCAGCTGAGCTAGACAGCTTATTTCCTGGGGCTCCAGCATAGCCAGGGGTGATCTTTTCAAAGGTTACACAGAGGGTGTAAGATGACAAAGCTTCCAAGTTAAACCCAAAATTGCTTCTTAAACAAAAACATGAGAATAGCTTCCTCTCTCTCCCCTGACGCAGAAAATATTCATAAACACTATGTGTTTGTTTCAAGTATAAAATACTCCTTCTCTTAAAGCATAGTGGTTTAAAGCCTGGGCTAGAAACAAGTCTACTTAAAAGTTTGTAACTTACTCTATGAGGGGGTGTAAGGCAGCATGGTTTAATTATCTTCCCTATTCTTGGAATATGTTGGTATGAAAGGTGTTTTGAGGAAGGAGAAGTTATTCCTTGCATTTCAATTGCATTTCCAGACCTGATTACAATTTGCTTTCCTTAAAGGTTCTGAAAAATTTCTTACTTTTACTTAGGTTATATATCTCACTATGCTCTGTTCAAGAACTTTGGACATGCTAGCCAAAATTTTCAGACTTACTTGGTTTTGATCCTTTCAGTCTTCAAAATTCACTCCCTCTGCATCTGCCTTTATGATCTCCCAGGTTTTCGGTTTCCTGTTTTCACTTTTCATTGACAAGCATCTGGAGATTTTTGCAAGCCAAATGCATATTCTGTGTCCTATAACATTAGAAGCTGAGATTCTCCATCTTGCTCTAGTTTCTAATTCTCACTCCTGCTTTCCTCTTTTCACATTTTGTAACCAATTACAATAATCATAATTACCATAGCCTATCTTGCATAACATCAATTTACATTTTGTGTAAGAGCGACCATACAAAAGATATAAATGTCCTGAAAGCAGATCAAAACTCATTCTTCCATTGCAGAATGTTTAAAACTAATCAGGAAAAATGACTTACAAATTGTACTGTGAAGCTGAATCAAACTTGTAAAAGAAAGAAATTTTGGATTAAGGCTGGCTATCTGTTTTTAAGTCATTGGAAAGCAAAACGCCAGGCGACTTAAGGACAGCATTTTCAGCTTGAATTAACTTCTTTGGGCTTTTGCAGCTTTAAGTCTGTAAGCTAAGGTATCCAGACTTATCATATATATTTTGTAGCATTTCTCATTTATTTTCCCCAAACAGTGAATATGCTTGTTGTCACTCAGTAGTTAAAAGTAAGTATTAGCCCCAGAGACATTCAGTTTGAAAAACACAGATTGACAGCAAATCACAGGGATGATTTCGTGATTTTCTTTGGGTTACTTTTAATTACGAACTACACTTGAAGGAGTGGTATTCAATTAAGATGGGGAATCACTGCAAGCAGTTGGGCTTACTTAATTTCAGTGAATGCAGTTAGAACGTGACGGATATAAAAGGTCAAAATTTATTGCACTAAGCCTAAAGAAATTTAAAGAAAAGCAGTAACAAGAATGAAGAGACATAAATTGTGTACAGTGAAGGGACAGGTAAAATATAGTTTATATTAATTTCAAGTCACTCAAAACTGTTTGAAGCTGGAGGTCAGTATCTAAAGAACTGTTTCTTATCCTGAACAAATATATAAGAAAACTTTGGTTATGTGCAACGCGATTGCTCAGGAATACTAATGCAAAAGCTTACTGTGGACTTGATTGCATACAGATCTGAATTTTGTCTCTTAGTTTTTGTTACATAAGAATGTGCTTCTTTGCACTCAGACTTGTTAAATTCAATAACTTGATTTTAAGCTAGTAAAATTTAAAGAGTAAGTTTTTAATAGGTTTTTCACAACAGTGACTATTTTGGTATCCTGCTTCCTCTGGTGGCCACAAGCAGATGTCCAGGGAAGACTGTAAGAACAGATGAAGCGTATGTGATTTCTTTCCCTTAACAGTCTTGGAAGCTCCATCCATTTTCAGCTCTTACGACTGCCCAAGACATAAGTGGCTTCTCTGCATTTTGTAATCCTTAGTGGATGAGCTTGTCCAGTTTCAACTTGAATCCATACAAACTTCTAACATTCACAGTATCCTTTGGTAATGAATTCTACAAATACACTACTTGTTTTGTTAAAAATCATCTCCTTTTGCTCATTTTAAGCCTATCTGCCACTAACTTCAAATGATGGTCTTTGTTTTTTGTTCTGGAAGAGATGGAAGATACCTACCTATCTTTGCCATGTCGCTCATGACTCTATGGTTGTCTATCATACCCCTCATTCATAGATTTTCCAGGCTCAAGAATCCTTGCATAATTAGCCACTCTTGTCTGGAATCCACTGTGTATTTTAAAGAGGTGTTAAAGATTTATATCTGTTGGCCAGGAAAAAATAATACAGAAGAATAAATAAAAGTGTTAAGGTAATAATAAAATAAACTAATAGTTGTAATTCCCTGTTTAAGACAGGTTCTGCGTTGTGTCTCTCACTGGTTTCATCCATGCATTAAGAATATACTTCTGTGCTCCCTAAGGATTCACATGGATTGGTAAGAAACACTGAAGTTTTCAGTGTTACTATTTTGACACATTTCCCAGTCCTAGAATAGCTTGAGGTTGCCAGGGACCTCCAGAGATCATCTGGTCCAACTGTCCTGCACAGGGAAGGTTCAGCTAGAGCAGGTTCCTCAGAGCTATGACTAGCTGGGGAATGTCATCTCCCTCTCCAAGGATGAAGAATCAACAGCCTCTCTGGGTAAGTACGTATTGTAATGTTTACACCAAAACTGTGGAACTGATTGCCACTACAGTGAAGGACATTAAAAACCCAAAACCCACTTTGCACTAGAGTCCTTTCGCAGTTTTTGAACAACTTAATCTGCCATTTTTTAGCTTAATTGCAGCACGTTACATTTTTCCAAAGCTTTTGACTAACTCTGTTACGATTTCATATCCTCCTTACCATCTTCTAAACATGCTTGTAGAAAATTAGATCGCTTCACAATGTTGCACATTTGAAGTCCAATTTCAAAAATTTACCTTTGAAGTTCTCTTTGAATTTTGTGGTGGAGGTTAGGACTGACACATGTGGTTTGAATTCCTTCACGGGATTTTCTTTTTGAGTTTCTTGATTCTCTTTATAATAAACATAATTCGAGTTTGTGCTGAACTAAGTGCTAGTTGTGACTATTTATTAAAGTACTCTTAATGAATAAACAATTGAGCTACCTCTTCTTGATAGGTAATTGCCTCGTTAATTTTATTAGATACAGAAAGTACAGGACTTAAGCATGAACAAAACAAAAAAAGAGCTTACTAACACATTCCTAGAAATGGAGAAGCAAGGTACAATGATAGGTGCAAATAAACTTTCAGTGTTACTTTTAAACCATTCTCTCAAATTAATTCTTCTCCTCACCATATTTACATTCTGATTTTTCTAGCAGGTAAGTTTGTACAATTATCCTGCTTTTACTGCATGTTAGCAGGTTAGTGAGAACTGTATTCTATATCTGCAAATAGTCACACTCCGTTTGGCAGCTAAATGGGCAAAAGAAAGATGTGCTTTGTGGTCTGTGTCCAATTGACACAGCTTGAAAATTGGAACATATTATTTATGAGCAGCTACATGTAACAATTCCACTTATAGAATGAGAATTATTGTTGTACTATGGCCAGAGTCCTGCAAATGCTAATTCAGATGCATATGGACAGATTAGTTGTTTTGAGGAAGCTGTTCAGAGCTCTGCAGCCTTGGAGTACCTTTACATGAGCTGCAAATATCAGTGGCCAAGTGCTGTCTCTGCAAAGCTCTGCCAAGGGAGTTAGTTCACCTCAGCTGTGAAGTGCTGCCAGGGAGTCTCTTAACAGATGTTTCAAACAGTTGGGAGTTTTGCTGTCTTCTTTCTCCTCTGTCCCCATCTCCCCTACAATCTGTGAGGAAAATGCCAGTGTGGAGGTTATAAAAAAGGATTGCTAATTAAAGAGGGAGTGCCAGGGCTCTTATAGCATGGCCCCTCCCAGAACCTGGGCTGAGTGGGCTTGGGGACAGCTCACAGACCCTGCTGTTTGTCCCCCACCTGAGCTCCAGCTCTTGTGATGCCATAGCCATGCAGGTGCCCGTCCCTGGGTCTGGATCCTGACCCCCACCCACTGGCCAGTGTCCCAGACCATCCCCATCCCTAGGGAGGCACCTGGTGCTCAGGTCTGAGGCTGCCCCCCAGACTGCCCTGCCCTGGCTGGGGAGACGGGACCTGGCTGCCCCATGGAGCTGCTGGCTCTCCCAGCACCCTGCCAGATTCACTGGAAATCTTGGCTTTGCCTTTAAAGCATAAAGAGTTTTGATCTTAATACTCAAATGGAATAAAGACACACTTTTTTAATTCAAAAAGAGAGCTCATTGAAAAGTACAACTGTTCACTTCTTAATAGCTTCCTTATTACAGATACAGTAGAAGTAGAAATTTGTAGAGATAACATACGCACTGTCAATTTGTTCCTATTTTTGATATCTTATCCATTATTCAGGATAAGTATACTGATGGGGAAATCGATGTATATGGGCATATCCGTCTTCCTGACCAATAAATAGGATCTAATGCAATACATATAGCCTCATCTGTGCCAACTTACTATATCATCTGAGTCAGCTGCCGAAAAAGCTGAGCTATCCTTAGGCTCTCATCTATGGTAAGTTTAGTCCTAAGGTGAATGGAACTTGTGTTCTTGTTCACTTACAAGCAAGTAAATCGGCTTCCTTGCTCTTGATTAGAAACTTGATTAGAAAAGCATTTTCAGTTTTCAGACAGCAAGTATGTGTGTTTCCATCATATTTACTTTTGATTTTCAATCTTGCATATTCTTTATTGACACTCAACATCTGCACTTAGGTTTTTTTGCACATCCAGCTTATTACACACAGTGGTCTCCAGCTGTGGGCTGGAGATAAAATAGTGGTTCAGCCTGCCACGGATGTGCCTGCTGAGCAAAAGGGACTGTTTTCTCAACTTGGAGACTGCATACCATGTGAAACTCCTGCCTCTATGAGTAAATAAAATGTTGATCATAAAAACTGTCAGAAGTGCACGCCTACAAACCAGTAAACAAGAATGCTATGTAGCCCAGGAAATCTGATTTTGCCATAACAGTAAGAGGCTTAGACTGACCTGACACTGCAGGATGTCAGAACATGACTGGGTTTGTCTTGGCATAGTTTCAGATGATTTCAACATTCAACTGGTGGCAAAGTGACTATTGCTTCATATTATTATGAGCTGAAGCTCTGTGAACACTAAGAATAGTAAAGGTCTGAGGGAGGCACTACCTTGAAAGAAACAGCCCTTGACATCAGCTGAGGCTGGGGAAGGAATCTTTCAGCAGAGAATAAATTATAAGAAGGAAAACTACAATAAGAAAACATATAAATATAACTCCAAGTGAACCCCAAGAGAGAAGAGGAAGAAACTCTCACCCACTGTGAACAAAGGGAGGGGAGGTTCAGACTTGACATTAGGAAGCATTTCTTTACCAAGAGGGCAGTCAAACACTGGAACAGGTTTCCTGGAGAGATGGTCAATGCTCCAAGCCTGTCAGTGTTCAAGAGGCAATTGGACAATGCCCTTAATAAAATACTTTAACTTCTGGACAGCTGCGGACAGGCAGTTGGACTAGATGATCATTGTAAGTCCTGTCCAATTAAAACATTCTATTCTATTCTGTTGACTTCAACTCATCATAACTGATAAACAAAGGCTGATAACTCGTAACCACAACCCCGACTCCTTCTGGAAGAAGACTGCAACTGTCAATCTTAGGACAAGAGGAATAATAAGGATGATCATAATGCCAAAGAAAAGGGAAGACTATAGGAAGAGGTGTTCTGTGTAATGATTTTAACTGTATCACTAATATACATTATTGTTTCAATAAACCATATCTTGAAATCTAGCCTCAGAACCAAGCTGAGATATGGCTGTAGAACATAGCTGTATTTGTTTATATGATGTTGAATTCCAGCTCTCATAAATATATTTTCAAATGGTGATGCTCATAACTAACATATTTCTGCTAGGCTGGCCTATTACTCAGTCAGTTGTCTTGTCCTCAATATGCGTAGAGAACACCCACATCTACATTTAAAATACACTTGATAAATACAATATCATGAGGAATAAGGAAGTGATTCGGTAGCGCTTGCCCTTTTACTCATACTCAGGCTGGGAAATAGGGTGGGATGACTGAGTGGGTTAGACCATTTATCCATCTGTCTTTATTTTGCAGGACTTATGCTGTAATACAGCAATTATATTTCTCTGCCATACTTTCTCTAGCTAGATGTTCTCTTGTCCTTTTATAAGTCTGACTTCTGGAAGCCCTAAGCATTCATTCTACTCTTCAAGATAAAGGTCTGTTTTCAGAACTCATTATTGCCATGGAGACCATCATACAACTGTTTAAATTATATGACTGAGACCGGGGAGGGTTAACATTTTGCAAGATCAAAGTCAAGATGTCATGCTAGATATAAATATGGACCCTTGTAAGGACTTAACATGCTAAACTCTTCAACTTCCCAAGAGGTAATTTTTCAACATTTAAAGATTAAATCCTGTTAATTTAACCTACTTTTATCTACTAAATTTATAAAGATATCCACAGTTTTTTCTTCTGTGTGTGGTTAAAAGTTATGCCTTTTTGGTAGGACTGAGGAGCTTGACACTTGTTTCATCTTGTTCAAGATCTTTAAACTGGATGCTAATCTGTCTACTAATTGAATCAATACATTGGATGTCCTCAAAGTTCACTTAATATGCTGTTTGTATTCATTTCTACACAAAATCACTTCTATTCAAATGATGATCATATGGATAAAGTTTGCTATCTATCTCTTAACTCCAGACCTCCAGAGCTAAAGGGAGAAAAACACATTCCCTCTTCTCTCAGCAATTCCCAGCCTCAAGAAAATGTCCTATTCTAAGGAAGAGCTTTCAAGCTGTGTGGTGATGTTGGGTTTGTGTACCAAAAATCTAGTATTTATTAGTTCAGGGAAAGAAAATATCTGCTTTTCATGCAGCCTCTGAGGTCATGAGCAGGGAACTGAGAAAATCTTAGTCTCTTCTCCAAGTGTAAATTCAAATATATTTACAAACAGTTATTGAAAAAAATAATAATGTTATTGAGTGCTTAAAATCTTGACCTAGTGGATTAATTATGTTAGCTTCTAGGTTTTATACTTTAAATCCCTTAATCTTTAAATAAAAAATCCTGCTCCATTTCTTGAAAAGTGGTGATACTAGCTTCTGGCAGTCAGAGAGTAGCTGTAGTTGTGATTCTGATCTGACATAGGAATCCCCTTGTAATCCTAGTTAGGTGCCACACCACTACAAAGGGAGTCAGTCTTAACCCCACCCTTCCCATATTTTCCTATTTGTAATTTTAGAGTTCACGTTACTTACTAAGGAAATTATAGTGAATTCCATTTTGTGGTACTTAGTTCCCTCCAGGCACTGGTTAAGGAACATTAAGTATTTAACTCAGAATTATAAATCAAAGCTACTTCGAAAATTTAGTTGTAGTTTTGTTCAAAGACACTTGAAATTGGCTAGCTTGTTGGCAGGATTCACAGAGGTCACAAATTCTCAGCAGCTCTACTCTTGTGAAGAAATGCTGTAAAAAGTAAGTATGCTCTTAGAAATGTAGGATGCAGCATCTTTCCATATTCCTTTATCTCTGGGGCCCAGGGGGGAAAGGGGGGGGACACGACACAGATTCTTTTGAACCGAAACTGTATTTAAAAGAAAGCAAACAAAACAGCCCTCTGTTATATGGAAACTGCTTCTCAACTAGTTCTACAGATTTTGTTCAAGGCTAGTTGCCTAAACTCTGTTGTTCAGCAAGTAGCTTGGTTTTCAATTCTTTGAATGACTAAACTTTGTTTAGTGCGGGCTCTGCTACTCCAGTTAAAAAAAAAAAACAACCTTACAAGTCCACAAACTGAAGAAAATAGAAAAGCACTGGTAGAAAACCTGTATGATATGATTCAGTGACTAAATCTGTTCCAATTCCAGATAGCCTCAAGGGTCTTAGCAAGTAATTGGTTCTTAACTGGAAGAAACATTCCTGTTAGATAGGGCTGAATTATTTTAATATCCAGTTTACTCCATTTTTTTTGTGAAGAAAATTGCATGAGGGGCAGGTCTGGTGGCAGGCATTAAGATTTTCCTTCAGGGGAAACACACGCATTCACAAGGGAAAATGGGTAGACTGGTGCATGCATGAAAAAGAAAGTTAAAATTCTAGATATCGTTTCGATAAAACTATGTCTGGTAGCTTTTAAATTAAATCCTGGCTTCCCTGAAGTCCGTTGCATACTTCAGTTGATTTCCTTGGGGATAAGTTTTGTATTTAATTTTTATTCACCTAAATTTATATAGTCAGAACATGCTAAGCAATTAATGAATAGGACGTCCACAAATATAAATGACTGGTGAATATATTTGTAAGAGAGACACCTCTTGAAATTAATGTTATTTTCTCTTAGCAAATGAAAAATACTTCATTAATATTGTATCACTTATATTTACAATCCACAAACCGCTGAATTTTATTTATAGATTATTACTGTTCTCTTAGTACTGAATACTACTTTAAACATTTGCAAACGTAAATTTGGCCCTTGAGCATTTTTTCTTTTACTACACCACTGCTTCCCTGAATGATAGCACTAAAGACAGATTGGTAGTGTGAGCATAGTACATAAACCCAGCTAGAAGGACAGCTAATTGTTTCAACCTGAAATTAATGTCATCACTGTCCTGGTTCCCCAGGCACAGACCCATGGGCCAGCCATGCAGGCAGCCATGAGTAGCCCCAAGTCAGCTGGGAGATCCAACCAAGGCAGCTGACTCACAGGTGTACCCCACACCACCCAGCCATGCTCACTATAAAAGGGGGGAGTTCAGTGAGGGTGGGGTTCCTCCTCCTCTCCCTGAGGCTCCTTGTTGATGGTGCTCTGTTCCTGCCATCAGCATTGAACCAGGCTGAGTAGAACCCTTTATGTTTTGTGTTGATTGTTGTTTCCTGTTTTGTCGTGTATTAAATCTGTCTACACTTCAACTCACGGGCCTTTTCCTTTTTTTTCCCCAATTCTCCTTCCCATCTGCTGAGGGAGTCTTGGGTGATATACTAACTGCTATGGTTTAGCCCTGAGTAGACAATCACAAAATCAGTTTATTTTCCTTAATTAAATGAATCACTGTTACATTCTGAATATGCCTGTTCAATAGCCATTCTTGTGAATCAGTATTGCTCATAAGAATGAATGTGAAAAGAGATCAAAATCAGTTCTGAATGTACCAAAATATAGATCAAATGAAAATTCCAACAGAAAGGTGCAGTAGTTTAATTACTGACAGGGACTGGAAAGGCAAACTCTCTGAGGAAGATTAGTCAGGGCTTTTCTGTGGCTTTGATAACACCACGTCCCCTGTTTTCATAAACATCGAATTCACTACGCTTCAATGTCTACAAAGTGCCTCATAAAGATGCACTCCAGCCACCTTATTTCTTGAAAACGCAAATGTGAAACCTTCATGATCCTTTGAAATATTGTTTTATTGTGCCATTTCTAGTTTTTTCCTATACTATGTTCTTTTTCAGACTGCATTTTAAAGTACGCATACTGGAACAAGGTTAGGACTTAAGAATAAATGCAGCCTCTGTAGTGCTTTTCTAAAAAACTCAACAAATATGTGAAAAATATTAAGACTGTTAGCACTTTATTGTTTTAGAAGCACAATATGAATTCAAGCATCTTTTATTCTTTTCGTTTGAAGCTGAAAATACATAGAAATTCTACTAAAATACCCAAGCTGTCCTAATATAGAACACCTGTAAGTACTTTGGTGGAGGGTTCTCCAAAGATCCTGTTCTAAGGGGCACTGTAAAGAATTTGTGTGCAGGATTTATTACATCAATGTGAATGTGTGTAGAAATAGAGATTAGATTGCTTTACTCATTTCTCTATTTTTCACTTAATTCTCAAAGAAGATGGATTATTCATGCAAAACTCCAGGTGTCCCTAAGGTCTCTATATTTCCCACTTGAATATATAATGTTTTAAAGGCAACAGGAGGGAATGGAAAACAGAAAGAGATGGAAATATATTAACAAGTTTATTGTCAGAAAACTACATAGAAAAGCAGAACTCCAGTAACACCAATAATCTTCCTTTGATTATCCTCCAGTTAACGGATCTCATAAAACAAATATTGCATTTAATCTTTGCATCTACCTGCTGAATTTTTCCTTTCCTCTTCTTGACTCTGACTTCTATCATTAGAAGTCCAGAATGAAGAGCTGAAAGGTCTGAAAGTTATTTTCTGTTCTGAAGTTGACTAATAATGAAGCTTTTCTCTAAGTTTGTAACCCAGTGAAATGTCGCTCATACACACCTAACTTCATAAAGTGCTGTAGACTAAAGTATATTGTAATTGTATTGATAATTATTACTATAATAATGTAGTATTTTCTGATTCTACTCTTTGCAACAATTGTCGAAGAAGCAAAATAACTCACATTTCCCAGGGAAATGCTGGGTACAGTAAATATCTAACTACTAACTAATAAACCAATTTTCGTCTTGATTGGAGGAATATACATTAATTTCTAAGGAGCAAAAAAAAAAGTTATGGTAACAACAGATTAAATTAGTCTACAAAATTAGTCTATTCACCAGTCTACAAATACTTAGTCTATTCACCAGACTGATTAACCATTAATGGTAATAAAAGGCAAACCACTCAAGCTAGCTTGTTAGAGTTAAGCCAGACTTTTTAACAACATCTAAGGAACATCTTGATAGCCATGCTGGTGTCGCAACATACACACACCTGCCCTGCTCCTTATCCCAGATGTTTAAAAGAAGGGAAGATCTGCATCCTGAGACATCACCTGGAACAAGTCTTCCTGCTGCCCTTAAATTCAGTCTTCAGAGGACTCTGCACAGCTCCCCAAATGTTTCTATGGGCTGAAGATGACTGAATGTTATTTTTAGTGTTCTCATTGTACTGTCTTGATCTAGAAAGAGAATCTGATGGCTCAGGGAGACCAGCCAAGGCTCACTAGATGGAGCTAGGCACAGGCTGGTAATGGCAGCCAGCCACTGGTGAGACACCTCTCCCACTGGGGCTCTCCATCCTGCAGAAAGCATGGAGCATCTCTGCATTTTCAGTATTGCAGCAGCTGGCGTTAAAATAGTGGGCAAAAGAGCTGTGGAAATATGACTCATATGCATCTGAAAAAGGAGCAGTGGTGTGCTTTTTTCAGATCATCCCAGTCATTTAAAATCAGCTTTTACATCTGATAATAAAAAGGTTCTTGCAGTTGCATCAGTATTCCCCATCCTATCGTACTTTAATACTGCCTTTTCCTGTTCTGATCATTTTTCTTCCTTTCTCCATTAATTATTTCTTTATTGTTTATTCCCAGTTCTTCTCTGAGTGACAAATCTATTGTCTTGTCAACATGTTGTCTTCCTCAGGATGGGTTCCCGTGTGTTGTTTTCACCCTGACAGCTTTCCTCAGGGGCCATGTCTTCAGTTCCTCACTTCCACTCCACCGATGTCTGCAGCAAAACCAATTTGTGCTGAACTGCAGACTACATCATGCCTGGGCCAGGGAAAGTGAAGTGTTTCACACCAGTGTCACTGCAGTCCACCAGAGGGTCCCTGACCCGGCATGTGCCACCCATAGTCCCTCAGGGGTGTCTGTACCCCAGCTGATGCCTCTCTGTCCCTGAGCACCAAGGCTTACAGCCTGTTTCACTGTGGTTTTGGAGCTGCCTGGAATCAGCTGTGGCCAGCCCAGGGTGGTGCTGGACTCCCTCCTGCAGCCCCACCACCCCTACCCTATGGCTTCTGGCCAGTGTAACCAGCAGTGCCAATGCCTTGTCCATCCCCTGGGCCTCCCACAGCAACAGTGCCTCATCCCCTTAAACAATGGAAAGACTATGAGAGAGATGGGCTGGTTCACACTTCGGTTGAGAAGGCCAGAGAGGAATCTTATTGCTGTTTAAGCTACCTACTGGGAGATTACCAAGTCTTTTCAGAGGTACACCACAAAATGATGCGAAACAGAGGATAGAAGGTGGAAAAAAGGAAATTCTGATTAGAATTAGAAAGGAAAGTTTCTTTACAATGGAAAGAGTCAAATTTTGGAGCAGGTTTCCTAGCGAGCTTGTAGGATCTCTAATATGGGAATATAGGTGATATTCAGAAGTTAGCTAGGTATATGTCTCTGAGAGGTCTGATTTAATGTAGAAGTTAGGTCTCCTTCAAAGGGGTTGAACCAGATCATCTCCAAAGACATCTCTAAGATTATTTATTTGGATTTTTTAATAAGTAAAGAGGATGCCTCTACACTATCTTGTTATACCTGTTCAGGCTCTGTAAACAGATACCTTAAAATCTCAGATTAATTGACCATCCGGCCTGTCAGTAATTCTAAACACAGGGAACCATGTGGTTCCAGCAGAGGTTACCCATGATGAGTGTTAATCCAGAGGGTGTGAGACTGGAACTCAGCACTACAGCAGCAGCAGCACCAATAGCCCTTACTTTTATAGAAGTATTCAGTGTTACCTTCAGTTACTCGTGCACAGATTGTAAAATGAGATGTTGCTTGGCCTTCAATAGGGAACATCTTTAGGTGGTCCCAGGGCTGTATGTCTTTTCTGTCCTTTTATTCCCTCTGGAAAGCATGCTGATCTTCCCAGTACTTGTACCTTCAACATACTTTTAAAAAAATAATATGTAAAACATACAAAAGAAATAGAGGCAGGGCAGTTTCTGAAGGCTGGTGTGGTGGGACAGGTGGCTTGTGTAGAGTAGATGGCTTGAATGTAGGGTGAAGACTAGGAAGCACCTACTGAAAAATATGTCTCTGGCTTGGTAAGGCTAGGGCCCTTCCTTAGACAGCTACTGTCAGCTGTTGTTTCTTTGCCATCTGATATGTAGCATAGATATTCCTCCTCTGCCCCATTTCAAAAAATCGGTATATTTTTCTTCCTTTCTCCTATGTTAGAATAAATAAAAATAGAATGTAAATCCCTATTAATGCCCTGATCTGCATAGTACTTTCCTTTCACGGCAGACTTACAAGGCCTCAGGAGACACTACCCAGATGCACAACTTCCTTTAACTGATGATAAAGTCTTTGATGTCACCTATTACTTGGAACCAATCCTGAGATCACAAGTATGTGTTAAAGTATGTAAGGTGCATTCTTCTGCACACAACTGAAAAAATAAATAAATGTCACAATACTGCTAGGATTTTTTTTAGACCTTCTATCCAAGTCTTGCTTCTACCTTGCATATTTATTCCTTGGTAGTTGCACTGATATAATGCGTAAGTCACTCAACAGGGGGAAAGACAGTAAGAATTACAAGGTGGCTCTAAATGTACAAAATGTGTGATCTTATAATCACATAATCACTGTCTGCCATTTCCTCTACTTGATGAAAACATACCATGGGGGAAATTTTTTTAAAGTAAAGACACAGGTAATATAGTCCATTGTTCAAACATGTGCAGTGTACAGTAAAATGCAGCATATGTGTAATCTCCCCAGTTTCAGCTCTTTAGTCTTAACTTCTTGACAACTTCCAGAAAAAAAATAAAATGTCTTGGCACAAAAAGAAGGAACACCTACCTTTTAGAGATGTCTTTACTCAGCTAAGTGAAGATGACTATCATGGAAAATGCCCCATTCTTAGGGCTAGTAAAGTGTCCATGCCATTCAGCATTAAACAAATTGTCTTTGGGTAAATTATTTTGAGAAAGGATGGGTATAAGAGATTGTACTGAGTTTGTGCTCAGACATTTACAGTAGACCTCCCAGGATCAGACTGAGATCTGGATAGTGATATGATTTCTCTAACGGTGTTAGAGAAATAAATCATATCAGAAATTGTGTCATAAAGGGATTGTAAAGTCTGAGATACAGATAGAAATGAAATGTTGCTAATGCTGCAGGGCACAGATATTACTGGATGTAATTGCTGTCATTTCTTACTAAATAGTCATTAACCAACCTGAGGTAACATTGGTTTAGCTTTGATTCTGCTAAAATATAAAGATATCTTATGAAATGTCATTGTCAAAAATAGATTTTTATCAGGTTTTTCCAATGATTCAACCTGAGTTTAAATTTTTAAAATGTGTAAATTGGGACTTAGATATAAATAAATCTCTAAGGTAACTGATTAAAATCCTTGAATTAAAGAAATGAAGTTTCTGAATGTGACACTGTTGCTGGTATTCGTTAACAGAATTCAGCAGTGTGGATTAGTATACTGGTTTAGATTGATTTTACATGAAATGGATATCCATATTATTGATTATCATGATACTTTGCATTGTGTGTTTGTCTTGTGTATCAATGAAGCCACTTTGGATTTCTAAGCTGCTGCATGACCATGTCACACTGGTATTTCGGGTAGTGATAGACCACAGCAATGCCATTTCCTGCATTGCTTGAATAAAGAAGTAACAAATCTGATATCAAAATGAGTTTTTAGCCTTCAGATTGTCGCAGAAGAGTGTAGATTATTGGTTAACACAATCTAGAAAGGGAGATCTTTACATTCCACAGTTTAAAAAAAAGTAAATTCTGATGATATATATGAATTTCATATGAAGGTACCCCAATTTAGTAGTTGTAAATTTCAGTGTGGAGAAGGCTTCTAAGTGAAATGAAAGCAGCTGAATCTACATAAAATCTGTATTCTAAATAAGAGAGGGAAAAAAAAAAACCTCATTAAAAAAATATTCCCAAGGAAGTGGGGCAAACAGCTACAACCAGAGAGATATTAAGAAATCAAAAAGATTGTCAATGGAATGTAGGAATGCTCAAAAAGAAAGTTCTTTCAGATAAAGTAAAACTTGTCAAAACTTACGTTAATTTTGAATTTTCAATGGAAAGTATACAAAGATAACATATCTAGGTACATAAATAAAAAGAGAATAAGAATAGAACTGTAACTTTTATGTAGGAAGAAAGAGAAAGAGAAAATAAAGTATTTGGGTCATCTCTCCCCAAAATGAGTTAATTCAGTGTTCAAAGACATGTATGATAGGATGACAGGAATAACAATACAGTAGCAGGAGGTACTATTTAGATGGTAATTCCAAGGTAGGTTAAGAACTCAGACAAATATCAGAGAGGTAACCAGGAGCTAAGAAACTGGCATATGACATTATAGAAAAAGCTAAGCAACTTTATGATAACATTTGAGGGAATTCTAGCAAGTGAAGTATTTCTAAAAGTAACGATCTGTGGAAGTTAAATCCTGAATATTTCACCTCTAAAGCATGTAAACTTTTAGGACAGATTTAAGGAATGGAAAATTAAGGATATGGATATACTCAGGAAATTGAGTAAAATTCGTTCCAAGTTTGATCATAGATAGACTAACCTGTTACTGGGCTGCTTTACTAAAGATAGAACACCAGTTTGAGGGAAGTGATAATTACTTTCCATTTTGGTACTCCTGAGATCATAACTATAGTATTATGTTCTGTTGGGGGTTTCTGACTACAAGGAAGACTTCAATAAGCTTAAGCAACTCTGGCAGACAGTCATCAGCATTGCCACTGAAGTGGAGCACAGGGTGCAAGAGCAGAGGCAGAGAGAACTAGACTTATTCAGCCTCAAGAAGGAAGTGAGTGGAGAGGTGGGGGTGGGGTGGGGGGGATCTAATTGCTGTCTTCAATGACTTAAAAGTTAGTAGTTATAGGGAGAAACATGTTCTTCTTCAAGTGACACATAAAAAGGGCAAGAGACAACATTCACAGGTTAGAGTAGATACCTTTGTACCACAAAGACGTGAGGATATCTTTATTTATCTTGATTTCAGTAAAGCATTTGACACTGTCTCCCACAGCATCCTTGTAGATAAGCTGATAAAGTATGGGTTTAGTGATCAGGTAGTGAGGTGGATTATGAACTGGCTGAAGGGAAGAAGCCAGAGAGTTGTGGTTAATGGGACGGAGTCTAGTTGGAGGCCTGTGACTAGTGGAGTCCCTCAGGGGTCGGTACTGGGACCGGTGTTGTTTAATATCTTCATCAACGACTTGGATGAGGGTACAGAATGTATCCTCAGCAAGTTTGCTGATGACACCAAACTAGGAGGAATGGCTGACACACCAGAGGGTTGTGCTGCCATTCAACGAGACCTTGATAGGCTGGAGAGCTGGGCGGGAAAAAACTTAATGAAATTCAACAAGGGCAAGTGTTGAGTCCTGCATCTGGGGAAGAACAACCCCATGTACCAGTACAGGTTGGGGGCTGACCTGCTGGAGAGCAGTGTAGAGGAAAGGGACCTGGGGGTCCTGGTGGACAGCAGGATGACCATGAGCCAGCAATGTGCCCTTGTGGCCAAGAAGGCCAATGGCATCCTGGGGTGTATTAGAAAGGGAGTGGTTAGTAGGTCAAGAGAGGTTCTCCTTCCCCTCTATTCTGCCTTGGTGAGGCCACATCTGGAGTATTGTGTCCAGTTCTGGGCCCCCCAGTTCAAGAAGGACAGGGAACTGCTTGAGAGAGTCCAGCGTAGAGCCACAAAGATGATCAAGGGAGTGGAACATCTCCCTTATGAGGAAAGGCTGAGGGAGCTGGGTCTCTTTAGCTTGGAGAAGAGGAGACTGAGGGGTGACCTCATTAATGTTTATAAATATGTCAAGGGTGAGTGTCATGAGGATGGAGCCAGGCTCTTCTCAGTGACATCCAATGATAGGACAAGGGGCAATGGGTGTAAGCTGGAACATAGGAGGTTCCACATAAATGTGAGGAAGAATTTCTTCACAGTGAGGGTAACAGAACACTGGAACAGGCTGCCCAGAGAGGTTGTGGAGTCTCCTTCTCTGGAGACATTCAAAACCCGCCTGGACATGTTCCTGTGTGACCTTATTTAGGTATTCCTGCTCTGGCAGGGGGATTGGACTAGATGATCTTTTGAGGTCCCTTCCAATCCCTAACATTCTGTGATTCTGTGATTCTGTGATAATTCTTTGTAATAAGGGTGGTCAAAAAATGGAACAGTTTCTCTAAAAAATTTTGGAATTTCTGTTCATAGAGGTACTCAAAACTCAACTGGACAAGGTCCTAAGAATCCTCTGACTTTCAAGTTAGCTGTGCTTTGATTTGGAACTGGTACAGATGATTTCCAAAGGTCCATTCAATGTAAATTATTCTGTAATTCTGTGATCTTTCTTTAATAAGGTATTTAGTTTCCTATACTTATTAAACATGATAGATTTAAGTTCTCTGGGCATATCAAACCTGAAGGGAGTGACAGTCAATGTTCTTTCAATGTGGTATTTGAACTACAATTTGGGGACAGTTTAGACATGAAATTCCAGGGCAGAGTGGGAAAGCGTTTGTATTAGCCTAGGAAACTAGGCTAATAGTAATGAGTGTCCCCATAACAACTGACTATGTGCATGGTTTAAGGACTGTTATTTCAATACAAACTTCTTAGAGCGTGTTATCTTTGCATTATCAAGACTATTTTACTCTCTAGAAAAGATATAACATGTGTCAAGATCTCTCTCTCAAGTTTGTCTTGATCTTTGTTTTGCTGATCTTGGAGGCATCCCATGCATTTTAGACTTTATCTCAAATTGTTTTACCATCAGATCTATTGACTCCTCTACACCTTGTGTTATTTTAGGTTTTAATGATGATGTAGATTCCAGCTTTTGGTGTTTGTTTGATTGTTTGTTTGTTTCTCCCCTTGTTTGTGTATAAAGCTGGAACCACCTTATGTTTCATCTGCATGGCTGTCTTGATTTGATATCTTCTCCACAGGGCCAGGAATAAATTTAAAAGCACAGTCTTTTTAGCCACTGGTACATGTTTTATCACTGCCAACAGTTTAGCTCTGATGAATCCTTGTCATAGCACATTTGATTAGATGTTTTTATGCTTGTCTAATATGATTTTACAACAAGCCACTTTTACCATTTATTTCTATGTAATCAGGTAACCTGCTTCTAAGATTTTAATGAAGTAATATTTCAACAATTCTATGCCAGTTTTCAGAGTGCTGATCTATGATGCAGTAGTGCCAAGTAAAGATCTGACTCCAGCTTTTTTGAAATGTCCTTTCAATGCTTTTAGCAACATTTCACGCAAAACCATTAGGGAGTGAATACTGGAAACCAAAACCAATAGGCTTACAATCATACTCTTTTGAAAAGGATTTAAACTGATAATAGTCAACCTGTAAGTCATACCACGTCTGCAGTGGGTATGTGACATCTCAACTGTAGGTGCATATTTGGGTTATATATTTAGCAACTGTATTTTTTAATTGTTATTTATGAAGAGTATTATGATAGAGTTGAAAAAATACATTCATATTACTCTATTATTTCCAGTAATATTTCCCAATATATGTCTGGAGAAGACTGGTGAGCTAATTTTTTTTGTTCTTCAACTGTTTTATAGTCAGTGTCTCTCTTTTTAACAGTATGAGATGCTGATGTTTTGCTTTAACCTTCATGGGCTGAAAAGATCCTTCCTTTTTACAGGTCATACTTGCTGAAAGAGACACAGCCCACAGTTTTATGTCATCCGGCTACTTCTGAGCTAGTTGCCTAGTTGCCCTTTAGAATTGGTTAAGAAAAACAAACACCTAGGGCATGATTCATCTAACCTATTTTAAATGGCTACTTCAGGAGATGGAATGAATCATGTTCAAGAGAAGACTTACGCTCTCCACTGACTGTAAAGAGAGCTTAAATAACTAACTCGTAGGGAGATATTTATGCTGTGGGTTGCTGAATTTGGTCTGATGAATCCTGGACTTAGTCCCCTGATTTTAGATTTGAAATAACAGTTCTATTTTTAAAAATTATTTCATTTTATTTATGCCAAGTGGTTACTTCAAAATAGTTTTATTCTTATTGCTAACTCATATTTACTCAGAATCATCATCTCAATGACAGTCATGGATTTACTTGCCTAGAAAACCTAACATGACTTATCACTCTCAAACTGTTTTGTTGTTAAAATCAAATATGTCATTGTAGGCTGAAGTCACCATGTTCTAGCATCCATCCTGCATGCACGTTTTTCTGTGTTGTAGGGGGTTTTTTTGGAGTGGGGTGGTTATGTGACTTTGAAGAAGAATTTAGATTTGACTCACCTTTGACAAATTTTTGGTATAACTTCTAGGTTGCCTGTGTGAATTTCAGTATGATTCTTCTTATTGATATATATGCTTGAAGTACGATCCAGGTAAAATCAACTGCAGGGGACTTTTGAAGACATTCTGTAGAACTTTGTGAATTTGCTATTAAATATAGCACATAAATGCTAATTTTAGCTTCCTCTTTTAAAAATATTTTATTATCAAGTCCTTCTTGACTGAACGATATACAAATAAATGTTATTCCAGCACTGTACATTTGAATAACTCAAACTGTATTATTTAACTTCTACCTTCAACATAACCTTGAGTACTCTCTTTCCTTTCAGAAATTACTCTTTTCTGGGAATGAAGGCATTCTCATAAGAACATTTTATTCCTGATTATTAGTCCAAAGCATTTTTATGTGGATGTTAAGTCTTACACAAACAACCCAGGACCCACTGTCTATGAAAGATAATGATTATAGTTAATAAATCTTTGAAGTTTTCTTTCAGGTCTTAGAAAAAAATGTTTCACAATTTAAACAAAGCACTAGAAGAATAATGAAGTATATTATACTCATTTCAAAATGAAGCTCTGTAGAGAGAACAAGTATTGTCTGGTAAAGATAGTGCAACTCTATATCAGGTAATACATAGTTAAGCATTGACTTGGGAGAAACAGTGTGGAAATACAGGAGTTTATTCTCTGAGACTGTCCTACTTTAGTCTTCTGTTTCCTCTGTTTGATTCACAAAAAGGTGCCAGTCAAAGCAGCATAAAAACAGAACAAAAAATGATACCCTCTTTCTGTGAAGAAATAGGTAGAAGCATTTATTAATATCACAGAAGCCTTCATTTAGCCACCAGAGTATGAGGCATTTCAGATTCAACTCAGGTTTATAGTGACTTGAATTGCCAGCTTAACATAAAGGTCATAGCTAATTCCTAAACCATCTGAGAATTTCTACCTTTCATTTAAATATCAGTTAAACATTTACCTTTTAAATATCAGAACAATTAAACAATTCGAGATCACTACCACAGGTTATCAATACCTTTAGGTAAAAATGTTTGTCCTCTAAAACATTTGTAGCACATTAAGTAGATGCTGAGTTCAATTTAGAAATCTGGAAGTTTTGCTGGTTTATGCAGCACAGAAAAACAAACTAGATGACCATAATGATTCTTCCCATTTCTTAAAGATATTTATCTGCTTCTAATAAGTGGAATACTATGTTAATAATATGATAAAATAAGTCTGCATGCTACATCATTCATAGTGTGTTTAAAAAAATAAATTAA
Source organism: Podargus strigoides (assembly GCA_028020825.1). Classification (NCBI taxonomy): domain Eukaryota; kingdom Metazoa; phylum Chordata; class Aves; order Caprimulgiformes; family Podargidae; genus Podargus; species Podargus strigoides. The sequence continues at coordinate 160,326,758 of CM051663.1, read as the reverse complement.
AATATGATTTTATTTAAGGCAATAAAGACCATAATCAAAAAATATCTTCAGCTTTCTTTTTGCCTCATATATGGTTAAATAAAAAGAAGTTACAATCCATCACAACTCATTATTCATAAGCAAAACACTACAAGATCATGAAAATTTAAATTTCCTATAACTTTTAAATATCAGGGAAAAGGGAGGAAGTTAGTATCACAGGATTTTAAATATTTTTTTTAAAAAATGTATTCTAAGATATTCATGTTACTTTATTATAAGTTACTATCAGGAATTACTGACAGAAATTGTTAGTAGTAGGAAGGAACTGGCTGATGATAAGACTTTAAATCTGAAAAATTTGAAATGCCTCTTTGCACAAGCCCTGTCACTGTTCTGTTAGCTCCTTCTTCCTAACTGTATCAAGTTTTATGAAATGGATAATTTATTTACATACTTTACAGTAAGATGTGTCTGCCATATACTTTGGAAAAATCTGTTAGGATCCACAAAGCTATCTAATTATCTATGCTAAAGACCCTTCTTAAGACTTCTGCTTTCAATGAGCCATAAAGAAAATTGCCATCTTTTAGTTGTTAAGCTTCTGACTACCAATCAACTTTACAGATAATCCTGCCCAAATCATAGATAACCTTAATGTTTGCTCCTCTTTCCTTCTGCCTTCTAGAAGTATTACAGTTAATGTCCTCAGAGTAGAGGCCAGCATTTTATTATGTTTGTTATAGACACAATAAAATGGGAAACTAGTTTAAGTGTGCCTTCTGTGAGTGAGAAATCAGACTTGGGGCCTAGTGCAGTTAGCCACTTCTGGAAATCCCCTCAGTCATTAAAATGTCATTGTGCCATTAATACTCTTAGAATAAAATTATTAAATAAAACAATAAAAGAACACTTAGAATTTCCTTCTACTTGTAAACATTTATTTTTTTCACTTTTTAACTCCTTTTTTTTATGGATTTAAGTGTTGATGGGATTAACACTTGAACTATGGATGCCTCAAAGTTTTTTGTAAACATGTTTCAAATCTAACGAGATGTAATTTTTTATTTATAAGGCTGAACATTTTTTTGATGTGAGAAAAAAATATTTGGCAAAAGCTTGTGCAAAATTGGGGCAGATATAATGTGATGTGGAATATACAGTGTAGGCTGAGACCATGCACAATGCTGTATCTCTTAGATTTACCTATTTATTTTGAGGTAAATCTAGGCTTTCTCACATAGTCCTCCAGTGAACTATGGGGCTTCACCCTCAAAGGAGAAGAAAGTAAAGCCTGAAATTCTACAGGAGTCAGAGCTACAGAAACTGTGGTGCTGGTGTATAAGAATAATATGTAATGGATTCTGTTTCTCTGGCAACAGGTGAAGGTAGTAATGACCCTAAGTTTGGTATCAGACATTTCACTCAGTGCACCTTTCTATTCTATATCAGGCTGTAATTCAGCATGCTACTTAAAGCCTGATTATTTTGCCTTTTTTTTTTTGTAAATATAAAGCATGAAGGAACAAAACCAATATGTACTGTTCTATTAAGATATAACATTAATATTTAGACCACAAACTACTTACTATACCTGGGACATTAAGTTTACATAGTTATTATACAAGCCACTCATTATAGTTCCTCTTAGTATACTTAATTTTTTTATCCATCAAAAGAAATAACTGAATATTATGATTCCTTAATTTTTAATGCAACTAAATGTGTTTATATGGGCTATAAAATCCTCAGGGTAGCAGCAGGCTTTTGATAGGTTATGTTCTCCATGCCTACTTGCCAACTGATCGAAGTTGCCAACTCCAGCAATAATGTAAGCTCTTGAGTAAAACGATCCTGTATTTTTTTCAGTATGACTACAGGTACGACAGTTGCCAGAACTTGCAGAGTCTGTTCTGCAGCATTAGCAGAGAGCAATCTTCCCACCTAAAACACGGAGGGAAGAGGGAGAGACTAGAGGCTATTTGGTCCTGTAAAAAAGGTGTGTAGAGAGTTGCATATTCCCATTCCTTTTATAGAGGGTAGATCTGACTAACGAGGTGCTATTTTTCTTTGATACTGAAGAATCTCTTAAGATTGGTTTGCTCATCCTAATTAAATTCTCTGAGTCTGCTTAATCTAAAAAATAATTGGCTTGTTATGTTGATTTTGTTAGTGCAATTCAGTATATGAGACTACATGTCTACGTTTAACCAGTACTCAGGGCTAAACCATAGCAGTTAGTCTATCACCTGATGCTCCCTCTCCAGCTGAGAAGGAGAAGCCGGGAAAAAAGGGAGAAGGCCCATGGGCTGAAGTAGAAACAGATTTAATAGAATAACAAAACTGAAACAACGGTCAGCATAAAGTATAGACAGTTCTACTCAACCCAGTCCTTGATGCTGACAGCAGGAACAGAAGACCACCAGCAAGGAGCCTCACTGAGCTCCCTCCCTTTATAATGAGCATGACTGGGTGGTATGGGATACGCCTGTGAGTCAGCTGCCTTGATTGGATCTCTCAACTGACTCAGAGCTACTCATGGCCTGCCTGCATGGCTGGCCCATGGGTCTATGCCTGGGGAACCCGGACACCAAGATACATGTGATTTAACACCTTTGAAGTTGTTCCTGAGGTGGGATGTCCCATAAGAATTCAAAGTCACAGAACTGGCCTGTAGTTTGCTCAGTAACACTAGTGCCAAGTTTACCCGGCATACTGCGTCATCTTTTGTATTTCTTTTGCTAAAATATTTATTTGCCTCTGAAGAATTTACAGCTAACCACAACCATTTACTTAGGGTGCTCCAGGGAGGCTGGACATAGCACAGAAACACTCATTAACTTATGTTTCCCAGCTAGTGCTTTCAATTTCAACAACAAGGTTCCAGCCACATTAATTTTTCTTTCATTTTTAACCAGTGCATATTTCTTCCGCATTGGAATACAAAAGCAGCAGACAAAATACTTCAATATTCCTACAGTAAAAGATTTGATAGATGACTTTTTCTTTTGGTTTAAGAGATTCACAGTCTGAGCAATGCTCATCCCCTTGGAGCAAGAGACAAAAATACTTTGTAGAAAACAGACTAGGAGTCACTGCTGTCTCACTGCTTTTTCTCTTCTAGAGATGAGCCGCAGTGCCAATAAGAAAGAAATACAAGGAAAATGCAGCCTTCTGAATTTCAGAATCTATGTTCAGTTTGGTGTAACTATTTCACAGTAATGCGGTTTCTTAACAGAACGAAGTACGTTCCTAGTAATGGACAGTTTACCCATTGGGCCAATTTGGCTTCTGGTCTATTGACCGGTTGCTTCAACTATTTCAAAACTTCATCCCTGAGAAGGTTTTAAAATGTTAGTCTTCCGACATTGCTTTGAATATTTTTGTATTTTCTTTACATAGCATGTTTAAGGGGATGGTTTTAATGAAACGTATGAAGTTTGCTAATTAAGACCCAGCCACAGTACGTGGAAAGGACATTATTCCTTTCTTCTTCACAACCCTTTTATATAAGTGAAAATTGTTCTGTTCCTCTTCAATTTATCTCTTTTCAAGATTTATGCCACTGTCTAACATATTATTTCCTGGACTTCTGATCTTTTATTTCTCTTCTCTGAACTCTACTGAGCAGAAGGTACAGTATCCACTTGGAAGGTGTCCTGTTCAAGGAGAAGCGGGTAAATTACAAAGAGGATGGAATACTCTACAGGTTGTTCTTGTGATTTATCTAGTAGTATAATGTTTGACTTAAGAAAACTATGTTGTTGTCATGTGCAACCCCTGATCCATTACATCCTCATATCTTGGTCTGCTGCCCGCCCGGTCACTCTTCATCCTGTGTTTAATTAACTGAATAAGCCTGCTCAAATAAACTGCTCAAATAAACTGCTTTTTTTTTGTGTGTGTGTGTACAGAATTCCAGAGATATCAAACCATTTCTCCAGCTTTTCCGTGTAATAAAAATAGACTTCAATACTGTCCCCCAGTATATCCATAGTCTCCTTCAGATTAATGTCGAAATTGTAATAAGAAAATAAAATCTAACAAGATTTTTCCATTATCCCAAGACAGATCCCTATGCAGTGTAACTTGATATGTTTTTCATTATTTGTCAATGAATTACAGATTCCTGTTCTGTAGGCATGGCTCTCTATTTAGTTTTGCATCCAAACTGTAGCATTTTTATTCACGTTGTTCTTTAAAGTTTGTGAGCTCTAATGGACTCAAGATACATCTGCTGATTCTTCCTGTCTGCACGGCTTGCTACTGTTTTAGATGACAATTATATTGGTTTGATACATGCTAAATTCTATCAGCAATTTCTATTAATTATTTCCCAGGTCACTTCAGTGTTTGTCTGGTTGGCAAAATAAAGACCTAAAATCATAGGAAAGCAGGTAATAATTGGTGTAATCTGCAGACCTACTGAATAAATCTGACTGTAGAGATATTTAAAGGTGCTCAAGAACTCTTTTCAGCCATCTAAATTTTCTAAGTAGACAGATCAAACTTGAGGCATTGGAGCATGAAAAAGATTTTCCTCAGAGAGTCATTAGTGCCAAAACCAAATAATGAGTTTGAACCTGGATTTATTTACATCAGTACTTCAGCAATACTTTACTGAAGCAAATGGAGAAAGGCATATTAAAAATAGGGTCTATGCTGTTATCATCAAGCACCACAAAATTCCCTTTAATCTTGTACAACTGCAAGCATGCTCTTATTGCCGATAACTCTAAAATAACACAATAAGTATCTAGGTTTTGTAAAATTGTTCATTGATGGCTCTCCTGGTTTTATTTTTTAATGGATTTTTTCTTGATTATAACCAATTTTCATTTTTAATAAGTAGATATTCTCCTTCATATGCACAGATGATGGCAGCTTGCTTTTATTTTGGAGAAGGGGCGAGAGATCTTGTGAAAGTAGTGGGAGTTGTAGGCAATGGTTGCTTTGTCAGTAATTCTGATAATCATGTCTTCTCGAATGCTCATGTTACTCGTAGCTTGTGAAAATTCAACTGGAAATTTAACTTTCTTCTTGAATGAGGCTAGTTTTTTGTAATGAGGAGATTGATCTCTGTGTTCTTTAGATATGCTAAGCACAAACAATGCATTCGACTTTGCCTCTAAGCCATTATTGTCAAAACAACATCGTTTGGAAACTAACAATTAAGTGAAAACGTCTTAGTACAGTAATTCCTTCAGGCATCTGTTGTCTGCCTTAACTTTATCCTTTTCGAAAAATGATGTATCATCACCTTGGCAAAGCTATCAGATGCTGTGTTCCTAAAAATTATTGTAGCATTTACATTCATTTTGCCTGTTGCTCATGGGTTGCTTTTTATAATTATATTTTTTTTTAATTTACTTCTAATAGCTCCATTCCTTCTACCTCATCACAAGCAGTAATGAATGGATTCACATCTTCTTCTCCATAAACAAAGAACCATGTATCAATATTATCAGTGCATAAATGGTTCAAAGGTGCTTAAATTCATGCCAGATGCTTCAGTGACTCATTACCAAATGGTGAAATGTCTGAAAGCTTAACAAGATATTCATTTTTCCTGCTGGAAGTGTCTTTTCACAAAGGCCTTTTTCTGTAAAGAGCCATCGTTGATCACAGTTCCTCAGTATGCAGAATCAACAATAGCTGAGCAGGCAGCTTACAAATCAGAGCAATTTGCTTCTACTGTCTGCATCAAAACAGTTACATTCCGTAACAGTTGATTACTTAGGGAAATTTAAATAAGATGCCTTTAAGAAAAACTTTCTTCAGAAAACGGGGTTTGTTTGTTCAGTGTTTTTTTCGGCTATAAAGGCAAAGTGTTTGTTGGGACTATGAAAAAATCTGTGATTTTTTTTGTTTTCTACAGCTTGATCAAAAAAAAAATAGTTGTCATTTGGAAAGAGGAATGAGTATGAAAGTTGTAAAATAACTAAGCCAAAAGACATTTAGTCATTGCTCAGTCTAACCTCCTTCGGTTCTGAGGTTTGGTCAGTGCTTCAGCCTGATACCTGCTGCCTCTTCTGACTTGTTTTCAGTCCCTTTCCCACAAGGTAGTGACTTATTTCAACCAAATTTATCCAGCAAATACAGAAGAAATACGTATTTTAAAATTAATGATCATTCATTTCCCTATCTCTCCTGCTTTACCCTTTGATGTACGAAACACACTCACATTCTAAATGGAGTCATGTCCTGAGGTGTAACACTGAATATCATATTGAAATTATTTTCATTATCCAATATACTGATTGTTTAATCTTTTATAGTGTCCCTTAGGACACTTGGGTAGTTGAGGCTGAACACTGGTGTCTTGAACAGACGTGTTGAGCTGCACATTGTTTTTATTTTGTTACTTTTTTTTTTCCAGTATTTGTCTATATGTGCAGCTGATCACTGAAGCAAAAATTGTAACTAGTTGAGAACTTAGAGATTTACTTTTTAATAGTTGATGAAATTAAAAGCCATGACACTGATATTTTCTCTCTAGCATGCAGATACTCACCAAAGTTACTATACATTTTATATTACAAAAGAACAGTCAGATTTTATAATTATTTATCCATTTATTCTGTAGATAATATTTTCAGATCCCAAGCTGAAAGAAGAAAGTGAAGTGGGTGGACTCCTGTTTCTAAACACTATCAGCTAGCTGTCAGCCATTATCACAATGCTTCATTGTTTAGAATACAGATGCTATGAAGAACTGTGCATCAAAGAAGAGTTTCCCATTTATTATTTTTTTTTTTCTTTTTAAATTTAATGAAAATGTAATCCTCTGAATTAACAGCTTGATCTAAAAGTTGTTAAAATAAATCAAAATATATCCATTTATTTAATAAGTCTTCAGAGCAGGCACTTAAGTAGCTTTTAATGCTTCTGTCTAGCTTGATGAATATTATCTTCATTATACAGATGATGTTGTGAAGTCAAGGAAAGGTTAAATGTTGATTCCAAGGCCACAAGATAAAGTAGTTGCAAAACCAAAATTACAATATTACAAGTTCTCTGTCTATACTTCGTAGTCAAGATAATACTTTACTGTTTTTCATCTAAATAAATTAATTGTAAAGACTAATTAAACAAAAGGCAATATATTTAAAAATACCTCTTGATCTTGGCATCATAAAAAAAAACATTTAGACACTATTTTTATGTAGAACAAAGAACCTTATGTTACACAACAACTGAATAACAAGCCTACATAGAAAACGGTATTTTGATACGAAATAATACGGCTACATAGATCCTCACTAAAAAAAGCACTGTTTTTCTTAGTTTTACTACTGAGTTGTCTCCGAGATGTCAGTGGAATAAATAGGAATTTATTCAGTGGTATTTTCACTGGATTGCTTAAGCTAAACTTTAAATCATAGAGACATGAAAATAAAATTGTATCTATAGGAAAATAAGCATCTAAAGCTAACTATATACAGTGCTGTGAGAAGGCAGAACAAAGGTAATATGGAAGTCGAGCACCAAAACAGTTACAAAAAACTGTGCAAAGCTGATGAAATACAGTACAGGAAGGAAGATTAGAAAATGTGTACTAATGGTTTCATTTACTGAGGAGTCTTATCTTAGTGAGCAGTTACAATGGGCCTAAATTACATATAGACTTGCAGAGCAATGAAATGCCCAAATTATTTTGTGCTTCTTATAATGTTCTGTATATGCCCAGATAAGTTAACAGATTGGAGATGGGCAGTAGAATTTCAATCTTTCATCAGTCAGGTAACCACAAAACATTGCAGTATTAACTTGTTACAATGCTGTTAAATCTTGGACAAGGTGATACTGGAACTTTGGAAGAGAAAAAAACCCACTTCTCTTACATGCTAGAGCACAGCTACCAGTGTGGGACCTTCTCTGGTTTTAACATGGACATGAATACTTCTGTGGCACTATCTTAAAAGAGACAAAGGGTGACCTCTTGCTGGGGATGTGAGATGAAGATAAGGTCTCTCCTCATACCTTTCCATTGCTGGAGCAAAGCCACCATACTTCCTGAATAGAGAGAGGCACTGTGAGGGCTGAAGGAAGAAGATCAGGCCTTACTAATAACAGTTACAAAGCTAATAACAGTGGTATTTAGAAGTCAGCTTATAAGTAGACTCTAACTCAAGAGAAATTAATTTTAAAATTAACAGTACTCACATTCCATATCTATCTTCAGAGTGATTCCTGAATTCAGGCATCTGTAGGGAAAATCCAGCTTCTCCGTAAATTATATTGGTTTTAAAAGACCAAAATATCAACTCTTTAATTTTGCACTCCACTTAGGTGCCCAAGCAAGTACACTTGACTTTTCTTTGGCAGCACACACATTCTGTACTGCTGAGCTTTCAAAAGCAGGTTCATAAGGTTCCAAGGATGTCAGACAGACGCATAAATCAATATGTTCAGTATAATTTAACTAAACTACTGCCACCAATTTATGTTCAAAGTCCCTTTGTCAGTGCCTTGACAAGAAACAGTAAAGCAAACTCATTGCCAAAGAAATGTCTGAACCAGAATGAGGTGGCAAAAAGTTCTCTATTCAGTTTCCTGATGTCCTTCACCATCTGCGTATAGTACAATGTATTCACATTAGAATAATATTATAAAGTTATATTATTGATTTAGATGATATAGAAACAAATATTCTCACAATTGCTTTATATTATACTTGAAGTCTAAATATTAGGTTAGATTTTGAAGACTTTCTGGCCTAAAACAAAACTCCTTCAAAGTCCAGAAGATTTTGCAGAGTACAAGCCAGTTTCAAATCTGAACTCTGGTTGCAAATCTGAACAGGAGTTCTAAAATGTACCTAAGATGAAAACCTGTTTTATTTTTGCTGCTAGTAAGTATTCACCTTTTCTCTTCAGTTTGTATCAGAGAATAAGGGGACTGTGGGTCCAGAGAGAACAAAAGGATTTATATTAAATAACATTGTTTGGAAGGGAGCAAAGGAATGGGGGTTGCTGTGGTTTTGTTTCTTTAACACTCATCCTATGTCAGTATTTGCAAGCAAACTGAACGTATCTGTATTATCATATTATCATGCATTTGTGTTGTGATCACACTAAAAACTTGAAACCTTACCTTGTGCTCTCTGAACAGGCCAACAGTATCAAAAACTGTTTCTAATGGATTTATGGGCCAAAGTACATGATTTAGCAGTCTATATTTAGCTCAGTGCAGAACAGGTGTCATTGTTATAGAAGGGAGTAAGAGCTTTTTTTTTTTATTTTATTGCTCAATAAAAAAATTGTAATTATCGCACTGATAAGTTCCTTATTATCCTACAGCACACAGTTGGGAAATTTGAGGGTTTTGGTTGCTTTTTTTGGGGGGAGGGGGAGGGGGCAGAATGTTTCTGCGGGGTTTTTGTGGTTTTGTTTCAAATTTTATAATTATTTTTATTATTTTGGTATCTTTTTTCCCTCAGAATCTCTTCTATATCTACCCTTTTCTACCCATCTTTCTCTATATATTTTTAACTTTTTTTTCCATTTTCTGTCATCACTTATTTTTATTGCCACAGTCAGCTCCAAGGTAGTCTACATTTTTGCACTGTAAATTATTAGCAGAAATTATTAGCAGTTAATGCTGCTTGAAAATGGATGGGATATGTCTCTGCAGGCTGAGATAACTTTTCGATTTGTTCTCCTGCATTTTAACCCTGGAAGCAGTGGTTTTGTTTAAGATTGCTCAGGAGAACGTTGTATAAATGCATACTCACAATGAACAGAGTTAGAACTTTGACTGTGGTTCTGGAGCCTACCTTGTCATGTTCACTTACTACAGCAGTTTGCAAGGCCTGCTTTGTAGGGTTATGAAATAGGTTGCAGAATGACTGTGAAAAGTGCTGGCCCATGGCATTGTTTCTTCAGCTTTGTTGCTACACAAATGACAAAATAAGGAAAGAGTTATTAAAAAGATTGGCTACATTTTCTTCTTATTTTCTACTATGTCTGAAGACTGCCTGTCATTGAAAATTGACATTTGACTTTCTACTGAAGTGAATGCAGGTCAGTCACTCTCCAATAAATCCTCAAATAATTAATATAATACAAAGCTCTCATGTCAGCTTTGCAGGGGTGTTCCTGGGCAACTAAAGGTCCTGATCATTTTTGGCATGCTGCATATTTCTCTTCGCTCTATTCTTCTTCCTTTTACCTTGCATATATAGTTCTTCACTATATCTAGTAACTGAGCCATTATACTTGTTAGAGATACAGAAATTCTGCTTCTATGAACGTCATATTAATCTTGGAGCTGTATTGAGAATGTTCTCAATCACCATCATTATCATCCTTCTGCACAGTAATTTACTGCAGTGGCTGTAGTCAGCAAATCATCTATAGCGTTTGTGGAAGAAGGCAATCTTACTTGTCTTACTATTGCATGCATTGCTCTCTTCAGCAATTTAATTCTGCATATCATGCATGAGAGGTTTGTTGTGCAGGGACAACATTGCACCATGGTATCTGGGGTATCTGTGAATTAAAATTGTGCTTCAAGTAATATTTTCTCAAGCAGCAAGAAAAGTAAAGCACTATGGTTTGACTTTGTGGGAGTAATACAAAAGAGAACAACATAAATAATAGAATACAACAAGCCAGACAGTGCCAGCAAACCAGTACATCTGTGGAGAGGAGAGCAATTTGCCACCTTTTTATTTAAAATGAACAACAAAAAACATATGCAAAAAGCCCTACCTGGTAGTCTGTATAGTGCATATAGATAATCTTTGATTATAACACAATGGCAGGACTGGATATGGTAGTTTTCCTAGCTGAAACCTGAAATTCCAGAAATGTGAAATACATAGTGAACTTTTTTGAACTTTGGAGGCTGTAAGGTTTGAGCTATATTTGTTTTCATTTTGTGTGGAAAAACTCACAGAGGTTGCACTGTTTCATATCTGGCTATTTTGATTTACTCTATTGTCAGAGTTGATCATTCAATCACTGACTATAACAGTCCCTTCGAAACCATGACTACTATCTTTTAAAAGTCTGAGAAACAATTTCACATTTCTGCCTTTGCATTAAGATGTATCTGAAATGTACCTTGCTTAGAAATTCCAAAGAAACAACTAAACTGACTCTTGTTGTTGTCACCATTTTACATATATATTTCTTCATTTAAGTGTAGTGGCAACTGCACAGGAGGAATGCTAAAACTTCATAAAGAAGTCAACATTTGCTGTTCTACTTGATGCCTGTATTACATGATTTTGTGCTTTGCAAATCCTGATCACTTGAAATGTGCAACACATTCAGGTTCCTGTAGTAATGTGTTTTGGTCATCTTGGAATATCATTCTATGAATTGTCTGTTGTCTATTAAGAGTCTATAATGGCAGCTATGATACTTCAGTTTTGCCCTTGCTTCTGCTGGTGAGCTCCTATCAGACTGTGGTCCACAATGGAAGTCAGATTTCCAGATAAGGTTATAAAGCCATACCGATATTGCATTTGCAGATATCAGGAATGCCCTGGTTACCCTCTTGCAAAATCCTCATGGTGTGTTTTTAGCACTAAGTTGAACCATGGACTATGAATTTCCCACCTCCTACCTCCTTTTTCTTAGCAGCAATTATTGCTTTATTTTAAAGGACAGCGTTAGTTGAAAACATTCAATAATTTGATTTTCAGATACACATTTCATTTAAGTTACCTCTAGCCCATGTAATGTGACATTTAACAACCATCTTTTAAAAAAATCCAACTGTAATATTTGACTTTCCATAATCAGGGAACTGCTCTAGGTAGTTCTGGATTATATGATACTGTGTTTATTTTGTTATGCTTAAAGTATTAATTTCATTAAGGATCATAAGAAACATGCTTGCTCAATGCTTTGACAAGGGTACTTCTTAAGAGTGCTTACAAAAGATAAATCAAGGCAGGGTAATTTTAGCCACAAATTTCATTAAGAGCTTTACAGTAGTTCCTATTCTTGCTTTTGAACAAATCTGCAGCCCACTAATTTTTTTAATACTGTTAGAGAGTCTTGGCACACTGCCCTTTAAAAGTAATTCATAGTACCTTGGCATCTGTTTCTCTGTAATTCACACAAACTAGAATCTCTTCCAATACATGAAATATAATAACAAAGACTGTTTCCCCATTACTTTTTTTTTTCCCAGAAAATTATATCAGAAATGAAATTATTCCACTATCCATCAGATTTGAGTCCCAGTAGATGAGCATTTTCGCTGACTTCTTTTGTAAGATTTTGACACCTTGGTATATAGATACATTTTGTTCCATGGCATTACACTGTGCACCTGTGTATATAATTCTACTTCAACGCGAGTCACAGAATCACAGAACAGTTGAGGTTGGAAAGGACCTCTGGAGGTCATCCAGTCCAACCCTCCTGCTCAAGCAGGGCCACTTTACAGCCAGTTGTCAAGGACTATGTCAAGATGGCTTTTGAATATCTCAAAGGTGGGAGACACCAAAACCTCTCTGGGAAACCTATGCCAGTGCTCAGTCACGCTCACAGTTGAAAATTGTTTTCTAATATTCAGATGGAAACTCCTGTGTTTCAGTGTGTACCTGTTGTCACACACAGTGTCCATTTGGTATGTTGTATTTAAAACCCTACAGAATAAACTTAACAAAAAAAAACATAAAAAATATTTGTTGTTAAATACTTTTAACTAAAAGCTACCAAAGAGGATCAAAATACTTGAAGTAGGATTTGTGCAGTTTAGGTATCAAAGCTCAACTTGACGACCTCCAAGCTCCTTCCTCAGTTGTTACCTCATCCTAGAGTAGCCCCAGTTCTTACAGAGACCTAACATTTTTCCATTCTCTGGTGCCTACATTTCTTTCTCCAGATATAAACTGTTCTTCAGTCTTGACAGTTGATCAGCTCTATGAATAGTTCATGTCTCAGTCTGTCTATATTTAGCCAGTTCTCAGGGCAAAACCATAGCAGTTAGTCTATCAACTAATGCTCCCTCCCCAGCTGAGAAGGAGAATCGGGGAAAAAAGGGAGAAGGCCTGTGAGTTCAAATAGAAACAGATTTAATAGAATAACAAAACCAAAACAACAATCAATACAGAAGGTTCTACTCAGCCTAGTCCTTGATACTGACAGCAGGAACAGAAGACCATCAGTAAGAAGCCTCAAGGAGAGAAGGAGCTCCACTCTTTCTGAGCTCCCTCCTTTTATAATGAGCATGATTAAGTAGTATGGGATACACTTGTGAGTCAGCTTGGGGCAGCTGCCTTGATTGTATCTTCCAGCTGACTCAGGGCTACTCATGGCCTGCCTGCATGGCTGGCCCATGGGTCTGTGCCTGGGGAACCAGGACACAGTCTGATCAAGATCCAGAGCTAGACATGTATTTTCCTGTCAACTTGGTCTGAAATAACTTTATCTGAATCAGGTTTTGACAGATTAGGCTCCCTTGGAATTGGAAGATTTGAGAATCTCCTTTGAGGAAAAGAGGATGATGCAAAATATCTTGGTGGCTAGAGAAGTTGATTAGGAAGCAAATGATGGGATCTGGTTCTTAATTCTGTTCAGAGGAATACAAATCCCCATTTCTTTTGAAAGATCCCCTTAACTACAGGTGACAACCAACAATGAGGTAGGTTCAGTCTTCTCCCCTTTTGAAACTGTATCAGAGTTCAGGTAAGAATTCAGTATTCATAAAGATGGAAAAGGTTACGAAGAAAGAGATCAAGCATTTTGCTTGGTATTTAAGGAACTGGCTGGGAGGGAGGAAGACTTGTTCCAGTTTCTGACATGGAAAACATTAAAACAGTATCAAGTGCAGAAATCAGATTCCAAGAGCTCCTTCTAATGGAGGGAGAGGAGGAGAAAATAAGCAGCAATACTTCTTGGACTTTATCCTGTGTATTCACACAACGTGTTTTCTCTTTTCTCTTTCACTTGGATGCTATGCTCACTTGTCATCTCTGGGTTTCAACTCGTGCCATAGGTGCAACAAAGATTGTAAAGAATGGAGATCAAATGATATGCTCTTGCCATTTTCAGTTCTCTCTGAGTTTTTGAGTAAAATAAAAAGTTAAAGTATTTTGAAATTTGTTTTCCTATTTGTTTTTCTGATGTCTTATAGTAATTCCCAACAGGTGTAGTGTGAAGGCCAGAGCATTCTGCCCTACAACCAGTCTAAATAGCCTGGCAAGAGTGAGGGACCTTAGGGAGTGGAATATCATGCATGACAGGTCCAGCAGCTGGTCATTGCTGTACTGGACAGAGTCAGGACTGCTCAGGGAGAGCTGTCACATGTCATCTGCTTTAACAGAGAAAACCATGTGCCTCAGGTATCAGAAGTTTGGGAAACGTTGTCTCTAATAACTAGATTAATTAATTAGTTCTACTAACATGGATTAAAACATACAGTCATGATTCTTTCCTTTGTGCAGTAAAAGATTTGTCCTCCTTTAAAACAAAGTTCAATGTATTGCTTGTGTATTAAAGTCTTGTGTGTACCTGTGGACATGTAACTCTTTCAATTCCCATGTAGAAAACTTGACCTGTATTTAGAAAGCCTTCCTGATCTCTTCTTGTCCAGAACTGGACGATTTGGGTCAACAAATACTGACATCTACATTCAGATTCTAGTCCTTAGAGATTTGAAGACCTTTGAAAAATTGAGTTCCCATTGTTTATCTCCTCCAGTGGAAAGTTATCAGCAAACAAACATTTCTGATTAAACATGAATTGGGAAAAAAAAATAAAAAATGTGCTGAACACATTCTGCTATCCTTAAAAAAAACACCCAGTCAGGCCTTTGCCACCCCACCACCAGCTGAAGATTCTGTGTTTCAGATACTATCTTGGCTTATTTACAAAATCTGGTGAATTAAGGATTTCCTGGTATGAATAAATTTTCCTGCAAATATTCACATAATTGCAGAAAAGCAGAAATATCTGGTGCAAATAAAAGGCTATTTCTTCAATATAAAATTGTCTAAAGCACTTTAAATAAAATATCAAAGTGTATAATTCTCAAGAATTGCTGAGTAAGTGCATGAAGGTTATGTTACAAAGTATGAATGCAAAAACTGTCACTAAAATACATTAACATTCTCGTAAACTGTGATAGCTAAATCTAAACCACAGCAAGTTACAAAAGAAAACTTATTCCTAATTAGACTTGATACATTATATAAAATAATATTTGCTTTGCATTTAGCCTTTTATTAATTTATTATTTTTCCTGATTCCTGAATCAGTTGCCAAACAATCCTTAATTACCCATGTAACTGGACTGGTTCCAATAGTTGCAAAGTTCAGTAAACTTTTAAGAACTTGGTTTTGCACATTAGGCCATCAGCTAAGGCATTAAATATAACATATCAGACATAATCATTTGCCATCATTAAAGCTATTTTTAATGGGAACAGCTATGGCAATTGCCTGTAATTGTGAGGACAAGTGAGATAAAGATTGGTAGCAATGCCAACAATGTTTTTCTTTGTGCTCTTACGCATCTAATGTCTGTTTTGTCATATAGGTTGAAATTACTGAAAATAAACTTGCATCTGAAATGAAGACACAGCTGCTTATGAGTATAGTAGGTAGAAGAGCTGAGTACTGTACAGCTCATTTGGCTTTTAAGTTAGGTAAGTCTCATTTTCTGGGAAGCTCTCATATTCTACTGATGGGCAGTTTAGAAAATTCTTAGATTTAATTTTTTGTCACTAATTTTGTCACCTTTTAATTTATTCAGAGAGGTAAGAAACGTGAGTGTGGGAACTGCATACTCTTAAGACAATCAAGAATCAAGACAAAGGAGTTAGAGAAAAGTAGAGCTAAGTTTCCCCAAGCCAGCCTGAGACTTACCCAAGACTTTGGTAAATCGATTAATCTCTGTTTTGAAACCAGGAATAATTATATTTCTGTAGTCTGGAAGGCTTCGGAGATTCTAAATTTAGTAGTGCTTGTAAAGCCTTTGAGAGACTTCATCGGTAGATGCTCTAAATTATCACTACGTACTTATAAGTATGCTCTCATTTTCTTAAAGGTTGATACTTCCTGGCAGCATTAACTCAATACTTTCAAGGGACAGGTTACTAATTAATTTTCTAATATTGTGGAAGAACACTAAAATTAATAAGTACACAGTTCTAGTTAGCATAATTTACTTAACTTTTAAATTTTGCAATACTGTGTATTTATACATTTTTCATATTATAAATAATTTTAAGACTTAAAAAGATTATATATTGTCTTGTTTTCCCAGGAACAGAACCATGGTCCAGCCACGGCAGGAAAGCCATGAGTATCCCTGAGTCAGCAGGGCGTTTCAGTCAGGGCAACTGACCCAAGCTGACTCACAGGTGTATCCCATACCACTGACATTAAGCTTATTATAAAAGAGGGGATTTTACTGAGGGTGGAAGGTTTATCTTCCTGGGACTCCTTCTTGACCTCCTGCTCCTTCTGCTGCTCCCAAGGACGAGGCTGTGTATAAACTTGTATGCTTTATGTTAGTATTTGTATTAGTTTTGTTATTTCATTAAATCCATTTCTATTTCAACTCACAGGACTTCTCCCCATTTTTCCTTGATTCCTCTTCTCAGATGGAGCACCTGCTGCAGTTTAGCCCCAGGTGCAGGCTAAACATAGGCATGTATGTATTCACATAAGGCATTATATAGAAAATAGGCAGGGAAAGACTGCTTCTATAGTTTATGGAATTGTAGGAACCAGGTGATGGATGGTAGTTTCTCCTCCCTTTCATGTCATCTCTATGTGGTGCTTCCAGGAAAAATAAACCAACAAAACAACAACAACAAAAAACCCCACTATAGTTAGTATGTCCAAACCTCAACAGTAAAGTTATTTTGCCATTTGGAAAACTTCCTGTACCTCTGATTTAACAGTTCCTGCAATATGTGGTTTACTTCCATCTTGCTCTTCCTCCTTATTTGAACTCTTCACATCAGCTTTGTTTTGTAGCCTTTTTAACTTCTCACTGTGACCCATTGATTTTACTTTTTTAAGCTGACTGGTAGCTTCTCCTAAATGAAGTGCCTCACAGCTATCCAGTAATAGATAACTAGTACATAAAGGAAGGGCTTTTTATGCCATTCTTAACTTTCCATGTCTTCTGACTTTTCCCTCCCCTTGCATCTTGATAAGTTAGAATGTGTGTTTAAGGAGTAGGAGAAGCACCTGATAATTTACTGAGGATTGTTTTACTTAAGTTTAACAGATGTTTGTCTCTGGTGGTTCAAAAGACTAACAAACTTGTTATCATTAATACATTTAGTGTGGTCTCTATAGTGAGCTCACCAGAGGCTGGAAGTTTGATAAAATGGAAGGTGGAGTGAGTGCTTTTCAATAATATGTATTTAAAATGTAGCTGCTGCCTTGAAAATTCAGGACTAGCAGGAAAACCATTTAATCTAGGAGGATATGATGAGTAAAGAACAAATTAGGTTTGTAAACTGAGAAGTTTGGGGAAGGGGAATAGAAATGTCTGCATTTGTGTTGCATGGCAACAGAACTTCAAGTTAAGCATAAAAATGTGGGTGAGAAAGGGAAGATGATTGATTTGGAACAAAGAGAATAGCCTTGTCATAGGCAGCCTTATCAAAGAAGAAGGGAGGATCCTCTAAATTTGAAGTTTGTTTCTGAAAGACACTACCTAGGGGTAAGGTGAACCTGGGTAATTATCTTGGCTTCTACAGCTGATATTAAACCTCAAGAAATCACAAATGGCATTCAAAACAAGATATTAGATACTAGGATAAAATGACAGGATGTGGGGTTTTTTATGCTTCTCATCTGTAATGCCCTGACTGGTTTTTTGATCAAGAAGTTGACAATTTTGTCAAAACAGAATGTCTCATTTTGATTTTAAGCTTGACCAGTATTTAAAGTGGATTCAGGTAAATAACACACTTGTATGACATTCTTACTTCCTCAGAAAAAGAAAAAATCTAAACAACAGGATGTAGGCAAATAAATAATCTCAATGACTAAATTCAAATATCTCAGGTGTTGTGTATATCCCATTCATCTGCAGAAGTCAGACCAGTGCCTGATATCCATAGTGTGTGAAGCCTACTCTTGCATTTGAGTGGCTCTGGCAAGGAACAGATAGTGAAAGAACAACCTATGACTTGAGAAGGGAGAACATTTGCTTTCTGGAGTAATAATTTACTACTTACAATTTCAGTATAGAGCAGCAGGCTCTATAGATTCCTCTCTGGGATAGTTGAAAAATACCTCTTGAGGTAATAGTAATTTCATTCACTTCTCAAATTCAGACCAATGATCTGCATGTAAAACAGGTTCTTTGGGACTTGGGTACATAGGGGTTCTTCTGAAGAATCATGTAGGAAAAAATTCAATTACTATTATAATTAGCAAGGAAGAGCCATTTAACTTCCACAGACATGAGTTTTATTTATTTATTTTTTTAAATGTCAGCTGTATTTGTTTCCAAAGAATTACACTATTGAATACACAAATTACCTCTGTTGCAGTCTTATCTACTTAATAAATTGAAATCCTCACAGAGAAGGAACAGAAAAGTGTTCATCTGACAATAGAGCTTTCCACTTCCTAGGGAAGAAAAAAAATCATATTTGACTCTAGGCTTGTTGTACATTAAGTTTTAGTTCCAGAAAAGAGTAGGGCATGGTGGAAAAGCAGTTCAGAATCCTTAATGATCTAGATTATTGAGGAAAATATTGGAAGATAGGATGTCAAACCATAGTAAAGAAGTCTGCTTTTTCCTCCAGCACAAGTTTTCCAGGAAGAAGCCTTGAAAATCTTCTCCCAATTTCACTTGAGGATAATAAAGGCTAAGTGTAATCTATCTGCAAAATCACCCTTGTAACACTTGGTTTTTCTGGAAGCATATTTATTTTTCTAAAAAAAAAATTGTTTTCACATGACATTAAAAACAACAAAAAATTATCTAAATTCTTTACAAGATTTCAGTAGAACCTTTAGATACTGTAATACCACTGTAGTGCACAAAAAAAGTCAGGGAATTTTTTAATTACTGTTGTCATTTCCTCTGTTATTTTATCTTGAGTCTCATGTTTTTCAGTGTTTCATTTAAAGCTCCAACTCTTGAGAAATTTGTTAGACCAAATTTTTAGGTTGTTCATGGAAATTAAGGATCTAAATAAAATATTGTGAAGAGATCCATGTTGACATTTCTCAAGATTTCATCTAGTCTTTTGCCCTTCATGTTGAGGAGAAAATCTCAGGATCATCATTCTGACATGTTCAAATCTGATGGGAAATAAAAATAATCCAGTCTATAACATGTTTTACAATTCGTGAGTACTATTTTTTATTTTTAAAATAGTGTCATGATTTATTGTGCCTAGCTTGCGATTTTTTGAGTGTCTGACTCTGACAGTACAGATAAATATAGAATGTTCATTCATTTTATTCAATTCAGTTTCTAAAACTTATTTGTCAAAATCTTTCTGCCAGAACATTCAGGTTTTCATTTAGCTGGCCCCTTTTCAGAAAGACAATCAACCTTTTAGTCAGAACTGTGCTATAATTTAACTGTTCTAAATAACTTTTTTTCCAAAAAACTATGGTGCATTTTGTTATAATAATCTTCAGTACTCTTTGTAAAAATTCTTTTTTTCTGTGTTGTTTTCTGGAAGCCTTATGCTCTGCATAAAATATTCTTTTAACACCTACTGAGACATTTTGTACTTCAGTATCCCCTTATTGTTGAGACCATCTAAAGAAGATGGAAATATCTAGGCTGTGTTTAAAAGTGAAAAGTGTATAGATCTGCCAGGATGGTGAGCAGCAGGAGGGACTACTCATGAGCACTGCTAAATCTTCACAGAGAGGAAAATGTGTAGTATTTAGTATCATATCGGGGGTAGCACAGTTTAGGTAGATAAGGCAGATTTTTTTTTAATTCACAGTATATCTGATCAAGTCAGTATTCATCTAAATTGTAAAGTGAAAGCCCAAGGAAGGGGAAAAAGAAATTCTTATTGCTGAAGTTACAAATATAGCCCAGCACAGTGGGGTGTAAGATTCATCTGCATCTTCTTCTGCACGTGAAAGGGCTTTCTAATCTGTACAGTCTTTTTCTGTTTACTAGGATAATACTTAATTTTGGTACTCTGTTCATTTCTAAACTGGCAGTATAAGTAATCTATTCTTCATTCTGTCACTGAAATTGGAGTTTCTCTCTTATTCTGATCAGAGAGACATAGATATACCTTTACCCTTAATTAATCTCATATATAATCTATCCAACATGCACATTAATAGAGTCAATGATGCATTTCCACAAGAGGAAGTGCAAAGTCCTGCATCTGGGGAGGAATAAACACCTTAGGCACTAGTGTATGCTGGGGGTGCATCAGCTGGAAACCAGCTTTTCAGAAAATGGAGCTGTTGAACAGTTAAACATGAGCCAGCAATGTCCCTTTGCAGCAAAGAAGGCTAATGGTATCCTGGGCTGCATTAAGATTGTGGCCAGCAGGTTGAGAAAGGTGATCCTTCCCTTTATTCACTGCTAGTGAGGCCACAGCTGGAGTACTGTGTCCAGTTCTGGTCACCCCAGTACAAGAGAGACATGGACATGTTGGAGAGAGTCCAGTGAAAGGCCACAAAGATGGTTAAAGTTATTTCTTCTATAAGGAAAGGCTGAATGATCTGGGATTGTTCAGCTGAGAAGGCTCAGGATGATATTACTAATGTACACAAACACCTTAAGGGAGGGTGTGAAGAAGATGGAGCCAGTATGGTTTCACTGGTGCCCAGTGACAGGATGAGAGGCAATGGGCACAAACTGAAACACTGGAGAGTCTGAACATCAGGAAACACTTTTTTACTGGAACAGATTGTCTTGGGAGGCTGTAGAGTCTCCTGCCTTGGAGGTAATCAAAAGCTGATGTGGTCCTAGGTAATCTGCTCTAGCTGACCCTGTATGAGCAGGGTGGTGGACTAGACAATGCCAGATGTCCCTTCCAACCTTACTAGACTGTGATTCTGTGAAGTATTATTTTCAGCTGGTTTCATTGATACAATATTTCCAAAATTTCATTTTTAACTGAGTCTCCATTTGGGAATTACATCCCACTGAATTTCAACAAGTCTTATAAAAGGCATGATGAAAATCACTCTCCTAGCATCAGTGTCTTAACTAAGTAAGATTGAACAGTGAAAGGTTTTTACAGTTGTTTTTTATTAGTTAGCTCCAATTCTATCTGAGTAAAGTAAATATCTGGCAGATTTTTTTGAAGTACTAGCTTTCCTTAGTAATCTGTAGCATCTGCATGTGCATAATTTTTGAAAACAAATCACTTATTAGAGGGCTTAGACATATCATCAGAGGCAATTTTAGTTACTTTATCTTGAAATAAATATCAGTGCCCATTAACTTTAATGCTCTGTTGATTTATGGTCCTCAGAACAATTTTGCTGTCTTGCCAATAATTCATTCCTAGTATGTGTTTTAGAGGAATGTGTTTTAAAACATAACCTTTTAGATTAAAAGCATCAATTAAATGAGGCAAATGTGCTATAATTACAACAGAAATACATGGATACATCTCAGAGAAGATTAACTTAAAAGCTAATTCTGAAGACTTAAATGTCAGTTTAATTATTAATGGAAAATTTACTGTTTGTCACAGATGATGAAATACACCTCCTAGATTGTAGTTATTCCTGTGAAAATTAGCAGGTGCTGTGTATCTTGCTATTTGATGTCCTCCTGATTATGTATCTGGTCAGCTCCAAAGGGGACTTTCTCTGAAGCTGACTGATCACTCTTCATGCCATTCGTTATATGCCATATCTCCTTTGAATGCTGTGACATAAACAGTGGTTTCTTTTCAAGCAGAAATTCCTGTTATGCATATTTCCATTGCAATGTATCTTTAATTGCTGTATATCAGTGTCAAAAAATTTGCATGCTTGTTTTATAAGAATTAGATTCCAGCATTTGAATATGCAAATATTAATATGTCTGTATTGAATTTATATGGCAGGGTTTTGGTAGTGGAGGGGCTACAGGGGTGGCTTCTGTGAGAAGGTGCTAGAAGCTTGCCTCATGTCCGACACACAGTTCCAGTCAGTTCCAAAGACAGACCCACCACTGGCCAATGCTGAGCCAATCAGCGATGGCGTTTGAGCCAGGGAAGAAGGAATGGGTGGAAGATGTTTTATAACTTCTTCTTATTTCTCATTATCCTACTCTTGTGTTAACTGGCAATAAATTAAATTAATCTCCTCAAGTTGAGTCTGTTCTGCCCGTGATGGTAATTGCTGAGTGAACTCCCTGTCCTTATTTTGACCCATGAGCCTCTAGTTGTATTTTTATCTCCTTCTTTCAGCTGAGGAGAGGGAGTGATAGAATGGCTTGGAGGGCATCTGGTGGCCTGCCAAGGTTAACCCATCACAATGTCCCACAATTCTGTAATCTCACACTCTCCCTGAGGAGGGTACCATTCTGCTTTTATTAGCAGATTTCTGTGGGGTTTTTTAGGATTCTTTTGAGTGTATGTTTTGACTGGTGTCTTTTAAGGGTCTAAAAGACTATAGTAGCAAATCAGTATTTTGAAAAGAAGGGAAGAAGCATTATCAGCTCATGGTCAAAGTAGCCTAGTAGACTGGAGTTTATTGAAAAGGGTGTTCTGAGTGCTCACATTCCACCCTTTTCTGTCATGGACAACAATATCATACAATTCTTTTCATTAAACAGACCAAGTTAACTTTTAATGCCTAGATGTGGGGGTTTTCCCACTAATTTCCCCCCACTAATTCCCTTGAAATGTTTTATCCTGAGTTCACTATTCTCTGGCTAGAAACAGTGTAATTTCCAAGCTAAATTTATTAATGAACCATGTATCCATCAGTTCCCATGTTGACACTGTCCTGTAGCTTCTCATCTTATCCCTTTCTCAGCCTCCATTTTACTAGAGGAGAAAGGCTCTGGCTCATTTAATACCCACTCATAAAACAGACTTTGTAATACTCCTGGTTGAATTTCTTACCTATTTTCTTCCAAGTTAATTTCTCAAACCAGAGTGACCATACTTGGTATAAAAGGTATTTTGAATGAGACTAAGACCTTAAAGTCTTTTCTAGTGACATTAAAAATTCTTTCTTTCCTGAAAATATAAAGCCTGAAACATTTTTACATTGTCTTTGCTGTTTTTCAGAACTTTCTTGCATCAGTGGTTTCTAGTCAATCTGTAACAGATATATTTACTCATGTTCTTTTCCTCTGCTATTTTAGACTCACCCTCTGGATTGTAGCATCAGTCTCTGTTGTTTAGCCTTAAGTTCACAAGCTATTGAATTTCACTTTTTTTTGAATTTTGAATTTCCATTATTACCATCCTCCAGGTCATTCAGTTTTTCCTATATGGAAGAGAATTTCCAATTCTTTTCTGTACAGATGACAATTTCAATTATTTTTTAATCAAAGAATCTTATTAACCCACTCCTCTACTTTGTGCCAAGGACATCAGAAAGCATATTAAAATGATTAACCTTATGATCAGCTCTAGAAAAAAATGTACTCATAGATGCTCCCCAAACTTTTTCTTTTGCTCTTCAGTGTGCTTTTTCATATTTCTCACTTTCCAATTATCTACAAAATTGAATATCTCAACCTTACTGAATTTTTACCAGTGTGGCACTGCCTCAGATGCTTAACTCATATTTAGATATGTAAGATGCACTCAACTTTTATGGAAAATGAAAATGCAATCTCTTGTCAGTGGAAAGTTGAGGTTAATTTAGACTGGTAAATACATTCTTTCTCATTTACTTTCACATCAGTATATCATGACAAACCCCATTTTTTTCAGTATGAACACTTACAGATGCAAAAAGTACTGGAATGGTAAAACAGTTTGATAGATGAAAGGTAAACTTAGAGTGTAACCTTGCTTTCTTTCTTCCTCACAGTGAAATGCAGGAGAAATGTAAAACGGAATGTCTGTAGGATTTTATTTCTGCACTGAGAGGCAGAAACTAAAGATCTGCAGGAAACCTAAAATGAGACAACCAGAATATCTTTGTGTGCTTTACACTAGTGGTCATGTTCTCTTCTTAATCCTAGGTTTAAATAAAAGTCTTTGACACATTACCCCCTTATTTTGCTACTCTATAGGTGCTAGTCACATTAGTGGGCTGAAATCAGTAGTAGTTAGGCACCTAACTTTCTATGCCTTAGAAAATATAATTCCTGCCTATTGACATATGCAGGTGTCCATATGCTGTAGAAGATATGGCCCCTGTTAAGGATAAAAGGAATATCTACTAATTATCCTTTAAAAGAAGCCAGCTGAACACCTTTGAAAGGAAATCTCCTTTGATTCTCTTGTTCAGTACACTTTAACTATTCTCTCCTATGTGCTTGACTGGAAAAAAAATAAAAGAAAAAAATAAACCAGTCAAGGGGCAAATTCCCGAAACATTTCCCAAATTGGATCTGGTGGTGCTCAGGCTTTAGCACTAACTTTAGCTTAACTCTGGCTATTTATGAGCTTCTGACCACTTTATAACAGTACAATTAAATCACTAACATTGTAATCTTATACACTGTAGTGTCACATATATGCAAACTAGCCTTGAAAGGCATAGAATCATTTAGGTTGGAAAAGACCTTTAAAATCATGAAGTCCAACCATTAACCTAGAACTGCCAAGCCCACCACTAAACCATGTCTCTAAGTGCCATGTCTACACAGCTTTTAAACACCTCCTGGGATGGTGACTGAACCACCGCCTTGGGCAGCCTGTTCCAGTGTTTAACAGCCCTTTCAATGAAAATATTTTTCCTAATATCCAATCTGAACATCCCCTGGTGGATCTTGAGGCTATGTCCTCTTATCCTATCACTTGTTACTTGGAAGAAGAGACTGACTCCCTCCATCTCACTACAACCTCCTTTTAGGTAGTTGTAGAGAGCAATGAGGTCTCCCCTCAGCCTCCTCTTCTCCAGACTAAACACCCCCAGTTCCCTCAGCTGTTCAGACTTCCTCTCTAGACCATTTACTAGCTTTGCCCTTCTTTGGTCATGTTCCAGCAGCTCAATGTCCTTCTTGCAGTTAGGGGACCAAGACTGAACATAGTATTCAAGGTGCGGCCTCACCAGTGCTGAGTACAAGGGGACAATCACTTCCCTAGTCGTGCTGGATGCAGCATTTCTGACACAAGCCAGGATGCTGTTGGCCATCTTGGCAGCCTAGACACACTACTAGCTTGTATTCAACCGGCTGTCAACCACCACCCCCAGATCCTGTAGTGTTGCACAGGGTTGTTGTGACCTAATATTTAGTCTTGTGGAACCTCATACAATTGGCCTTAGCCCATAGATTCAACCTGTCCAGACCCCTTTGCAGAGCCTTCCTACCCTCAAACAGATCAATGCTCCCAACCAACGTAGTGTTGTCTGCAAACTTACTGAGGATGCACTCAATACCCTCATCCAGATCTTTGATAATGTGCTGTTGGGTTTAGTTCCAGCTGTTTCTCAGTGGCAGCTGCCTGAGGACACTGCCTGACCTGGTATCAACCAGCAACTGGCTAATCAACAAACTAAAGGCCAACTGAACTCACTCCTTCATTAAGTAATTTACCAAATAACAGGGACCTTATTCAGATGAATTTTATCAATGGAGCACAGATAATTCAGCACTTCAAATAGAAAGGAAGGTTCCTGGGGAAAGACATAAATGATAGTATTTATGACTTACTGAGCCTCTTGTATGTTTTTCCAAAGGCTCCAGTGCACAGCACAATAGATTAACCCTTGAGAGATTTCAGAGAGAAGAGGCTATTTCTAGATAAAGCAGGCTAATGTTCCATCTTTCTTGTTCTGTCAATTACCATAAATGAATAGTAACAGGTCTGGGAAGAAACTCTTACATTATTTTTTTTTTTAGATTGTATTAATTGTTGTTTGGGCAGTTTGCATTGTTTAAAAATTACTTTGTCTGCAGTACTGAAACTTCTTTTTTTCACTGAAGTTGACACCTGTATGCTTATGGAATTTTCTGTGAACATTAATACATTAGGCTGCCTATGAATAAGCAATAGAAGCATTTAGAAAGCTTTCTCAAACTTAGCATAACTGTCGATTTACTTTATGCAATACCTGAACTCTAAACTTACATAAAAAAATACTTTCAGTGAAAACTTTTGCATGAACTTTCTCTCTAATGTAGCTGTCATGACCTCTGTCTGCACTTAGCATTTCTGTGCCCTGGTATAGAACACAGCTCGGGGAACAAGTATGGCAATATCGGCTTCCTCGGGGAAAGAGAAGCCCTGGCACAAGGTAACTGTGTCATCTCAGTGATTTCTTTAGATAATGAAAATTGCAAGGGGTTGTTTTTCCTGCACTGTGAAGGACAAGGTAAATAATTAATTACAGCTGGAAAGTAGTTACAGGAAAAAGTCTATTAAGGTAAAAAAAGGGTTCTGTTCTTTATGAAAATTTCCTTCTGTCTGCACTTTACTCTTACACTGTTAGATTATAGAAGCTAAATACTTATGGTCTTTAAGCAGAGTTTGTAATAGGTTAGATCTGGGTTTAAAATATTTTTTTCTTTTCCTGATGCTTTTGTAGACTTCATTTTATCTCTTTTACACTGTAATGGTATTCATTTTGTTCTCATATAAACAGGAGTACATTAGATGTCATTTTAGAAAGCTGTATAACTATAAGCAATATTTCCAGTAATAGCAGTTTAGATGGATAAAAGGTTGAAAAACATGGCAAAGTGGATGTAAAAGGAGACTTAAAAACAAACAAGTAAACAAAAAAATCTTCTGAACATGGGGACCTTTTCAGTCCTGTCAAACCTATGCTCTTTTCTCAAGGGTAGAACTCTAAGAAACTCCTTTTTTTTTTTTTTTTGTAGTTTGTCATTATTTAAGTTCTTTCATCACTGTTAAGGAACGGAACACACTGTTCTCGCAGATGACCACACAACCCTAGAAATGGAATTACTTTTCTCGTCTTTTATAACTACAAGACAATTACCAGTACTGAGTTTGGGAACATTCTATCTCCACAGCTGGAGAAAGTAATTTATTTTCTCCAGAACTTGCCAAATGAGTCTCTGAATCATGACTAGGAATATTCAGCATATTTTACCCCAGACTGAGGCAAACAACACCTTTGATTTTTCTTCTGATAGTATAGTAGAACTGGAAGAGCCATGCAAGAAATGGAGCCCGTCCTGACTGAGGTTAATCTACTGTATGTTTTTACAGAAGGGATAAGTGAATTTGACAGTCAGTTATAAAAGAACTTGCCTAAACTATTAGGAGCAAGTAAATTGCATTTACAGAAAAGTTTTTCCCTTACAGGAAAACTTCAATCAAAGCTATATTAAAATAAATCATAAATATGTTCTTACTTTTGGGAAGAGAGAATAGGACATTTTTTTAATAGTTTTCTAACAAAGAGTTAAACTGTTTGGATAAAGGAAAAGCATTTGTACTAACAGCACAAACAGTTGTCTTGATTTGATTCTGTTTATGCCTCTGGAAATGTCTAGCTAGCTTACAGGCAATGGAAAGAAACATGATTTACAATAGATATAAAAAGCAAAGTTCCACCTTCAAGCTTGAGGGGAGGAAATAGGTTTGTGGCTGAGCATAAACCTACTTCACAATTCGTGGTTCATTTCTTCTGGTGCAGTCCCATTGGCATCAATGCATAATCTATGGTGGAAGTTACTTCACAACTGGTTCTTGCAAATTGTGTGATTTCCTTTAGGGCTCAGGTTATAAGGTTGCTGAACAGATTCCTGGGTGTCTCTGAGGAAAATATAACAGTTTTTTCTGTGCCAGAATTATCTGATGTTTTTTCACTGTATAAATTATAACTCCCTCCATAAACTACATACACGGGGAAAGTTCATGGACACTGGGATGCATACCACCGCTCACAGATCATGATCATGTTCATATGGTGTAACTCTTGATCCAGGATTAAAGAGAGTCAGTGGGATCTTGCTGCTGATCAATGATTTGCAGTTGTACCCTTCTATCCAATTCAAAAGCCACCTGCTGGGGCATCTCTTTTTGGAAGATGTCAATCCAATTAACTGTTAAGAGGTTCAGCTCTTGAGTTATCAGTGCGTTTAATCAGCCTTATTTTGGTAGTACACATAGCATCTGTGTTTTCTATTTTTACAGTTAATTAGGAACTGTTTGGTGATACGGGGCGTGCAAAGAAGTGCACCATTCAAATATGCAGCAATGTCAGCTAGCATTTTTCTGATTTTTAGATTCAAGTATTGAGACATAATATAAGAATAAAACTACAGATGGATGTTTAAAAATAAATATTAATCTCTTTGTAATTCTTAATTATTTACCAAAGTCATGTCTATAGGCTGAATGGGTGCTTGAGTTACAGAAATAACAAATTAGAAAAGTATAAACTACAATGTCTTTTATTTTTTCCCAAATTTCTTCAAAATTTAGACCAATCACTAGTATGCTATGCTTATACAGATTACATGTCTCCTACCCTAAAGCAGCAGAATGAAGAATAAATGAATTTGAGGAGGCAATGGAAAAAATCCTGGATGCACACAAGTTAATGACAAAAAAAGACTAATTTCAATAGGATAATAATTTCATTCACTACACTTTCTCACTTTAATGGATGTTTCTGATTAAGTCTTGCTGAACAAAGAATAAAAATGGAATTAATATTTAGATTAAAAATATATAACACTTAAAAATATTGAAGTGGTTGAAGTGTGAAATTTTATTTCACATGTTCTGATCATAAAAATTCTGAAATATTTCAACCAGCTTTATGGCTTCATATGTTGGCAAGGATATACCACACTTTAAATGTTACAGCTACATTCTTAGCTGAGATATCTTTGGAAGAAATTATCAATGAATATTGATCTTTTTAAAACAATATTTTCATTTTTTTAAATAAAGTATTTGGAACATCATGGGAAAAGTACATTGTTGAGGAGACATATTCATTAGTTGAAAGAGGTATTTGGTTTGGTTTTTTGCATATAACTAAAACGATAGCCTCTGTTACTCAGAAGCCTGCAAAACAGACTTTATATCTGGTTTATGCAGTTTTCTGCAGAAGTAATCCAACAGTTTTATCAGAGCCAATGCTGATTAAAGCTGATTCTAGAAGGCTGTTTCTGCCAAGTGACCCCCTACATGTTCTGAAAAAAACCCACAAGAAACAGTTTCACTCTAGTACACAAGATGGGGAAAATGTCATATGAGGGAACATACAGGAGATGAAAATGAAGTTGGTTACTGAGATTTTCTTTAGTTGATGTGCAAGAAGAGAGCAAAATAACCACTGTTCCTTGTGAAGGTGAAACAATAGTTCTCTTGGGTTAGAATGATGTTTTTTAAAATGTGGAGGCAGAAATCTAGCAGTTGCCTCTAACCTTGTATTCTCTCTCCATCTGTATCCAGCCAGATTACCTTGCAGGAAGGGGAAGACAAATGCTGAAGGTAAAGTGGAACAACATTTGCATACACAAAATTTCTGCTCATATTCCTACCAGTAATAGAAATTTTGTATTCATATGCCAGATAACTTTAAGATCTTCCTGTTTGCTTTCATCACAGTTATTACAGCTGAAAGCTATTATATGTCTAATTAAAAAATAAACAGTCTGGTAATCCTCTAGTCTCCCAGTCACAAACTACTTGGAGTAAGAAGTATGGGATAGCCACCTAGTTTTGGAGTTGAACAGAGTTTATGTGTGTGGACATGAGCCTTGCTGTGCCAATAAAAGTCAGGGGCAGGAGCATTTTGTTCTGTAATATCTGTAGCGCATCCCACAGTTTCATTGTAAACAGTATAAAATGTCTTTCCATAAATTCAGCAGCTTAAATTAATAGTGTGAACACAGACAGCTGCTTTTAATACAAATATTTCAGATGCAAGTTTTACCTTTGCTGTTTACAGTTTGAGTTTCAGAGTAAATTTCTAGATAAAAGTTAATTGTCAAATAATGAGGACTGAAACATATCTTTATGTGCTGTGAAAAGTAGTAAAATACTAAAGTTTAGGAGTAAGTATGAATGTTAGTGGTGTCATTTATTTGAAAAAATTATGTTACAAATTAGTTTAAAATACTGACATGTTTGTTAAGTTACAAGATGTACACCACATCAAAGGTGAAAATTATTTGGTTCCGTACAGTTTTTTATCGTGTAACTAACAATTAGGTATCAGGGGAGTATTGTGGTAGGTTGATCTGAGCTGGCTGCC
Source organism: Podargus strigoides (assembly GCA_028020825.1). Lineage (NCBI taxonomy): Eukaryota > Metazoa > Chordata > Aves > Caprimulgiformes > Podargidae > Podargus > Podargus strigoides. The sequence continues at coordinate 160,296,537 of CM051663.1, read as the reverse complement.
ACATGCCCACTCAGACACTCTCTTCTTCCTCCTCAACAAGATGGGAGAAAATATAAAAACCTTGTGTGTCAGGATAAAGAGAGGTTGATCACTGGTGTGGTCCGCTCCGTGGGCTGCAGGGAATACCTGCTCTGGTGCCTGGAGCTCCTCATCCCTTCCTTCTTGTCTGATCTTGGTGCTCCTTCTGCCGCTTCTCGCTTTTTCTGTTCACTCTTCCTCTGCCTATGCGGTGTTTTCTGCCCTTCAAGTCCATTTACCCTGAGACACCACCATTGTGGCTGAGGGGCTGAGCTGTGCCTGGCTGTGGGTGGATTGGAGCCAGACTGGAGCCAGCTGGTGGATTGGAAGCAGCTGTGTCCAGCATGGGGCAGCTCTGGCCTCTCCTCAGAGAGCTGCCCTGCAGCCCTGCTGCCAGCACTTGGGCACAAGCACCCGATACAAGTAGGTATGAAACTAAAACACAATTAAGCAATTCCTTTAAAAAAAGAAAAAAAAAAAAAAAAAAAAAAAGAGGAAAATAAGGGTAAATGTGGTGCTGGGGGAGAAACTGACCTTTTAGAATTGATGGAAATAGTCGGAAAAGTGTACCATGATAGCACAGCTGTGAATGTGATTTACTCAACTGTCACAATAAACTCGATAGTAGGAGAAATCAATATTTTCTATTTAGACTTGCTCTCTGTTATGTTTTAATGGACAGATGTGTTACTTTTGAAGTTAAATTTCTTGGACACAAATACACAAAATGTCTGGAGATCCACTTTTGCTAACACAAAGTCTTCAGGACTCTGAAGATACTGGATACGTTGTATTTGCAAATTTAACATGATTTCCGAATGGCACATTTCTGCTGTGCCTATAAAATAAAAACATGTGGGAAGTAAAATTTTTAAACAAAAGTCCTGAGCTGACGATGGAAACTTATTTTTGTTGTTCTTGATTTTATAGTTTGATTTGTGGGTTTTTTTACCACTTGTCTTAGTGGTCTGCTACGGCCATTGCAGTGAAGATACAGACTTGGAGAAAATTGCTTTGCCTCTGCAAAATGTGACAGACTTGATAGCTAACCACAGCGAATCTGAATGTGTCGAGGTGGCAGCCATTTCCATTGCAATGAACTGGAGTATTGATCCAGATCTGAGTCCAGGAAAAGGCATAAAAACATTTCAACAATCTCCAGAGACAGGAAATCAGCAGATCCTGAAAACCAATTTGAAGTTACTAATTTCAACATAAACTTCAGAAACTGACCAGCAGACTGTTGAGGCGAAAACATGTCACCTAAAGTTCCAGCTTTCCAATGAAAAGTTGATAGTTGCAGTCAATGGAGAAAACTAATCAGTTATCTGGCTTGTATAATGATGGACTATCAGAAACTTTCTTTGACACATTACTCAGCTGCTGAAGTCTGTTAAAACATGACATTGCTAATGAATGCAGTGGGAATGATTCGGAAGAGCTGTTGTTTGCAGGAAGCAAGGACATCTCTCTTGCCCAATGTACATAAATTTTAGCATTATTTATTTTGTAGGTGGCTGTGGAGTACATTGAAAGATAACTCTTAGAGTTAAAGCAAGACAAAAGGTAGTATTTTTACATTGTAATAGTCTAAGATTCCACCATGTGACTAGGTGATTGAGGAAAACACTATAACTTTTAATAGGCCTTTTCACAGTATTTAAATTCTTCTTATATATTAATAAATAATTTTCTTGCATATGTGTGCAATGCAAGTTTTTGTTTTCTATAGGTGTACATATCTGAATATAGCCTAAAGCAGAGTCAGACTTTAAAGGTATTTCAGCAATAGGAAATCTGTCTCTAAAGGATTAGGTACTGGTCATGCAGGCAGTCTTGTGTCACAGTGGAAACAGAAGTCACCTCATTTGAGTCTCAGCCTGGGGACTGTCATTCCAGCATTATCTGTTTTTCTATCTGTAGGTGCTTCTAAAGACCCGTCTAGGATGGGTAACACCTATTATGTCTTTGTATGAGGGCAACTGGTGGAAATAAAAAAACAACTGTCATGCTAAATTTCATTCTATTTGAAACACTGCATAACAAATGCATAGACAAATTATACAAGTAAAACCACACTGAATAAGTCCACCTAAATGTTAAAGTTACTCTAAAGAAAAAAAAAAAAAAAGAAAATCTGAGCTCCTTGTAGGCATTCACACAATCAGCACAGTAATCTTAATCTATAATCCTCATGTGATGTAATCTGCTTTGGTCTATCGAAAACAATCATGCTAGGTCATCTCATACCAGCTATGGTTTGGGTTTGTTCTTTTCAATTCTACTAACTGAGAATTGAGGGGAAAAAAACCCAAGTGGGTAAAAAATATTAGACTGAGAATATTAACAAGTTTTCCCTTTTCAATGAATTTAAGGGTTTGCAGAAGCCAGCAAATAATTTAGGGAAGTTGTTGTGAAGAAAATAAACACATTTTTCTAGCTGCAGAGCTGTTAAATCTTTTTTTATATATGACACTGATAAAAACAGTCCACACAAATGTGTTGCTAACTATGTGAGAAATCCCACCTCCTTCCCCCAGCTCGTTCCCTCAGCTTGCTTGAGGAACCATGGTTTTCAGTTACAAGAGAGCATTAGACAACAGCTCAGGCAGGAAAGGTAAAGTGTTCATTGGCAGCTGTCCAGAGCTGGGTTTGTGTGTGTGTGAGAGTAGGACACGTGACAAAAGGCTTTTGGATCAGGGCCAGCTATGTTCTAAATCTCTTTTTTTTTTTTTTTTTTACATGATTCCTGTAACTGCTTTAATTATATTACTGATGGTTTTCTAAATTAAAAAGGATTGTTTGAAACATCGTATAATAAAATAGTCAAGGACACAATCAAAAGTATAACAGTGGTACGTTCCTGCCCTGAAAATAATGGTTTCCTTTGTAAAATATATCTTGAATAAGCTAAACCTTATATAAGTTGGTTACATTACAAAACAGTATGTGGAATCAAATTACTCTCCTACTAGGTTGAATTGGAATCACTGATTTTGCAATCTGTGGTCAGTATTAAGAGCTACACAAAATACTCTGTTACGCCAGGGAGGATATGAAGAGATTAGAGAGACCAATATATCACAGACTAACCTCTTTGCTCTGGACATTCACAGGGACACAGGCAATTCTCATTCTACTGCTACTTGGAGCCACTAAATACAAAGGAAATAAAATCAAGATTGCAAGGACAGCTGAAGTTTAAGGTAAGCAATTCTTTTATTAGCTATAAATTCTCATGTTGAGCATCTTTTCCATACTGAACTGTGAATGTAAATACCATTTATAATTTTAAAAAGATAAAATTAAAAATATCTTAGGAGCTGAACAGTTATTCGCAACGAACTCATGATTTGTTTCAAATTTCCTACATGATAGTAGTGGTTCCAAGTTTATTTAAATTATGGTAAGAAAGATGCTTCTAGCAAAGAGGTAAAAATTATTGTATTGTTTGGTGTTGTATATTCCTTGAAAAATAGCAAAAGTCTGTGTGGGTACATAAAAATCACAGGCTAGAAAACAAATAAGAAACACAAATACTTTTTTATCTTCATAGCAGCATGCAATACATGAAAAAGTGTTGTAGTCTTATATAACATAAGCTCTTGTTATAACTCATTGTTTTATAAAATAGGTTAATAGTAGATAATGTTATAATTAAACACCGCTTGTATGGTTTTTTTGCTTGGTTCAAAAGGAGATATTATCAACTACATTACTTTCTTAGTATTTTCAAAATGTATACCAAATTTTTAGAGTTATGTTAAAATTTTTAGTTCTTGTGTGGATTACCTTTTTCTGGTTGTTTTCTAATGGTGGGAGAAGCAGTTCTGTGGGGAATTTTAGAGCATCATGAATACTAGCTCTACACAAACAGCTAAACTGCAACTTCACACTATGGAGAGAGTGATGTTTCTCACAGATGTTCATCGACAGCGAAACAATTGTCTTGCAAAATTTTTCTTGAGAAAAGGGGAAAAGAAAGAAGGAACAATTGTTAGGACAAACAAGGACAGGAATAAAAACTGCAGAAAAATAACTGTTTCAACCCTACTATTGCAGCCTTAACTGTTGTGTAATGTTCTGTGTAAGTATCCATAGAAAGATGCTATCCAATTAGTCATATTACCAAATGCTACTTCGCTGAAGTTTCATGTACTTGGGAAAAATGGTCTTAAAAGAAGTGTCAAGTAAGATATTTTGATCTTTTGGAATGTATTGTGAGCCTTATTGCAGCAGATATTTACTAATTTTAGAAATTCCTAGGATCTTGAAAGTATGTGGTGAAGAAGTATTTCATTCGTCATTTATTGTATCAATTAGGCAGTAAATTTGTACCATAAATTCAGTTTTTATTAAAATTTATTAAGTGCACTTAGACTATTTAAAACTAATTTACAGAAAATTTTCTTAAATATAAATACAGAATGAGCTCTTAGATAGAAATCAATAGAACCTGATGACAAAAGTAGGAGTTTGGAATTCAACTGGGCTTTATAAATCTTATTTTAATGTTATATATAATTCTGTTGACCCTGTAAAGGAAATTTTCTGCTTATGCATACAGTGTTTTGGCCAAGAATGCTAATTTTTATTTATTGATTTTTTGGGGTACAAATATCTTCTTACCCCCCCCAGCCCGCCCCGCCTTTTTTTGTTTTTCTGCTCAAGCTTTCTATGTTTATCTGTGGTGCCTATAGGAAATTTGAAAATGAGAATAGATAATGGCTCAGATGATGTCCTAGTCAGTTTAAGGCAAAAATGCTACAATTAAGGCAAGGTGGTGTTTGTGTGTTCCTTGTGGTAGCAGAGAAAATATTTCTATCAGCTGAATAGTTCAGCACATCTGTAGCTTTACCAAAGACAAATGAGTGAGTCAGGAACTTCTGCTGAGGAGTTAAGGAGTTAAGGACTTGCCTGGGAAGGGATTTGAAAAAAAAAATAAATCAATATTTAAAAAAAAGTAGCTATTCCTTAGGGAAGCACTGAGTCAGGACCATGGAAAACTAACAACATACAGAAATATCTGTAAATTCAAACCTGAGACTACTGGCAGTTGTTTAAGCTTAGTCTCTTAAGAGTTCTGATTTTCTGTTCTGGAGTTGTTTCTGCGAGGAGGTATCATTAATGAACGTGGAATCTTGACTATATTGTAGATTTCCTTAATCTTATTTTGTGAATTTTTAGGTCTGGGGCTCATAGTAATAGTAAACATGGCTGTACTAGAATTTGTCTATGAAATCTTGGTAGTAAATGAAGCTGAGAGAGAGTTACCTCTTTTAAACAGAAGAAAACATTTAAATTTATAAGGCTCTTCTTCCATTATGTTTTTGCTGCAGGCAAACTCAGAAAGTATCCTACTGGAAGGCCTAAAAAGCATCTAGATCATATTTTACAAAAATGAATCTTAGATTTAAAAGTCACTTTTCTAGGTCAACAGGAAGAATGAGAAGGAAAGAAGAGAACATCTACTTCTTTAGCATAGGCCCTGTAGGTGCGTATTTTCTCTAACTCTTTTCATAAATTCACTATTTTTATGATAAAAAGTTTTAGTCTTCTCTATAATCATAGGGCTATGAAAGATGCTGTGGTAATGGGCAAAGTTGAGAACTCAGTAAGGTCACCAAAATCTGGGGGGAGTGCTCTGCTTCTCTTTGATTCTCTTCTTTCAGTCTCTTCTGAGTTATAGCTGATTATTTTACTTGTATTTTTGTAAATGTAGTACGGGTGTTAAGGGAATTATAGATAGATGGAGTGATGACTTGTAGATACTCCAGGCAGAGGAGGAGGGGGAGGGATGAGATGAAACAGAGGAGAGGATCTCTGTGGGAGGGAATATTTGCTTGTTTTAGCTGAAATTGTGGATTCATCTGTCTTCATATCCTCAAAACTTTTTTGTGTGTATTAGTCCAAAAGACTTTTGGAACTGTTCAGAAACTTCACTAAATATGCTACAACTCTAAGCATCTCTGTGCTATATGAGTGAGTTCTGTTAAAGTGGAAATTGTGTTTCAGCTATTGAGAGCTGATCTGAGGGGCTAAAATCAAAGGATGCAATAGGAAAAATAGTTAAGCCCAAATGGGTGAGGTTTATTTTAAACTGGATTAGTTTATGGCAGTAATTTAAAAGTCTTTATGAGTTAGTTATGTTTTTAGCTAGATAGTCTTATTTATTTAACAGTCAGGCTAGTAGGAGAAATGAGCCAGATATTTTGGCTCAATGTCCAAGTGGAGGTCAGTGAAGAGTGGCATTCCGCAGGAGTTGGTATTGGGACCAGTGCTGTTTGTCATCTTTGTCGGTGACATGGACAATAGGATTGAGTGCACCCTCAGCAAGTTTGCTGACAACACCAAGCAGTGCAGTGTAGTCAACATGCTGGATGGAAGGGATGCCATCCAGGAGGACCTTGACAGGCTGGAGAGGTAGACCCGTGCAAACAGCATGAAATTTAACAAGGCCAAGTGTGAGGTTCTGCACCTGGGTCAGGGCAATCCCAAGCACAGGTACAGGTTGGGTGGAAAATGGACAGAAAGCAGCCCTGAGGAGAAGGACTTCGGGGTGTCGGTTGATGAGAAACTCAACATGAGCTGGCAAGGTGCACTTGCAGCCCAGAAAGCCAACCATATTTTGGGGCACTCGACATGAAAAGGGCATTGAATTGTTGGAGCAGTTCCAGAGGAGGGCCATGAAAACGATCAGAGCACTGGAGAACCTCTCTTTTGAAGACAGGCTGAGAAAGTTGGGGCAGTTCCACCTGGAGAAGGCTCTGGGGAGACTTTCTAGAGGCCTTCCAGTACCTGAAGTGGCCTACAAGAAAGCTGGGGAGGAACTTTTTACAAGGGTATGTGGTGACAGGAAGAGGGGTAATGGTTTAAACTCGAAAGAGGGGAGATTTAAGTTAGATATTAGGAAGAAATTTTTTACTGTGAGGGTGGTGAGACACTGGCACAGGTTGCTGTGGTTGCCTCCTTCCTGGAAGTGTCCAGTGCCAGGCTGGACGGGGCTTTGAGCAACCTGGTCTAGTGGGAGGTGTCCTTGCCCATGGCAGGGGGGTTGGAACTAGATGATCCTTAAGGTCCCTTCCAACCCAAACCATTCTATGATTCCATGATTTTTATTCATGTGTTTGCTGCTATTCTCTAATCTAATCTCTGAAGTGACTGTGTTTGTTGTTGTTGTTACTGCTTTGTGAAACCCTGTAGCTGAATTATATTCTAAGCATGCTTGTGACTTTTTTGCTATATTACTATGAAACATCGGGTTTTTTTTAATGGCATTCCACTGAACTACTAGAACACAGTGGATTCTCCATCCTTGCAGGTATTCTAAATACCTGGATGTGTTCCTGGGCAACCAGTGTTAGGTGGCCCTAGCTGAGCCAGGGGAGTTGGACAAGTTAGTCCAGAGGTCCCTTCCAACCTCAGCCAGTCTATTGTTCTGTGATTCTGCAAATGTTCCAATGTATCTGTAATAATATGCTTCTGCCACTTGGCTCATGAATGGCTTGATCATTTTTCAGAAGTAGTATTTAAAACAGTTCACATAGTCCTTTCCCTCCGTGCCTCAAGTGTTACAAAGACTTTTCTGTGAAGCTTAGACTGTGTTCTTGATCTTAACTGCAGGTGATAATTTGCACTGGATTTATCGGTCAGTGGCTTCTGCTGTAAGGAAAGAGAGCACTCATAAGAAAGACTTATAAACTTTACCTTTCCAGAAGACACTTAAAATTTAGATTGAGCTGAAGGCATGGGGACATCTAAATTTTAAGCAAGCTGGCTGACTGACTTCTCATTTAATTAATGGAAACTTGCACCAAGCTGGTTAACTTTCTGAGGTATGCACTGCTCCCTTGAGGCCTGTGCCCACAGTGAGGTATGTAATGACATTTGATGTGCCTTACAGTAAGGCAGGCAGATATGACAATTTATAAAAGAAATTACATATCTTACAAAAGATCTCTATCTGTGCATTGGCAGCTGAAGTCTAAGTAGCATAGAACATGTTTATGAAACTGTTGCTCATCTGACTCTCCCTTTATGCTTTATGGACTGGCTCTCCTCCAGCACCTCCAGCAATGGGAATCTGAATGCTTAGCTCACATGCAGAGTCTGTCTGTAGGTACTTAAATGCAGGCATCCCTAATTTAGTTAAATCCTACCCTAGAATCTAATTGCTTAGTGGAAAAATACTGATAAGGACTCTGAAAAAGTGAATGCTTATTTATAAAGGCCCAAAACTGCTAAGAGAAGTGCACTTCAGGACCCAAAGGAGTTTTCCTCCCAGTCCACTAGAGCTAAAGCTGCTGTGATTACCTGTTTGAAGTCTATCCAGTAGCGAAGCCAAGCACATGTCATCAGTACACACAGGCACACACACACATTCAGTTACTCCCTTAGCACAGAGATAGTCAACAGATGAACAGAGACAGAAAGGTAGTACCTTTATATGTGCTGCATACAAAAAATCAGTGCTCATATAAACACAAAGAAAGGGCCTGATTCTGGTTTTACTTGCTAGATAATGAGGTTTAAAGATTTCTAGCGTATCACAGAAACACCCTCACACATACACTCTCACTCAAGTCTCATAGCTGATTCAGATCTATAGACAGTCCTCTATCCAACCTTGGGACCTTCTGTTTTACTCGACAGTGAGCCTAATATGTTGTTAGCTATTATCTCACACACAAAATAGTGTACTTACAAAGAAAATAGTCAGGAATACAATGTAAGAAGATGATGTCTCAGACTGTGGTGATGAGGCACAGGGTTTGGCCAGACAAAAGTACTGACTGGCAGCCTGCTAACATGCAACTGGCCACATTTTTATTCCCCCTCCTTTTTGTTTTCCTATGGTTTTGTTCCACTTCAACCTTGATAGTTTCCTTGATCAGTGATCTAGAGGAGGAAAAGGAATGGACCCTCATCAAGCTTGTGCATGGTACCAAACTGGCAGATGAAGTCAGTGTGCTCTATGGAAGGGCTGTCATTCAAGGAGACCTTGTCAGGCTCAAGGAACGGGGCTACATGAATCTCATGAAATTCAGGAGGGATTTGTGCAAAGTCCTGCATTTCAAACGATCAACAGTATATTGGGTTGTATCATAGCCAAGAGATTAAGGAAACTGATTATTTCTTTCTACTCAGCATTTGTTATATTGCATCTGGAGTGCTGTGGCCAGGTTTGTCTTCCTCAGCATAAGAAAGAGATTGACAAACTGGAACAAGTCCAGTGGAGGGTTGGCCAGACTGTTAGGAGACCAGAGCATTTGACATATGAGGAGAGGCTGAGAGAGAGAGGTTTGTTCAGCCTTATGAAGAGAAGGCTCAGAGTGAGTCCTATTGCCATCTTCAAGTTCCTAATGGGAGGAGGCAGAGAAAATAGAGCCTTACTCATCTCTGAGGTGCATAGTGAACAGATGAGAGCTAATTGAGGCAAGTTGCAACAATAGAAATTCTAATTAGATATAAGTTTGCCCAGAGAGATTGAAATCTCTATCCTTGGAAATACTCAATTTGACTGAAAGCGGCTCTGAGCAACTGAATCTACGTTGGCCTTGTTTTGGGGGAGGGGTTTGGACCAGTTGACATACAGAGGGCTCCTTCCCAGCTGTTCTAAGATTGGTTTTGGACCAAAATGAAAATCAAGACATTTGAGTATACCTCTATTTTTGTATGTTCCTTTATGAGTTAGGAGCTATTCCTAGTGTTAAGACTATAAAGCCTCTAAGTACTTACCTGAAGAGAAAGGTAAACTTTCTTAGCCCTGAATAGATATACTTTCTGTTGTTTATTTTACATGAAATGAGCAGTATGCAGAACCCACTTTAAGAAGGATTTTACATATCAAAGATAAACCTTTTTTCTCTTTAATTCTACCACAGTGCCATCTGATAGCTCATACAAAAAAAAATAGTTAATATGTATTATTAATAGTTAATATATTAATATATATATATATTAATATATATTATTAATAGTTAATATGTATTATTACAACAATGTGTCCCTCAATACATGGAAAGCAACAGGCAGTACCCACTGGAACTGTGTACTCTGCATACCTGTTTATCATTCTACATGTGATACCCTGAAGAAGGACACAGATGCTTAACTTTAATCTCTTATCCTTGCAAATGGTGGTCTTGGCCAACATTTAGTTACATATGATACTCACACTAAGGCAGGTTTCATCTTGAGAATCCTATCTTAAGTAAGACGCATGTAATATAAGTGAAGTATTTTTGATAATCCTAATGAATCTTAATATTCACTCCTCTCTCTCCTCCATGGATTAACTAATTTAGAAATGAAAAACAAAACAAAACAAAACAAAAGTGTTTAAAGGCAGGACTTGAACATATGATCTGACTATGTGCTTCATTAAAGAGACTTTCCTCAGTTTAGGCTATGAAGATTCCAGTTTGGGTACCTACTGTGTTCTGGGCATGAAAGAGAGAACTGCAAGGGGAATTAAAACTTTTAACATTCTTCTTTTACCAATAATGATCCTAAGAGAAAAATCCTGAGAATCTCACTGTTACACTTACTTTTGCAAACCCAGAAGAATAAACAAAACAATTACTTTATTCTAATGTGATCTAACATAATTTGATGATAGTGATGGTTCAAATATTTTCCTAGGTTCTCCCTAATTGACTACTTTTGCTCTTGAATTGTAATAATCCCAGATATGACTGTTTCACCATACAAGCAAATAGAAATTCAGCTCCTTGTGATGTTGCCTGTACCGCTCTTAGTTGTACTCAACTGCAGCAGGTGGATAAACCCAAACTAGAGAAAGTGACTGGAGAACAACAGGACAAACTACATATTGGTGTTGTTGCAGGTGGTTTAGGATACAGGCTTTGAGATTAAGGGCTCTTTTGTCCCATTCTTCAGTTTAGGATGCAAATCACAATTTGCATATTAGCAGCACTGATTGCAAATAAGCATAAGTTTTTTAACATTATTTACTCCCACAGTATAGATTAGTCACACTGTGAGCATATCATCATTGCTGTGCTATAGGCAGTTGGCAGACCTTGTTTTGTTTAAGCAAGGAAATCTGGTTGTGAGATTGCTAGGATAACTTAAAACAGGTGTCTGCACTAGCTGTTCACTGGGATAAAGTGTATGTACGAATGCTGTTTTGACTGGACTGATGATAATGAGGCTAAAATATCTGAAGTGGCTGTTCAAAAGTGATTTGTTTAATAATAAATAGGATACTGTAACATTAATGGTATTGTATCAGAGTGCATGGTATCCCAAAAAAGCCAGACATTCAGGAACTCTGGACTACTGCAAATAATTCTACCCAGGGTATTTGTTCTTACCTTGGAGTTTTTATGCTATATTCAGTCTTCTTTTTTTTTTTTTTTTTTTTTTCCCCTTAAGTAGGTGTTTTTTTCAGGATCTTTGCACTAGTATAACTCATTATTCCAGTGGTTTCTCATCCTGTGTGTACAAAGTGATGGAATAGAAAATTCTGTGTAGAGAGTGTGCTATGTATTTGAGCAGAGGAGCAACACAATGCTTTGCAAGGTACTTTGTTATCATCCTTTACTGGTTGTTTGGTGACTAGTAAGTCAGGTGAGACTAGAGATTCGTTATGATCTTGAAGAACATTTGCTGTACAGTCCTTAGCCAAACTTTGGTTGGTATGCAGATAAGAGTAATTTAGCAGTTTAGTAGTTTAGAATTAGTACTTGTGAGAGAGGAAGCCTTACTCTCCTGTGTTCATGTTCTAGAGCATACAGCCATTCAGTGCAGACCGTATGCATTCGTTTTCACTCCCTAAGAGGTATTTCATATAACTTGCACCAGGGACCTGCCTAGTACACCAGTGCACCAGTGACACATACAGGTGCACATACAAATGTGTAGTTTAAAGCACCATGTGCTTTTTCACTTATACAGACATAACTTCTGTCTTATTTGAAATTATTACTTCCTAGGTGTTGCATAACATTTTTCCAGGAAAGATTCACGCTTTCTATTTCATCCTTTACAAACTTAATATTTTTTTTTCATTGGATGAACACCATTCAGTATATTGATTCAACATGATTTTGGTGTGTTCAGTCTCTGATGTAGTGTGCTCACTAGCATTCTGACATGGTGAATAGAGAAGATAATAAGCATCGTTGTGCAGCTGACTGCACTATGGTGTTCCATATTTTCCTTTATTTTTATATATTTAAGTATATTTGTCCAATGTATTTTTTTAACTGTCTGGAAAGACTTATCATTAAGAGGTATTGCTCATTCTGTATAGCAGATGGACTGAACAGTTGGATGCATCTTAGCCATGTCGTTTAAACTAGAAGTACCCTCCACAGTCTCTGTGTCTTTGAACTTGGGTGGGTAAAAGTGATAGTGGCACTGTAACATTCAGCTAGGTATTTATACAAATTAGAATATGAAATAAATGATGTGTAAAGTGTTATAAATATGTTTATGCAAATTATAGATCCTCTTTAACTTTACATTCCTTTGTGGTACTGATCAGTATAGCCTCTGTTAATTGTTAGTGATTAATATACCTTCTTCATCCTTCACTTTTATCTGGGCGTAATGCCAGGCATATTATTAAGATATAAGAGTTTTCATTCCCCTCTCATTTTGCCAGCTCATGCCAAGGTGTTACTGACCTCTTATTCCTTTCTTCTGATGGTCTTAGCATTACTTCTCCAAATTCTATGCACTCAACAGCTTTTTCTCCTCTTTAAAATGTAAAGAGCACATGTATACTAAGTAACCTACTGATGAGAAGATTGGATGTCTTTGGTGTTGTTAATCAATAAATTAACTTCAAGCACTCATTTTAGTGCTGAAGATACACACTTAACTGAGATTCACTTGCCCCAGATCAGATTCAGCACTGGCAAAAGATGAACTAGTGTCCTTGTGCTGCTTCTGCCTACTCAGCTCTAACTTGGACTGGCTCTTATGCATCTAGTTTGCATACCAAACTGGTCAGGCCCAGATGAAAATACTGCGTTATTGACACAGCGCAGTCCTTAGTCTGAATGAAGTTATACCATGCATGGACTTAATGCTGTAAGACATAGAAATGTTTGTGGATTGTGCTGATCTATTTTGGATTCAAACAGATAAAATGAAAATTGTACGAAAACTGTAAACAAGCCTTCAAGGGATTGTTGGATTTCCCTCTGTTCATAATTATCCTTTTCATATTACATAGTATCTAAGAGAAGGCAACTTGCTTCTGTATCTCTGCCTGTAAATTTACACACAGATTTTTAATTTGCATGCACTTTTTAAAAGACTGATTTATCTCCAGAGGGTTTTAATCATATTTTTCAATGCTAGTGATAAAGAAAACACACTTTTTTTTTTTTTTTTTTTTTTTTTTTTTTTGTAAGGGTGTTTAGCTGGACACCACCAAACTGTTTCTTGCAAGTTAGATATTATGACTTTTGAGAAGAAGCCTGATTCATTTGGTAACTCTTCTTTCTTTGCTACAACAGAATGTTATGTCTCATTAGTTTGTGAGTTTCATCGGTAGCACTAAAATGAGAGAGTTGGTGTCACTTTTGGACAGACCATGAAGTATACAGGGAGAAAGATGTGGAAGTGATGGGATGTAGGGAAGACAGGCCTGCAGTGGGACTTCTGGGACGGATAACTGTTGATTTTATGCCGTTTCATAAGAAAAGGTAAATGTCACAGAACTATGAAAAGATCCAGTTTCCACAAAAATCCCTAAGAAATTTTAAATCAATCATTTTAAGGTGACATCCTTGGCTCCAGTGAAGCCAATACTGAACTTCCCACTGAAGATCATTTCTCATCCTGCGCCTCCATGTAGGCTCATCTTACTTCCTCGGGCATTATATGTCTCTTTCCTCTTGTCTTCTGTCTCAGGACATGTTAACAGTGAAATAAGAACAGTGTATATGGTTTTGATCAGTAAGCAATAGCAGAACTGCTCTTTCCCCAGTTTTTATTGTTTTATTGAATGAATTTAATGGGTTTTGATCTCACTTGTTTTGTCTGCATCTATATCTGACATATGCCATCTGTTTTTAAATGGAAGATAACTTCTAGGTCTGAGTCAAAAGCTCTAGTTACTTATTTGGCTTTGAATAAATAAACATATGGGGGTTGTTTGTTTATAAAAGTTGCATTTGGGATCTTAAACTTCCAGTATACCCAGCTAAAGGATAGGAATACCACCCTGTACAAAATATTTAAGTATATGTGTATATTTAAGTGCATATGAATGCTTACACTGGTATGTGTAAGCATTTGGTGATTAAATCTCTCTTTCCTCATCTTTTTGAAGTGTTTGCAGCATTCACGTTGCATTTTCCCTCTGTGCTTTATCATGTTCTCTGCTGAGCTGTTCTGTTGATGTGTAACTTAAGGGGACTTGAGAGAAAAGTAGGAAACCTCCAACTGCTACTAGTTTCATCATTTATTGTGAACCAGTGCTGGGAAAAAAATGGTCTCTGATAATTGTTGTGGTACAAGGATAGTATAAATATTTAGACAGCATCCATATGTAGGTCATTTTGGGGGCTGACCTGAATACAGCTGTGTCTGGAGAAAAATAGTATTGGTGCTACAGAAGGAGACAAGCAAGAGCACCAAATGCTGATGGATCCCTTTAGCTAAAAAAAATTATATTTGTGAAGATCTAGCTATTTAACTGACACATTGGAATATTCAAAATACAGCCACAATTCAGTAAGATCTCTAGGGAGGATTTCAGAAAAAAATGACCCAAATAAATGAGGCAGGACAACGAGTGGTAAAGGATGTAGAAAGGCTGAGATAATTAGTGTCTCTTTGCCATGGCTTTTATGGTAAGGTTTGTCCTGTAGTCTCCCAGATTCCTGAGCTGAGCATCAGAGTCTCTGGGAATGACACATGATGAGTAGGAAAGACCTAGGGAGCACTTAAACCAGTTGGATATAGAGAAGCCTGTGGGACTAGATGGGGTGGATCAAAGGGTACTGATGGAGCTGGCTGATGCTGTTGCACTTTATCATCTTCAAACGGTCTTTGGGAAAGCTCCCTAATGACCAGAAAAAGGCAAGCACTGCACTTGTCTTCAAGAAAGGGGATCCACAGGAGAACTGCAAGGTAATGAGGTTAATGTGACTAGTAGTCTTCCTGGGAAGGTTACAGTGCAAATCCTTCCAGAAGCCATATCCAAGTAGATGAAGTACAAGAAAGTTATTGGAAACAGACAGCATATGTTTACCCCAGGCAAATGACACTCCACCAGGCTTTCAGCACAATCAACTATAATATCCTTATAGACAAAATAGTGAGACCTGTACAGTGGGTAAAAACTAGACTGAACTGTCAGGCCTGAATCATTGAATGGTTTGGGTTGGAAGGGACCTCAAAGATCGTGTAGTTCCAACCCCCCTGCCATGGGCAGGGACACTTCCCACTAGACCAGGTTGCCCAAAGCCCCGTCTAACCCATTCCCAGTCTAACTGCTGGCATGTTACTAGGTGTACCTTTCTGATTAATAATATCCAAAGGCTCTGTTAATGACGTGGGCAAAGACATAGAAACCCTCAGCAAGACTGTGAATGACACCAGCTTGGTGGGTACACTGAAAGGCAGGGCTGCTGCTTCCCGAGCCCCTGACAGGCAGGAAGGTGGGCTGGCAGGGACCACGTGAAGCTGGACAAGGGAGCCCCTGACAGGCAGGAAGGTGGGCTGGCAGGGACCACGTGAAGCTGGACAAGGGCAAGTGCAGAGTCCTGCATCTGAGAAGCAATGACTCTGCAGCAGGACAGGCTGGCCCAAAAGCAGCCGTGCAGATGAAGTCCTGGTGGATGAGCAGGGGCCCACGTTTCAGCAGTACGGAATCATAGAATCGCCTTGGTTGGAAAAGCCCTGTAAGATCATCCAGTCCAACCATTAACCCAGCACTGACAGTTCACCACTACACCATGTCCCTCAGCACCCCATCTGCACGGCTCTGAAATGCCTCTGCCAACGGCAGACCGGGCTGTGGTACCTCCGGTGCAGCCAGCAGGTTAAAGAATGCGATTCTTCTGAACACATCCCGCAGTTGAGAGACGGCAGCGGGAGAACCGTCCAGTTCGGGACTCAGCCATCCTGGGACGACACTGGCATACTGGAGCCAGCCACCAGCAGGGTGGTCCCATACTGGGACAGGGAGCCGGAGAGGCTGTGATATCTCCATCCACAGAGCCCTGTAACACTCAGCAGCGGGTGCGTGGGGCGGCGCGGGCGGCTGGCAGCAGGGGGGGGCGCTCGGGGTGTGCGCGGCGCCTTTAAATGCCGGGGTGCGGGGCGGGGCGGCGGAGCGCGCGGGGAGAGCCGCCCGCCCGGAGCATGCGCGGTGCGGGGCGGTGGAGCGGCGGGCGGGCGGTCGGCGGCGCCGCACATCCCCGGCAGCGGCAGTGGCAGCGATAGCGAGTCCGGCCTCGACGCTGCCGCCGCGCGGGGCCGTGGTGGCGGCGGCCGCGCAGCCCTGAGCTCCCGCCGGTCCGCCCGCAGGGGAGCGGGGCTGCGCGCCGGCGTGCCACCCCCCTGCGCTCGGTCTGCGCCGGAGGGGAGCGACGGCGAGCGGGGAGAACCGCGGCGGCGGCCATGGGCAACGAGGCGAGCCTGGAAGGAGGCGAAGGGCTGGGCGCCTTCCCCGAAGGGGCGGCGGCAGCCGGGGATGGTGGCAGCCCCGCGGCCCCCCTGCAGCGCCTGGTCCCGGCCGGGGTGGAGGCGGACCTGAGCCAGCTGAGCGAGGAGGAGAGGAGGCAGATCGCCGCTGTCATGTCAAGGGCGCAGGGGCTGCCCAGAGGGAACCTCGCCGGCGCGGAGCCGCCTCCCATGCAAAGGCATGCACGGAAAATCTCCCTTCCCCCTTCCCCCTCTCCCTGCGGCGGGGCGGGGGGCGAGCCGGGCTGCGAGCCGGGCCCGCCGCAGCGGGAGCGGGCGGTGCGTTCTGCCGGCTGAGGGAGGGGAGGGGGCGGCTGCATGAGTGCGGGCGCTGGGATGGAGCCTGCACCCCGCGGCGTTCCCCGCTCCGGCGGTGTCTGATGATACCGCGGCCCTCGGCTCCAGTGGGCTGCGCCCGCTGCCCTGCCCTCCCTCCGTGTCTGGGGAGCGGAGATGTGCTGTGTGTGTGTGTGTGTGTGTGTGTGTGTGTGTGTGTGTGTGTGTGTGTGCTTTACGGGCTGGGGTGCCCCGCAGTCCGGGGGGTGGCCAGGGCAGCGCTCCCCGCGGCTGATGGGCTCTGAGAGCTCCTCCGCCTCGGGATTCTTGTTGAATCTTTCAAAGCTTTGGGGCGTAGTGTGTTTGCTGGCCATTACTCTGCTAATTCCTAACCTCTGCAACTATCATTCGGCTTCATTAAATAGTCATGGAATGAGGAGGTCTGTTCCAGGCTATTTTTACCCCGTTATTTTTCTTATCCATTTCCCGTTTCTTTTGTTGAAAGGGGAGAGGCGAGATAATGGATTGATTGCCACGGGACCCAGTGTTACCTCGTTGTGCATCAGGCAGGGATAGGGTAATGTCCTTCCCCTTTCTTTCCCTGCTCCTTAGCACATTCACCGTCCGACGTGCGGCAGGACCGTTCCGCGGGGCGGGCCCGGGTCCGCTGTGCCCCCCGGTGCCGGTGTCTGCCCGCCCTCCGCCAGCCCTGTCCCTGTCGCTGTCCGCGGTGCTGAACTCGCCGCCTCCCCTCGTCTCCCACCCAGGGCCGGCGGCTCCGCTGCTCTCCCTCTCCGGGGCTGGGTGTGTTGTTTGTCTTGGAGGAGGATGCTGAAAGGAGTCTCCTCGCCTGATTGTTCAACACGGTTCTTGTGTGTTGACCTCACCCTAGATAAATGCAGATTGAGTTTATGTAATATCGGGTTTATATAAGTGAATTCTAGAAGAAGAGAAGCAAGGAGGGTGGGACCAAATTCTGCCTTGAGCAAACTACTGAAGACACTGGGATTATACCTGAGATGACGGTCTCCATTTTTTAAAACTGGAAATCAAATCTTCCTATTTTGTGTTTTGCTTAATTATTTAAAAAGTATTCACACTGTATGTAAAATAAATTTTTCCATTCAGTTGTAGGCTCTAGCCAGCTTCTATAGGTGTTAGTGCAGAAACAATCACATTGGTTAGTTCTGTGAAACTAAGCTCAAAATTCCCTTTTATGTATCAGTCTGTAAGCAAAGACACAAAGACTTGAAAAGTTTATCGTTTCATGCTAATGTTCCAATAAAAAGTAAGATAAGTGTCCTTGGAAGATTGTAGGATAGGCAATATGAATATTGCTGCGTTTATAAATGGCTGCTTTCCTACAAACATATTTATGATATCAGAAACTACTTTGATCTTGTTAGCATACCATACTTTCGCTCTCCATTTAAAGTAAAGGCACTCTGTATATTTTTAACTTTTAGTCAAAGTTGACATTTTAACATTCAGTGCGATAACCTATCAACTAGCTCTTCTTGTGGGGTTGTAGCAGTACCAATCATAGCATCATTGTACCTGTCACACTGTAATGAGGTTACTTCTTGTCTCTGCTCTTGTTTTGTGGCTTTACTTGCTCCTTTTGCACACCCCTCTTTGCTATTGAGATCTATGAAGAATGATGGGAATAATTATTAAGAACATGATCCAAACCCTTAGAGTAAGACTCTTCTAAGGACTAAGTATCAGCCTCTTCCAGACTTCAACTTCCCCCCCCTCCACCCCCTGTGTGGCCAAATAAATCAGATGTGGAAAATACCTCTTATCTGATGCAGTACAACTGTTGTTTCCAACAGTTTTTTTGTTTTTTTGTTTGGGTTTTTTTTAAATTTTTTTTATTTTCCTAGCATGGTTATGCCAGTCCAAATGTTAAATGACTGAAATAGTGATCAGAAGAGGAATTCTGGTTTTCAGTTTATATAGCCTTGTATTATGATAGTGTCTTTATTACATTGTCTGTTAGGGTTTTTTGTGTTCTTAACTGTATTTTTCATTTGTGATTTCCATTATAACATTAGCTGTTATCAAGTCTTACCTGAGTGACTAATAATTATTTCCTATTCAAAATGCTTTCATGCATCTCCCAAAGTAACCTAGCTCTTGAAGTGTACAAGTTCCTTATGATTGATGATGTTCTGAAGTGACAATTTTTGCAACTGCAGACTTTTTAATAATAAGTAATGTATGTACCAGGAAGCACAGTTGCACCTTTACCACCATGAACCATATGCTGTGGCTTCCAGGACTTCTATAAGCTTGGAGCTTTTGAGTCTTCAAAAATGCAATAACTAAATAAATGCAATTAATATTTAATATAAGCATTTAGATACAGAGCACCTAAAGTGAACTGCCAAAATCAAACATACTTTTTTTTTTTTTTTTTTTTTTTTATTCCTTTGAATGTTTTATTCTCTAGTCAGAGTTTGGGATGGTTAGCACCTGTGGAAATCCTTCTATCCTATTTCAATTACCTGTCTTCTGAAAAATCATGATTAGGAAGTTTAGCTGAAACATAAACAGTCAATGTAAGCAAGTGCTAGTTCTAATTGTGTCAGTGTCCACCTGCTGAGGAATTGTTCCACATCATCTGACAGGATTAGATGACCAAACTGAATATAAGAACCATCTAGTGCAGCTGTGGGTTTGGCTGGAGTTTTTTTTCTTTGTTGGTTTGTTTTGTGGGTTTTTTTGGTTTAGTTTTAATTTGGGGGGATTTCTCAGTTAAGTTGTTCACAATAGACATTAACAGAAAAAAATGTGCTGGATTTTGAGAGGAAGTGCTGAGAAGTCTTAGTGAGTGACACACTTCTAACGTATGGTTGTGATGTATTTTCCAGAAGAAACATGTATTTTTGTTGATGCCATCACTACTGACTCTAAAAAGCCCCCACAGAAGTTAGCCACCAGAAGTATGCATAAGTGTATACGTATCTTGTCTGTAGATATGAAAAGATCTAACTATCTTGGAGTTGTGTAGTTATTGCACTTCTCTCTAAAACTCTTTATACAGATGAATGGGGAAAAGACGTGCCTTTTTAAATAGGATTTTATAGTTGTGGCATTCAAGAAATAGACCAATAGTATTTCTGTTAAATCTTCTCTTGACTCCTAGGTAAGCTTTGATTTGGCTGTAATATTCATGTAAGTGAATAAAGATGAGCTCTGTAATTCAAGGCCAAAGTGAGGAGAAACATAGCAGCATGAGGGAAAGAATTAGGTGAGGGAGGACTAAATGGTTTTGCTTGTTGAGTCTGGATTAAAGGCTTTAAAACAATGGTGGATTTTTCATGGTTGAAAAGGTTTCAAAATAAGGAAATTCCTATCAAATAAAGACAAGTTTTGTTTGGTTTTTTTTTTTAGGATTTATGATTCTCCAGATTTATTGAAGTTGTTCAATGTTGATCTGTAGCTGGTTGTGAAATAGTTCTAGAAAAGAAGACTTCAACTTCCAGCTACCTAAAATTAAGTAGAGCAACTCCTGGCTTTTAACAGAAGTAAAGTTTCTCAAGAAGGTCATCTTTTCAAGGCTTTTTCTTCCACTGGTTAACCATGTATAAAGACAAGACAAGTCTGGTCTTCAGAATACACCAGCAGCCTTGCAGAATCACCTGGGTTTTTTACTTCCTAGATTCATGGGTTTTAACCTCATTTCAAGTCCTGACATTTGATCAGGCGGAAATTTATGGAGCACATTATTTTGATGAAAATGAAAGCTGGAGGAGAATTCTCTTCCAATAGGGATCCACAGTTACTTTATCTTTCTAGTGTCCATGTTTCATTTCTGAAACCAGTTTTAGCGTTTTGGTTTTTTTTCTTCCACCTTCACACTCTAAGGTTTGGGCATGGTAGCTTGTTTCCTGACCTAATTTTTGATAGTCCCATTGATCCTTTTTTTTTTTTCCCTTGTCACTCTTGGCTGTGTTAAATGAAACCTTCCAACATTTTGAACACTTGCAAACATGAATGCTGGAAGTGTACCAGACTGCCACTAACAGAATAGTTGAAATTATTTTACTTATTAAGCAGTACTTTCAGATAAACCTTGAGTGCTTATCTAAACAGCAAGAAACGGAACTGCAGGTTGGCCTACCTAGTTGGTAAACAGAGTATAAAATTGTTCTTTTAAGAAGTAAAAGTGACAAATATTTGAAGGAATTAGATAAGCATTGGGCTTTTCTGAATTATCTTCTTTACGAATAATGCTTTACTCAGTGTTCACTGATACCAGTAGAAACACAGCTACTCACTTCAGTGAGTTCCACATTAAGGTTGTAAACTTCCCAGTATTATGGTCAATAATTTTAAAAGAATGGAAAAAGTAAATGAAGTTATGGAATTCGGGAAATACCTTGTCCTTGATAAGCATTTCCTGTGAAAATTTTTAATTTACAAAAACATCGGATACAAGATTGTCAGAAAATCACAACTTGCGAGAATTATGAGCACAGAAATGGCTATCGCTTAGCTTTGCCACTGCTAGGTATGTATGAAAAGTCTAAATATTGATCAGAAATAACAGTAAACACATGGTAACATTAACAGTGTAAAACATATTTTTTCAATACTATATGATTACTACTGATATTTCAATACTATATGATTATATGAATACTAATATATGATTCTGCAGACTTCTGATAAAACTCTTTAACAGAATTGTGCATTTTTTAGATTATTTTATTTAAGGAATAGAGTTAAATGTAATGAGTGATTTTTTTATTTTGCTCATGAATGCCCAAGAAGAAAAGTCATGTCTGGAAAAACAATATCATAGTTAACTGGATCTCTCATGTGTATTTGCAGCACTGTTATGGCTCTGAAGGGAACACTGTATCTTCCAGCAAAAGCACAGAGATAGCACTGAATAGAATATTTTACTACATCCTTTAGCAGTAGCATTGAATACAATATTATTTCCTCCAGCTGCAGCTGTGGGTAGCAACAATGCCACATATGAAGATATGATCTTGATTTTGGTTCCTACATTCTTGGTTTTATTTTCTCCTATATGAAAACACAGCAAAATGTTACTGTTAGAGAATTGAGAAACATCCATATGTAATGAGAGATTTTCTTTTTGTTACTGGGCAATGTGAATTGCTGGGATGGTGCTGGGAAGAAGCTCTGTAGCAGTTCAATTTAAAAAGAAAAAAACGTTTCAGGACTGATTCTGTGAACTGGCATCTGCTTTGTCTGATTGAAAATTCTGATTTGTGAGTGGATGGGTGGCAAAGTAAATACTCCAAAGAGAAGCATATACTTCTTAATGTAGCTGTATTTTAGGAGTTTGGTCTCTGCTGCATGTTTAGTTGTAAATATACACACATATTGTACAATTAGCCAAAACACAAGTACATAAACATTTTGTGTTGTGCAGTGTTTTTATTGTACAGCTGTGCTCTGCTCTGCTAATTTTCTGACACCTGTGTTTCTTTTAGTCTTCTCTGTCTCCCCATGTTTGTATCCCAAGGGTCGGTGTGGAGAGTAAGTAATTTGGATTTAGGTAAAATAGGAAGTTGTAGCTTTGAGTTCTTCAGATTTCTGAAGAGACGATTAGCTGGTTGAACATTGTTTTCATATTAGATTATTTTCTAAATAATAAATCAGTCTACAACTGAATACTTGTATAAGCGTTTAAAGAACAGTAATTATTATTTAAAAATTTTTTACATGCACCTTATGTTATAAGCCTTGGCCTTGCAAACACTTAAGCACCTGAGAAGCTTCACAGTGTTACCAGAGCACTAACAGAATCACAAATCCATCTTATTTTATCTCATTTTTCTAGTACTATACATTATTTTAATTTTATTACAATTTTTTTGTCTGCAGACATCCTGAGCTTGATACAAGCCACCATCCCAGGCAAGCAGGTAAGCCTCCAGATCCAGGACCACCAAGCTTAAGTAAAAGCAGAACAGTAGATGTGCTGAAGACAGAACAACGGGCACCTGGACGGAGCCCTTCTTCTATTAGTCTGAGGGAATCAAAATCCAGGACTGATTTTAAAGAAGATCAGAAGCCAAGTATGATGCCCAGTTTTCTCTCAGAAGCCAATCCATTGAGTGCAGTCACTTCAGTTGTGAACAAATTCAATCCTTTTGATTTGATATCAGATTCAGATGAAGAAGCTGGTAGGAAACAAAAAGTTATCCAGAAAGAGCAAGGGAAACCTGAGGAGCAGAGGGGCCTTGCAAAACATCCAGCTCAACAACAGTCTTCAAAGCCAGCTGCTCAACGACAAGGACCTGTCAGACCTAGCCCCCAGCAAACTGAGTCTTCCAAACCAGTGCCTCAGCAGCAGCAGCCTGGGGAGCCAAAGCAAGTTCAGAAACCAGGCCCTGGTCACCCAGCAGACTCTAAGCTAGAACAAGTGAAACAACCGCCCCAGCCACAAGGACCACAAAAAACTCAGCCCCAACAGTCAGAACCAACAAAGCCTGTTCAGCAACAAACTTCTGCAAAACCTTCATTGGGCCTCACAAAACCATCACCACAGCAATCAGACAATGCTAGAACATCATCCCAAGCGCCACCTCCAACAAAACCATCATCACAGCCTCCAGGACCTGTAAAACAACCATCTCAACAGCCGGCATGGCAGGGAGGTCCTGTAAAGCCATCTTCCCAGCAAGCAGGGCCTCCAAAACAACCTTCTCAGCAACCTGGACCTGAAAAGCCATCTGCTCAGCAAACGGGACCTGCAAAACAACCATCTCAGCCTGGACCTGGGAAGCCACCACCACAGCAAACAGGGCCTGTAAAACAAGTGCCACCACAGGCAGGGCCTACAAAACCATCTTCTCAGACTGCAGGGGCCACAAAGCCCCCGGCACAAGAACCAGGACTTACAAAACAACCAGCCCAGCAACCAGGACCTGAAAAACCCTTGCAGCAAAAGCAAGCTGGTGCAACCCAACATGCTCAGTCCACCCCACAGAAAACCTTCTGTCCTCTTTGCACAACCACTGAACTGCTGGTGCACACTCCGGAAAAGGCCAATTACAACACGTGCACACAGTGTCATACCGTGGTCTGCAGCCTGTGTGGGTTCAATCCTAATCCTCATATAACAGAGGTGAGTAGCTTTTAAACTGATATTCCCTACCGGAGCACAAAATTCAGTTTACCTTTATTGTGCTGAAACATCAGATGTGTTACAATGTATAATCGTGATCACTTAAAATTATAATAAGTTCAGTGAAAAAAATCATCCTATTTGGGAAAACTGCTGATGAGTAACAGGGAGTGAAATTGGGGGGAAAAAAAAAAGGTAATGGTTCTCTGTTTGTTCGTCGTTCTTCATATAAGAAGAGGAGGAACTCTATTTTTTTTTTTTTCCATTTTGCTTAATTTTAAGCACTCACTGGCTACGTTTATAATTTGACCACAGTAGTCATGTGCTAACATGTTTATAAATAAGTAAAATTTGCTGCTATAAGAACTAAGTAAGCAAAAAAATATGAAAATGACTCTTCATAGCCCCAGTGTGAGTTTTGGAAAAGGATATGGTGTGGATATGCTTTGTAACTGTGTGAGTGTTCATTAGCTGAAAGCTTGAGTCATGAGTTTTGACTTGGAGATACTCAGGTTATTTCATTCTTGTGGGATGCTAAGAGATCTCTGTGGACTATTTCTAGCCTTGATCACTATTCTTGCTGTAATTATGTAATGTAGAAATGGCATGGAAAGTAATATTAGGACATCAAATGAACTTACTTTAACCTGATCTTTACAGTGGCTTGATTTATGTGCTTGTACATATTCTTGTTCTTTACTTGCTCTGAGTGGGAATAAGCCTTCATATGAATGTCTGATCTCTTCCTATTGCTTGAACAGCTTCTCATGCATCCTGATATGCTAATTTTAAATTTGCAATGTAGTTTGGGTTTATTTTCAGTACCAAAACTTCTATCAATTTATAGAAATTCAGTCATAGCAGACCTGGCATCAAAGACTAAATAGTGATAAATAGCCAGAAGGGGTATTTAGGAAGCTTACCTTTGTCCTGTTTTGTTATAAATTTAGCTGATCAGAGATGCAGATAGGAAGAAGTACAGATTGCTACTATATTTTGAATCTGACAAATAATATCCCTAGGTTTAAAATCGAATCAAAGAACTGCTGAGGCTGGAAGGGTCCTCTGGAGATGCTGTAGTCCAGCCTTCTGCTCAAAGCAGAGTCAACTAAAGCAGATTGCTCATAGCCATTTTTCAATGCCTCCAGAGATGGAGATTCCGCAGCCTCTCTGGGCAACCAGTTTGCTCAGTACCACAATGATTAAAAAACATTGCTAGCAGTTAAGATTCTTTCCAGTGCATGTGTTTATTAGTGATACTTTTAGGTGGGTACTTGGTAAGAAACAGCAGGCTTTTTGCATCCAGCAAGTATATTATTTATTGATTTGTTGTTAAAATTACAAATTTAAACACTGAAAGTCTAACCACACTGGTAGCACATTATACTGTTTAGGAGTGTACTTTCTTGTTTGAGTTTAGGGAAATTCAGGACTGAGATAGTTGGCATTAATGCTTGGACTAGAAAAGGAATGACTTGAACAGCCATGTGCAGAAATTTCAGAACATCTCCAACTAACCAGGTGCTCAAAGATTATATTATCAGGGCCTACGCGAGGAAAGGTCATAAAGAATGTCATTCTGGACAGATTGGAGTGAAAAAATATATATTTATGTATAATGAACAAGAAATACTATTCATTGATGTTAAAGTCAAACAGGAACTTTTGTAAGAAAACTTTACCTTCAAGTTCTGATAGAATGTTTTCAGACCAAAATTTCTTATGTTTATTTGTGGGTGCTGAGTAGTTTATTTCTGTAGTGTGTTCTTGGAGTCTTCTGGAGCTCCAAGTTTGTCTTCCTTTAAAAACTTCAGATTTCCCATGGAAATGGTCAACAACTTTGGTATGTTCAAATGAAATGGATCTTGAGAGACAGAGTATGTTTATGTAAGAAAATCTCAAAGTACTTTGAAATTCCATGGATATCTACTAGTTTTTGGAGCGGGTACTCTATAACTGTGAAATTCAGGACTTTAAGACAATAAATACAGCTGTATTTAACTGATTGCATACATATGTAAAAGCATATTTGAATTTCATATTACACATTGAGATAAACACAGGATATGCATTTATTTCATGATGAAATCATTTCAGTAAATGAAGGTATTGGACGTTTATTCAGCTATTAGTTCCCATCTCCTGACTCCCACTCAGACTTTTTTCATTTGCTCAGCTTTGCACCACCAGCTGTCTTGCTGAAACTTCATTGTGGGTGTCCTGCTACAATCTGCAGTGAAGTGCAACGAAAATCACATCGGACTTTATTACTTAACAGTTGGATAAAGTAATAGAACCTGCCCTGACACATACAAAAATTTGACTGATTTCAATGCAAAGGTTCCCACTTGAGTTATTTACAAACTCTTCTTCTAGTTTCCTTTTCCTTCCTGTATTTAAATTACTAACAGAATTTTCTGATTCCTCTTCTACATACACATTTCTTCCTATCTAGCATGAAAGCCATGGTTTGTTTCTTAGCTGTCAGTATTCTTGATTATGTTGCAAGTTTTTCTTTTGGCTTCTCTTATTTTAATATCTCGTAAAGTGTTATTAACCAAAAGTCTTCGTTTCTTACCCGTGCACTTACTGACTATATCTTCATCTCTTATTGTTATACTTAGGCTTTTCCCACTGTTCTTTTTGCCAAGTTTCATGACTTTGTAGTCCTGTGTTGTGCCTTTCCCATGCCCTTTGTAGCCACTGTTTTAATTGCATATGTTAAAACGCATTACTGATTGGAAAGTAGTAATTTCAGATTGGATGTGGGAAGAGTGAGAAGCATTTATTTAGCAAAGGATTTATATTACTTCTATTCTCTGACACTTTCCCTTGTACATCTGCTTGAACTGTCTTTATAAGATATTGTTCTTACAAGTTTCTTACAGGATAGTTCAGTCCTCATAATTAACAGAGTGAATTACTTTTCCAATGTAAACCTTTCTAAATTTCTGTATTTTATATTTCTAGCTGGTTCTGGAAAGAATAAAGCAGGCTTTACGAACAGGAAGCAGACTGCTTGCATTGTAAAGCCATTATAAAAAGTGCTGATTTTTAAAATTTTTATTCATTCTTTTCATTTAAACCTCTATTTAAAATGCAGTAGTACATGCCCTCTGTCTGTTCTAACTCACTAGAGACAACTGTGTAAGTAAGTGCAGAAAGTGATACCTGTATTGCCATAAGGTCAGACTCCTTGAACTGTTTCTCTGAACCATCTGACATTGCAGTCCCCTTGGGGAAAAGGAATATTTGGTATCTTGGTTTTGTACAGCAGTCTAGAGAGAAAACACACCATACATAATGTGTTCCGTAACATATGTTTCTCTAATCTGTCCAGGTATTCATATTCCACTCATCACCATGGCACATGACTGCCTAGCAACAATTGCATAAAGTAATGGAAATAATTATATAAACAGGTTTGATGAGTTGGTACTGTGTTCCACTTTCCTTTCACATACATCAGAACCTTGTAGCAGGTGTGTATTTATTTTATTGTGCAACTATTTCTTTTTCTCATTTTTTTTTAAAATTTTATTTTGCCAAAACCACTCCCACGAGCCATTAGCAACAGAAACCAGCACTTCCCAAAAAAAGATTCAGCCCTCAGGATCATGTGAATAGGAGTAAGCTTTCTGAAAATAAGCAGAGACAGCTCAGTGACTATTTATTTGGTTAAACACTTGGGTGTAGTTTTTGATAGTTAGGCAAAAAAGCATGAAGTATTATACTTAAATCTATATGATCAGTGCATATGCCCAATAGCTGGAGTAAATTTTCATCCCCTGTGAACTGGTTATTGGAAGGTAAATGCAATGCAGACTGAACAATGGTTTGCACTATAAAAAAGTATCATTACATTCTTTATGATGGACATCTGTAAAGTTGATGATCAAGTGGAGTGTTAAAGCTCCTAATGCTGGAAACTTGGTTGTATGTGAGCTCTGCTCCATGAGCCCACCTCCATGAGTATGTGTGCATATGTGAATGCCTGTCTTCCAGATAGCTTTTAGGAGGTATTATTTTTCATGCATTTTATCTATGTCAGTCCGTATTTCATTGAATTTTTCAGTATGCTTTTGAGACACCATTTAAAATTAGTCTTGGAGCCACATATAACTTTTTACTTAGATACTTGCTGAAAATAGCACATCTAGAGAATGTGAAGATATGTGTACTGATGTAGGATTTGTTTACTTGCCAAAAGCTCTTCTGGATGGAGGCAAAGTGAGTTCTAAAGAATATTTTATTGGTTCTGACTGTTTCTGAAAAAACACATCTGTATCAAAGTTGACTTAATCCTAATGGAAGAAAGAGGAGTAAAAAAAACCCAAAAGGTTGAGCCTCCCAAAGTGAAGTGTATAATTTCAGATCAAATAGAAAATTTTACTGGATCTATGCCTTTATTTTTCAATTGGCAAGAAAAAGATTTTTTTTTTAAACCCTATCTGAAAATATTTTTTTGGTTGTTGTTGTTCAGTTTGGGCTGGGGGGGAAGATGTCTATTTTTTTTCTTTTTACAGAGCTAGGAATTTTCTGTATCAGTTGCTCTAGGCACTACAGCCTTGAATTTTTGGTCTTTATTTCTGCTTCCATTTTTATGTACAGTCATATCACAACCTGTGTTGATTTAAGCGTATTGTGATACATTTCATAATGATTTTCAGTATTTCTGTTTGGTTTTATTGACGTCCTGCATCTCCAAGTGTCCTAAGCAGTAGCAAATACTTTGACATGAAGTATTTTCAGTAACTGAAGAGAATTTAAACAGTCAGAAATTCATTAATTTTCTTCAGCTATTATCATTATTATTAGCTTGTACTGGGAAAGGAATATATAATAATTTAAAATAATATTCATATAAGGAAGATGAGTATAATTCTTGTGGTGAATCCAGATAACTTTTGCTTAAACATACAATAAAATTAATAGAAATGACTCTATTAAATCTTTGTTGATTATGTGAAAGTAAGGGAAGCTATTGATTGAATTGAAATATTCCCTGTGATTTACAGTCTGGACCCTACTGTGTTGCAGTAGTGCATAAGAACCAGCGTGCAACATGGACTGGAAGTGACATATAAACAAAAATAAAACTGCCATCACTGTGAATAGTGACAAAGTCTAAGCTTTTTAATACCAGGAAAAATAGCTTTGAAACCGTATGCCCAACGTAAACTTAGATTTGGGTGGATTTTCAGGGTGATATAAGTAGTACAAAACAAAATAGAAAAAAAATTGAGGACTTGAATCTGACCATCAGCTGTTATAAGTTGTAAAGGAATGAGATAAAACTCAACAAAGCTGCTTCTTCATTTTTTATTTTTTTTTTTTTTTAACTTTCCAAATATTAATTTAGATAGCAACTCTTAACTACACCAAAGTAAAGCTAGAGGTGTTCTGTAAAAGAGGATGGAGTTTAGTCTGGGTTCAAACTGTCAGAGAACAGTTCAAACAAGTTTAGTCATATTTTAAAAATGATCAAATTTTGAAATATTTCTGTGTGAAATATTTTTTTTGGCCCAAAGAGTACTTGGTGTGTTACAATGTTACTAACACTGCAATTTATATGGAAGTGGAGATTATTCACAATTTTTGTGGTGAAATGAAGTTATTGGAGCTCCTTTCTAGCCCCTAGCTAGAACTGCCACATGGGCATTTGGGAAAATTGTGAAGATCCTCAAATAGAAGGGTTATGGAAGTACAGAATATTGTTTCTCTCTATGGAATACTCTTAAACACACTCCCACACTGTTTCTTTCTCAGAGGAAGACTGTGTGCCTACATTTCTGCTTTACATTTAGGATTAGATGTATTAATAGTATTGATGGCCTGTGGATTTTCCTTTTCTTTTTTTTTTCTTTTAAGAAAGGGGCAGAACATAGAAAGAAGCAAACACCCATGCATGGCAAACAGTTTCTCAAGATTTTAATTGGGCGATATTCTACAATATATTGGAGTATTTATTCATTAGCCCAGAAAACTGTCCTGTCCAGTTTTTAACACAAGTAAATAATAAATTAATCTGCATAGCTAAAGATGTCAACTGCAGCGAGCCATCTGCGCCAGTCTTGCTGTTGCTCAGCAACTGTAATTTACTACTATGTTAGGCCATGTGATGTGGCAATGCTGTTTGCTGGGTAATCACTGGGCAGGAAGCACAGACCAGACAGCATAATCCTTTTTCAAATCCCAGCAATAGTCACTTGAATGCACTCTGTACAGCACAGATGAACTTTGTTAACCTTTTCTTTGCAGGTCTCTTGATTTGCAGTTTTATTTTTTCATTAATCATTCACGTGTTTCCAGTATATTAAATCAAGATGCAGTTAGTGAAAACAATCAGCATGTGTTGCAGTGATGCATGATGCAGTGCACCAAGCTGTGTTTAGTAGTCTTTTTACTTGTCCAATGCATGAGGCAGCTTAAGTGCATTTGTCTATAAAAACTAACTTTTAGATATTCTGAAATACTGGCTTTCAAAAAAAAAAAAGAGAGAAAAGTCAAAAGATTATATGTTTGCTATTGTGCTTTATGATTCTAATTGTATGAGCTATAAAATAATAGTTCTCCAAACACTCATAGTTCATATGCAAGCTATTGTGTTAGCAGTTAAAGCAGAGTAATGGAATATGTTTTAAGATCACGATAACTGCATAAAAGAATTCATCCAGTAATGTTTTTTAGAAGTTTTAAAATAGCTTAGGAACATTTAAAAATAGTATTTTAAAAACAACAATTTAAAATTTTTACTCATTGTTTTAGCAAGAAGCTACAGTGCTTGTAACCATTGCTGTGGTCTGTGGAATAGATACCTGGGGAACATGCTGGTAACTAGAATGTAGCATCATTTTTGTGGGCACCTTGTGTCTGTGTTTCCTGATAAACTCCCCAGTTACCTTCCTTTCAGATATAAAGGGCAAATATTTATTTTGTAGTGATAAAATATGTGCCTCAAATGAGGATCAGTTGGATACTGTGTACAATAGTTAAACATTTGTTTCAGTGTAATTACTTCCAGCAGCTGAGATCTTGTTCATGGAAGGATGATGTAAAAGGAAAACTTCATCTATAGTATTGCCCAGGCTTGTTTAGAAGGCCTTTTCACTTGTATGTCAACATAATAATTAATATTTTTTTGTGATAGAAGTTGTTCTTTTTTGTTCATAATGGGGTTTTCTGATCTCGTTTCTCGTCTCTTTACAGTATTCTACCACCCTACATGAAGCTACAAAAAATCATGAACTCAAGTGCTTTATTTTTCATGTTTCTCTCATCATCTTGGCAGAACTGTCTGCTAAGAGCCAGATCTGGATTCCTCACTCCTCTTTAAAATTGTCAGAAACCAAATAACCTGATGTGTTTTCAGACTGGAAACTGATTTTGTCAATAAAGCTTTGGAGCAGTGCTGAGCAATGTCAGCAAAGTCCATTTACATATCTGTGGCAATGTAAAGGCTCTACAAATCTTTACAGTTCTGTGGTGATTTAAAGGAATTTTAATATTTTATGCATATCTTAAAGTTCCTTTTTATAGTACTAAGTGACTGATCTAAATGAGGATAGGACCTATTGCCTTAGAATGTGGCTCTGTTCATCAGAAGGGCTGTTCAAATGCCTTCTGAGAGCTGCATTCATATTATGTGCCAGTAATTTTTATATGAAATATGTTCGGTCTGCAAGTCAAAACTTCTTTCTCACAGTACATCTGGAATCAAGCTGGGTTCTCTTCCTCTCCTGCATCATCTGCAGGAATAGAAATTGAGCATGCCAGCTGACGCACTCACTCTCTGAGAGTTTTCCCGTTGCTTTTGATGGGTTTGCGTAGTTGGAACAAATCTGAACACTTTTGCAGAAAGGAATAGGCTCCAGATTGCCTTCAGTAGCATTGGCTTTGTTTGGGATAAGGAGGACTGAAGTGTAGCTTGTATTTTTTTATTGGAGTCAACTGTTAGATTATGAATTAATAAAGAAAGGTGAGCTATGAAACATGGTGCTATAAATTTCTTCAACGTAATTATCCATGGATGTTGTTACTAAAACACTGTGAATAAATTCGTTTGGTGCTCCCAACTAGTAGAGTCTTCATGAAGATTTTTTGAGGTGTTAAGGCTGATGAATACATAAAGTATATTTTAATTACTTTTTTTTGTTGTCGTAAAGGCGTATAGTTTCTACATCAGTGAGTTATAAAGCAAGGCAGCACTTTATGTGTTCAGTAGTTGAAATCTGAATAAAAATGCTACATGAAATCTGTCAAATTTACAGTCCTAGTCATGACACTTAATGACATGGGTCTCAGGATGAAGAAATCACATGGATTTCTTCCAGAAATAAGACTCAGCCCCCATCCCTGTCTATCAGTAAAAATAGACTGATTGGGATCCTCAGCATCAAATAATCTTTACAAGTATACAGGAACTGCAAGAGCTCAGGGGTTGCCCCAAAAGCTTTGGCCTTTTAATTCTAGGTGGAGATGCTAGGAACATGGAGAAAGAAACTAGAAAGTCACAGAACTTCTGTCCAGGAAGACCTTTAAGGGTAGGAAAATGTTAGTATTTTAGGCATCTACAGCAGCAGTAAACTTCATCTCTAATAACATGTAAGGGCATCTGTATTTAACAGAAGCCTGGTCTCGTTAAAGTTTATGGAAAGTCTCTGTAATTGCAGTAGAAGGAACAGGCCAGTGTTTGATACAAAACTGCGTCATGTAGCGCACTTCATTTGAACTCCTGCAGTTTGTGCAGTTTTGCATTTTTTTTGAAGATGATATGTGTAAGCTATAATGACTTGAGTGTTTTGGCACTTAATTCCTCCCACTAAAATGCATGGGAGGAATTTTCTGCCTAAATGAGAAAGATTTAAAAAATAATACAGTGAAGTAAAACTTCCTACATTTTCCATTTCAAAGTTCAGCTGTAGGAGTAGCAAATTAGTTTTTAGTTTTGGGGGGGAGATAAGGAAAAAACACTATTTGAGAGTTAAGGTTTTGTCTTCTACACAAGATGGTGTTGAAAACTGTGATATGGAATGAACTTTTGTTTGGAGTCCATTTAGGTAGTAGAGTCAATCTGGACCAGCTCCATGTTGAACACAAGCCTAAATGCTTATAAATGCAATTGGAGTCTGAACACATTGAACATAAGAATTATTCAGACTACTTATTCTGTAGCCCCGCCCAACCCTACAGCTACTTTGTCTGGGCCTTGAAGGTGTCATAGTGACTTAAAATTAGAGTTCTTGGAAGCTGAGTTGACAGCAGGTAGGCACCTGCTACTGCCATAGTTTCGTGTGGTCATCTTACTTTAGAGTATAGCACTTATATTTAAAAAAAAAAAAAAAAAAGGCAAGTGGACATGTCAATAAAGAAGCAGGAGCAGTGAATTACCATGAAAAGTGCATTGTCCAAATCTCTTTAAAAGTTCTGTGTTTAGTGGGAAGAGACGTTCCTCGCTTAGGCACATCATAAAGCTCCTCACAGGATCCTGTCTTTCTCCACTGTAGAGGAGAGCCCACCTCCCTAGTATTAGAAATCTTAATCAGTTTTCCAAAGCCAGACAGCTGTAACAGCTGAAGTGGATGTTCAGAGTATGTAGTTTAAGTCTGGTCTTTGATTAAACTTAAACCTTCTAGAAAACCCTTAAGAATTCATCCAGAAATGGTATTAATATGTATCTACTTAAATTAGATTACTAATATCTAAAATCAGGTGTCATAATTAAGATTTACTTATTGCAAGCAATTGTCCCCTGGACAGGGGACTTGTAGGGGAGCTGATCACTGACCAAACAATATGGGAGTTAAGCTAAGTGTACTCTTTGCTTGGGTCCTTTGTGCAGTTGTGAAATTAAATTCTTTAATAATTCAAAGCAGAGCTTAAACATGTGTACCAGTTTTGTTTCAGTTGGTTTCACTTTTTAACAGCCATTTGCAAGTAGATCAGAGAATTGTTTAAACAATCTAAAAAAATTGCATGGAAAATGGAAGATAAAAGCTACATTATCATGAACGGTAACTTGATTACTGTGAACTTACAGCTGGGGCCAAAATTGGTACATCTCTTTGTGAAGCTGTTAGTAATAGCAAGCACATATTCCAGAGTGTGTGTATACCATGTTTATCAGAATAATTGGAATAACTGTGTTTTAGAGAACTGTGTCCAACCGTTCTTTTGATTTTTGCTGCTGGAAAAATACAAGACTGGCAGAGCACACCAAAATAATGAATTTGTTGCCTCAGTCCATAACGTCAGAGATTTTCCCTTCGAGTGAGCTCTGATATTATGCAGACAAAATCTTTCTTTATCTGTAGTACCTCCAGATTCATCCCATGGTGTACAGTAGAGATTTCAGACCTGAGTGAGAAACAGGATCCAGAAGTCTTCACCCTTAGGGGAAAAGTTCTGAATCTTATATTCTGTGTCCTCCTATTTCCCATTTCCCTCTGTTGCAGTGGTGCGTGCAAATGGCATAGCTGGTACCCGGTGTTTCACACACAGACTAAAGAACAGAAGTAGAGCTACAGATGACCTGCTTAAGTATCTACTTGCAGGTGTAGGCCCATGGGACTCTGTGTGATATTGAATGGCATTCTTGACTGTGAGGGTGGTGAGACCCTGGAACAGGTTGCCCAGGGAGGCTGTGGCTGCCCCCTCCCTGGCAGTGTTCAACCTGGTTTGGTGGGAGGTGTCCCTGCTCATGGCAGGGGGTTTGGAACTAGATAATCTTTGAGGTCCCTTCCAACCTAAACCATTCTATGATGCTATGATTTTTACTGCCACTTAAGATTGTTGGGTTTTTCTTTCTTATTAGAAAACAGTTTCCCTCTCATGTAATCCTTCTTGGGAAGGAGAAAAAAAATAAATTGTGAGGTACTATGAGAAACATGGGTAAATACATTATTTGCGTTTCTCCTCCGTGTTGAAAAGAGGGGCCCATTGTGTACCTTTGAGCTTCTTTTAAAAACAAAGGAATTTTGGCAAACCCAATTATGGCTCTTATGGACTTCATCAAGGCTTAGGCAGAGCTCCTCACTCAACCAAATGAAGACTTGCCCTCAAATTGGTGGCAAAATGTGAGTCTGTGTAAGGTGTCCATTAACACATCTCTCTGTTAATTCATTGGATACATGTATACTACCGATACACCTGCCCTGTAATTTAAAGCATTACCAAAACCATAAGCTGCACAAAGAGCTTGATAGATGTATGTTTAAAGGTAATTATGCATTTACTGTGTTTTAATTCTGATTATTGTTTTCTGACAGAAGACTTGATGTGTCAAACTATTTTAGCAGTATTTGTCTTTTTTTTTTCTGTATTCTGGCAAATCATTGCTATAAATGAATCACTGCTGGGTCCCATGAAATTCCCAAACATTTTTTCCATTCTGCTGGCTTTTTATCCTTCAGTATTCAGCAGTGTGTAAATTTAATGGGAAGTCATTAGAAGAATGGTCTCAGTGATAGCTCAAATCACAGGAAGGTGGAGAAGAATGAAAAAAATCAGTTGGGCATGTTAACCACAACAATATTAATGGTAATATTTCTCTCTTTTTACAAAGAAATCTGAAATATTGCAACAAGCCATACACTAGAATAGCCTATTATGTTGATTTTATTAACTTTGTCTTATCTTAATTATAATACCTTTATTTTTTTCTACAGATTAAAGAATGGCTCTGTTTAAACTGTCAGATGCAAAGAGCATTAGGTGGTGACCTAGCACCAGGTCATGGTGCTGGGCCACAGCCACCTCCACCCAAACAGAAGACACCCATTCCACCTTCAGCAGCTAAACCATCTCCTCAGCCACAGACAGTTCAAAAGAAAGATGCTTCTCCAAAACCTGATCCCTCGCAGCTTGCAGAATCGAAAAAAACACCGACACAGAAAAAGCAACCGTCCTTGCCTGGATCTCCCCCTGTAAAATCGAAACAACCCTCTGCTGAGCCTACTGAGATCTCCCAGCAGATACATCCTACTGCAAAGTCCGATCAGGCCAAGCCAACACAGGCTGAAGATAAGCAAAAACAACCCAGTATACAGAAGCCTATGATGGACACTGTGCCTACCTCTGCAGCAGCAGGGCTGAAGCAGGATTCAGCAGGTCCCAGACCTTCACCAACTCAACAGAAAGTGACAGATTCCACAAAACCAGAGCTTGCCAAGCCGTCACAGGACACACATCCAGTTGGGGATAAACCAGATTCCAAACCCATTCCACAAGTGTCTCGACAGAAGTCAGATCCCAAGCTTGCGTCTCAGCCTGGGGCTAGACCAGATGCTAAAGCTCAAAAGCCTGTTGAGCCAGCACAAACAAAAGATGATCCTAAGAAGTTACAAACAAAACCAGCCCCAAAGCCTGATACCAAACCAGCTCCCAAGGGCCCGCAAGCAGGGGCAGGTCCCAAGCCAGCTCCAGCACAGCTGGCGCCTCAGCCCCAGCCACCTCAGAAAACTCCTGAGCAATCAAGGCGTTTCAGCCTTAATCTGGGAGGCATTACTGATGCCCCTAAGCCTCAGCCTACAACACCACAGGAAACAGTTACTGGAAAGCTCTTTGGATTTGGAGCTTCAATCTTCAGCCAGGCCTCAAATTTAATTTCCACAGCAGGTCAGACGGGGTCTCAAACATCAGCCGCTCCTCCCCCTGGTCCTGCAGTGAAGCAGCCCCAGCCTCCATCACAGCCTCCGGCCTCTCAGGCAGCCCCTAAAGAGGCTGGTCAGGCTCAGCCTCTTCTGAAAGCTGTTCCTGTAAAGAAAGAAGCCAAGCCTCTTACGACTGAAAAGTCAGAGCCATCAAAAGCAGATAGTGTTTCAATGACTAAAGGATCTGTTTTAGAAAAGAAACCTGGTTTGGCTAAAGATAGCAAGCCTCAGGCTGCTGAAACTAAGGAACCTGCTGGGCTGTCGGAACCAGAGAAAGCCAGCCAGCCTAAAGTGTCTTGTCCCCTATGTAAAACTGGACTAAATATTGGTTCTAAGGATCCTCCCAACTTTAATACGTGTACAGAGTGCAAGAAAGTTGTGTGCAATCTCTGTGGATTTAACCCAATGCCACACATAGCTGAGGTAAGGTGATGGAGTCTGTATTTACCCTGTGTTCTCACCTGCAGGCTCCCTGTGCTGTGGAGACTAGTCTCTAGCTGATTTTTGGCTATTGAATTGTCAAGGAAAATTTGAATGTTTCATCATCTGAGGGCTTTTAAAATTAAATATCTGTGTTGTGTGAAACTTGGTCAGTAGTCAGAAAGTACTTCCAAAGAACTTTCTGCAGGTTATGGGAGTCCAGTGTGGCTAGCTGCTAGGTTTTTGAGGCATAAGCAGATAGTTAATTATGGTTATGAACTCTTTTGAAATCGGTGCTACTATAATACAGCAAACTACTGCACTTTCAGTCCATCATGGGGTAAAGTTCTTTTTCATATGTTTCAATATTGTACATTAACATGTGTGCTGCTTTAATCAATGCCATTGATTCAGACAATTATTGAATGAAGGAATGTGTTAATGCTTAGTTATCCCCCTTCCCTCCTGTTTAATATATTCCTAAATTTATTCCATTAATCTCATTCTGGCTTTGGAATCTTTTCACATGCCGATGTACTCATTAGGAAGGTTGAAGTTTGAGTGATACCTGTATGATGAAATATGTAATCTTTTGGTGTGATTAATATAAGGCTTATAAATTCACTTTGTTCATTAAGGAGTGTGGGTTTGAAGGTGCCTTTTCCATGATTGACCAAGACAGATCCAGTAAGGCCAACTTATATTTTAAAGAATTAAGGAACTTTTTTTCCAATAATTTCCTCACGTTCCATGTTTTTACCCTCCTTCCTTTCTTTCCCATAATTTTTTGGCAAGGGGACTGGAAACTTTATACTAGCTTAACCAAAAGGTGGAGGCACACCTTACTTGTCATATCAGTTTGGCAAGTTCAACTCAACCGAAGCAGACCACCTAAAGATACTTGTGAGTAATTTAAATGGGTAAGTTGGTCTGTGTAGCACATGAGGAAAGCGACTGTCAATGTTGTGTCTTTGAAATCTCAATGAATAAATTAGAAGTGGCACCCAGGGTTAAAGGTTATCACACCTCTGCCTTAAGGTGAGAAGTAATGTTGGGAGAAATAGCAAGTTGCAAGGAAAATATTGCTTATGTTGTCTTCATATGCTTTTTTTTTTTGTTTGTTTTTGGATTATACTATCATTTCAAAGGTATTTGTCCTACTATAATAAGCACTTTTTATCTAACTTAAAAATATGTTCTTTACTGTCTTTGTCGCCATTTAAGTCAGAAAGAAAGTTCTGAAAACACAGAAAGATTGATCAGTGATTGAAACTCAGGGTTCAATTGACGTTTCATATTACGTACTGAATTCCATCAAACACACACATTCCTTCATCACTGTCCAACACCCTGCCCCATATGCATACACACATATGCATACACATACACTTTTTTAGGTTTTAATAGTGAAAAATGCATATACAGAATACCACGGAAACAATATGTGCCAGTCCTGGTGAAGCACTGTGCTAAAATTACAGCTGCACAAGTGCTGGTGTGTGAATTGATTTCTGCAGATTTGACTTAGGTGTGATGGTGTGGGACTGCCTTGTGGTGTGCAGACTTATATTCTCTGTGTTTCTTCTGTTTAAGGCGAGAAGGCTGGTATTCTGTTTCTTTTTTCCTATTGCTGTTATTGCCAGAACATTCCTTCTGTTTCCACTCTTTGGAATATGCAGAGCTTGAAATACTATTGATTTTCTGTAGTCTGACTTCCTTGTGCCATTCTTTGCCTCTTTTTTGAGTCCTTGCATTTTCTTCTTCCTTACACTACACCTTTCCATCTCTGTCCATAGTTTTCCATCTTACCTTCTTTTTTCCAATCGTGTTTTCTAAAAATTGACAAACTGCTTTTCCTTGACAACAGAAGTTAGTTTACTTGGCTGAGAACAGCCTGACTTTCCTTTTCCTGAAGATGGGGTGCAGAAGAGGGAGCTTATCCTCTCCTCTCCCAAACGAGCTGTGTAAATAAAGTGTTTAACCTCAGATGGCAGTTCTGTCCCTGTATGCACTATATATAGTATATATCTGTTACATGACAGAAACATGATGGTGAGCAAATAGTTAATGCTCACTAGCATACTCTTTTCCTCCACCAGACTTCTCTAACATGTTCAGTACAGTCTTGGAGGCTTTATTTACTTGTCTCTTTATTTTTTATGAGGTTAGGAAGCAGAAATAGAAATTATTTCTAAAATTGGTCTTTCTGGTGGTTTTCTACCTAATTCACTTATACCTATAGCCTACATTCAAAGAAACAGAAATTGTAATTACAGAAGGCTGTATTCCCTTTTGGCCTCAGAAAGTGTTTTGGATGAGCAAATGTAATGTGTGGTTTACAGTTTTGCTTTGGGGCTGCAGCTATATCACAGTGATTCTAACATTTACTTATGTATTTTCTATGTATAGTTGCCTCAGTAATGGCTGAAAATGAGTTGAGTTTTAATGAGTGCGTGATGGCTGAAACCTTGTTGCCAGAAAAGCTTGTTTTGAACTATATGGTAAGAATCAGTCCTGTGGAGCAGGGAATGTAGTGTTTCATTGACAAATACAGAGGAGCGTCTAAACATCATGGGCACGTCTACCTTAAGATCTCCCAGCAGGGGATGTCTTCCAGGCAACATGCTACTGTACCGCAGACATGGCTGAGAATACTTCTAAGGGAAGAAGGTGCTTTCTTACAGTGGCAGTTGTTTGTTCTTGCCTGTATGTGACAGAAATAACTTTCAAAAAATCTTTAAGCTGCTGCAAACAGTCAGTCCTCTAATAACCCCTCTTCTGCAGGAAATAAGAGAACTAGGCTTTTACCTAGTCTAAATCAACAATGTGCTATTTACTTCAGTGAAATTACTCTGATTTGTGCAAGCTGAGAATTAGCCTGGAATACTTTTTCCTAAAATGGGCTGATTGTTCTTTTTCTCCCTGATTTGTTGATCCAACAGTCAAACAGATATTTACTTAAATAGTAATTTATCCATGAAGCAAGCAGCCACAAATGATTAAATAAATAACACTTGATAGATTTCAAAGACACACAGGATCATGTGTGCCCTAGTGCATTAGCAGACTCCATGTTCTGCCATTTGCTTAACAGGGAGGAGCACTGTTTACCAGCTCTGTAATTAGCTTTCCAGCTCAGGTAGTTGGAAGCACTATTTTTAGTAACAAAGCACAAGATCGCAACTGCAGAAGCCAGAAATGAAGTGTGTGGCAACAACCATTTTGTGCATTTAAAACTCAGTGAAGCTGTTCAGAATATTGAACAGGAGTGGAGATGGTTGCCTATAATGTAATTAAGTATGCTGAGGCAGCAGGGCCAGGGATATAGAACCTGTGATGAATCAATGTAAAATAGCAAAATAAAAAATATTTAAAAACTAAGCTAAGGAAAACTAAGATATCCAAATCTGTAGAATCTGTATGAGCAACAAGAAAGAATAACATCTTAATAGAGTCACATGCTAGGAACAGAAAGAGCTCAAAATGTAATGTGTGTATATGTGAGTGTGCTAATGGATTTAATCTAATAGACCTGCCAAGGAAACAACAGAAGCACTTTTTAGTCTACTGATAGCTATAAAATTATCTGGAAAGGTACTTGTAAGTAAAAAATGTTCCACGTGTGAAATAAATTATTTGGGTTACAGAAAGGAGAGACAAAGGACAGGGAGGACTGGAGAAGGGCAGAAAAGACATCACATCTCAGACTTGCTAGGGATTTCTTGTTTGAAAAAGAGGTAATCTGTTAGAGATATGATCAGAATAGATAATATAAACAATTTCACATAAAGTGTGATTTTTCTTAATATATTTATTACAGAGAATATTGCCTGTATGAAACTGTTTGACATGGGTGGATGTGATAGCATGAATCTATAAGCAGGAGTCTGTAAACAATGACCTTGATAGTTCCTATCCAATCCATATTCTTATAACGTAGATTTTTTATATATATATATATATGTATAACCCACCAAAAGAATTTAGATGCTTTTATGATAACTTATTTTCCCACTGTTACTTAT
The DNA here is from genome assembly GCA_028020825.1 of Podargus strigoides. Lineage (NCBI taxonomy): Eukaryota > Metazoa > Chordata > Aves > Caprimulgiformes > Podargidae > Podargus > Podargus strigoides. The sequence goes on along the minus strand of CM051663.1, from coordinate 160,255,357 downwards.
TAGACCAAACTAAATAAATATTTTTTTCTGTTTTCCTCATGTACTATGGAGAGAGAAAAGCAAAAAGATAAACTCATTTTCTAAGTAAGCACAGTGCTATCATTAAACTCACTAGTATAACCAGGTTAAAAATGGTACATTGCTCTTCTAATAAGAACTTCTAGAAGCCACGGTAAATAGTTAGCATTTTGGAACTGATATAAGCCTCTCTGGAGATGGGGGGAGCTCTGTTGTCATGGCATGTTGTCGTATACCTGAATACATCCTGTGTCTCCTCCTAAAATCCTGCAGAAAGGGTACTGGCACAGGTAGGTCCCTGATGTAAATAATTTTGGCAATTTCTATTTTTCCAAACTTTCACTGATACCTAATTGCAAATTGAGGCTCTCAGCAGATGTGACCCATTATTCAGGCTTTAATCTTAGGCTTTAAAAAAATAGTTTAAAAAATCCCCAAACTTATCCTAAGTGAAATGAACCCTGCTATTAAATGCTCAAATGTAGTTTGGACTTCTTAAAGGAAATGTGCAGGAACACTGTAAAATAATGAGCCATCTATGATTTTAATGAAAATCCCTAAAATAGTGGACTGTGTCATCTGAGGTGACACCCATTGCCTCTCTTTAATTTATTAACAACTCTGTACTATCATGATATTCTTATCTGAGGAAGCTCAGACCATTCTGCAACTTGGCAGGTTTAATTCTTATTAGAAGTTCCTGTCTCCTCTGTTACGTTTGGTGATGAGTTGTTTTGGAAACAGATGGTGTCTGGGAAACACAGTGAAGCAGAATTTATGCTTAAGATATAAAGAGAAAAACAACCACTCCTTTCAGTTGCATAATTTATCTTCTCTGCCTGTTCCCTCTCCCTTTATATTTAATGCTGCTTTTAAAATTTTGATTGTAAGAAAGTAAATGCTATTATCGTTTAATAACAGTAGCCAAATTATACAGAACATAATAGGCTAACACAATGTATTCACTAAAGTTTATGGAAATTTTATCCATTAAATAGTAATTCTTTGTAATTGAGAAAATGTTAAAACTACTACTAATTATTATTTTGAAAGATAAAATCTGGCATTGAAAAACAGAATGCATGATAGGTGATAAAAATCCCACTATATTTCTTGACTGTCAGACTGAAATTAATTTAACTCCAAATGACGTATACTACTTCTGCCATTTAACTAATTCAATATGCACGATAGAAAAGACATTAAAATGGAAATATTTTTCATAGGTGAGCAACTCACCTCTTTGATTTTTTCTGTAAAACATATATTATGTATAAACAGAATGGAAGGGCGAATAGGGAGTGACCCTTTGATGGGTGATATAGTGAAAACTGAAAACAGATAAATATTTTTAAAAAATTTAGTTCCTGAATTCACCTTTGAAACAAAGCTTTGAAACAAAGCTTCTAAACAAAGCTTCATCAATAGAGTTACGCTTCTGGTGTTCATATTTGCATATTTGTATTTAAATGCTTAGAGACATGAGTTTCCAAGGTACTTCTAAGTATGTGTTAGGCACTTCTGTCCTTCCCTGATGTTAAGTTAAACCTGTGTTCCAGAACACCCTACTTTGACCTGCTGGTTCTCCAGAGGCCTGAATTTCTGTCTTTTGCACATGGCTTGATCTATTTCTTTTGACCAGTGTCTGGCTTCTGTTTAAATCCCTTTGGAGTCCAGACATTAGGTGAGACCTCTTTTGGGAGCTGATTTTGTTGTGTCTTTGTGAATAGTTCACCCAGAGGCATTACTGTTTGGCATTAAGCATATCAACTATGGCTATTTTATTTTATAATAATAATAAAGACTGCTCATGATCAAGTACAATGTGGCAGTTTGTTAAGTTTATTCATTCTTCAATAATATTTAATGCAAAATACGGATCTGCAAGTAAACATGTGACTCAGGACTCCCATCCTCAACTCAGGGCTGTTACTGGGATGCCACAGCCAAGCTTCTTGTCTCCTTATCTCCTTCAAGACCCCATGAATTTCACTCTTTGAGTTTCAACAGAGGAAGTGAAGCCAAGAGTAAACCACTACATCGAGATAAGCTAATTAATAGATATCCAGTGATGGTTTTGTTTGAATTTCTTGTCATTGTAAAGGGAAATGTAAACTTTCTTACTTTCTCACAAATTTCTCCGAGGAGATGTCTTGCATTTCAGTAGGGATACTTGGTCCAAAGCAAGTTATACACTAATGCAGTTTCATTTATTGGCAGTGAGGTTTTGATAGTTACTTCTGAATGTGATGATCTTGGGACATTATTTGAAAGCAAGGCTTCTCAGATTGCCAGGGTTAGTAGTCAAGGCATTAGTTACAGGGCTGCATTCTGTTTGATTTTCTCTTTCCAGTAGTTATGACCATAAAAATAGTTTTGTGTGTTGTTTTGGTTTGTTGGGTTTTTTTCCCCTGAATTAAATTCAAGAGGTGAAAAAGGTTGGTATCATTGCTCAGAGTAATACTGTAACCTTTGAAAGCACTATTACCATGATTAATTGCCTGCTGTTTGTTTTCTTTATTCAGGACTCTAATATTTTCCAAATTACCTCTCAGAAAGAAGAACTGCAGGGATGAATTAATACCATTGAAACAAACAATGGGATATAGACATAAAGCTATGCAAGGCCAGGTGGCTTTCATTAATGTTGGTAATGGCCATTGATGGTGTGAAATCCAAAGGGTTGTCTTCAGCACTGCTGCTGACACATCACAGTTCGGTCGAGCTCGCTATTTTCCTCATCCAGTTGGAATTCATATGCAATGACTTTTTTACCTATATATGTTTATTCCATCTCTAGATGTCTTCTATGTTGAAACATAAAATGCTTAGGTGAAGGGCTAAGAGCTTTCAGTATTGATTCTTGTGTGTGATTTGCCTTTTTTTTTTTTTCCTGTGCCATTAGGAAATGAGACAGTTTATAGACTAGTGTATTAGTGAGAGTCAAGCTGGAGTCACAAATCTAAAACAGATAATCAGGAAAATTACTGACCTGGCCTTGAGCCAGGTGATTTTCTTCTCTGTTATTTCATTAGAAATTTGGTTGGTGTCCCATTATCAAATGAGGAAGAAGTCTTCTGAAAGCTAAGCTGGTATTAATTGCATCCAAGTTTGAAATTTTCCATTGATCTTTATAATAATATTTTAAAGACAGGATATTCTATTGAGATAGAGATAGTCTTTTACATGACAGAATAATACATTTTTATTCATGTTTTATTGAGAAACAATAATGCTTAATTTACAGACTTTAAATAGTAATGTGAGATTTAATTAATTTCAAGATAAGACCCAATGAGTCTAAAACATGTTGACTCACTTCCAGATTTTAAACAAACAAAATCTAATGAATGTCAAGTGCCTCAAATTTTTCTTTTGTTCCCCAGCTGAGATACCTTAATAAGACATTGCTTACTATCTGATCACATTAATGATATGTGCAGACACTGTCATAACTTCTATGATCATAAAATATAAAGCACTTACCTTTTTATCAGAATCTGTGCATGGTTTTGGTCTTCTGATAGATTTACTATAGGGGGAGCTTCAAATGAAATTATTTTTTTTTCTATTCCAGCCATTTGAAAAATGTGTGCTCTTTCTAGGAACAAATGCTGTAATAGCATTCTTTAATGGATTTCATATATCTGAAAACAGATTATTTTTCACTGGATATTTGTAAATGTAGTGGTTGGATTACCAGGACAGATAGATATTTGAGTATTTAATAAAATTTTGAATGGCTAGTATACTGTAAATTTAAACATTTGCATGCGTTTTGTGGTCTTATTTCTGGCAGAATTAAACTGTTCATGTTACAGCGGTTAATCAGTTTCAAGTACTGCATTTTTAAAATTTCATGTCATGCTTCTGCTGACCAAAAGGCTAACATTTGCCACACCGTGACAGTACATGAATACAGAAAGGTCAACATTTTGCACAAAGCAGGTCTACAACTCACTTGTTTGCCACTGCTGTGTGGTGATTTTAAACATAGTGGGATTGAATGAATGTAATCAAAGGCATTTTGCAATTAATTTTTAACTGCTTGCATGAAGTCTGATGAGCAATAAAAATAATTAATTAAACCTTAAGATGTAAAGAAAGAGAAGAAATGAGCAAGATGGGGCACGTTTGTGATTCTTGTTTTGTGTGCTACACAATTGAACTTTTTTTTGAGTAACGGAAAGAATGTAAGTGTCATTTAAAATGGCAGGGGCCAGTAAGTATTTTTAATATTTCTGAAATGCATATGGTTCAGTGGACCAGAATGAGAACAAACCTGGCTTTAGATTAAATATTATTTACTTATTAAATTGATCTAATCAGTATTACCAAGAGTAAGGATGGAGCTTGAATGGAACCTAAGCCATTATGTAGTTGCAGAAAGAAGATTAGATTCATGACAATAAGCTGTTTGAGATGCTTTCTAGCAACTCTTGAAGCAGGAGGTCATGGACTGATGCTGAAGAGAGGGATTAGCTGCCTTTAAACTGTTCTGACTGGATTTGTACAAAATGTTGTTGGTTCAGGAGGGAATAAAAAATATATTTTTGCAGTCACTAGAAAAAAACTTAAGAGCCACTGTATCAGACCAGAACACTCACTGAGAAGAACAACGAGATATGTTAATTTTCCATCTGTGTTTTGGAGGTTAATGAAATTACTCAGACAGTGAGGTAACTTAGGCTTCTAAGGACAAAACTTGAGAGAACATATGGCGGTCTTCTGTTTTTGGTATTTCTGGGTTAGTGATCTTTCAGGTTTTTTTTGTTGTTTTACTTTGTTTTCCTTAGCAAACAGCCTTCACATTGGAAATGGTCCAGTTATTATTTTAGTGAATGTAGCTACTCTTTTGAGGAGATTGCATTGTAGCAATTACCTGAATAATTAGGATAAAACATGCAGATGTATTTATTTATTTACTTATTTATTTTTTAGATTTCTGAACATTTTCCTGACCTATTGAGAAGGAGTATATTTTTGTGATTTTTTTTTTGTTTGTTTGTTTACTTTATTTTGGCGTTCACTCATAATTTCATGTTTGTAAGTACAGGAGTACATTGAAGATGATGATATAACTCTGATCCTCAACAGCAGTTGTCAATACAAATCTCTGATTTTTTTTAAAATGTCACTTCTATAATTGATCTCTTTTCTTCTAAATTTGTGTCTTCTCTTTTATACAAGAAGAAAACATAAAGATACATCTTTCTGAACCCTGTATACTCTTTTCTTTGTAACTACTGTCTTCAAGGTATTAGTAACTGTCTCTTTGTACATTTGGAGCACGATGCCAAGTCCTTTACTATCTGGAAAAGCTGTCAGATACACCTGTTCCTGTTCCCTCCCTTCCCCACTCCTCCCCTAAACCCACACACCAATCCTTACATTTCTATATAAATAATATTTTCCTACAGAAAATAAATCGGAGTTTTCACTGAAACATTGAACTCTGACCTATTATATAAAAAGTGACCTGAGCACATACCCAACTTCAGATGGTCTCTTCTCACTTTTAATTATAGTAGTCAAGAAAAGGAGTATTTGAAATGCTTGATCTTTCTTACGTGTTTTTATATTGAAATATGAACTAAATATTTGATCAAAAGTCTATTTTACACTGAAAATTGGCTAAAACAGTAAAATTTCCATGTGCTCTGCTTTCTGGCTAGTATTTTTAATGTCTCATAATAGAGTTATTTGTCACTTTTCAGTGACTTTCCAGTCAGAACTGGACATTGCATTAAAGTTCCAGCACTATTTCTAAAAGTATTTGCTTTTTTTAAAAAGTTTAATTTTAACTATAGAAAGGCAAGAATTTGAAATAAACGAAATGAAAGGTTTGGTTTAGATTTTTTTAATTAAAAATTTTAAATCTAGTTAGGGTGTCTCAAGGTTGTTGTCACGATATGACATTTGTAAGACTGAAAGCAGCCTTTTGCTCATTACAGAACAAGTAAAACAGCACTACTTTTGTCACAGGCTGCTGTACGTACACCTTTGTGCTGACCTACAATGCACTTCTGTTTTGTCCTGAATCATGTCTGAGCCAAGAACACTTGTATTGTGCTGCATAGTGAATTTTTAAAGTCCTGTGCCCAGGATAGCTGGGACTCAATTACACCATTATCCCAGACCTCTAAAGAGAAAGAGCACCGCCATTTTTCTTCTGTATCACCTATCAGCAGAAGGACCTCCTGATCAAAACATAATCTCTCATTTGATTTGTCATCCTTTTAAATATTTTAGCTGTGCTGTTTTTTCCTCAGGCCTGTGAGGATTGTGTTAGTGCTCTCATCCTTCAAGCAACAAATCTGGTCAATGCTTTTTCACGAGGCTTAATGCACAGTGTAGCTGAAGGAACATTTGTTTGAATCCATAATATGTTATAATTAGCTACAGTTATAATTGGAGGCTTCAGTGAAATTCGTGCTCTTCCCTCCCCCTCCTTTCTTCTATATGCTGTGGGTAACTGGAATCAAGAACGGTTCAGCTTTAACACACAGTGAATTGGCTTTGTTCCAGGTGTTGTTCTGAGACATGATGCACTTTCCCTGGTGATTTCCTTGGACACATTTGAGTTTGCTCCTTGTTATCTTTCCAGGATGAAATGCAGACACATTTGATGTTGTAACTCTCTTCAGTATCTGTGTTGGCTGGGGTGAAGCTCCCTTCACCTATGAATCATGGGACCAACTCCCTGCCCAAAGCAGGGTCAGTTGGAGAGCAGGTTTCTCAGGGTCAGTCAGGTTTTGTATATTTCTAAAGACTGAGACTCCACAACCTCTTTACACAACCTTTGATCACCTTCATTGTGTTTTTGGTTTTTTTTTTTTTGGTGTGGGTTTATTTTTTTAATGTTTTCTTATGTTTAAATGGAATGTCTGGTATTTGAGTTTATGCCTATTTGAATTTTTGTCCATTCATTGGAGGATATAAAGAAGGCCGAGGTGCTGAATGCCTTCTTTGCCTCTGTCTTTACTCCTGCAGGCTTTCCCCAGGAGCCCCTGATCCCTGTAGCCCCGGAAGAAGTCAGGATAAAGGAGGAGTTTGCCTTGGTAGATGAGGATTGGGTTAGGGATCAGTTGAGCAATCTGGATATCCATAAATCAATGGGACCAGATGGAATGCACCCAAGGGTGCTGAGGGAGCTGGCAGAGGTCATTGCTAGGCCACTCTCCATCATCTTTGGTAAGTCATGGAGAACAGGAGAGGTGCCTGAGGACTGGAGGATAGCAAATGTCACTCCAATCTATAAGAAGGGCAAGAAGGAGGACCCGGGTAACTATAGACCGGTCAGCCTCACCTCCATCCCTGGAAAGGTGATGGAACAGCTTGTTCTTGGCATGATCTCGAGGCACATCAAGGATGAGGGGGTCATTAAGAGCAGTCAACATGGTTTTACTAAGGGTAAGTCATGTTTGACCAACCTTATTGCCTTCTATGAGGAAATAACTAGGTGGATAGATGATGGTAGAGTGGTAGATGTGGTTTATCTTGACTTCAGTAAAGCATTTGACACTGTCTCCCACAGCATCCTTGTAGATAAGCTGATAAAGTATGGGTTTAGTGATCAGGTAGTGAGGTGGATTATGAACTGGCTGAAGGGAAGAAGCCAGAGAGTTGTGGTTAATGGGACAGAGTCTAGTTGGAGGCCTGTGACTAGTGGAGTCCCTCAGGGGTCGGTACTGGGACCGGTGTTGTTTAATATCTTCATCAACGACTTGGATGAGGGTACAGAATGTATCCTCAGCAAGTTTGCTGATGACACCAAACTAGGAGGAATGGCTGACACACCAGAGGGTTGTGCTGCCATTCAACGAGACCTTGATAGGCTGGAGAGTTGGGCGGGGAGAAACTTAATGAATTTCAACAAGGGCAAGTGTAGAGTTTTGCATCTGGGGAAGAACAACCCCATGTACCAGTACAGGTTGGGAGCTGACCTGCTGGAGAGCAGTGTAGGGGAAAGGGACCTGGGGGTCCTGGTGGACAGCAGGATGACCATGAGCCAGCAATGTGCCCTTGTGGCCAAGAAGGCCAATGGCATCCTGGGGTGTATTAGAAAGGGAGTGGTTAGTAGGTCGAGAGAGGTTCTCCTTCCCCTCTATTCTGCCTTGGTGAGGCCACATCTGGAGTATTGTGTCCAGTTCTGGGCCCCCCAGTTCAAGAAGGACAGGGAACTGCTCGAGAGAGTCCAGCGTAGAGCCACAAAGATGATTAAGGGAGTGGAACATCTCCCTTATGAGGAAAGGCTGAGGGAGCTGGGTCTCTTTAGCCTGGAGAAGAGGAGACTGAGGGGTGACCTCATTAATGTTTATAAATATGTAAAGGGTGAGTGTCACGAGGATGGAGCCAGGCTCTTCTCAGTGACATCCAATGATAGGACAAGGGGCAATGGGTGTAAGCTGGAACATAGGAGGTTCCACATAAATGTGAGGAAGAATTTCTTCACAGTGAGGGTGACAGAACACTGGAACAGGCTGCCCAGAGAGGTTGTGGAGTCTCCTTCTCTGGAGACATTCAAAACTCGCCTGGACATGTTCCTGTGTGACCTGATCTAGGTATTCCTGCTCTGGCAGGGGGGTTGGACTAGATGATCTTTTAAGGTCCCTTCCAATCCCTAACATTCTGTGATTCTGTGATTCTGTGATTCTGTGATTCTGTGATTGGATACCACTGAGAGGACTCTGTCTTCATCTTGTTTGCACTCTCCCATCAGCTATTTACACACATTGAGAAGATTTCCTGAGCCTTCTTTTCTTCAGGCTCCTTTTGTCCAGTTCCAACTCTTCCAACTTCTCCTTGCATGAGTGATGCTTTAGATCCTTAATCATCTTCATGACCCTTTTCTGGATTCGCTCTGTGTTTTCCATGTCTCTCTTGTACTGGGAAGCCCAGAACTGGACATGGCACTCTGCCACAGTACTGAATACAGGCGAATAATCATCCCCCCTTGACCTGCTACCTATGCTCTTAACTAATACAACGCAGGATGTTGCAAGTATTCGAGCATGCACTTTGCTCCATGCCACCCCTAATTCTCATACCACACTCAAGGGCACAGAACACACATGCATTTTCTTACAGCACCATTCTGGCATGAAGCAGTGAAGCACTTTGCTGTAAATGCAATTATCAACTTATAAAAGTTTTTGAAGGTGATGGAATCCAGAGGAAACCCTTATCAATCCACTCCAAGGACTACTAACTTTAAACTGGCCATTAGTCACTGCACAGCAGTGGACTTCACATGTACAATGATTATAGCCGAAGATACAAAGTTCAGATTTCAGATTATTGTGATATCTCTATGAAATATATGTCCTCACAGATCTTCTCCATGGCTGATGTATATTGACTTCTCCAAGTTACAATAACAGCTTTAACAGTAGAAGGTATAGATACTGTTTTGGAGGGAAGGAGGGTTAGAACAGAATCTAAGCTAAAATTTCACACGATGTTCCAGGAGCTGAATTTTTCACCTAATCTGTATGTCTGGAATATTTTTAGTCAAATCAGTTCAGCTAAACACCCCTTTCTACTTTCTCCTCCTCCTAAATCAACCTCCTCCCCATATATGCTGAAAGAGTTGTTTATATTTGAATCTATGCTATTTTCTTTTATTAACCATGGGGCTCCTTCCTCTGGTTGTCTTTTACATTGAAGATTTTAATTTTTAAGTGTCTCTCTTTGCTCCAAGGCAGTGGAGGATAAAGAAATGTGGGGTTAATTAGGTAACTCTATTAGTTAGTAACTGATTTTCCAGTTGCAGAACTTGTATTGTTGCATCTTGAAATAGTATAGGGATATTGTAAAATATGAGGCCTTAAAAACCACTTTGCAATTCACGACCTTTGAAATATTCTGAAATGAAAATTTATTCAATAATGATCTATTTTCTGAACCTCCATGTGTGTGAAAACAGTTAATCACTATGTTCTATTAGAATTTATGAGGAGTTTTCTGCTCTTAAATAATGGTTTTTTTGGATGACTTGTCCATAAACAATAATTTTCTACAAACACATAGTCTGTATTTCTTGTTCTAAATCTGCTATTTAAGAATAAGTAGTCATTTGCTTTTTAAATCCAGGGATATGACATCAGAATTGATGTTTCATCACTAGAGTGAAGTTCTCCTAGAACAGATATTATAAATTCAACTTTTTCTATATGTTATTCATAATCAGTAGCAAATAATTCTTGCTGTATTATAATTATAACAGGAATCAGGGTGAAACGTTTGGGTCTTCATCAGCATGCAGGACATAATTTTTAGAGTAAGTCTAGGAAATTTTATGCTCATTTGCTTTTTGAACTCTGAAGCTATGATAGTGATTGCAGCACTTGGATGGCTTTTCCCCTCAGTTTGCTCTATTCCAACTGATTATTTCTGTCTTGGATTGGATGATGATAATCATAATCTTATGACTTGGATTAATTCTGTGTGTATTGCAGGGTATTAATATCCCTTTTAATTTGTTTCCTGTTGCTCACATATGTTGTATAAAAAGGGCCTTCATTGTCTATGTAGAATCATTGAAAAATGCATTGAAAAGCATTTAATTCCTTTCAGTACTAAACTTTGTATGCCTATAATAGAAACCAGGAGAGATCAAGGAGTCCTTGCAATGGCACATCAGTCTTCTGAACAGGTTCCTCGCTTCGTGTCTTGGAATCTTATTTACACAACTCGTTCAATAAAAAGGAAAAGAAATGCCAGTAGACTAACACTGCTTTAAGAATGCCATACTTTGAATTTCTAAGTACAAAATATGTACTTGCTGATAAAGTAGGGTTGGGTACTAGTTGTTAGAAACTAGTAATTTCCCTGGTATGCCTTCTAAGTCCTTTCACATTTCTGATCGTACCTTTCATGTACAGTTTCTGTTCAGATAAAAATATTTGTTGGTAGATCTCATCTGCTGTTTCCTTGACATCGCTCATTTCTCTGCACTTGACTTCAAGCCTGTTGCACTGAATCTGTCTGAGAAGTGATACATCTTGAATTTTGTGTTCAAAACACTACTACTCCCGTAGTATAATTCTCTTCTCTCCGACTTCTGTTTTCAGCTATTCTAAAGCAGTTATTCTTTTTGCCTATTTTCCACTTGATAGTAAAGTTAAACGTTTGAACATCTCATTTTATTTAATTACCAAAAAGTAAGATCCATTTTTTTTAAAACATCAAGAGAGATGAAACTAGACAAGTGGAAAGAAGGTGCTGACAAGAAGATTATTTGCAAGTAGTGTAATAAAAAGTAGTAAGATCAGTTGATAACATAAGTGTATTTCCTTGAAGTTATACTCTTTTTGACTCCTAAATGTACCAGACCTGAAGCTGGTGCTTCAGCATGGTAGAATACAGTAGATGGAATTGTTTCTATGAAAGTATTAAAAAGAAGGGCTCTTAAATTATCTGTGTCATGACTTAGTTGGGGGCTTCGGTCTCTATGCTGTTGATTTGTAGCATCACAAAAAATAATGGACGTATACAGAGATTCAAATGCATAAATTCACATTGTGTATCACTTCCTTATGTACCTGCAGATGATGTGTATTTCTGCATATTCTCTTTTAAAGGTTGGATTTTTATGGTGGCTACAGTACATTGCAGACTCTTGTATTTGATGGGGTAAATGTAGGGATTCATTACAAATGATTAATTCAGAGATTTGCACGTACATTTTGTAAGCCATTTAGTTTCTGATGAAGACTCTAAATCGTTACCTTACTGTATTACTAGTTCTTAATAATTTTGGTGATATTGTTTCCTTGTTCAGTCAAAAAACCCAGGAGTCTGATCTATTAAATGCTTAGATGCTAAATGTTGAAGGCTTTATCTATACATAATCAGAATAAAATCAAGTAAGACCTTACAGTGCATAAGAGCTCTAAACTAGGGAAAAAAAAGGATGATTACAAAGCACTGTAAGATAAACTCTGTTAGTCTGCTGAACTGTGGCAAAAGAGCAAGATGTTTGTAGAAATCACTACAAGAAAGACTCTATCTTACTTTTGTCATGTAGCTGAAGCTCCTCAGGCTCTTAAAAATGTATTCCTCACATTTATTTGGGAGGCAGCTGAAGTAGATTTTGAGTCTCAGTGATGTTTTTTTTAGAAGAAAGGAGTCACAAAATTAATCAAATAGGTAATATAAATGTCATTTTCCTTGATTTACTTCTCAGGAGTTGCTGGAAATTACTTTTATTTCAGAGAGGCTAATATTGATCAATCAGCATCATGTAGCAACTGTTCAAATTGATAGAAATAATGTGAGTTTTTTTTGTTTTAGTAGACAGTATTGTTTGACAGGCTGTGACTGAAACAAGTCAGCCTTGAGAATGAACAGAAGCAGAAGTAAATACTGGTTTAAGTGCTTGCATTCTGTCTCCAGAATTTCTCTCCACTTTCGTAGTGGCATTTAGGATTTCAGAATTCCATGCTCTAAACTGATTAGGTAAGAGAGAAACTTGGTGCTTGTTAGTACTCATTCCCAGGCATGTTCAAAGGTATGGCACTAGAACTGTGAACGTTACCTTTCCAAAATTAAAATAATTTTCAGGAAAATTTGGAAACTAACTATTTCAAGCCTTAGTCTTGCAAGTAATAAACTTTCTCATGAGTAATCTCATCTACTTCAGTCTTACTTCTGGGTAGGGTGCTACTATGTTTCCCTCACTTATCTTGTAAGGAGCTCAGTCTGCTTGGTTGAGCTACTCAAAAAGAGAAAGCTTATTAGGAATGTAGGTGAAAAATTTCATTATTCCTGTGTGAAGACCATTATGATGAATGGAATCTTTTAGAAAGGTGACTAATGTGGCTCAGTCACTTGAAGTGATGCATGCTGGTTTTCATGGTACTGCTCTATATCTGTGTGCAATGATTTAGATGGAGAACTTTTGAAAATATATAATTTGTTTATGATTAGAAACTTTAGTCACATACCCATAATTGCTAAAACGAAAAAAAATGGAACTATGTCATAGGCACTTTTGGATGATTGCTCAGTACTTTTTGGATCTTGTCTCAAGCTTTAAAAATGTTTTTAATCTATGCATATTATTGCAAGGAGAAAAAAAAAAAAAAAAGCATTTGGAGGAATGGCATCTTGAAGCAGTAGTACTATTAAAGAGCATTCTGAAGGCATAAATTTTGAAGTAGCACTTGACTTATGGCTCCATAGATTGCTGAATCTGAATAGATCAACAAGATATCCAATAGTCTGAGTCAATACTAATATACTTTTATCATTTATGCTTCCATTTGTATTAGTGATGATGCTACTGAATTCTTTGCTGACAATTGCTGCCAGCAGTTGGCACATCCAGGCTCCATAACAAGGGAGCTGAGGGCAACAGGAAGACAGTGACCTCATTGATGAGGCATGTGGTCCCACAGTACCTGAACAGGACAAGCAGAGCAGGTCTGGTGACAGTAACAAAGTTCATTCAACAGTCTGATTGATGATTGCCAATGAAGTAGTCATAAGTCTGTAGTCATAAGACAGATTTGAGGTTGAACCAAGAAGCCGAGAAGTCAGCAAGGCAAGATCAACACCAACATGTACAATGAAAAACCAACATATCTACAGCAGGGCAGAGGCTTCAATGCAGCACCCAAGCCAATGGGTGGAGGCTCTATGGGTAGAAGCCTTACTTGGAGCTTCTTACAGCAGTTTTCCCACATCTTAACTCTTTCTGTAGAAATTTCATCCAGGGTTACATAGTTACACCATATCAGAGCAGACCTTTAACCCAAGTACCTAAACTTGTGGGCAGAGGAAGAGAAGGTTTACAGAGAAATGGTTTAAGACTGGACAGGGCAACTGCAGCCCCATGGTGTATTCAGGCCCCTGACTGAATCCTGAGGGATGAGAGACTACTCTTTGATCTGATCTTCCTGTCATGTGACCCTTAATGCATACATTGTAACAGGCATTGCTAATAGCAGAACTTTAGCTCCCTTATTCCTCTCAGTAAATCCATACCAAAAATTGTTTCTTGAGCTAGTTGGGCTTTTTCTAATGAAACAAAGTATATTTCAGGGTTCTGAGACTTCAAAGAATTAATGGGGTGTTTTAGAGTGGGAAGAGTTGTGTTTGGAAACTGGTATTAAACTGGATGGGGGGAACTCAAATGACTGTGTATATAATGTGGACAGCTGCAGCTGGTCAAGTTTATGAAGGTTAACTTTGCTCAACAGGGAACTAATCAATATATTTAATGAAGTAATGTGTTTCATCTACATTTGGTCATGTGAGTTACTGACTAAACTCCATTGATGGTATTGACTTGATCTCCACTGACTATGATAGGATCTTAGACAACTAGTTCAAATGCAGACATTTAAATTGCAGACACAGAATGACTGGGGTTAGAAGGAACGTCAGTAGGTTATCTAGTCCAACCTCCTGTTCAAAGCAGGGTCAGTGGACCAGACCAGGTTGCTTCAGACGTTATCCTTCCTGGTCTTGAAAGCCTCCAAGAATGGAGACTACATAATGTCTGCGGGCAACCTGTTCCAGTGTTTGAAAGTCCTCATGGTGAAAAAAGTTTTTCCTCATGTTCAGTTTAAATTTATATCTGTAGTATCATGTCTTCCCACTGGGCACCACTCTGAAGTGCCTGACTCTATTCTTGATGACCTCCTTGTAAGTACTGTTAGGCTTTTGTTAGAGTCCCCTGAATAGTCTTCTCCAGGCTGAACAAACCTCTTTCTCTCATCTTCTCACAAGGGAGCTGCTCTAGCCTCTAACCTTCTTGGTTGCCTTTTACTGAAGTTGCTGCAGTTTGTCACTGTTTTTCTTGAACTAGGGGCACAACACTGGATGCTGTGTGCTAGACATAGTCTAATGAGTACTGGGTAAATGTATTCACTTAGATCTACTGGCTAGAGTCTTTTTAAAGCAGTCCAAGATTCTGTAGGCCTTCTTTGTAGCCAGGATGTGCTATGTCCACCATGTTTAGCAATGGGCCAATATTTTTCTTGTCCAGGCTTTTTCTTGCTTATTTAGTGTAGAAGCTCTTGTTGTCTTTGATGTCTCTTGCCAGTTTCAATCCTAGTTAAGCTTCGCTTTTCCTAGACAAATGGGTGTGCAGTGTTTTTAAATTCCTTCTTTGCAGCCTGTCTAATTAGAGTGCTAATTCTGGAGTGGAAGCAAGGTTCAGAGATCCAGGCATCTGTCCCGTGTACATAGCTGGTTGCTTTAATGCCATAGATCTTATTGAAAACAGTATATGCAAATTAATGTGTATGCAAATATGTGGGAATATTTTGGAAGAAAGATAGCAATATAGAAATATGCACTTTACAATGCTGTCTGGATTTTTAAGTGGCATATAATAATGTCAACCTTTTTTGACAGTCTCCTAGTTCAGCCATAGGCTGTGCCTGTTATAGCAGTTTATATTTCTGATAGCCGTAAGGAACCATTTCAGTTCCCCAGAGATGAGAAAACTATTGCCTCTGTGAGTCAAATTTACTTGAATGTTAATGCAGTTGTCCATCTAAACTTTATGATAATGTCTTGTTTTTCTGCACTGAGCTACTTGACACCATAGTATCTGTCATGTTCAATAAAAATATATTCCTCTTCAACTTTATATTATGTAGGAATTGTCAGAATATCAACACATCAGATTGTATCATTGGCATGAGATTGGGTTGGTTTACCATAGCAAAGAGTTTGTCCTTCAACAGTAAAAATACAGTTAGTGTGAGTTACTGTGTTCATCATTACTCATAGAAATACTTATTTTTCTATTATAGTGTCTGATTGAAATTCTGACAGATGTTCTGACGTTGCCCGAAAGAGATATTACTATGCATTACTACTTTAAATGACTGCTTATTTGTATTTGTTCTTTCATTATCTCTAATAGACAATGATGTAGCATAGTGGGGAAAAAAAATACATTAAACTAGTGCTCTGAAGAAGCTAGTTTTCATGTGGTAAATACAAAATTATTTTGACAAGCCAAAGAAAAACTCTGTAATAGTCAACTCTATAGCTCAATTTTATGAAAAAATAAAAATTAAAAATTAAAAAACTAAATACCTTGACAATTAGTGATTTAATTGTGTGTAAGCAGAAGAAAGGTTCTATGTATTATTGGTCTGTAGATATAGCCTGAATAGAAGTTGTTATTTCAGTGTGGATTGAATAAATATTTTTATTTTGACATTTGAATCCTAGAGAAGAATCAGCTGTGGGGGTTGAATTGTGGATAAAAGCTAGCTGCTGTGACATCCATGTTCTTTCAGTAAAAGTCTGTGATGAGCCCAGTTCCACCTGGCTGAGGCTATTGACTCAGAGTAGGAAGGAAATGTTTGGTTAGGCTCAAAAACTGTGCCTTCCCCTGCATCAGGACATAGCCAAGCACTGTAAAGCCACTTTCTGCTACAGCTCAGATGTTTTGGAGGAAGGGCAGGAGCTAAAGGTGTATTTCCCACTAAGCCTGGTCATGAATTTAGAATTGCAAGTTGCCTTGACAACTGTTGACCATCTTTCATTTATAAAAGGTAAGATCATCCTGAATACATGAGTAACAGACAGTGAAAAGCTAGCCAGTGGGCATAACAAGGTAGCCCCAAGTCTGTGTCCACTCAGTCATTTTTCCTGATTCGTATGTTTATACCAGCTGGCAGGTTGGTTAGCTGCAGTCATTCACTATGTGCTGTTGGGATTAATGTCATCAGCTGATTTTTCCTTACGTAAGAGGACAGTTGTTATAGTAAAGATATAGAACACTTCTGTATGAACCTCTGAGCTATTATGAACCAGACAGCAGATTACAGCCCATCATCTGCTGTCATTTAAATCAGTATAAATCTGAAGTAGCGTCACAGATACAGTAGAATTTCTCTCAGTATATCTGAGAGTACAATTCAACTTTACAGTCATTTCTGAAGGCAAGCCATCTTTTTCATCCAAGTGGCTATCTGCACCCACAGTAACTCATAACACTTGTGGACTTGAACTGGATATTCAGTGCTCTTGATTTTAAAACTCACCATCCATGGGCAATGTTTTGCATTTCCCTTTCCAGTCATTGACTCGACTGTTTGGTCTGCCAGCTCTGTTTGCTTTCCATTTTGCTCAGTGCAATCCTAGCCATGGTTTTTAAATGCTACTGAAATATAAATGATGACAACAGCTTTTAAAATGGGAATTATTAAACTCTAGAAAGTCTCCATCTGCTTGTATATCAGCATACAGAACATTTGCTGCCCATTTTGTGTTGTGTTCTATAGTGAGAAGATTTTTTAATTGTCTCCATACATCCTGCTCTGACCCAACTAGAAATGTAAATCATCAGAAATCATTAGGAAGTCTGTCCTTGTGAGATTGCTACCTACATTTTGAGAGCAGGGAGGTCTGTAGATATTCAGAAAGGTTCATTTTAGCATTTATGTGTGTCTATCTAGTTTTTTTCTTTTGTAGGATATTATAATGTTTCTGCATTAGAAAGAGATGCTCTTTAACAGACTGCTGGCCCAGGAAAAGTGTGATCTTATGGTTAAAGTAAAAAGAGTAATTTAGATTAATTAATTATTGACTGTGCTGTAAACATGTATTCTAGCACACAATGTGGGATATGAAGTAGTGGGCATATGAATCCTGGATTAGCAAGAACACTGGTGTGCTGTAATGCTGTAGTGCTGGACTTGAAGTTCAAGAGGTATTTGACAATTTATTCTTATTTTATATATAAACCAAATGTTTTTGTGACTGTGGTTCAAAAAAATACTGATATGTTGGAAGGTCACCCAAGAAGCTGTAACAATTACTTTATATGTAAATAAACAGATAACTTCTAGAAAGAGAAGAAAATATATTTTCAGTCTAGTTTGATAAAGAAAAGTTTAAGATAAACTTTCGTCAGATTCTTTGAGTACCTGATGAACACAGTTTGATAGCAGAGAGCTCTCAGGGGCAAACAATTCTAATTGCAAACTGAACATAGCTAATTTGAGGCAATCAGAAAAGGTGCAGGACTGAGCACAGCTAGTTATTACAACAAAGTACAGAGAATTGGTGGTAATACACTATTTTTCCATTGCATGACATGAGGAGCTACTACCCGAAATGTATGGAAATCAAGGAAAAGAATAGATGCAGTCTGTGTAACAGAGATTGTGTCAATTTAAGTAAGACTGTAGTGTTTGTGTTAGACACTAAACTCTAAGTCAGACTAATTGAAAAAAAATGATTTCTTCTGCCGGTGAAGAATGTAATTGAAGATGAACTCTCAGGTACTATAAATTTCCTCTGACACGTGGCTGAGCAAAGGGCAGAAATATGCCTTCACCTCTGCAGCAAAGACTGTTACATTCATGAGCAAAGCACTCACTCTGTTACTGTTCCAAAGATTCATACACCACCGAATTTTGATTGATGACACTGTTTCGTCTTTTTTTTTTTTTAATTAATATTAGGCAAAGTCTTTGTTTATTTCCATTCTCTTACCCACTAATCTTCACATAGTCAACAAAATTTTTTTCTCATTGAAGATCTATTATGGTTACAATTTTGTCTTTCAAGTGGTCTGGGAAATGGAGAAAACAATGTTAACTCTGAAAAATGGAAGGCAAGGTTTCGGCAGCCAACCATTAACCATTTTCAGCATCGTGTATAGCACTAATCCAAGTACCATATTAACTAAAACATCTCAGATGAAAGAACTGATTTATAATGAATCAGCAAATAAAGAATGACTTCAAAAAAACCCCATATCTTAGTACTTAGCTCTTCCAGAGGTTACACTGAGTCTTTTCTTTACCCTTTTTCCACAAAATATGACAAGACTAGGCTGCAGAAGAAGGAATTTTGCAGCTCCAGATCTTAAGATCAAATAAAATTAATCACTTGTAGGCTTCGTTTTTAGCTGGATCACTGGATCTGAATCCTTCTGCTTCTTCTGAAGTTCATATGTAGAGCTAGATGTAAGCTTAGTGGTTGGCACTGCTTCGTTGCTTTTTTATGGGATTGTGTAGGCATTACAGAGGACTGTTTCTCTAGACTTCTGTCTTCATGGTGTATGTTACATTTTTCTAATGTGGAGAAGGAAAAGATATCTTCTGGTTTATTAGTTTCTCTTTTAATTCACTGAATGTTGACATTACAGCGGGATGAAAGCATTCTTATGCTAATAGCTACATTGATTGCACTTTTATGCATTAGCAATGGTAAACAATCGCCCCAAGACAACATCTGTTCTCATTTGTCTAGTTTCATTTATGTTAATGTATAAACTGAGATTTTGATAATCACCTACTTTAAAACTTACTTCTGTGTGTTATACTATTAGTTTTAGTTGCCAATTTATATATCCAGCTAAGAAGCTTTAACTTCTGGATCAGTAACAAAACCAAAGACAGTCTCAGAAGAAAGTTCTCTGAATAACTCTTTCTCTTCTCTGTCTGTGCTGTCTGTCACTGTGCTGTACAGCACGGAATATATTCAGTCTGTTGTATCTTGCAGCTACTTGCTTAGACAGGTGGACTCTTCGCTGGGTTAAAAACTGGCTGGATGGCTGAGCCCAGAGAGTTGTGGTGAGCGGAGTTAAATCCAGATGGAGACCGGTCACAAGTGGTGTCCCTCAGGGCTCGGTTTTGGGGCCAGTCTTGTTTAATGTCTTTATCAATGACCTGGATGAGGGGATCGAATGCACCCTCAGAAAATTTGCAGATGACACAAAATTAAGTGGGAGTGTCGATCTGCCTGAGGGCAGGGAGGCTCTGCAGAGGGATTTGGACAGGCTGGAGCGATGGGCTGAGGCCAATTGCATGAGGTTTAACAAGGGTAAGTGCCGGGTCATGCACTTCGGCCACAACAACCCCATGCAGGGCTCCAGGCTTGGGGCAGAGTGGCTGGAAAGCTGCCTGGCAGAAAAGGACCTGGGGGTGTTGGTTGACAGCAGCTGAACACGAGCCAGCAGTGTGCCCAGGTGGCCAAGAAGGCCAACGACATCCTGGCCTGTATCACAAACGGTGTGAGCAGCAGGAGCAGGGAGGTGATCGTGCCCCTGTACTCGGCACTCGTGAGACCGCACCTTGAGTACTGTGTCCAGTTCTGGGCACCACAGGATAAGAAGGACATTGAGGTGCTGGAGCGAGTCCAGAGAAGGGCAGCGAGGCTGGTGAGAGGTCTGGAAAACAGGCCTGATGGAGAGCGGCTGAGGGAACTGGGGTTGTTTAGTCTGGGGGAGACTGAGAGGGGACCTCATTGCCCTCTACAGCTACCTAAAAGGAGGTTGTAGTGAGGCTGGTGTTGGTCTCTTCTCCCAAATGACTAATGATAGGACGAGAGGAAATGGCCTCAAGTTGCATCAGGGGAAGTTTAGATTGGATATTAGGAAGAAGTTCTTTACTGAGAGGGTGGTTAGGCACTGGCACAGGCTGCCCAGGGAGGTGGTGGAGTCACCGTCCCTGGAGGTGTTCAAAAAGTGAGTGGATGAAGCACTTGAGGCCATGGTTTAGTGGTTAGGGAGATGATGGGATAAAGGTTGGACTTGATGATCCTGGAGGTCCTTTCCAACTACAGTGATTCTATGATTCTACTGTTACATACTGTCAGATCTACATTTTGTGCTAGCACTTTTCCAAGTTTTTTATACACATGTGAATTTGCTGCTTCTTTCAGTTATAACCATTGGTGCTGTACAGGAATATTTTTTTCATACACACACTTCCTTTCATCTATGTATATGAATGGGACTGAACTAAGTATCTCAGGGACTGGTCAGGTTTAGTAGTAGTTTCTTCCCTACTTGCTGCTCTGCCAATGTGTCTTAACTTGAGGAAACCGAAGTGTGGGAATGGATACTTTTTTCACCCTGTCATTTATTTTGTTTTCTGAGGAGAAAACCATATCAACTGTGTGTGCCTTTGATCATGTGCCTGGGCTCTAGGGCTGCAATTTGTATTCAGATTACCAATCAGCCTGTACAAACCATCTTTTTTGTGATAGTCCTGATGTGTGGTAGAATGAGACAATGACAATTTATACCTAGTTTTACCAGTGAAGTTATTAAAATGGTCTCTTTCGTTACAGCTGAATTGCAATGAAATTGCAATCTTTAAATTCAGCCATCTTTTTGGTCAATGTGGCAAGTATGGCCTTGGTCCAAGAAAGATGCAATGAAATTGTATCCTTGACAGATGCTTCAGTGTAGTCAGAGTGACTAGTTTTCATTTTAACTTAGCCTTATGCCAGTGCAACTTCATTACTGGTTAGATAATTGTGAATGTGAAGTGTGATTTATATTTAGAGAGAACTGAACAGTTTTAAATGCATGTTGTGTGTTTTCCATGCAGCTGAAGTTCTGACAAGTGGACTATTAGGGAGTATTAGTGTAGCTGTCCCAGGGAAACAGTGTGGTTCACAGGAATTTCACAGATGGCTGAGGGTCCTGTGGTTGTTTGGTTCTGTGCCTCCCCACCCTTGCTTTTATCATCTGAAACATATTGACCACAGTCTTACTTGTATCTAAATCAAACATCTAGAAAAGCATGAAGATGCCATTTCTTTTCAAAAAGTGACCTTTCCATGAATCATTCAATGTAAGCTTGTATTTTGGGATGTTTAATTGTTGCTGCATTCTCACTTCAAACTTAGGAAGTGTTAATAACACCTTAAAAATAGCTTCCTATACTTTCCCCCAGTTTCTTTAACTCTATTTTTGTCTCCTCTCAGACATTCTCACTTCTTTTCACCCTTTGACTGTTCTTATTTTAAAATCCGATAACATCTCAATTCATTCTCTTCCTGAACTTTTCTGTGCTGTCTTGTCTCCATGAATCAGTACCAAATTGCATTCTTTTTCTGGGTACGTGTAGGATGGGCTTGTTATTGGTGGTATTGCTGCTAGACTTTATACAGCAATTTGTACACTTACAGCTAAAAAGTACTATGGACTTAATTGCTTTTGCACTATCCTATTTATAGTTATTAATGTGTAGCAGATGGGTAAATTATCCACCTGTTCTAACTGCTGTATCCAGCTGTTTCAGTGATAATTATAATTTATCAACATGGGAATAAGTCATAGAAAAACTCAAAAGTGTAAATCCCATTTTGGTCTGAATTGAGGAAAGAGTAAGGCAAAACAAAGATACCCTGAAGTTCCACATTGGTGCCTTTTCCACTTTCGGTACCCCATCATATGCTTTGTGATACTGAAATCAAAACAGAGGTTTGGCTTCTATTCCCAGTGATTTCTACTGTGACGGCAGGCAGATGAGCTAAGCCAGCATTGCTGAAAGCTCTCTGAGTAAAGTCTGTGCCTCTTCCTTATATTTCACAGGTCCTGTATTATTGTGACTTCTTGCAGCTCAGTTGAAGTGATGATGTGATACTTGGTTCTTCTCCATATCCCAGCTCTATCTATTACCTTCTCCTACTTTTCACCCCAATCTTGAGGTTTTCTATGATACTGGGAGTCTTGAAGAAGTGGCTCTGGGGTAAATTTCTTTCTGTGTTATCCAAATGTATGAGTCTTGTGTGGAAGTAAAACTTCTATGAGCCTGCCTTGGCTCTGGGGAAGTGCCCTATTGCCCTTTGTCTCTGACTCAGAATACAGTTAAGTGCTGTCTGTGTCTTTTCTTAGTACTAATAGCAGTATCTCACCATTGCTGGATTAAACAGGTTCTTCTGTAAATCATTCAGGGCAGAAAGACTAAGTGTCTGAAGCAGTGTGCATTGCTCATAAAGATGCCTGAAGACTGCAGGCTTGGACATCTAAAGCTTCGATTTATTTTTTAGCTGGTAGAGTAGTTGCTGGTATTTGTGAAATGCATCTAGATGTATTTTCCATAATTCTAGGCTGTTTTCCTGAACTGAGGTTATACATAACCTTTAATTGTATTGTGTGATAAATAAAGATCTACTATATAGACTTGAAGGATCTAGGTGTAAAAGTTCTTTGCATTAATAAATTATAGATAGAAAACTTGTGTGAGTTGGAAGTGCACTTAACACTAATTTTCATATTTATACTTGACAATTATAGATTTATTTATCCTGGTTTTGTTTCTTTTCTAGTAGTGCAATGTGACTGTGTTAATTTCATTGTGTTTTACCTTGTGGTATTTTTGTTCCTTGTCCAAGATAGCTGATTCACTGGAATTGTGGGGGTGGGGTAATTAATCTTTCTTAGGTACAATATAATGAAAATTTAGTTTAATCATGTGCAACTAATGGTTTTAATTGATTCATGAAAGTATGCACCAAGTAAACTTCAGTATTATTTTACTGTTATTTTTGTGTGCTTCTCAAAGGTCAGGTAAGTCTTTCATCAGATTTGTCCTTTCATAGGAGAAAATAATCATCTGCCTTATTTTCCTTGAGACAATGCATTGCAGGAGAAGTTCCCTATCTGACGTAGTAATCCCTGATTAAGAAGAGGTACGTATAATAGCAACTGTCCAAAACTCAGCCATTGTCTGACTCAGAGAGAGCCTCCCTTTACTGTGGGTGTAGTTATGAATTTCTCATGAAGCTGTCAATGACATTTAACCTGAGAATAATTTTAGGGATTGACATAGAAAAGGATGCATAGGTGCAGCTTGGCTAATGTATATACATCTGCATAAAGGAGTAGGAGGATATTCTTCCTAAAGTAGTGGTAGTGTTAATTTGTATGTGTTTATAATGGCTTAGAAACCGTGTGGAAGGAGCATAGATGTGCTTAGTGTTCTGTTGCATACAAACTACAATATGCAATGTTTTAATTAAAAAAATGGGAAGACACTTGAGGCTAAATGGGCAGTAGTATACAAATCTTCCATAAGTAAAGTTAGAAAATCCTATTGTTAACCTATTTTGATGACAGAGAAAAATGTTTGGAACTTGAGTGTGTGTGTATGACCCTCTCTATGTTCTCTTGTCTGTGAGAAGCTATCATCTTTGGTCAGATCCTGCAAAGCAGCCTCAGTTCCTAGCAAAAGCACTGTAGTTTGAAGCATCGCTGTCTCATTCTTAACAGCCTGAGGGTAGAGCCTGTAAGTGCTGCCTGGCCCTTGAATAGGTGGAGAACCTCCTTTTTTTTTGTTTAATATCTTAACAATTCTTGCATGTAACTGGAGTTTGAGAAACCTTCTATCCCCTAGAGACACTCATCCGCTTTGGTAGGGATGATATGCAGATAATTATACAACTGGGACTGAAAAATAGTTTGTGCTTTCCTGTCAGTCCTCTTGCCATATTTCTCACTGTGTGTACATGTTTCTCTCAACTAATTCCCTTTCAAGGCTACAGTACTACAGAACCAGAATGGTCAGGAGTACAAAGTAAAGTGAAAACTGAAATCTAGCCTTTGGAGAGCTGATGGGAATTAGTAGCAACTTCCAGCAAGTCTGAAGCAGTTCCAGGCTCCTAAAGCAGTAAACAGATGCTTTGCACTTTGGCAGTTTTAAGGCTGGAGGAGCTGGGTTTACATCTCAAGCTGCCTCATGGCAACACAGAAATCTTTCTTCAACTTCAGCCAAAAGTATGCTTCGACAAAAGTAGAGTCCACACTTCTTGTTGCTAGTCATTTTTTCACACAACTGTTTTTTACTGTAACTGAAATGAAATTGGGATATCAAAAGCTCAGGAATGTTTTAATCAGTGGGAGACAGCTAAAGAATTGGCAATTAATTCAAAATTCAATGGTTGCCTGAAGTCTATGAGGAGTCAATAGGGTTGTGTTGGTTTCTGGAGACTGGAGGGTGGGTTTTAGTAGAATTTCCCTCGACTCTCGTGCACTGCTTGGGTTAAAGCCATGTTAGGATTTGTGCTTTTGTCTTTTTTGAAGTCACAGAATCACAGAATAGCCTTGGTTGGAAAAGATCTCTTAAGATAATCTAGTCCAACCATGGAAGTCATGGCAATTTTAAGCTTTTAAGGACAGCCTGAAGGGTGCAGGTCTCTGCTTTTAGTAATTGAATGAAGGTATGAGACTTATAATAACCTTGGCTGCTTTGACAAGGTTCTTCTGCCTTGAATCACCAAGTATGAACTTGCAAGTCTGCAGTTTAGTGCTCAGTCTGTCCTTCTACTTGGGGTCTTTCTCCTACCAAGAGCTGTGTCCTCAGCTTTCACTGGAAGAAGAATGGTGGCCCTTAACAGCCACTTTTCAGTGTTATACTATTTCATATAGATCAGTTCATTCAATAAACATGATAAATATCAAGAACAGAGTTGGAAACAATCAGTTTGACATAATAATCTTTGTGTGCAAAAGTTGCTGGTTTGGGTTCATTGTGCTGAATTTATGCTTTCCTTTCCCTTTGCTGCAGCTTACTCTTGCTAAGGTATCTTTCCTACTTCTCTGTTTGGGCACCTGATAATGGATCTCTTACTCAGTTTATTCCAGTTCAAGGGCTTTTCCTGTATTGTTTTCATTTAATTCTTTTTGATTCCATTCAGGAGTGTTTTATTCTGGATGTGGTTTTGGTCTAATACATGCTTTCTTAGGACAGAAAACCCTGCTGTTCTAAACTATGATATATTTTGAAAGTGATGGCTATGAAGCCCTAGAGAAATATTGTAAATGAAAAAGTTATTACTTTTTTATTTCTTAAAATTATTTATAATATTAACTTTTTTTACTGAGGAGCATTTTGAGTTCAATTTAGTTGCCTTGGCCAAATGTCCCTGGTGTGCGAGACACTCACACAGGCTGGCAGATCGACTTGTGCTCTCTGAAACAGCAGCTGGAGGCCAGGGACAGTATTGTAGGGCATCTCAAATACCTCCACAGAGATATTTGTATTGAAAGAAGTGAATGAGCCACCTGATTTTGGCTAATCTATAAAATCTCTAAATGTCCTATGTCAGTGGTTTTTGTTTGTTTGTTTTCCTCCAATTGTGCTATATTTTTTAATTGTCTTCTCTGGCTCTTTATTTTGTTGCAGATTGAAAATGTTACCACTATGTCTGAAGAGCACCAGAATTAATTTGTTTAGCTGTATTAGGAAGAATTTCTTCATTGAAAGGGTTCTCGGACATTAGAATGAGCTATCCAGGCTAGTGATGGAGTCCCCATCCCTGGAGGTGTTTGAGCCGTGTTGACATAGTGCTCAGGAATATGGTGTAGTTGATGACTGTCAGTGTTAGGTTAATGGTTGGACTTGATCTTAAAGGTCTCTTCTGACCTAGGTGATTCTGTTATTCTGATTCTGTGATTCTGTATCCTTAACTGGTATCTCAGTTAACTACTTTGTCTTTTCTGTGATGTATGCATTAACCATGTTTTATTTCCAGTCTCTGTTGGTTGGCACAGTGGTGTTAGCTGGCTTCTTGGAAAGCTGCTGGCTGAGGAGAGCAGCTCCACCGTGAGTCACGCACCCCAGACCTTGGGTCTCTCCAGTTCACTGAGCATGCAATCAAGTCTTCCCTGGTAGAACAGGAGTGTAAAAGTATAAAAAACCAACCCTGCTCATGACTAACTTCTCGCTTGGTCTGCTGTCAGGTATTTCAGAATAGAGTCTAAGAAACTGTGATGATTATTGCAGAGTTCCCTACGCTTCAGGGACAGATGACTTTTCTAAGAAAGGGAGGCCAGAGGAAGACAAGAGAAGGAGGGAAGAGTGAGAGCAGACCAGTGCTGCATCCCTGCTGAGCTGCCCCCAGTGCTGGAGCAGCAGGAGGAAGGAGGAGGCAGCAGCAGTAGCCCTGACTTTCCCAGGTTGTGGCACAGACCTGACAGGCAGGAGGACCACGGCCATTTTGCTGCTCCTGGCAGCCTGTTGCCAAGGGCAACTGTTTATTTTGCCTGTGGAGCCTGTGACTGTTTCGTTGATCATTTTGTATCAGTTGTGAATGTTATTCAGCTCCTTTTTAAGCAGTCCCAGCCTGTTCAAAGGCTCTGTGTGCTGCAGTCTTTGCAACCACTGAAACATTTTTTCATCACCTGTTTCTGGACTGTTTTTGTGTGTTAGTACCCTGTGTTTCAACCCAGAGAGCTGAGGGGGGTTTTCAGGTGTTGGGCTTCTTTGGTTTTAAAATGATAAACAGTATTATTTTCAGCTTTGGAGTTGCTTCAGTATCAACCTATTAGTTTTGCTCATTTTAGCCGTACACTGGTCGTGAGGGATCATTGAGATGTCCTTATTAATGTTGAGGTTTATTTCCTGGGTGTTTTAAAATTAATGTGAACCTGATAGCAGTATTCTGGAACAAATTTGGAAGTCTGTGGTTTGGTTAACTTGACTTGCACCTTGCAAGCTTTCTCTTTTGACTACTTTTGATATTTGGTGTTGCAATTTTCATTTGACATAAAGAGAACAGATGTGTCCTTGTGTGTGCTCTAAGCTTTGTTTTACTTTGCATTCTCCATTCGTTTTACTTTAAGTCCTTCTGGGATGCCTTGCAGCCTTTCCTAGACATGATTATAAGGGAAATAAAGTGGTATTCGATTGTGATATTTTGCAATCTCAAATCTCATTTGAATACATATTTTGTATTTGCCAATGTGAACAAAGCAGTATCAGTGAGAACAAAAGTGTACGGTTTTCTATTCCTTAAAAGCTACTAGATGTTCCTTTTTTTTTTTTACACCTGGCTAATGAAATGGTGGATTACAAAAAAAAAAATCCAAACCAAAAAACATTCCTCAGTGGAGTTAAATTTTGACTTATATAGTACTTAAGTGTAACATTTATGACTTGGCATTTAATAACATGACATGGACATTTATAAACCAATTGACATATTAAATAGCCATGGAGTGATTGATTATTGAACAACATTATCTGCTGTTTGCTTTAACAGCAGAGCACAGTGATTTATACCACACAGAGATGTTTTTATTACCAAGTAAGTAGCCAAGGTGTCATGCTGCTGTATTTTGCTATTCTCGATTTCTCTCAATCTGAACCATGCAACTTGAGATAGAAGTTCTTCTGTTAAATAAATAAAAATAGATGTCACAGTTTTTCATTTGAAGCATTTGTCAAGTAAATCATTAGTAGTGCTTGCGTAATAGATCAGGAAAAAAAAATAATCTACACTAAGCTAGGATTGTAGCTGACAGACTGAATTTTTATATGCTTGAGAATACAACAATTCTCAATGTACAGAAATAGTGAATATTTAATGACTTTAAACCCCAGTAACACATTATGTTCAAGTTTTATTAAAATATTATTTTCTGTCCAAGCTATTTTATGCCATGCCTTGCTGTTTTATCCATAAACATACTTGGTCATTTTTCTTTACGCTTTTTTCTTTTCTTTACACAGTTTGCTCTGAGAAATGACATATACATTTGACTGAGTTTGTATTTGCCAAGATACTTAGTGTAAGATCAAGATTAGGCAATAAGTAGTATTCATTCAAAGAGAAGTAAACCATCTCAAAATGTTAAAGAACTGAGATTTTGTCATAAATTTATGGCAGGTGGGATCATGAATCTATTAGATTTTGTCATCTTTGGTACTGTTCAGTAGATCCAGTGTAAGTCTAATAATTTATCTAAAGAAATGTATGTTATGGGTCACTCCAGTCCTGGAGAGTATGAGCGGAGCTGTATCATACATTTTGTAGCTGTTGCAGACTTGTTTGGGATGAGGCAGTTGCGAGCAATTCCAGTGATGTTGCTATTGGAATTAAAATAAATTGACATTTCCTACTAAATATCTATACATTGTTGTACAATTTAATTGCAAAAAATATGCTGACTGTGTTTTTTCCTTAGCTGAAATAGCAAAAATGGTAATTCAGGTTGAGTTGGGGAAATAGTTACGTGCTTTCTAGTTAATTATCAAACTGTGTCTAGTAGGCTACTGGTGTAGTTTGTAGGCTTCCACAAAATTGTGCATCACTTGTTGAATAAAATTTCTATCACTCTTTGAGAATTTGAAAAAGAGAATGTTTTAACCAGTGAGTTTTGTCATTCAAGAGAAAAAGAAAAAAAAACCCTGTCTCTAAATTACTAGAAAGAGACTTGCTTTATGAAAGTGGTGGAATGACAGTATGCTGGTAGCTAAAGCCTCTAACCAGGATACAGAGACCCTACTAGACAGAGCAACGTGGAGGAAGATGGATGTTTCCTATAGGCCACCCAAACTTCTACATAAATAAAGCATTCACAAATATTCAGAATTGAAATCTGGTGTGTTTTAGCTGGCTAGAACTAGACACCTTAGTGCTTTACTAATCCTCTCTCTGAACATGAGATCAAAAAAGGAAAGATGATGGAATATGGTCTCAATAATTTTACTAGAAATTGCTTGGGCAAGTGTGCAACAGTTCATTAAAAGAACTAGGGAGGGTAAGGTTTCCTACTATCTGATCAGTTTTGTGAATTACCAAACATTTGATAGAATTCTGTCACACCACTAAAGCATGTGCATCAGCCTATTCTTTTTTGTTGAGGATCCATAGTTTTTGCTATTGCTTTTGATGAATCTCAAAAGAACTGAAAACAACCGCCCCCCCAAAAAAACCCCACAACAGGAGATTAAGTGGAAGAATAAGGTATGAATTGGGAATGATGTTAAAAATACTTGTTTTCTGTAATTCAAAGGAATGCAATTTGGAAACAAAGAAAGCAAAACTGACTCTAGGTCTGGATATTTCTGTAGGCATCTAGCTAATGCAGTGAAGATTACAGTTTCAGTCCTGGAAACTAGCTGTAGGAATAATTTCCCTGGATGTGATAAGAGCTACCTTGATTGCAGAATGACTTTCTAGATTTCACTTGTTAATAGATTGGTTTTAATTAATCAAGTAGTTTGATGAGCCTCGATTGAATGACAGAAAGAAGTCTGAAGTCACATCAGGCAAATGTCAAAAGCCCAGACTGATATCATTAGCATAAAATATATAAGTAAAATTTAATGAAATTAACAGTTTATTTAAAAGGAGAAGAAGATCTAGACAGACTGGTTGTAGTAGATTTCTGCATGGTGTGCTTGTGTCAAATAAAGAACTAGCTGAATTTCAGCATGACATCAAAAGCTGTTGGAGTTGCCGTTACAGTCTCTGGCTTTCTCTCTTTCCTTACTACTCCCCCCTCCAAGGGTACTGGTTCTACAAAACTGAATAAGGTGTGCTGCTTGTTCTGTCTATGAGGACAGTGACTTCACTGTGGCTGTGAGTTTGGCTCTTCAAGAATTCAGTTCTAGGAAGCGGAAAATGTCTAGTCAAAAACTGATCAGCATCATTTCCTGCAAGTCAATGCATGAAGTACTAATGAGGTTATTTAATTCTGTATCTGACAATGAGTATGATAACACTGAGAACAGATTAGCACCTTAATCTAAGAGAAGATTCCTCAGCAAATTTGAAAAGGAAGATCAAATCAGTATCTTCATCACAATTATGTATGAACGTAGTTTAGGGAGAGTGTCAACCCACCCAGAACAGCAAATAAACACAGAAGCAAGCATTCCACAGCAAAATAGTCTTCTTAAAGTTCAGGTATAATGGTAAGGGGTCACATTGCTTAGTGCTGTAGAATGATTTCAGGTTTTACCATAACCCAGTTATGCAAAAGATTATTGTAAATAATGCCCAATGATTGTTACTGAGAGTGCTTTAATGAAGACTTGTCTTGATCTACGTATCAAGATGAGTACTTCTCCCATCAAAAGTGTTGAACCAACACTTCATCACAGGTCTTCTGCCTTGGTTCAGAGTTCTTCCGTGGTGCTGTTAGATTCTCTGTATAATCTGACCTGTTCTTTGAGGGACATGAAAATATCTTGAGTAAGTTAAGTTCTCTCATCCAGAGAGTGTTGCCATTTTGTAAAACTATTAACACAGTAAGTTTAGTGTGACATTGGATGTTTTGGTTTTTAATTCCCCATGGCATTTGTAATAGCACGTTGTAGCCTTCATAGTAGCACATAGATACACATAAAATTATAACACAGGCTGTGATTTTGAAGTTTTTGCTAGTACATCGTTGGAAGAAAAAGTTTTTTTTGTTGTCAGTATGGTTAATACAGTATCTAGTGAACTTGTAGGCAGTTACATAAAGAGTGGTAAAATCTCTTAGGGTAAATGTAGCGGTATATCTAATGTGACATACAGAAGAAGAAGATGTGTTTTAACAAAAGGATGATTCAGAGTTCAATTTAAAGTTTTGGGTTTTTTTTCTTGATTTGGATTTATTGTAAGTGAAAGTTTATCTCAAGCAGTCACTTTCTCTCCTGTCTTTTGATTAACGAGAAGAGTCATTGGATAAAACAAAGCTTTTGATTTAGTGATACTCTTGGCTTTCAAAGCTCAAGCCACAATTAATTTTTAGGAGAGCTTGTTATCTGAAAAACAGTCTTCTTTCAAAGGAGGATATTCAGAAATTAATTCCATTCCAAATGAAGGCATAATGTGAAGACCAACTTCATACCATAGTATCACACCTGTCACTATTAATGGATAGCTGCACCCTGCTCTGCTATCCTTTCAGTCAGTCCATGTTTGAATTTAGCTGTTGCACAGTCACGACAAGATTCTGCTACCTCCTGAGCCTGTATGTAGCCAGCTGTGCCTATGGAATACAAACCTGACATCCTAGCAAATTGGGATGATTGCATTTTTCAGTCACTTCATGGCAGCTTAAATTAATTGCAGGACAGAATCAAAGAGAAATTTTCCACAAGTTAGTATGGGTTTTTTTTAATTGTTGCTTCATGATGTCCTAATATCTAGAGAGAAAAGAACTGTCATTATTCATGAAATTGGCATCCAGTGGACATCTAATGATCGTTTCCCTCCTACCTCAGTAGTATCTACCAACATCCTACATAGGAAATCTATTTCATTTCATGGATTTTTTTGACTGTTGGGACTTGTTGCTCTCTGACTCCTCAGGAGCTCCCCTGTTGTAGTGGTAGTTTGTGTTTTATGTTCATGAAGAACTAGTTTATAACTGCAAATGAATCCTGGATGCTTCATGAAATCAGCTATCAGAAGCTTTGTCATGGATTCTATGATGAATTGAACTGTTGCTATTTTCATTACCAACTGCAACCAGTAACAGGGAGTTACTGATCCTAATTGTAACATTTGACTTCTGACCCATAACCAGAAGAGAACTTGAAATAGCAAAACCTGCATGTTGATTGGAAAAGTGAAGTGAGAAAAGCAAATAAGTTCAGGGTGTACCAACTCATTCTGAGGTTTTATGTTAGCTTGCGCAAGTTGTAGCTCTTTTCCATTACCTATGGATGCACTGAAGATGAAACTACTTTAGAGCTGCTTAAGCATAATTACACCCACTTCGAAATCACTTCTGTTTTTGCATTTATACCACAGTCCCAACCCGTTATTGAGTGTGCTTAACCATAATTTACCAAGCGTCACAGCGAATGAAGAACTACTGCTGAAGGAGAACAAATGGCTGAGTTAGAAAATGGACCGGCTGTTTTCTTAAACAAGCAAAAAGACCACAACCTAATTGACAGAGCAGAGTTCAGGTCTTAGCTAAATGACAATCAGCACAAGTGTCTTGACAAATGAAGAGATACTTCAGGAAAACATGTGCTTGGTCCCTTACAGTAGGCTGATCTACAGTTGTCAGGAAATCATCACCATTTTTTTTTGCCCCCATGTCTTCTCTCTTCCTGATACAGTAATCATGCTGGCCTCCCTTTTACAACATATGCTTAGGTTTGGAGAACACTGAAGAGTCTGGCTTACACCTTTATTTTGGGGGGATTTAAAATCCTCTCTCTCCAAAGACTATGTGAACAATCAGGTTATTCTGGAGTTCCATGGTTGCTGAGTTTTCAGGAATATGAATTTGGATTTGAGCACTGTAATTTGGGATAGATAGGATTTAAGCATTAGGTGGACTTCTGTACCTAGCTCAGGTGCCTAGTAAAGATGCAGTGTGACTGGCTTACTAGTTTTGTGATTTGAAAAACAGTCGTTCTTCCAAGAATATTGCTGCAGGTTTAACAGAAAAAGTGGAAACTTGGTTCTTTGGATCCCCTAATTATCTGCTGTCAGTGTTGAATTAATTTACAATATATTCTTGACATTGTCGTTGTAAGTATTATATAGATTATGATGTGTGTGATAGTATAATGTACACAACAACTGATACTAAGGATGAACAGGTTATTATATGTTAGATATGTAATATCTGTGTTGTTACATGTGCTTACGCATATAAGTTGTAAATACTTCCTCTGTGTCACTGGTGTTATTCT
The DNA here is from genome assembly GCA_028020825.1 of Podargus strigoides. Lineage (NCBI taxonomy): Eukaryota > Metazoa > Chordata > Aves > Caprimulgiformes > Podargidae > Podargus > Podargus strigoides. The sequence goes on along the minus strand of CM051663.1, from coordinate 160,222,187 downwards.
GATTTTACAATCAGTAAGAGAGGACAAAGAGGGGTTGTTGTACCACTTACTATATCACACCTTGCCTCGGCAGCATTTAAGGAAAAGAAACACCCTCCATAGGCTGGAGGTGTGGTCTTGGGCAGGTCATTTAAGATTTAAAGATGAATTTGACAGGTATAGTAGGTAAATGAGGCAGGCCCATGTTCTCAGCTGAACATCCTATATGCAAGTTGATCCATGTCATGATTAGAGTCTTTGACTCCTGAAATTAATTTTCTTTACAGTGTACAGACAAACTGTAGGTGATATAACCCTATAGTCACTCCACTTTGTGGTTAGACAATTTCTGTAAGTGTGGGTTTGAATCTGCTTGTGCAGAGAACAGAAATGAATCAGGGTCATCCATATCAAGTGTACACATGTTTTAACCAGCAAGTTACTACATAAAATTGGAGACTACAGTTTTGTTTGGTTTTTTTTTTCCTCTTGTGGACTTATGTAAAGGCACAAGATGCCACTGCAATTTGCATTAAGTTTTCCAAGTGCTCTGAGAGACATACTGGCTCAAGCCCTTCATGGATTTAAATAGAGGATTGACCACTTTCTTGTTAATTACTTGGCTTAAATATAAATTATCTGTGCAGATTTATATGCTAGTACTATTATAACCAAGACTCTTGGTGCTTGAGTATTACTTCCTAAAATGGGGCATTATGGCACATCCTTCAAGAGTCATGTTTGGGACATAAGTTGCAAATTTTGACTACTTAGATAGATTGCTAAAAAGTCACTACTTTCCAGGCTAAGAATTTCTAACCTGAATGCATAAGTTTATCTAGCTGTGATATGATAGCTGTGCAGGTAAGTTTTACAGTTATTTTGCTTTTGGGAAATAAGAAGTTGGGGCATGAGAGATTTAAAATTAGGCTACAAGCTACTGTGTAGGCAGCTGTATATAGAAAAACTGTCTTGAGCTGAATTAGTGCTTTGCCTTAATTCTTGGTAGTAGTTAAATTTAATCTATATTTAATTGATGATTTTAGATGAGGAATGTCAGAGCTAAAGCAGTTTCCTTCCTATCAGCGTTGAATGTCTTAGGTCCTCAGCTGGCATCGCTCCACAATTGTCTCGGAGCTGAACCCATTGCATCAAATGATGATCTCTTTTTCCCTTGGTGTTAAAAACCTGTGATCATCCAAGATGAAGCTTCTCTGCTGTGTTCTCATTCCTCATCTGCCTGTGCTCAAAATGCTTGTGCATTTAAAAAATCAGTTAGGAAAACGTGGTGAGGTTCTCCTTATGTCTGAGGAAAACCCATGAAGACAAAGAAGTTAAATGCCATGTCTTAATACTCTTGCTATGTGTGCTTGTGTGTATATGCATATGCACATACACACAATGTATACGTTATATTTATATATGATATATAGTAATATATGCATAGTACATATGTGTTCATAGTGTGTTTCATGTACTAGTAAAAAAGCAGTAAAGAATAAATAAACCTACAATCTGCATGGAGGCAGTGAACCTGTGTTCCCTAATATATTTATTTATCCCTTTGGGAGACTGAAGGAAAAGACTGACGCTCAGATGTTAAGTCATAGAAGAGAGCAGAATCAACAGTATTCTTAATAAAACTGGTAGGAACTAATCCTGAAAACTGCTGCATTATGGTTAATTCTCAAAAATAGAGAGTAAAAGTAAAATGTAAAAATCTAGAAAATTGATTGGTTTAAATTAATATTGGGCACTCCTTTAAAACCAGTGTGGCTACCTTTTAAAGTACATTTCTCTAACTTTCTGGCAATGTTATATATGCCTATAAAAATTCTCATTTCACTCTACTTTAGTGAAAGTAACAAAACTTAACACCATAGAGAAATCAGCTTATTACTCTGCTGAATCTTTTTTTAAAAAAAAAATTACTCAAATTGAGGAAAAAAATAAAGATTTAAAGCTGCCTGTCTTTATTCAATTACATAATATGTATTTAGGTCCATATATGAAAGATAGAGGATATAGATATAGCCATTAATTTTAGATATTAGTTTATTTTCCAATTATTTTTACAATAAAACTTGTCAGTGGCATTTAAATAAACTTGAATATTTGCACTATTGATTGTGTTTAGTCTTAAAAGCAAGTGTTCTAGTGAAAGATGCAAGCACTTCATATACACTACTTAGTACACATAAAATACACTACTTAGAAAACCAGCATTTGCAGCTCAGAGTTTTAATGAGGTGGTTTTGGGGCAAAACTCATTTTTTACATATTGCTTTGTAGCAATAGCAAAAGAATCAGTATTTTTGAAGGTAATGAGAATAATATATATAATAGTATTCTATTATGTCAAATAAGTCTGTTTGATTTTATTACTAGGACTGGTTATATTTTAACAGTCCCAGTGGTGAACTATGGGAGAAGGTAAATATCAAGATATGTAAAATTCACAACTGCTTGTAAATTGAAAGCTCCTGCCACACCACAGAGGTTAGAGAAATGTTCAGACCAATGAAACATATGTGTATGTATGCAAATCATATATGTATGTATTTTTGTGTCCTCTATATGTGTATGTTTGGCAAAATACTTCAGGAAAAAAAAAATCAAATTAGTTATCACTTATGAGGAAAAATGCACACACACATAGACACAAAATCAGGTTTTGTATGCTCCCATGTAGTCTAAGGGATTTTTTTTCATGGTTTTATTTGAATCCTGACCTTGTTCCACATTGTTACGACAGTAGAAAACAATACTGGTTTTACTCTGACAAGCTACTTAGTGCAGCAGTAAATCAGTCAAGGAAAAAAGGGTTTCAAAAGCACCCAGCATGTAGAAGGTCAGACAGTATAACAGGCATTTATGGTTTTAGTATTACTTCTGTCAACAGCAGAATGGAAATGTCTTCTCCTTCTCTGTCTCAGTCTTCAGAGTAATCTATTTCCTATCCAGTGGAGTTTCTAAGGAAAGCATCTCATAGCCCTTTTGAATGCATGTGCTGTGCTTGGATGAGCAGAGGCAGCTGGAAGTGATTAGAATAGACTGACATGTGAAATCACGTGGGAAGGGATTCATCTCGCTAAAGAAGAGGAATCAATGCTCTGTTCTGTAGGGAAAGAGGAATTTAAGTACAAAAGTGAGGAGATTTTCAAAGTGGCACATGGGAATTGAGCTACGTGATTGTGCTGATGCCATTTAATATTGCAAATCACATTCTACCCTCAGTAGATTATGTTTAAAAACAGCCTGATAATCACAGATGATAGTTTCATAAGAGCATAGGAACTGCCAGGCAGGAATGAAGCAGTTGTTCCTTTATCGTAGTCCTCTCTCAGCTCTCCCCCAACACACAGTGATATCAGACAAAAAATAGAACATTAGTAAGTACATAGCTGCAACTGTTACATTTATAATGTGAAAACAATGACATTTCCCGGACATGCAAGGTTTGATGGTTTCATTTAAAATGTGTACATTATTAGGGATAATGCAGTTTGAAGTCTTTCCCTCTTGAAAGGGAAAGAGGTTTTGTTTTAATATAAGCAATATCCTTTAAAAATCCCAAATTTGTACTATATCTTCATTTTCTCTCCAACTGCATGGATGTATTTTATATTCTGCACTTGCATTGTGTGATCTCTTAGTTAAGCCTCTCTACATATTTTCAGTACTAGTATGACATATATAACACACAAGTCTGCTGAGATACCTTGCCCAGTATGTTATTTCTCCTCTTAATCTTACTGTCAGTGTGATACTGTAACTGTTAGTAGGTTCTTGGTGCAACAGCAGATCACTAGTCTAGGTGATTTATTTTTTTTTTTTTAAATCCTGAAAAACTAGGTGAGACAAGTAATTATGGAGTTATGAGAATATTCACACATGCTTTAATCATCTCCCTAGAGAATTGTGTATTTTTGTATTGATTTGCACCTTCAGAATAATGAAAAATGTGGATTGGATCCAGAGACTTTCTAGTTTGTCACCCATCACAGGTGAATTTTTCTTGTTTTAAAATTAGGTAATGTTTTGGCAGTGATGCCTTCATAGGAGATGGGCATGTTGTTGATGCCCTAAAGTATCATGCTTGTCTGCCATCTAGAACTGTTGATGAGTTGCCTTTTGAATGTCATTTCTCTGCATGACATTCTGGCAGTCACTTCCACCTGCAGGTGTCCTTCCTTTTGGTTGTTCAGCTCAAGCAAAACTGGTGTTTAAAATTGTGTACACGGGCTATTTGGGAAAGAAACAGACCCTTTCTTGTTCCTTAACTGCAGTGAGAAAGTGTAATCCAATGTAACAGCTAGGAATAACAGGTTAATATAGGATATTGTGAACTAGATAGATAATGTTAGAGACAAGGATGTTTACTCCGTTAGCCACAGGTTCTTTAAATAAAACTTTGATCTGGTGGTTCTACCTGCGCTGTCCTATTAGAACTAAAATGTGTATTTCAGACCAGAGAAGGAACCAGTGTGTTTCCCTTACGTAGCTTCATGCATACTCAAAGTACTGTACACGTGGTCATTGCTCCAGGTGGTAGAATTACTTCTTAAGAATGTAAGTTATTGTTATGAAGCTTGACAATTTAGTAAACAGGCCAAAATTAAGTATTATAAGTGAAATAAATAGTAAAAGCCTGCAACATAAGCCTGTTGTATAAGATGTTAAAAGAGGAACCTTTACCCTGTTGGGGACAGCAGCCATTCAGTAACTAGCTTCATACTATGTGAAACTCTGGTCCTCTTACTGTCTGAAGCTCAGATTAATCTCTTCTTCTAGCCTTGTAATACTTCAGCATCTTGCCTAAATTATTCATTAGGGCTCTCTCTGTGTGTTTAATGGAGAGATGTCATTTTTGTAGGCAGTCAGTCCATCTGCTTAGAATGTCAGTATTTGTTCGTTGGAGGTGAATTTCCCTGTTGACTACAGAAATAACCATGATATCTGACATGTTATTAAGCAAGAAGTGCTCATGTTTAGAGTTAGGAAGGTATCATGTGCTCAGAACAGCTGTTCCAGCCAAAAATGCAGCCAAAACCAGAGCAGAGCCTTTTGACAAGCATTTTGATCACATTGCCTCTTAGTCACCGAATGATCCTCTAGTAAAAAATAAATAAAAAGGAATTAAAAATGAAATAGTAATAGAAACACCTGTCCAAATGGCAAAGAACATAATACTTCAAGTAGCTGCCTATTTCTTGATGAGAATAAAGAATTTTTCTATCACCTGTTATGAACAGGATGACAGAAGCTGTCTGTCAGAAGAATGCCCAGTGTTCACTGAGACAACTAAAAGACCATAAGAGTCTCCTAGTAATAAGATGGAAAAGTACAACAGCACCCACTTCATTGCTGTTGAGAGTCTTTTATTCTGCCAGCTGACCTTGCTAGAAATCCCATTCACATGGTTTTCGGCTTTTTTCTGACTTCTGAGAATAGTTTTAAACAAGTATTATAAATACCTAGTTTTATATATGCATATACCCATGCTTTTATACACATATATATATGTAAGGGGAGGATAATTTAAGTCAAGTAACTCACAGAAAATGGTGGAGGTTTGAAAAATAGTTTTCGAGTTTCCAGATATATTCTTCATTTTAAAGCTAGGAAACTCTTTTTTTACCCATCTATCATCTGTCACATATGTGTGTGTGTATGTGTCTGTGTGCAAATTCTGCGTGGTAGTTTACAAGGCTCTCGATGCATTAATAATTCATTCCCTGAAGAATTGGATAAGACAATGTCAGGCTGGTTTGCTTATAGTTTTGGAGTAGGCCATAACTGTCTATTCTGCATAAAGTATTCCTTTTTGATTTGCAGCCTTCATACAGAGGGATTATATGAACACAAGGGTGATGGTATTGAGTCAGACCAAGGCACACAGAGCGAAGAGTTCTGTCTGTCCGTGACAGATGCCAAAGGAAGAGTAAGAATAGGGAAAAGAGATATTATACTTCCCCCTGGTAGTCTCCTAGCATCCACTTCTGTAGGCAGAGATCCTTTATTCATACATCTTAGGCTCTGCCAGCCTCCCTTGTGTCCAGTTTAAAGTTCTCTTGCTCAGACTCCCTTGAGGTTTTTCTGGCCTTTGCATCTGTACCTGCTTTCTGACTGTTTTCAGTGTTCCTGGTCTGTTTCTTCTCTTCACCTATTCTGTTGATTTTTACCACATGGGTTCCTTTATTGTGTGTTTGTTGTCAGTCCCTTCAGGTAAACTCTTCATTTTCTATAGTCTGAGCTTTCCTAAAATCAAACCTTTTTCCTTAAGATTTTGTTCCCATTTGAAGGAGAACTATCACACTGAAATTAATGTTTTGAAATGCTTTTTTTTCCTCTAGAACTGGTCTTGTCAGCAGGATTTTTGTCTGGTTTTTAATTTTTATTTTTTTTTAAAAAGTGCATTGAAAGAATATTGCAAGCCTCAAAGCCAAGCGCTGACAAATGTGACCTTCATTTGCACCTTCCTCCTGATCTTCTTCCCTTCCAAGTATAAGGTGGTTTTAATTACATAACAACTTTCAGTTTTGGTTTTTTTTCCCCCCACAGGACTAGCTATAATATTTTTTTCTTTTTTACATTTGGAATATTTGATCCTGATCATTATTTAATGTAAATTGCAAAAAATTAGCAAATGAATACAAAGATGTTTTTTTTTTCCTTGTGGTATGTCATAAAGATTAAAGGAAAAACATTGGCTAGATTAATTAGAGAAAGCTCAGACCCAATTGTTTGGTGTATTTAGTATATGATGTCACTTTAGATCTCCCAAAGTAACAAAGGGATGTAAATCACATTTGTGTCACACTCCTACAGCTTCAGACCCTGTCCTTTAGCAGCCTTCCATGGTCTGTGAACTGAGATTCCCAAGCAGCTGCTAAGATAACTCCAAAATGTTTAATGTGGGAATACAAATTGGTGTAAGACTGTTGATCTCTTATGCTATGCTAACTGTGCCTATACCTGTGTTATACAGCTGAGGCCATCCACAGAGGAGCTTCTGTCCTTGCCATTAAAACTCTGGAGTGGTCCAGGTCAAACCCACACTAAAAAGTGTTCAAGCATTTTCACAAGGGTGGATGAGTGCAGTCCAGAGACTCTGCTCTGGATCAGGTTTGATTTAGGCATGAATCTCCATTTGTGTTTGTGCCTGTGAAGAGTCCCTTTGTATACCCATTCTGAGGTGGTTTTGCATTGGTTATAAGCAAGCCACCTGATAGGAGTGACCTATAATTATTACAATGCAGCCTATGAAGGGAAGCCATGTCCCATTTCTAGTATGCATATCCAATGCAAGGATTATGCTGCAGGTGTGCTTCTTATAAATATTTCATGGTGAAGTGTGACCTTTATTTGCTTGCCAGACATCTCATGGCTCTAATACAATAACCTGTGACAGATTGTTTGAACTGAACAGCCCCGGAGCCCTGCTGTAGGTGAAAAGTGGATGCTCCTTACTTACAGTGAAGCATGTCAAACAAGGGAACAAAGAGAGATCTTTTTAAAAACACAACAAAGTGGGAAAAAAAAACAACAAACAAAACCAGCCTATGAATAACAATAAGCAGCAAATAAGGGAAACACAGAGTTTGGAACCCATTTTGTTCAGAAACTTATGAACTGTTTAGAGGATAAGGAATTGGCTGGATGGTCACAGTCAGAGAGAGGGTAGTGGTCAATGGCTCAACATCCAGATGGAAATTGGTGATGAGTGGTGTCACTCAGAGGTCCGTGCTGGGACCAGTACTGTTTAATATCTTTATCAATGATAGACAGTGGGATCAAGTACACCCTCAGCAAGTTTGCAGACAATACCAAGCTGTGTGGTGCAGTTGACACACCTGAGGGACGGGATGCCATCCAGAGGGACCTAGACAAGCTTGAGAAGTGGGCCCGTGTGACCCTCACAAGGTTCAACAAGGCCAAGTGCAAGGTCGTGCACCTGGGTCAGAACAACCCCCAGAATCAATACAGGCTGGTGGATGAAGTGATTGAGAGCAGCCTTGCCGAGAAGGAGTTGGAGGTACTGGTGGATGACTAGCTGAACATGAGCTGGCAATGTGTGCTTACAGCCCAAAAAGCCTACCATTTTGTGGGCTGCATTAGAAGAAGTGTGGCCTGCAGGCTGAGGGAGGTGATTCTGCCCCTCTGCTCTGCTCTTGTGAGACCCCACCTGCAGTGCTGTGTTCAGCTCTGGGGCCCTCAACACAGAAAAGACGTGGACCTGTTGGAGTGGGTCTAGAGGAGGGCCACAAAAATGATCAGGGGGATGGAACACCTCTCCTGTGGGGAAAGGCTGAGGGATTTGGGGTTATTCAGCCTGGAGAAGAGATGGCTTCAGGGAGACCTTATTGTGGCCTTTCAATACTTAGAGGAGGCTTATACAAAAGATGGGAACAAAGTATTCAGTAGGACCTGTTGTGATAGCACAAGGGGTGTAATGGTTTTAAACTAAAAGAGGGTATATTTATGCTAGATATAAGGAAGAAGTGTTTTATGATGAGGGTGGTGAAACACTGACACAGGTTGCCCAGAGAGGTGGTAGATGCCCCATCCCTGGAAGAGTGCAAGATCAGGTTGGATGGGGCTCTGAGCAACCTGATCTAGTTGAAGATGCCCTGCTCATTACAGAGGTGATTGGACTAAATGACCTTCAAAGATCCCCTCCAACCTAAACTGTTCAATGATTCTATGAAAAGGTTTCTGCTTTTAGTGATTCTGAATTCATGCACATAATGAATGAGTTTGAGTCCAGCACCTTCCAGTCTGTTGTACCCATGCTATATTTGCTGTGTTAGGATGTATCACCTCTGCTGATGCATTCTCTTTGCTTTCTCAAAGGTGTAAACCAGCTGTCTGCTTTCTGCTAAATAGTAAATACTTGATAGTGACTCAGCTTCACTGATTTATCAAGAGACTATCTTCACTCTTTGTCTCTACCCACCTACTATGCAGTTGTATGCAAGAAACACTGAGGGGAACTCACAGAGGAAATCTGTACAGGTCACCTCACAAATGAACACATTATATTTTGGCAGATTTAATGCTATAATTAGATTCTTCTAGACTTTGTGTTCTTTGCACTCCCTGGCTATTTTCCTTAACAATTACTCAGTGCTGTGAAAGCTTTAAAAGCAATGTACATGGAGCTGACTAAAAGGGAATTAGAATAGGGCAAGATACATGTGTGTGTGGAAGGGAGGATTAAGACAGTTGAATGTAATTTTATTAGTGGTAAGACAAATCCATACCTCTGGTTCCTAACTGAATGCTAGAAGAAAATAGTTTCACAGCAGTTAAAGGAATTAAATGCTTTGGTTAACTATCCAGAATGAGTTACAGGATACAGATATGAGCTGCTGGTTAGTTGGGGTGGGGAGGTGTCACTGCTGTCAAGAGCTAATGAAGAACATAATGGGTGTTGTACAGGGATGGGGCTAATGGGAAGGAGGCATAGAACTCCAGATGTTGGACAGGACTATAGAGGAGAGTGTTTATTGTTCTGGTTGGAAATGAGGTATATGACCTGAGTATTCGATTTAAGTTAGCTCTGCCCATTAAGAGGAATTGGAGGCTCCTACTTGTGTCATTACAACTTCTGACACTGAAGTTCTGGCATGAATTATGGGGTTTGCTATAAATTATGCCTGGTAACTGTGCTCCAGAGGGGCATAAGAGCTATCGCTTATAGTATGTCGTGTTTTGGCTACTATGTCAGTGCATTCTGAAATACATCAGGACAGCAGAAGCATAGAAATTCACTACGTCGTCTTAATTCCTAGGAGCACATTTCCAGGAGATAACCCCACCTACTACTCTGGAGTCAGTTTCTTTGCATCTGTTACAGTTGATATTTGGCACTCAGATCTCAGGAATCACTTTTGAAAGTGTTATTAGTATTAAGTAGTGTAATTAGTATTAAGCATTTAAGTAGCTTTGCCAGGGTCTATGAAAAATTAGTTTCTCTATATAGAGGGGACAGTGTCTGGGTTCTGCTGTTCTGTGACACAGCAGAGACTTTATACAGAATGGCAAAATGTGGCTTAGGTCAAGATACAACATTTAACATGTCAGACTATCTGTGGATGGACACAGGTCTCAAGACTATCAAGGAGACTGCCCTTGCTTAGGGAGGACTGCGTGCCTCACCTCTCTTCATAGTACCATAGGGTGATACAGGTTGGAAGGGACCTTCTCCAGAACATTTAGAAGATAATGTCCCAATGTTTTTAGCTTACAGTCACATAAAGGAGTTAAACTGAAATTTTCGTCTGACTTAGTGCTTTTCTTCTGTGTAGAGATAGAAGTACTTGGTCCAATATATTGCTAGGTGCCTGTTAAAAATCTACCAGAGATTTACTCTTTACTGATAACTTGCCAGCGATTACTGCATGACAACTTAAACCATTGAAATTCCCTCTGTATTGTAGGAGCAGCATATGTCCTAGTCGCTAGACCATAAAGGACATAGCTACAGGAACATATACAAATAGATACCAGCTGTGTTGTCTCATTCCATGAGCTCTCCAGAGACAAGGCATCACCAGACTTGAAGCCCAAGTATTCATCTTAAGTGCTACTCCATGCTTGAGGAAGTTTGACCTGTTTCCCTGCTGGAACATACTGTGATAATGGCATGACTCTCTAGGATCTGAACTAAAGCTGTCTTGTGCTCATAACACAGGCAGCGCAAGCATAAATCTGTTAGCCCCTTGTCATGCTATCTAAAATCCTGCTACATTTATTTAGACCTAGTATATATTACTCTTGTTTTGCCTCTCCTCTGGAAAAGTGGTCCTGCTTCCTTAAAGCCTAGACTTATCTATTTGACTGTAGGATTTAAGGAAAACCTAGCTTGACCTGTTGCCTTCTTTAAGCAGCTTTATCTTTTTTGGGGGCTGTTGTGAATATTACTCTGAAGATCCTGCTGTCATTTGTGCAGTTCTGTGTAGTGGTAGCCTTGAGTCTGCACCATGAAACTCCCATTTTCAAAGTGAGCCCTTCAGTGATTAATGCTTCTTTTTTGATGAATATCTTCCATTCAGTAAATAGATAAAATAACTTCAGTTTTGAACACTGCTATCACTTTTCCTCTGGTGATAAACACTACTTTCACTTGTGCTGTATCTGAATAATGATTTCTTTGAAAGTGCAATTAAAGTACTACCTTCTTCATAATCACAATTTGTTTTATATGATAAACTTGATTCAATAAATAGCTGTCTGTCCCACACAGCAGTAATGAACAATTGTTTTTATGACATTTTCTCAGTAGAACCAGAAGCAATATATCATATAAAGTGCTGTATTCATTTTAATGTGAATTCATCAGGTTGGAAGGCACCTCAAGAGCTTATGTTGTCCAACCTTCTGCTCAGAGCAGGGTCAGCTCTGAGGTCAGGCCCAGTTATTCAGGGCTTTATACAGACTTTGGAAAACCGTCAAGGCCTGCACAACCTCTGGCTGCAGATGACTGCATCTTAAAAAAACCAAACACTAGAGATTGTAAAGGGAATGAATATACATGAAAAAAATGGAGACACTTGACAAAGCAGATGTCTTTTTATATATTTCTTTATGACCACTCGAGTTCTTAACTACTTCAGTGTTTACTTCTTCTCATCCAGTGTTTAGAGTATGCTAATTGGCATATCTTATGTTCTAAGGAGATGTTAGGAAGCATATAAGGTAAAACTGAATTTACTTAAATTAATTGCCTGTTTCCTGGCCTTGAGAATCTGCACATTAGTGAACAAAGTTCTATCATGTGCTTGCTTGATGAGAGGGCAAAATGGAGCCTAACCACCTGCCAATGTTATTTTGTGCAGCTTGGTTAGACTTGGTCTCATCTCAGCTTTTCTCTTCTGCCAGTCTTTATCAATACATTCTTATATAACCTCAGTCTACTGGACCATCTACCAGTACCGTTCAGAGAAAATTGACACTTCCCTTGTTCTTATTTGAGAAGAAATAATAGTATTTAAAAAAGTAATAGTCACATAGTCATACAAAGTTTGATCCATTTGTAGTATAGAATTTGCCTTTTTGTTTTGTTTGCATGACATATTGACTTAGATAAATACTGTAAGCAGAAATAAAGAAAGTAAAATTAACTTCTGAAGCAGGGGCCTTACAGCTGTGATTAGTTTAAATAAGTGCCTATTGACTAGGCGTTTAGTTCAGTTGCGCCTAAATGTGTGCCCAGCCCCTTGGATATGCATTGGGATACTCATCTATTTATGTGAGGCCAACATATGTCACAAGATATATGGGAAACTCACCTTCTTCTTGAACAGCAGGAAGAGTACACTGGTGTGTCTCAAATGGCACTAGATGCTTGTGTTTAGCCAACTGGATAGAGTCCTTTTTCTCCTCTGAAAGAGATGGGGTCTTTAGATATGTACCAAAATTTAGGAACCTTAATATCAAAATTATTCTCACTTTTAAAAATCAGATGTACAGGGCTATGCATTGGAGTGCTGTGCATTGATTTATCAGGATTGTATTCAAGGAGGGTGAGTGTTCTTCATTCTTACCATAGTTGATATGAATGCATCTTTACTGAGATTTCTACTGCAGCAGATTCCTCTTTTCCCATTAGCATTAGTGTTTCTGTCTATTTTAAGAGTTTCTTCATAAAAGAACAAAAAGTTATATTTGGAAATCCATCTCTGGGAAAAAATACAGAGCATAGTTTATTAAAAATCTTAAATTTTATATCATTTTGTTGTGACATTATATTCTCTTGTCTATTTTTTTTATTCCTTGTTGTATCACATGTCTTTGACAGTCCCTGTTCTGAATAAGTCTTAGTATATATTTGTTTTTAAAGAGTGTCTAGGACAGTGAGCCTGTTGTCCTTATAGATGCCATGACTGTTGTCCTTAAAACAGAGATTATAAATACAAAATACTAGATTGCAAATTCTTTACTTATAGATAGTCCCATTGAAATAAGTGGTATTACTCACCAGTGTTACCTTCTCACCAGTTGTAAATACAGAGTTCTGCTTTTCCCAGAGTGAAAAAATCCTGTATGTCGTTTCCTGTGAGGACGTTTGCTCTTACAGAAGCTCTGGATGGAAAAGTTTTGAGTTTGGAGATTCTTACAACAGCATCATTTTGGAAAGTGAACAGTTCCACAACTGTGTAGATTATCTTACTGAGAATCTAAAACTTCTAAATTATTTTATATATTAAGCAGCTGAATCTTTCTTTGACCATTAAATCTTTATTATGTCAATTTAATACCAGTCTTTCAATCAGCTAGTTATGTTAACATTGCTTTCTGGAAAGTTGGTTCTCTTGCACCTTGTTCACATGTACTGTAGAAATGAAAAACTGAATGCTACTACAGCCTGTTCGCTTATTCTCTGTTTCATCAGTTATACCTGTATGGCATGAATGCAAAGCAGATGTCAAGTGCTGCCAAATCAATATATTTTGCCAAATGTGCTTCCATTTTGTACATGGCATAAAGCAACGAAGAGACTGGTCTCCTATTAAATTTTGCTCACTGTTTTTGTTTTTGGTTTTTTTTTCCCCCAAAACATCTTTTACTTATGAATTCTTGTGTCTGCTTGCTAAAAACACTGGTTTCTCCCCAGAATTTCTCATTTTGTAGTGGATAATTTGGTCTTCCATGGGGTATTTGTTTACCTTTCATCATTCAGAAGCTTTCAGAATACTTACCTAATTAAAGCTTGTGATGTATATAATTATAGAAATTTGTGAGAGAAGAGATTTAAGGTAGCATTATTTTTAAGATTATAATTAATAATCCCCTCATCAAGAAAGAGGATTTCCTACAAGAAAGTCTGTAAGTCTTGAATAGGTGGTAATCCACTGAGTAACTCAGCTGTCTGGACTAATGAAAACTGACAGTCTCTTATAATTGCTGTGAGTGATCTACAATAAGTGACAATTGAAGTGGTTTTGTGTTTGCCTTTTTTTTAAAAAAATTAATTTTGAGAAATCTTGTTTTATTACAAAGTAGATTAGGGGCTCTGTAACAGTTTGGTATAGAACTAACCTTCTACAAGGAGCCATGTAGTCTCTCAATCCATATGCTGTCATAGACCTTTGTAAAATGCAGAAAGAACAAAATTCTGTGTTTAGGAGATATTCATACTGTGCATGTCTATAAACAAAAAAAGTCAAAGCTGTTTCTTAGGGTTTTTTTCTGTGTATTTCAGTATGTGGATCTGTGTTAATGTGGTGTAAAAACACATGATGATGGCTCATCTATTTCTGGGCTTACGTGTCAAAATGTTGTGCATCAAAAATGTCTGATTCAGAAACACGCATCCTAGCTAAGACTTTACTGACTTTTTTAAAAGAAGATTTTCTTATTTTGCTGTATGGATCCAGAAATATGTGTGTTTAGGCCTGTCATAATAAAAACTTGCTAATTAAAATTATTGGATAATTTGGGTTGAAAGGAGCCTCACATTTTCATTTAGTCCAGCCTCTTGCTTAAAGCAGGGTACTGTATTGTGTGGGGTGGACAGGGGAGACACTGCAAGCTGGATGTAATATACTTCTTGTTATTGAAAGAACTTCCATGTGTGTGTCTCATGACATAATCCTCCATCTACAAATCCTATTGTAAAATTTAGCCTTAGATTTTTATTTGGAAAACAAAGAATACTCATAATTAACTCAATTTGTATAAGTTATGGTGTATAAAATAAATTACCAGATGTAGGTATATCCATTGTATGTGTCTCCATCTCAGTTCGATGCCTAGAATCCCCTTTAAAGTCTGTGAAAAAAAATTAAGAACTTCTAGTATTTTGCCTCATCCTGGAGTAAAGATCTGACATAGGCAAGATTAAATTTAGCCTTTAAAATACCAGTTTTTACCACTAACCACAATGGAGCTCAGGGGCACTTGTGAGTGCAAGTGACTGCCTTATAGAGTCTAAGCATAGGTAGCCACAATCTTTACTTTGAGCCAGCACGAATTTGCTTGTAGACCCTACTGAAAGGAAGGCAGAAGATTTCGATTTAAACTATATCATAATGAATTTTTTACCAAGGGTAAGTCATGTTTGACCAACCTTATTGCCTTCTATGAGGAAATAACTAGGTGGATAGATGATGGTAGAGCGGTAGATGTGGTTTATCTTGATTTCAGTAAAGCATTTGACACTGTCTCCCACAGCATCCTTGTAGATAAGCTGATAAAGTATGGGTTTAGTGATCAGGTAGTGAGGTGGATTATGAACTGGCTGAAGGGAAGAAGCCAGAGAGTTGTGGTTAATGGGACGGAGTCTAGTTGGAGGCCTGTGACTAGTGGAGTCCCTCAGGGGTCGGTACTGGGACCGGTGTTGTTTAATATCTTCATCAACGACTTGGATAAGGGTACAGAATGTATCCTCAGCAAGTTTGCTGATGACACCAAACTAGGAGGAATGGCTGACACACCAGAGGGTTGTGCTGCTATTCAACGAGACCTTGATAGGCTGGAGAGTTGGGCGGGGAGAAACTTAATGAATTTCAACAAGGGCAAGTGTAGAGTTTTGCATCTGGGGAAGAACAACCCCATGTACCAGTACAGGTTGGGAGCTGACCTGCTGGAGAGCAGTGTAGGGGAAAGGGACCTGGGGGTCCTGGTGGACAGCAGGATGACCATGAGCCAGCAATGTGCCCTTGTGGCCAAGAAGGCCAATGGCATCCTGGGGTGTATTAGAAAGGGAGTGGTTAGTAGGTCGAGAGAGGTTCTCCTTCCCCTCTATTCTGCCTTGGTGAGGCCACATCTGGAGTATTGTGTCCAGTTCTGGGCCCCCCAGTTCAAGAAGGACAGGGAACTGCTCGAGAGAGTCCAGCGTAGAGCCACAAAGATGATTAAGGGAGTGGAACATCTCCCTTATGAGGAAAGGCTGAGGGAGCTGGGTCTCTTTAGCTTGGAGAAGAGGAGACTGAGGGGTGACCTCATGAATGTTTATAAATATGTCAAGGGTGAGTGTCATGAGGATGGAGCCAGGCTCTTCTCAGTGACATCCAATGATAGGACAAGGGGCAATGAGTGTAAGCTGGAACATAGGAGGTTCCACATAAATGTGAGGAAGAACTTCTTCACAGTGAGGGTGACAGAACACTGGAACAGGCTGCCCAGAGAGGTTGTGGAGTCTCCTTCTCTGGAGACATTCAAAACCTGCCTGGACATGTTCCTGTGTGACCTGATCTAGGTATTCCTGCTCTGGCAGGGGGGTTGGACTAGATGATCTTTTAAGGTCCCTTCCAATCCCTAACATTCTGTGATTCTGTGATTCTGTGAATAGGTAGATTATGAACCTCATGTGATTGCATGAAGATAAATGAGTTGGGATCTTGGTTCAGAGTCAAAAAAGAAAGGCTGTAAGTGACCAAAGTGCAGAGCAGTACAGGTTGGTCTTCTTAGGTATACTCTGTAAACTTCAGTAAAAATTTGTAAAATTATTAATAAAATATCCCAGCCAAAGTGTAAATCTCTAGCCTTTTAAAACCCACTGGTGTTAATTATGGAAGATGTGTTTATGTGCTGTAGTATTTTTAACAGGAGTTAATTTTTATGAAATTTCACTTAGATATTTCAGTTGTATTTTTGCCTGTTTGTTTAGATATAAGTGCTGTCAACTCTAGCTTATTGATTGCTTATATTACTCTTCTGAAAATATTTCCACTGGGGGGGGGGTTGTGTGTTTTTGTTTGTTTGTTTGTTTTTCCCCAAGCTTACTTCATAGTATTTTTTGTAAAAAATAGCAAATCCTCTTTTCAGTACTCCAAAAGATTATCTTTAGAGCTAGTAATAGCTTTCTTCAACAGCTACTAGCTTCTACTTCCCCCAAGTAGTTTTTTATGAAAAGGTAATAGTCTAAGCAAAATGCTAAACTTCCTTTTACTGCATAACAGTAATTTGATGTGACATTTCTGCATTGTATTATTATCAAGCCCTGCAAACTTATTAAATCATGTTCCTAGTGATCAATGGATTTATCCTTTGTGAACTACAGCGTTCATCAGTCATGGCACTCCTCCTTTGTTCTGGCACAAAGGAGGTCAGTTCTAATGCATCTTGTCAGATTCTCATTTTCTTTATTTCTTTGTACATGATCTTTACTTTTCTATAAGAAATTGTAAAAGTGAGCATTACATAACAGCCAGATACTTTTTTTTTTTTCTGTTTTTAGGCAGAGCACAGTCAATCAAAGCCCATTTATTCACAGAGTTTCTTCAATATGACTCCATTTTACAAGCTATATAAAACTGACTTTACCAGTGGAAGTCCAAAATAACATAAATGCACTTTATGGAATTTGTCATGTGGGATGGAAAAAATGATCATATGTTGGACTTGGTCCAGCCTATAAATGGTTCAAACCAACTCTATTTCTATGTCAGTTGTTACCACTTAGAACAAATTGAAAGAGGTTGCTGCTGTACTCTGCTTGCTGAAAATCACTTTCAAATTTACTTACAGGCAGGAATTCAGAACAGATGACCATGGGAAGAGGCAAAATTTTGATTCCTAACTGGAATCCTAGCCTTATCTGTTTGGTTTTGGAGGAGTAACTTCAGAAAGTATTTAATGTAATAGTTGGCCCCAAGCAAGCAATCTAATGCTCAGGTATTAATTTATGACAGTTTATGTGTTGTAAATTATACAAATGGTACTCTCCAGTCTTTTAAAAACTAACCATAAAACTGCACTTTCTTTTGTTAATAATTCAGCAGCACACTATTTCCCTAACAGTAAGGAGATGTGAGCATGTTGTAGAGAAAGAGCAAGATCCATCCTACTGTAAAAGGCAAACAAAACAGTATCATGAAAACTATCTAAAATACTGGGGAGGAGAGCTATGTCTTAGTTATGGAATAAAATATTTAATGTCAAAAAAAGAATTGGTATAGAAGGATATATATTAGGGAGTATATAAGTAGGTGATATACCTTGAGAATTTTGTTTGCAGTCTTACTATTTCAAAGTTTGGTTTTGTTGTATGTCACAGTGAAAATAAAACCTTTTCCAGTGTTGGTATAAGACACAAATATATTGGAATTTCTGTTTTTCATTTGAAATGACCAAGTATCCTTCAGATCTGAGAGTACACTGTATGAAAGATGAAGGGGAGAAAAAGCTCACAGCTCATAATACTGGAAATTGCCATAAAAGTAATCTAAAAAAATACTTTTTAACATATTATCCTTCCTACATTCCTTTCTTTGTTCCTTCCTCTCCAGCTTTGTTCTCCTGTCATTAGTACTGAGATATTTAACCTAAAGTTCACTTTTCTGCATTTTATAAGGCTAGTAGAAAGTGCTTATGCCTTAAAAATAATAATTCCCTCCTGTATACAATTTTACTAATGAAAGCTCTGTGTTGACTGTATTATCACACCTGTGGAGTTCTTATTTGAGAAGAAATAATAGTATTTTAAAAAGTAATAGTCACATAGTCATACAAAGTTTGATCCATTTGTAGTATAGAATTTGCCTTTTTGTTTGCATGACATATTAACTTAGATAAATACTGTAATTCTTTCCTATAAATTAAATTTATTTTCTTTCTATCATCTAATTATCATGATTTTTCTTAGTATTCTTTCAGAATTATACACTGCTGTCAAGAAAATCAGTTAGGGCCATATTTTAATTGTCAGAGGATAGGAAACCTAAAATAAGGGATATTGTAATGCTGTGTAAACATCATGAGGCAGAGAGGTAATCATTCCCAAAATGTGTTGTCTCTACACCACACACATGTATATTGTGTGAGAGAAATACACTGGTGGTGAAATTAAATATCAGGAAGAGAATGTATGGATTCAGTATAAGTGAAATCAAAGATATTCAAAGGAGGCTGTACTTGGCAAATAACCCGTATGAACTGTCTTTGTGTACAAAACAGATGTGTACTTTGAGCAAAATGCTAAGAAAATGCACAGGTTTTTATAATTACTTCTTTTTTTATTTTTATTTTTATTTTTAAAGAATAATATCAGTTGCATTTTATCATTGTGATACGTACTGTCTTCTGTAAATGTACATATATTTTTGAAATGAGATGGAATTCTGTGTGACCTGTGTAGGGACTGTCTGCATGAGACCCCTTATGTTCCCTTTGCAGCCAGGGAATTGCTGTTCAGTGCACTCAGTGTGGAGTTTAACGTGCAATCTCTTCCTCAAGTAGACACCTGTACTTGGTGAGATGGATAGTGCTCTAAATTTTATTGACTATATTGACTAGAGGCTTGGTTCAGTTGCCTGAACTGTGACATCTAGTACTAGTTGAGATGCCTGTGGGCATTTTACGTAGCTTCTAGGCTGATCCAGAGGCTTGCAGATTGTATCATCTGCCACCATGGAAATATCTCAGGGCATATATGATTTTACTGGCTTAACACTTAATAGTCCTCTGTTGACATCTGTTTGAGCCACTAAAGTGAGATCTGGGTCTCCATTCACTGTGGTAGGAATCTAAATAGCTGACTGAGGTATCCACCTGCAGTTAGATGAGATAAAGTAGTTTCTTTACAGAAACTGTAATTATTTGCCTATATCAAGCTGGTTTGTTCAACAACAAAGCAATATAAACACAAAGTAGAGTCTCTTTGCTTATTTCAGCTAGTTGATGTCCTGCAAAGAAAGAACCAAAATCTAGCCCACTGGAGATAAAATATATTTTATATGAACTTGAATAAAACTAACAACACCTGAACTATTGGGTTACATACTTTTTGTTTATAAATGTGAATGCAATTAGCCTTGCTTTGAAATTTAAGTCATGTATGATGTAGGAATTACCATCCACATTACAGTAAAGATGCATGTCAGTCATACACCAGTGTTTCATCATCTGGGGATTGTGTGTGGAATGCTGAAGGCAAGAAATGCTTCCTACATTGGTTACCAAGCTAGATATTCAATATTCAGTGTTTGAGAAGAGGTGGCCACTGAACAGGTGCAATTACAGAAAAGAATTCCCTCCCACTGGTGACTTGGAGAACCAGATCAGTGGTGAACACATTGCAGGTTCTGGAGTTCCATTGTGGTCCATCATTCTAGCCCTACAGCACAGAGTGCCTTTGAGGATTAGGGAGGGATTTCTCTAATAGAAATGCAACAATTTTAGTTCTCTTGCATGATGTACAGAGTTTGGCATCTGCAGAATAATATTTCTGATTTAGTGATAATCTTAGTATTATGTATTCAGTATTCTGCTATTAATTCTGTGTTATTTTATTCTTGGTATGTTCAATTGATTTCTTTTTCTAGATGGAAGTCTTGGACAGACAAATAAATACATTTATTTATATTTATATGCAATATGTTTTCAGATTGAAATTAGTTTTGTTTTTTTATTTTGTAGCTCATTTAATTTTAGAAGAAATTGGAAAATCAGAATTAGTCTGACCATTCCATGGTTTTCAAAATGTGGTGATAAAGTTTAATAAATTCTGGTCAGAGTATAAACAAAGTAACATGTTTTATGAAGGAATACATATCTTTTCTAACCTGCAAAATATTTGATAACATTCCATTTAATGTCTAACAAAAGCTCAAGACAAAAATATTTCAGATACTTAAATCTCACATTTAATTTTAGTTTTTATGTAGATATTTTACTGAAATTTATTTTTTCTTCTAGAAATATGAAAACAGTAAACTCTTTTTCTCTCTGGAAAAGACAACTTAGAGGTACAGGCCATGAGAT
Organism: Podargus strigoides; assembly: GCA_028020825.1. Lineage (NCBI taxonomy): Eukaryota > Metazoa > Chordata > Aves > Caprimulgiformes > Podargidae > Podargus > Podargus strigoides. Next base: position 160,201,496 of record CM051663.1, on the reverse strand, counting down.
CTCAAGATGACTTAAAGTTCCTATGCTTAAACTATTCTGACTGGTGAGGAATTGACTGAAGTGTTTATTATAAAGTATTTTTTCAGAAAACTGGAAGTTACTAAACTAATGTTTAAAGGTTGAGGCTAATTTCAGATGTATTTTCCATCATTGTAGATTCGGAATAAATAAACCACATCAAGTAAGTTGCCTTTAAAAAATACATACATATATGTATGTGAGAAATTATGTCGGATTGCTTATTTCTTCTTCTAGGTCTGAAATAATTGGCATGTTATTTATTTCTAATGCTAGCCAATGTCTAAGTGTATTCATAAGGAGAGGCATGACAAAAGTAGACAGTTGGCTTTATACAAGAGAGAAAATTTCTACTCTAAATGAAGTGTCCAAAGTGCTATGCCTGGCTCAGAGGCAGCCATGGCATTTCACTTCCAAATCTGTATAGTAGCTGTGAGCAGTGAGACTGAGCAAGCCCCTTGCCTGACTCATAGGTAAGAGGGCCTTGCTGCCTAGGCATCCAGTCCCCCTACTGTTTAGCAGAGAGACCCGTAAACAAAAGTAAAGAGTGGGGTGTGCTCCATCTGGAGAGCTTCCTCAATCTCAACATCTGAAAAACATGTTGGAGAAGGTGATATTCAGGGAAACAGCTCTGCTGTGACCATGCACTGGATTGTTACCCTTGTGTCCGTGGTCTGAGGTAGCTCTGAGCAGAATATATCCTTGTGAGAAGTGAACTAGAAATGTTCTGGAGTATAAATAGTGATACTGTATATATAAAATACAAAAATGTGGAGTACTGGATGAATTCTTTAAATAGTGATCAAAAGTCATTTATTTCTTGGGGGAAGGATGAGAAGCCAGTTACACTTTTATAACACCACCGAAGGAAAGACAAATAGAAAGTAAATTTGTCTCTGCAGTGCAACAGAATAAAAGAAACATGAAATATATTACAATTTTGAAATAGCGTAGGTTTCCATGTTTAATTCTTTCATTGTCCAAAGCCAACATAACTCCAAAATTTTACTTGAGTATTCTTAATTGTCCATTTAAATGTAAAGCTTTTTACTGTTGAACTTTATGAATGTAAATCGACAGGAACAAGAAAAGTTTGCTGCAGGTTCTGGCTCCTGTGGGTGTATTTCAGAAGAGTGCCAGAGTTCTTTTTCCTCACCCTTGTCCTTAAGCCACAGTTTTAGGCAGGAAAAAAAGCCTTGGTGGGATGTTTTACTGGGTCATTACAAGGAAAACTGCAGAAATTTGACGAGCAAGATCTTCATTCGGCTTTTGAAAATACTCAGCAGTTCATTCAGGGATTCACAATCCGTTCACAAGTTGGTGTCAGTCTCTGTTGCTCACTTGTGATTCACAAACATTTGACACCATGTATGCATCCAGTGAATATATGGTCTCCTGATTCTGAGTATTTTATTCAAACACCATAGTGATTTAAATAATAAACCACTCTACAGCAATCATGACATCCTGAAATAACAATTTGTGCTAAATTAAGCAGATAAAAGTGGCAACAGCTGACAAATGTCTCATTTAGGAAGACAGGAGTTTTGTTGATCTTTCAGTGCTGATTTTCAGTTTGTTAGCCTATCTGCAAAGTGCAGTTAATATTTTTAAGATATGATTGTGGTCAATTATATCTCTTTCCAGCACATTTAGTGGAAACATGACTATGGGACATTTTTCTGGTAATAACAGGCTAGCTAGCCACCATTTGGTTAGGTCGTGCAGAATGAACATTAGTTCAAAGCTCAGCTAGAACTCAGCCTGGCCACTGCTGCAAGAGATAATAAGAAGAGTTTTTACAAATATATTAACAATAAAAGAAAGAACCAGGGAGAATCTCCATCCTTTATTGGATGCGAGGGGGAACACTGTTACCAAGGATGAGGAAAAGGCTGAGGTACTTAATGCCTTCTTTGCCTCAGTCTTTAACAGTCAGACCAGTTCTCCTCATGGTATTCAGTCCCCTGAGCTGGAAGTCTGGGATGGAGAAAGCTGGAAAGCTGCCTGGCGGAAAAGGCCCTGGGGGTGTTGGCTGACAGCAGCTGAACACGAGCCAGCAGTGTGCCCAGGTGCCCAAGAAGGCCAATGGCATCCTGGCCTGTATCAGAAACGGTGTGAGCAGCAGGAGCAGGGAGGTGATCGTGCCCCTGTACTCGGCACTCGTGAGACCACACCTTGAGCACTGTGTCCAGTTCTGGGCACCACAGGATAAGAAGGACATTGAGGTGCTGGAGCGAGTCCAGAGAAGGGCAGGGAGGCTGGTGAGAGGTCTGGAAAACAGGCCTTATGGAGACCGGCTGAGGGAACTGGGGTTGTTCAGTCTGGAGGAGACTGAGAGGAGATCTCATTGCCCTCTACAACTACCTAAAAGGAGGTTGTAGTGAGGCTGGTGTTGGTCTCTTCTCCCAAATGACTAATGATAGGATGAGAGGAAATGGCCTCAAGTTGTGTCAGGGGAAGTTTAGGTTGGATATTAGGAAGAAGTTCTTTCCTGAGAGGGTGCTGAGGCACTGGAACAGGCTGCCCAGGGAGGTGGTGGAGTCGCCGTCCCTGGAGGTGTTTAAAAAGCGAGTGGATGAAGCACTTGAGGCCATGGTCTAATGGTCTAGTGGTTAGGGAGATGATGGGATAAAGGTTGGACTTGGTGATCCTGGAGGTCCTTTCCAACCATAGTGATTCTGTGATTCTATGATTCTAAGTGACTGTTGTCTCACCTTTGTGTGAGTGGAAGCTCTGTGGACACCGTGGATGGTAAATGTCTGTCAAACCTGGGGCAGCACTTCCTTGCAAGTAACAGCCCTTGATGTCAATTGAGGCTGGGGGATGCAATGTTCAGACTTCAGAAGGGAATCAGTGAGAAGGCGGCGGAAAACATTTAAATATAGCTCCAAGTATACCAAAGGACAGAATAGGAAGAAACTCTCCAACTGTGAGCATTATGCTCCCAGCAAGGATCTCAGGTTGCTCACAACTTGTTATAGTTCCCTCTCTTTCTATTTAAGGAGGACTGTAACTGTCAACCCTTAGAACAAGAGGAATGTTGGATGAGCAAGCACATCAAATGAAATGAGTAGATCCTAGAAAAGTTTGGTATCAGTGTTATTGATGCGCTTTCTTGTATTAATTAGTTAATTTGGACTATGTGAGTGTTTAAACATTAATTAAGCTAACAGTAAATTCTTATCTCTTTATATATAGTCTTCCCTTTTGTCCCTAACAAGATTTTGAATATAATGCTCTGTTCCTTTTTTATGACTTTCAGCAAAGGACAGGGGATGGCAATGTGGTAAACAGTCACAGGGCAATCATCTGGGAGAAGCCCAATAAATCACTAAGAAAGGCAATCTGAATTGCCTAGAGAAATCAGAGGATTTCCTCCTTTTGTATGGCTGTGGCTGGTACATTCTGCTGGATTTGGGAGGTAGGCACAGGAGGGCCTAGAATCAGGCTTCTAATCCTTTGCTAAATGCTTTAATCCCTTTGATGTGCAAAATATGACTATGTCTACCACTGTCCTCCTCAGGGAGGAAAATGGTTATCCACATAAGCCTCAGTCACTGTTGTGCTTAGAGTGGAACAGAAGCATTTGCTGCCCAAGGACATGCTCTTCTGAACATTTCACATGTCCAGAGATAACCACAGAGGGAACTTTCAGGCAACCAGTTAAAATATCAAGAAAGTCTAAGCACTGAAAGAGATATATAGGGTTGGAAACATTGGTGAGAAGTGGGTTCCACCCTGTTCTGTCACTACCTTTTTAGTGGGTTAAATTGTCCAGAGTTAGTGCTGCAGGCTAGGAGTTGTGCTGTGGAAGCCAGTGAGACCAGTCCATCTGGTTGTATTGCTGGGGGTTGTGATCACATAGTTATCTGGAATAAAGAAAAGCTGTGACTGCTAGATCACTGTGAGGGGTTTGTTGATGCACTTAAAACTGTTAATCCTAAAACTGTGAGGACGTAGAAAACAGGAAAATGTTCTTGTCAGTATTGTTGCAGCACCTATAGTGTGAAACAATGGATACAAAAATATTTTTAAAAGGAAGCACTAAATATTCAATTCAACTGAAATATGGGAAAATATTCAACATGGGTATTATAGGAGCTGTAAAATGCTACAAAATCCTCACAACAATATTAGAGTAACACTAGCTCTCTTAACTGTAAAATTTTTAGAGCAATTAAGTGTCTTGGCTAAATGAAATCTTTTAAGACAGAAAAGGCCATTCTTTAAGCAGGACTCTGAATGAAAATACGTTCTCTAGTTGTCACAAGCCTGTGACTAAACTGGTTTACCAGGCCAGGTTGTCACCCTGAAAACAGGCAAGCAATGTAATCCTGTAGTGTTACCCAACATCAGTGATCACTTCAGGGCATGACTACAAGTAAAGGGGCAATGCATTGAAACCCCTGAATCAGCAACTATCACAACGTGCAGCAGCACACAACAGTATTATATCAGATCTGAAAACAGTATGATGAAATACCTGACTGATCCTAGTTCTAGGCACAATCACATGAAACTCACTAAAATATCAGTTTGAAGGTTGCTTCGTAAGGAGTCGGCTGGTGTTTCTTTGTTTTTATGACATACATGTGATGTTAATCACAAACCCTGCTGTTGTAGCCATTCAGAAAGTCATGCCATTTGACAACAGGTCAAAGTATTCATAATCACAGAATCATAGAATAGTTTGGGTTAGAAGGGACCTTTAAATGTCATCCAGTCCAATGCTCCTGCGGTGAGCAGGGACATCATCAACTAGATTGGGTTGCTCAGAAGCCCCATCCAACCTGACCTTGAAAGTTTCCAGGGATGGGGCATCTATTATCTCTCTGGGAAACCTGTTCCAGTGTTTCACCACTCTCATCATAAAAAATTTCTTACTTATATCTAGTCTGAATTTACCCTCATTTAGTTTAAATCCATTACCGCTTGTCCTATCGCAGTAGACCCTACTAGATAGTCTGTCCTCATCTTTCTTATAGGCCCTCTTTAAGGTCGCAATAAGGTCTCCCTGGAGCCTTCTCTTTTCCAGACTGAACAACCCCAAACAATTATAAAATTGTGAAAATATATTTATCTCCAAAAGATGAAGAGTACATTTAGTACTTGTTACCTAGGTTTGCACTGCAGAATGTTCATAGGTTCTGTGACCAGTGACATGCCCTGTTTGCCCTGCATCCTGGACATCACAGGACTAAGGGAGGTGTGTTTCAGCTGCATGTTCTCTCACATACCCCTGCACCATCACATGAAATTAGAGCTCTCTTGAGTATTTGAAGCACCTATCTACAGGATATTAAGACTATTCGACTCTAGGCATCTAACACAGGCAGATTCAGAGTATGAAAAGTAAGCTACTCCTCTGTGTCACCCTGTAGTCACTAATATCTTCCATTTTACTTCACAAGGAGGTAGGAAGAGTAACTTCCTAGTCAAAATAAGGCTAATAATATATATCACCTCTGGAAAAAAAAAATCTGATTTGGGGAGAGTAGATAGTCCTTCAGTTTAAGATGAAGAATAAGGAGCACAAGTAGATAAATTGCTTTATGCAAATCTAAGAGTGCCTCTCAACCCTCCCCAGAGACATTTTTCAAACTCCTTTCCCCATCAGACAACATCACTAAGTTACAGAGTAGCTCAGACCTGTGGGTAAAGTGGATGCCATGGTAACAGCATTAGGTGATTAAGTGCTGATGTATTTATTTAATGAACATTTTACTTGAATCTAGATCACTGACTGTGAGAGGTGTTTAGCTCAGGATTTTCACTTGAGTCCTTTGACCAATAGTCCTTGGACCACTTTGATCCAATTTGTCCAATAATGACAAGAGTCCTGTGAATCTGTAATTGTCTGACATGCTATTTCTGTCTCTATTTGTGTTTTTATTTTAGATTTACACCTGTGGTTTAGCCTGGTCAGGAAGCACGTTTGGTTGGATGATAGTAAGAATGACACTGTATCTTGTCCTGACAGATGCTTTATAACCTTCCTGCAAATCTTAGTTAGTAGACATAGTGTAGCATTAACTTTTCTTTTTAATGTATGGACAAATGAGGTTGATGTTTTTGGCAGATACGAGCCTTTCATGACAGGTGTCTGGGAAGATTTTCGGGCATTGCTTACTGGAGGCAGAAGGCTCTGTGATATTCAGTGGGTTTTTGTTTGGCTCATGGTGCTGTCAGAGCAGCACGATAAAGTCGTGTGGTACAGAGCATGCACATATTTTGCATGCTCATGACCTGCTTTCCTTTGTCTTTCTCTCCCTCCTGTTTGATTCTGCAAGCGTGAGGAAATTTTTTTAGCAAGATGCACAAACATCTGTTTAGCTATGCAGCTTTTTTCCTCTTAGTTAGCATCTCTGAGATTCTGTAATTACACTTCTGGGTAAAATATGCTGTCATGATAACTTATGCCTGGAATGCACTATTTAAAGTGGTGCACCTCATTCTTCTTGGATTTACACACAGAGTAGAGGTAGTGCCTGATGGAATATAGAAAATGAGAGCAAATTAGATCTTCCTCTGAGTGAAACAGTTGAAGTTTCCCAACTCAGCATAAAACTGACCAACTTCTGGAAAAAATGTAAAGGGAAGATTCATGCATGTGGTATAATATGGAGACTGAAAATTCTTTTTTTTTTTTTTTTTTCTGGTAGGTTTGCACTTTCTTTTAAGCCAAAAAGTCTCTTGTTCAGATTACTGCCCTTTAAACCTGTTAGCAATAGGGAGGAATATAGGATTGGCACGTGCTACAGTGCTGATATGAATTACTCAGCTATAGCAGCATCAAGTGAGTTTGATGATCCTGTGAGCACTTTAAAGAGCATAAACCAGAAGATTAATCTAGTGAAATATATTCCAGAAAAACACAATTGCTGAGAGACAAAGTTAATCTAGTAATGAATACCTTTTAGTATCTCTGTGGCTTTCTTTGTTAAGTTGTCTGGAAAAAATTGTTTGCTATAATTAGTCCTAAGAGGTGCCTAGTTTTCTTTTCTTTTCTTTTCTTTTCTTTTCTTTTCTTTTCTTTTCTTTTCTTTTCTTTTCTTTTCTTTTCTTTTCTTTTCTTTTCTTTTCTTTTCTTTTCTTTTCTTTTCTTTTCTTTTCTTTTCTTTTCTTTTCTTTTCTTTTCTTTTCTTTTCTAAGTTGTGGAAAATTCTGTAACTTTGCTTCAGACATTTCATGCAGGATATTTTCCCTTCAACTCTAATGGGAAATGTCCAGACATCTTATTCCCAGACAAGCAGGCTGTGTGCAGAATTATATTGATTTCACAGAGAGCTCAGCAGAGATCTCATAGGATAAGCCTGTGACTCATCAGTAGTATAAGGTTCACTAAAATAACTCTAAATTCCATCTGAAGCCAGAACCCAAACCTGTGAGCTTTACAGGAGTTCACAATGGATTTTTCAGTATGGTAACATTTTGACTCGAAACAGGATGGTGACCCAGATTACTAGAGTTAGCCTTCAGTTAGTTAAACAAAGTCCATGTTTCCTTTTTAAAAATTCAGCTGCATTTGAGTTTTGCTTTTAATCCATCTGTAGATGTATTTTCTTACTGGTTTGAGTTTCCTAAGAATAGCTGAATGTTTTAAAATCTTTTTATATTAAGTGCTGAGAAGGAACAAAGGCTAGAAGTGCTAGAAATTAGGGAAGACCTTCCCCCTTGCCCCAAACCTGTTTTTTCCCTTAGCTTTATGTTACATATATGTCAGTACTGGTCTGTTTAAAAGGAAGAAGAGCTTTCCCCCTTGGGACAGACCTGAATGTCTGGTTTGCTGAATACTTACTAGGCTGATTCAAGGGTAAGTTATTCTCCACTGGACTGAAATGTTCTTGAGTAGGGCACTTGATGTAACCCTCAAAGTAGCTAATGTAGAAAATATCTACAAGAGTAGAAAGATACTACAGCTTTATCAGATAAGGATTGATATTGATGGTATTTTCACACAAAGAGATGTAAAAGAGAGTGGCCATGGAAGCAACTTCTTTGCTGGTGAAGGTCCACTACAGGAGAAAACTGGGAAGAATTGTAAGTCTGTGCTGCCTTGAACGGTGTACCTTGTTCAGTTGTACTTAACTCAAGTTTTATTTATTTCCTTGTGACTCGCATGACAGCAGTACGAAAATGGTGGACTTACTCTGCTATATACTCCTACAGGGATGGCTAGCAAGTAATTAAGAACTGACTTAACATGTTCCTTCCCTTTTCTGCAGGGTTACCATTTTGAACACGCACTTTCACAGATTACCTTTTTTTCAAATTGGAGTAATTTGTCTGTGGAACCATCACTGTGTTGTAAGATTGATCTGATGTCCTTGATGTCTTTCCCCCCTCCTTTAATTATGGCATTTTGGGTTTGAGAAATAGACAGTGGAAAGATGTAGAATGAAAACTAAAGTCTGATAAAGTATCATTAGGGTGCCTATCAGAAAATGCTTTTAAAATTAAAAGTTTGAAACTATTTCTTTAATTTGGTATGTCTTCTTTTATGGGTTGCATGCACAACCATATCATTGTGAGTGAATATATTCGTATGCTACTCATTGATATCTAGACTGGGACATGATTGCAGTTTTTAATATAAATTTTCCTTAAGAAATGCCATTGGCAGATGCTTTTAAAAATAAAATTGAGAAGGAAAAGATGTGCTTCTGTCAGTCTAAGTTGTATCATCCTGAGTATTACTTCTATTGTTAAATAAGGTTTTCAAATACTCCTTCATGACTTTCTGTGAACCACCTCACCTGGCCGTTCATATTTCTGGTCTTATGCAACAAAACTTTGATATGACTGCACTTATCTGGTCTTATGCAAGTTAAAAGTTAGAGGATTTGTTTTTTAGTTTGCTGGTTGTGAATGCACCAACACATTCACATTTTATATAATTTGCTACATGATAGTGTTGACTTTATATAAAATGTGGGATGGAATTGCTTATGCAAATGATTTTTCCATGTATAAATTATGTGTTGAAGATGATTTTCATTCAGAAAGGAGTTTATCAATATTAAATTGTTAAATAACTTGTAACTAAATCAAAACCATTTTTTTTTACTTTCGTCATTAATTCTGAGATTGTTCTTCTCAAACTATAAAATCTTATTTCCTAGATTTGAAATCTAGTGAGATGCAGAAGTCCCTATGTAAAGGGTTTTTTTTTGTATATTCAACTATTCTTCCACAAGTGTATCAACATTAAAAATAAAATTAGGATTAATAAAGATAACCTACTGGGATTGTTTTCTACTTTAAAATGTTTGGTCGTCTGATTTATGCTTCTGTACATTTTTATCTAATAAGTGCTTCTATATTCAGTTTTCAAAATATATTAATGGAAGGGAACACAGAAGATACTTCTGAAATAGTCAATGATAGGTATAGGGTCAACTAGACTGCAGGACTGACATGTTGATATCAATACTCATACACTGTTTAAAACTTGTGTTATGGCATGTATTGGCACTTTTCAGACTTCAATTTCATGGTAGTGTTTTTACTTCCCTTTTCATTGCTCTTTGTTCGTATGTCTATGTCTGTGCATGCATATTCGTTATCTCTGCAGCCAGAAGAGAAAAGCTGTAGATGTAATGGGGAGCTGAATGAAAATTTTGGCTTGGTATACAAATGTACCCTTGAGTTGCAAAGGAAAACGCTAAAAGAAAATATAAGATCTGTTGCAATTTTATTATATAAATCAGTTAGGTATTTTGGCCTGAAAATTTTTCTGTTTGTAGTAGTCATGCAGTTCAAGACTGAGGAAAATTTAATAAAATGGTAAAGTGAAAATCTAAAATAAATTAGGATACACCTATAAAAGATTCATCCATGGAGCTTTTCTTCTGCAGATTCTGCTATTCGATTTGGTGTGTCAAACAGAACGCCATTAACACAACTACTGTCTACTGAAATAAACAGTCTGGGTTATAAATTCACACTGTTCTCATTGTAATCTTGGGAGAACATCCTCCTGTGGAGATGCTCTCCCATAACTGTTCAGTATTTTCCTCTACATTGCCCTTAGAATTGTTTCGGGAAAAAGATCTGTTTTCCATAGGAAAACCCATTTCTGTCAAACATGAAATGTCAGTTTGAAATTTCAGACAAGCAAGAAAGTTAAGAGAAATCATGAGGTTTTTTTTACAGAAAGTCTCTAGAGTGAGAGAGCGTGTTCAGTTAAGGTAATAATGTTTCATTGGAGTGTTAGCAGTAAAAAGTTACAATGAAGATAGATGAATAATAAAAAATACTTATATTTCAAAACAAATTTAAAGGCCTTATCATTTCCTTTCAGATTTGCATGAAGACAAGTTCCCTGGAGAGGGTTTGTTTTTTTTTTTTCCTGGTGTTATTTTTTGATCAATTCTAGTTCACTTCACACTTCAGAAGTGGTCACTGTTGCCTGCTGAATAGCAAGATTGGATGAGCACACACACCTGCTTCTTTTGTAGAAAATTATGTACTTACCAAAATTAAAATCCAATTTTATTTTATGCCTCTGTATACATTGGAAAAGTCTTAGGAGTCATTTTAAAATTTAAGTGCATACCCTGCTCATCAGTTGGGTGAACTAAATTTACTGAGGGATAAGGAAATATTAACAAGGTTCATAAAATAATGAGATATTTAGCATACATTAAAGAAATTTCACTGCAGACACTTTCAAAGTCTCTTCTGTGATCATCAATTTTTAAAAATAGGATTGCTCAAAAGACACTTTGAAATGCTGCCGCTTACAGATATGTCTTTTTCTGGAACTGTAGATTAATGTAGATAACCAGCGTTTATCTTCAGTAAAGGACTGCACATTTCTGTATTTGTTAAGCATAAATGTTACAGCGATGAATTAAAAATCTCTGTTTTCTCATACGAGTTCCCTTCCAATAATAATTATGATTCTGCTAGTCACAGATAAGGGAAGAATGGTTACTGCAGTGCTTCACCAGCAGGTGAAATACATTTCAAGATATGTCCAGCTCAAGTTAATTTATACTCTTGGCAGTTTAAAAAAAAAAAACAAAACCCCAGACTTTCTAATTCTTTGGTGTCGATAAGTGAAAATGACTTCTTGGCAGAAGGACTTATCTCATTGACTTCACTGTATTAAATATGTCATTAGTGTAAAATAGAGTAAAAAACTTAAGAAATTGGTGGGTTTTCCTACCTACAGCTATGGGGAAGTTCAAACCAACGTTTGCTTACACTGTACATCTTATTTACTTGTGGGCCCCTCTGTTAGTTTCCAAAAAGAAACTGCAGTAGAAAAAGGTGTAAGGAATAATGCAGTGTACAAAATGAAGTGATGCTTTTGTTCCTTTGCAAATTCTTAGTTTGTATTTTTTTTAAAAAAACATAAGCTTGAAAACTAATAAAAATCCTATAGGAACAAGGCAGAAAGATAGACAATATATTTTTACAGCTTCTTAATGAAGCTTGATGTCTGTATTACTGCAAGCTCTCCAGGACTGGGACTTTTTTTGGGCTCAGACCAAGGTATCCTCTCATGGATTCATTATTGCAGCTTAATCTACTTTACAAAATCAAAGTACACAGCTAAAAAATCTGCATGAAGTTTATTTAAAAGTGGGTGTTATGTGTACCCTGATATTGCAGATCAGAACTGGAGTACAGACTATTAACTGTGATCTTAACTCATAACCTCTGCCTAAAAATACTAACAGATGAAGTCAGTACTAATTATGGGTTAGTTCTTTGGTCCATGAGATTATCATGGTGACATCACTAAACTATAGGAGTTTTTAAAGTAGTAGCAGTAGTCCTTTCAGTTACCAAGACTGATTATCTGCAAACATTTACATAAAAGTTACATTCCCTAACCTACTCAATTTTACTGTCTTCTGATAAAGTTTTATTGTTCAGGAGAATATTAGCAGTAGCTTATTCAATATTGTGCTAACACCTATCCTTATCAAGAATAGAAATTGCTCTTCAATACATTATTTTTTGAGGGAAAAAAACTACCATATTGGTGTTTCTGTGACCTTTTGAAAATTCTAAATTTGAATTTTCAGAAATGTAGTTTATTATTGGTCACTTAAAAGCCACAGAGCTCAAAACTTCAGTGCACAATGAATATGCTTAAAATAAACATTCTCAGAAGAAATATGAAGCAGAGTGCTAGTTCAGCTTTTTAAAAATTACATGGTTTGGCAGACACTGGCCTTTTATTTTTGCGTATCACTAATTTTATTCAGTAATCACCTGCCAAGGAGGCAGGGGAAATATACCTTGTGCTAGTAGCATATAGCAGAAGTACCATCTGGTTTATATAACCAATATGCACATTTGTCCAATTGAATTTTAAATAATTCAGTTAATGCATCTATTCCATTACTTATCTTTTTTATGTTTTAATATGATTAATTTCATTTTTTCCCCTTTAAATAGAAAAAAATATAATTACAGGATGATGTTTTAAATACATAAACTCAAGTGGTTTGCCTACAGTTTAAAGAGGGATTTAGTTGACTTCATATGGCTGAAATTCACATGGAACATTATTCTTACAGAATTCTCAAAAGCATCCTTCTTTTGTGATGTTACTCAAAACACAGATGCAGATGGGATATTTTTTCCAGTAACTTTTATCTATATTTATTTATGGAAAAGTATGAGCTAAAAATAATACCATTCTGGTTTGTTTGTTTGTTTTCACTTTTCAACTGATGCTTTACTGAGTTCATAGTTTTAGTGAGACTGTAATCAACTGGAAGAATCATATACCATGTTGACCATAATGAACATTTACTGGTCTTCCCTTACCCCAGTGCTGTTGTTAAACAAAAACCCCAACAAATCAACACGCCTGCAGCACTCATTTCACTCTTTCATGAGAAAAAAAAACAAAATAATTATTCAGTTATGGGGGGGTATGATGAGTATTCAACTGCTTCTCTCCAAATTGGCTCCTTGTAGAATTTCAGACAAATCCATCTCTAGATTATCCATCTTTAGACAATCTCAAATAAATCTTTTTGACCTTCTTTAATGTTCAGTTCAAGAGGATTCCTAAAACTTTTCTGAAAAGCAAAGACTTTAGTTTAGATATTGAATTTTCATGTGTTATTTGCGGATGGTCATGTCAATATTTATGTAAAGGCTTTTCCTACTAAATTCTCCTTTTGTTTAATAGATGATGAAGGTATATTTTGATAAAAAGGCCAAGCTATAAAAAGATGTTAATATACACAGCTTTGTTTTGTAATGAATGGCAAAGGTTGGCACCTCCTGAGTTCAGGGAGATGATCATTTTGGTTTACTTTCCCAATAAAAGACGCTGGTAGTTGCTAGTAGCTAGTTACTGTTTTAGTTAAAGTGACGAATGAAGACCAAAAAAAAAAAAAAGAAAAAGGAATATTATGCTTTATTACTTTTTCATAGGTTACATGTAGACAGATATGTTAAGCGTTTTGGCATTAGAGAAGATAGAGCAAAGCTGAAAAAGAAATAAGTAAAAGGATATCTGAGCACCTGAGAAGGAGCTACACTATTTTAGGCTCCACCTTGAGCTAGCATAGGCTTAAGAGTAGCTTTGCTTACTAAAGCAGTTTTCTTAAGTGAGAAATGTCTCAAGAAAATATTTCACCCACGAATGAATAGGTGAACACCTTAAAAATGTCATATTTATAATAGAAAATATGAGAGATAAAGTTATGTCAGCATTAGTTACAGTGTAGAAAGTACAATTAGTCACAAACAATGAAATATAAAAGAAAAAGCATTAGTAGAGATTATTTTGTTGTCCAAAATGTTGTACTAGTTCTACTGGTCCTCACTAAGTGTCTGTGATAGTTTCTCTTAGCCTCACATTTCAAGAATTATACAATTATGTAATTTTTCAGTAATGTTTACATTAAGGCATTTACAGGAAGTCTGAATATTTATATCATAATCACAGTCTAATTGTTGTGTATTTGAGACTCTTTGTCTTTAGAGAGTGAAACTAACTGCAGATATCTAAGCAACTGGCATCACATTGCTAACATCATCTCTTTTTTAAATTATGTTCTCCACAATTATTTTCCCTTACTAGAAGTATCTGTATAAACCTTGCCGTGAATATAATAGCTTTTATTCTAGCACACAATATATTTAAATAGAACAAATGTATGCTTTTTAGTGGCAATAACTAGATAGCTCAGATTTTATCAATGTTTCTTCACATGTTTACATTCAAGTCTTGTGGGTTCTCCACTCTCTTTGAGTTCCTCATTGTACCCCTAACCCCACCAAAGTTCTCCATATACAGCATTGTATTTGTGTTTAGACACTATTAAGTTATTTCTGTTAATTTATGTCCTGTCAGCATATATCTTGCTCAGTTGCTTTTTTTCTCTTTTCCCTCCATCATTTCTCATGTCTAATCAGGGAGCTAAGGTAAATTGAGCCACCTGTTATGCACCTGGCTGAGTCTTCCCCTTAATCATCATGGCTGGTTTGAACAAGCAAGCAGAACTAATCTTGCTTTACAGAATGTGTGTAACTCTCCTTTGCCTTATTAGAATGTCTTTGCTCGTTTCTTGGTTTGTTTGGTTTGTTTTGGGTTTTTTTGTTGCTTTGTTTTCGTGTGTGTGTTCCAAAAAGCACAAAGATATAGTGCCAGACCACTTGCTAGTTGTGAACTCAGGCAGTGCCTTGGATTACAGGAAATGTGCCCAGGATCATGCAAAAGTTAATGAGAATTAAATCTCCCAGGAAGCAAAATCCATGGCATTGCTATTCTACTTTGGGCACTTGGCCACTATGAAAATCTGGTTACAACAGATACCTACCTATAAAATGTCCATTTTACAGAAACAACATAAAAGAAATTTATTTTGGAGGAAAAAATGCCTCCAAACAATTTGCCTGAAAGCAAATTATGCAGTTGGATATCTTTACAAGGGGCATGGCATATGAACAAGTCCACGGCAGGAGGAGCCTGGCTTTCAAACACGCACTCTACAGTCGGACTTGGATATTTTCTGCAGAGAACTATGACTTTAATGAGAAAACATTTATGGTAGACATGTCTATACATATAAGATGCAGTGTGTAGAGACAAGTAGGTAATAGGATTGGCGTCTGTACCCAACCAGACATGTATTGTATGTATGATGTAGCAGAAATAAATAATGTTACAGGTACTTGGTTAATTTCTGATACTGCTTAAATTTATACTGATACTGATTCAAAGGACCAAATACTCAATTTGTGAATTCAAACTGAAACAATGAAATAAGGGAAGAACCAATTGTAAAAGAAGTTCAGATCTGGTAAAATGGAACTGTAAGCCTGAAAAATAAGCTATGAAGAAAATTGTATTAGAATGATGGCTATACCTATGAAAGTGGAGAAAATCATGACTTTCGGAACTTATTATGTCCTTCCTGAATAAGTTTCTGCAGCCAAAGGGGGATATGCCCCTGCTTAGCTTTTCCTAGGTTCTGTCCTGTGGTATTTATGATTAAAATTCTCAAGCATACAGTTGGTTGTTCATGGTAGTTAAAATCTTGGCAAACTAGGTTCTTGGAACCTTTTTATTTGAATGTAATTATTTGAGGATCTCATCAGGAATATCATTAGAAATAAACCAGCACATTTTTCATAATTGCCCAGGCAAAAGAATATTAAATACTTACGAAATACCTTGCAAATTTGCAGATGCTGCCCTATATATAAATAGATAGATACATATATGATATAAGTTTTCATGAGTGAAATTTATTGTGCATGCAATACAAGTGGAAGCACATTTAATCTCAGCTTCAATATTTGTTTTGCTCTTGCTCCTTTAACATTCTTTGTCTTTGATAGCTTTATATATTTTTCTAACCACAGTGTTGTATGTCCTACTTTCAACAGTATGTGCTATGTGTGAAATGTAACTTCTCACCCTACCTAGTGACTTTGCAGCTTACCATACCCTTTTTTCATTGCCCTTATATCCTCTCCTCTGAAGATGAACTAGTAGGAATGAGTGTTGCATTGCACATGTTACTGCACAAACAGCTGATTGCACCAGGAGCACTTGTCATGAGTGTATATCCATCAGATCACTCAGAGAGTAAGGTCTGGCAAGTGTATGCTGGGGTGGAATGAACTATAATTAATATCTGCTGGTGACAAATTCTTACTGTTCCCCTATATTTGTAAGCTTCCAACATCAAAGGTGAAACACAGCAATAGATGCTCATTAGTCAGGACCATCATGCAAGATACAAATTTTTTGGCACCCCTTTCAAATGGTCTCTTTACCTTCGTCTATCTGAGCTTTTCTCTCCATTTTTCTGGATCTTCTGAATTTTTTTCCTTACTTATTTCATATCAGGATTGACAGAAACAGGGCCAAGTTACACCTTCTTTCAGGAAAGCTGTTGTGGCCAATCTAACGTAAACATAGTTTGATATGTAAAATTTAGTGAAGAAATTATACAGCCTGGCAGAGCAGAAAAAAAGGCTTCACACTTCACCTCATTTTCCCTCTGATTTGATTATTATTCTGTGAGGATATTTTCTGTGGTATTACTCGCTATTAAGTGTCCCAGTTTAGAAATGTCAAAACACTAAGTGATTGCCTTAAGGAAAATATTCTTCTACTCTCTAACTTCCCATTTTATGACATAATGGAAGTAAATTATTGAATGTACATGCAGTTCTCGGTTTTGTCATCTTGAATTTATGTGGTTTGCTGAAACAAAAACTAACTTTTTGGGGTAAAAATAACACATTAATACACTGCATGCAGACCTCTTTATAAAACAAAATTAAAATTACTTTAAAATGAGAAACATTGAATCTGTTTTACAAAACTAGACTTTTTAATTTCTGGGTACTTGGTGCAGTTTAAACTGTTTCTTTTTTTATGCAATGCTAGTTGACTTTAGATGTTTTAAAAACAACCAAACCAAACCTATTTGTAGAAGGAGTAATTGGACTTTTTTTAAAAATCATTCAAATAAGCTAAATGATCATTTTGGCAAGCTATTCTGTAAGTTTTGTACTTTCAGAAAGTAGAGTAATGATACATTACTAATTACCATATTCCACTACTGTCTTGACAGCCTTTGGTGGAAAACTAATAAAATTTTCTGAAAAAAGCCTGTCTTTCTCTGCCGTGTTATGCTGTACCCCTAAAGACTTTGGCTGAAGACAACTTATATCATTGCACCTCATTCAAAGTTTGGATTCAAACCCAGATCTCCCACCTTCCAGGAGTTCATTTCAAAGTACCATTTGTAGTGTGGGGACTGTGTCATGGTTTTCTGGCAGAAAAGTTAAGGTTTATGTTCCGTACCTTGTGCTATGACGTAGCATGAGAACATGTAGAAATGTTCAAAACTGCAAAGCTTACTGGGACAGTGTTAAAGGATGGTGTAGGTTGGAGTTGGCCATAAGCAGTGAAGCCTTATTCAGTTCCCTACTGGGAACAGTACATGCTGTAGTGAGTCCCCTGCTGCACACCTGGCTGTTGCCAAAAGCACAGCAAGAGAATACATATTATCAACCATTGCAGTTTAGAGCTTGTGCTTGCACCTTCTCCCCATATTATTTAACTGATTGGATGATGTAGCCTCTGTCTCTGCTGTTGAAATTGTTCTGCTTCTATATAAAGTACTTGAATTTTCATTGGAACTGCTAACTCCCGCCTTTCAAAGCTAGAGAGTCCCATGAATTCATAAGTAGAACAACTTCAAACAGGATGAATTAATAAACAGGTGTTTCATCTGCTAGGGTTGTGCTCTCAATAATGCCATTCCAAATGAAAATATTTCCATTGAGTCTGGGAGATGTAAAAGAGTGGTAAAGGTACAAGAGGAGACCTAGGCTCCAGGGTCATATGTTCAATCGAATTAGCTGAGTGGATGGTGTTTAGGGAAAAATAGAGAAAACAAAAGTCTCCAGGGAAATGAAAGTGAGGAGAAGGCATGAAGGCTCAAGGTTCAGAAGGAGGAAAAAAAAATGCAAAAAAGACCAAAAAAGATTCAAGTATCATGTATGAGCATGATCACAGTAAATGAGAAAGTAGAAGTGGACAGGGAATGTAGAAAGTGTAAAAAAATACGAATGGAAGGACCAATAGTGGGAAGATCAAAGACCAGTAAAAAGAGAGAAAAGACACCTAGCCAAAGAGTTTCTTTTTTTCCCTTCTTTCTACTCCATGTGCTGAGGCACTCTGCACTTTTATTGTCTCAGGCATAGCAGATGTAGGTTCCTGGCATTGCACAGCATCAGGGCAAGATAACCAGATGGTTTGATTAGTAAGATATGCACATGTGTATCCACAAAGCAGTTTCTTCAAGGCCTAAATTTTAATCATTTGGATTTTTTTTTTTTTTTTTTTTGTGATTAAATCAACAAACTGTCACTGAACTTTTTTAGATACTATATTCCCCCTGAGCGATCAAGGTGATGAACTATTCAGAATAACAGCATGAGAGCCTGAATTGCTATTTTGTGAGTAAATTCTCATTTTAGTTTTCAAGTCATTTTATATTAGCCAGTGCTGATCCCTTTGGGGAAGAAAAATTATGGGCAAATGCATAAAATGCCAGAGTTGTCAAAGGTGATTTATTGGGCTTGTTGCTACGCCCATCAGATATATGGATTCAAAGGCATTTTGTTGCACATATATTGACAACTTCCCAAATAAATTTTATAATTTCCTTCTTTTCCAAAGAAGAATCAAAGAAAGTGTCAGTTCCTCACTTGATCAGCTCACTACATTTTTAATTGGATGTCTGTTGAACACAGAATATTTTGTTAATTTAGAGACATTTCAAAGCCTGCTGAAGTTAGTGGCTCATACTTCATATATTTCTTTTAACATTGCAAATGAAGACGATTAATTTGCAGAAAAGACTTAATGAGTTGCAGTTTCATGGACATCTCTATACTGTCTTCACTCAAATAGCTTTATGCCACCAAAGCCAATAGGATTCCCCACACAGCTAACATGTACATAGGTGTGCTTTCAGTGCTGAAAAAAGACAGAGAAATCCCGTTAACTATTTGTTGCTACATTAATGTCTCAAACAGCATTCAGTTACTGTAATGGTTCTCTTCTTGGTAGATAATCCTTACTGTCATATTCTGTTCTACAGGTTGCCTATGAAGGATGTCTTTAAAAATGTCTACCACGAGGTTACAAAAATACTAATGTTTTACAACTCACAGTAAATCACTGTAATAGATATTTGCAGGAGGATGTTGTAATCATTACTTGTTCAAGCTTGATGAAGAGAGTTCAAAATAAACTTCATGACTTGAATTCTACTTTGAAATTACCTCTGTAATTTTTCACAGTAAATTGGAAGAGTTTATTGTTTTGACTTGGAGGCTGAAAAAAACGCCAATCTATTCCCATTTGGATTGATGGAACTAAAACCAGCATTAAAATAACGTAGAATTTATATCTAACGCATAAGAATGTGTGAAGATTGTGAGCTCTACTGGTTTAATAAGCCAGTTTATATCAACAAAGAACCTGTTACTTTTTATTGTGCTGCAGCAAGAGTTTTGTGGTTCCAGAATAGATAAGAAAATATAAACTATTTCCTGAGCTTCAGTTCTTTGATTTATATCATTATTTTAGGAAAAAAAAAATTAAAAAATCCTAATACCCATATAAAATTGTATTCCTGGACTTTCCAAAACAATGATGCATATTATTTTGATGCATATCTTTTAGTGTCTCTTCTGTCCTTTTATTTCAGTATCTCTTCTCTCCTTTTTTTTTTTTGTTGTTGTTTTGTTTCTGTTTTTCGAACATATACATATATATATATTATTCCTGGAACATTATTTTTATTCTTAGAACATCTTTCCCAGATCACCTAGTGGTCATCTTTTAGTTTTTCCTGATAATTCAGCCACTCTAACTTCCCTGGTAGTGAGCCCTTTCTGCTCTAATGTTAAGAGTACTGAACTTTTGATGACAAGTTTTGCAAACACTTACTAGCTTTTGCGAACATTTGACATCTTTCTGAATAGTGGATTTTTCAGTCGATTTTTTCTCTTGTGGTTTGAACAGTTCTTTCATCCAGAAGCAAGAAAGAATAAAATAATAGAAAACTTTTACTGTAAATAAACATAATGAAATTACAACTACAGAGCTACAGAAATATGTCAATGGGAATAAGGGCAATTGAAGAAATAGAAATAACTTATAACTCGCAACTTGTGAAGAAGTAATAGAAAAGATGCAAATGGAGCATGATTATTATTTTTTTTTCCAGCAGAAACTATTGTGTGGGTTTTTTTACAGCTGCATACGAGCACAGTATTTTTGATTGTCGTTAAAGGGATCCAGCTTGTTCTGTCCCATGTTGCCATATGAAAAAATTATTCTCCAAAATCAGTGAGGCTGAATTTCACTGGGGTGAAGACCATCCATATTTTAGTATGAATTGGTATACGCACCTATTTTGCAATGATGTACATGTCTGAGTTGTGCACTCTAAAAATCTGATTGCTTTGAATGGTGCTAAGCAAAATATGTAAACTGGCGCAATGTTTGACTAAAGAGTGTATTTATTTTTCCAATCAAAGTCAAAGGTTTACAAAACTTTAATGGAAAAACAGAAAACCCACAAACCTCGTTTTCTGAATTTGTTTAATGTTGTCAGAGCCCTTTATATGAAGATGTCATTGACTGCACTAGGAGAAAAAGTCTCAGTCAAATACACATCATTATTCTAAAGCCTCTGTGCTTTTTTTTCAGAAGTAAAAACTGTTTTATTACCATTGAAATTGATTTGTATAGGAAGCTAAAGAATGGTTAACAATTACAGGTAGTAAAAAAGCCATCCTTTCATTTCCGCTCAAAATAAATACTCTTTGGAATGGCCTGAGATTTAAATTTCACAAAATTATAGAATCATAGGATCATTTTGGTTGGAAAAGACCTCTAAGATCATCAGGTCCAACCATTAACCCATCACTGCCAAGTCACCACTACCCCATGTCCCTCAGCACCACATCTACACAGCTCTTAAATAATTCCAGGGATGGGGACTCCCCAACTGCCCTGGGCAGCCTGTGCCAGTGCTTGAGATGAAGCAACTGTTACCACAGTATTGACATTATCCCATTTTAATTTAATTTAATTTGAATTAAAATGTTACTAAAGGTTGTTGTGGTCTGTGAAAATTTTGTGCA
Source organism: Podargus strigoides (assembly GCA_028020825.1). NCBI lineage: Eukaryota > Metazoa > Chordata > Aves > Caprimulgiformes > Podargidae > Podargus > Podargus strigoides. Next base: position 160,180,307 of record CM051663.1, on the reverse strand, counting down.
GACTATACTTTTATGTCAAAGCTTGTTTCTGTTGTCTTACTAATGACAGTAAAGATACTAAGGTCAAGGTCTTCACCTTCAGTAACACAGATTATCACTGTTTGTCTGTGCTTTTCAGCTCTGAACTGTCTCATGTTAAATGCTACTGTATTACAGATGAACTGTTGTAAAATCATTCTCAAGTTTGATACATTTAATCAACTTTCACATGCCAATGTAAATCAGAACTTTTACTATTCTGTCAAATTATTTCATTATGGAAGTGTAATGGAGTTACAGGATGTCTTTGAGCTTTCTTTATGTAATGTCAAGTGAACATTCCACAGCATGGCTGCTCAGTACAGCAGCAGAATTATGGAGCTTAAAAGGTCCTCTGCTCCAGCCCTCTTCACTTGACAATTAGATCAGGACTTTTATAGAATCATAGAATCATTTGGTTTGAAAGGGACCTTAAAGATCACCTAGTTCCAAACCCCGTGCCATGGCCAGGGCCACCTCCCACCAGACCAGCTTGCTCTAAGCCCCATCAAACTTGGCTTTGATCACTGCCAGGGAGGGGGCAGCTACAACTTTGTGGATTTGTCCATTGAAATTTTTAATGTCTCTAAGGGTGGAGATTCCACAGCTTTTCTCGGCAACATCTTCCAGGTCATGAAAACATTTTCCTTATATAAGAAGTCTGCATGTTCAGCTAGTGTATGTTGTCTCTCAGAACACCCCAGGGAGATGTTGAAGAGCAAGTGATGGGTTCTGCTGCCAGTAATCCCTCTGGCTTGCACTCAGGTGGAAGAGGTGTCATTTCCTCTCATTTCCCAACTATTCTACAAACAGCCAAAAATTCTCCAGTATCTTTATCAAGTCCTGGAAAATAATGGCTTTGTGATTAAAATTTTTGAACTGCACCATTTCAAAACTAAGGTAGTTATCCAAATATTTCATCATTTTTATTGCTGTACTGAATGTGGTGTCATTGCATTTTTACAGAATGTGGAACAGAGTCAGAAGAAATGGTTCACTTCACAGAGGTAAAAGGATAGCAAGCAAAATAAAAAACTAAGTTTATGTAGTGCTTTGGTTTGATGATGATCATACCCTTTGTAATGGCTATTATGAAATGTCTTTATATCACCCCTGAAGATGGGTATGAGCAAGAGGAACTCATCTCAGTTAATATTAGAAGTTTCCAATATCTGTATCAGATTTAGTCACTCGAGGCTACCTAAATGCTCCGTGGAACAAAGCAGACCTCTTTAGAGAGGGTGCTATTTATCTCACCCTGAAGTAGACATCTAAAATCAGTCAAACTAATTGCACCTCTCCAGTGGCTATAGGGGAGTCAAAGGGAGCCACCTCTGATGCTACATATTTGGTCAGATAAAGCTACTCCAGGATTTTGTGGTTTGTTTTTTTTTAAAAAATTATGTTTTTAGTGTCTAAGGTTAGTGCCAAACTGAAGTCTTATATCCTAGAAAACTGAATTATGTTCTTCAGTGTAAGGCACTGAATTTGATGCCTGCATTTTCTACTCCAAATTTGTAACAGTAAATTTAAGACACTAGAGTAGGATAAGATTTTGGAGATAGAGGAAAGTTAATGAGGCCGGGATTTGGTCTATGCTGACATAAGCACATATAGAGCAACAGAAAATTTATTATTCAAGTTCTAACATTATTAATAAGTAATTGAAAATTATCTTAAGTAAAACATCAGTAACTTTAAGCCAAAATGAAAAAGGTTAGAAGGGTCAGTAGTTTCCTTTTAAATAATCTCCTGAGCTAAAATGTATGTTAGCTTAATATTGAATTCTACAGTAATATTAGTATAAATTTCTCTTTCAAAAAAGGAAAACACATTGTCTTGTAATTCACTTGCATACAAGTGGGTTGTCATAATACTATTACAGGCTGAATTTGGAAATTATCTCCTTAGATCAGTGCTAGTAGAAGTCAGACTGTATTATATTGAAATTCTACCAGTTTGTTGAAGAGGTAAAAATGTAGTGCCTTGTATGCTTTGTTCACAAACACTGTTACAATTTATCTTGTAGAAACAGTAAAACCATGCAAGGTGAAATACTTGCAAGAGAAAATTCTTGCAGGGGCTATGCTTAAAGATACTTTGGTAATCAGTAAAGGACAGAGATGATTGATAACAGCTTTTGCTCAATTTTTTCCTCTGATATAATAGTTATTTCTATAATTAGTTATATAATGCCTGAGCATGACCTTGCACTTTGTTAGAGGCATGAGTGGAATGCTGGAGTGTATATTCCAGAGTAATTAAATTCTTGTCACCCACTGCACCACCTTTTCTAGGATAAATGTACAACCACACTTATATATGATGTATATATTGGACTCCAGTGCAGAAAGTGAAGAAACAAATAGTTGATGTCATATTTTGTAACATTACAAAAAGTATTCAGATGCTGTAAAGAAACGTGAAATGAATCCATTGCAGCCTGATTCAGAAATTATTTCTAGCATCCTCAAATAGCTTCAATATTTTACAATTACAAGCTGCTTTCTCATGTAAATAAAGCAACTAAAAAATGCGAGACTCAGAAATACTGAGAAATTCCTGGGTTTGCCTTTATTATAGTTTGTTAACTGCAAATGAGTGAGTTTTGGTTCAATAACTGCTATTCTGGTCTATCAGGAGGAACCACAGCTGTTTATTGCAATGCTTATCATTTCTAGAGACAGAAAAGCCAGGAACTTTCTTCTTCTTGGAGCTTTCTGGAATGTAGGTGCCTGGATTTCATGTACTGGAAATTTCTCCTGCTTATCTTTTGCTAATGGCAGTTTGAAAAATGTGGTAGATGCTAAAATAGCTTCTTCTTATAATAGATACATTATAAGACAAGGTTATAATGAAATAAGCAGAAGCCATTATCTGAATGGCTAGAGATTTGAATTTCTCAAGACAGACATCCATTAGTCTATATGATATTGCTGCTGGGAATGTAGCCTTAATGCCTGCCTAGAGAGCCTGAAACTAAGAAAGACCCTTTAGAAATACACACTTCTCATGAAACTCAAAACCTTTTTGATCCACAAGGGTTATGTACCTTGTTACAATCCTTACTCTGTAATTGCTAATCTACTTTATAATGGCTGTAGAGTACCTGCAAGGCTTTTATTTTTTTTTTTTCTTTCCTAAGAACTCCTCTCGATAAAGAGAATTTCCTTAGAACATTCTTGCAGTCATACTGAGTCTGTCAAACTCTAGTGCAGGGAATCACTTAGTAGGTGGCCCTCACCATTACTGTTTCCCAGCCCTCAGGAAAGCCCCAAGCCCTGTGTAGTCCGTGTATGAACTACTGCAGCTTCTGAAGCTGCTTTTATCTGAGTGCTGTTCAGGCTTCCTTCTTTGCCTTTAAGAGAAAAACTGTTTGTTTCTTGCTTCAGTGGCTGCATATACCAACAGGAGCCTCAAAATATCTCTTGCAGGTTCTGCCTGGTGAGGTTGATCCATGAAAGTACAAAATTAAATGAAGATCAAATGAATATAACACCCAAGTTCAAGAGCATACGAGTAGCTTCCTGACTTCAGCTCACAAATGTTGCTTGATTAATTTTTAAGGCAGTCTTGCTTGGGCATACTGGCTTTTCTAGAAAATTAAATATTCAGGACTGGTGAATCCTCTTATTCTAGCCATTCCATTTTCTCATCTAGCTATGGTTAATGCCTTCTGAGATCTTCCAAATGAAAGCTGTAGGCTGAATGGGCTTCCATGCCATTTCCTCTGGGATTATGAGGAGGGTTTTGCCTTTTTGTCCAATTTGCTGAAGTTAAAGACCAGCATCAACACCTGAGTTTGCTGCTCTTTCTACACCCATACATTGTCAGATATTTATGAAACCTGGGCAGACATGAATGTCTGAACTGTCAGCTGAGATCCTCTTATCTGTTTTGTCTTCTATCTCCCCACTTTCTTCACAACATCATGTATTGCTTTTATAAAAATGCTGGTCTAAAAAGGCTCTGCTTTTTCCCATCTGTGCTATGTATGTGCTCGCCACATTTGCAACATTTTTGTATCTCCTGGGCATTTTCTTGGCTTATTTTCATTTTGACAGTGTATGCAACTGTGTATGTTGTTTTTGCTGTGCTACCCCTTTCAACTCTGTCTGCCTTACTGCCTCAGGTCTGTTTTTTTTGTTGTTTTTTAGTATTTTGGATACCGTCTCATGCAAAAGTGTTGTCATTTGTGATAAGCCTCATTTTGGTAGATAATTTCTTTCAATTGGTAAATTTTAGTTCACTTTGTCAAGGGTTGATTCTAATAATTGTAGCTATTCTTTCTCTGTTTATATTCTTACTGATCCAAATTACAATCTAATTTTTTTTTTAGGAATTTATCTAGCCTCGGCAAATTGCAAGACTGTCTTTTTTAGCTCAGGCATATCATATACCACATCATTTGCAAATTCTCCTTTGACCTTCTTTTAGTACTTTTTTCTTTTTTTTTTTTCCTCCTTGGTTTTGTGTTACTTCCCTATTAATTTCATAGTAATTTTTTTCTCCTTTTGTTGTCTTAAAACTCTCAAGCACATCGCATGCCTCAGAACCAGCCGTTATGGGACACCACGCTCTTCTGATTGCATTCCTTTCTGCTGAGGTTGACTGCTTGCGATTAGAGTCTAGTCTGGGCAAATTTGTGCTACTGTTGTCTTCCAAATTCCCCAGGTTTCAGTGTTGGTGGAAATTTTAACAGCAAAATCCTTCCAATGCTCTTTGACATTTTCCTTGTGAATATGTCTGTTGTGGGGTAGAATCCAGTTACTTACTGGTTTTGGTGGTTCCAAGAAATCTGCCTGATGCTATGGCCTTTGAAGTTGTACCTCTACTGAAGCCAGTTTACTGGCCTTGCATGACACAGGCTGCATCCCTACAGCTAAACTTGCTCATCCTCCTGCAAGAGGGAGCCTTTAAGGATGAGTCTAGTGCTGTCCCCAAAACTGACCAATTTTTGACAGAGGTAATATCAAATCAGGACGCATGCTAACAGTAAAACAGGATGGATAGTCATGGAGCTGTGCTTGAGTCTGTTCCATGACCCTATTTGTTTTACTAGGCTAGAAGTAGTGTCAATAGTGTGTTGAATTTATATATACAGGAAGTTAATCTGTTAAAACGTTCAGTTTCTCAGGAGAAGGAGCTGTTTTACTCTCAGGAGCTGAAATAAGCATTGCCTCCCAAATATCAATCAGTTAGGCATTCCCCAGGACAGAGGGAATCCCATATTCAGATCTCTTTTAAGACTTTTTTGAAGCAAAGGTTTGAGCTTTGATCTCCTATCTCTGAACCCTTAGGCTTGCCGAATCAGTCTGTCTCTCTCTGTAGTCCAATGAATGTTTAATTATTGAGAAGTGGAATAGTGCTTACAGAACACATTATGGTGGACAGTTGCAGTCTTCTAGCTGATAAATAATTATTTCAGTGGACCTAATTTTAACACCCTAATTCTTTGCTGATTTGTCTGAAACCATCTAATTCACTGAGTACTAATGGTGTATAGTAATTGAAAGAAGGAAAACGGTTGTGAACACTGTGTGCTAGGGTAAACTGAAGGTATCTTGCCTTCCAATTTGGCTTGTTTATAAGGAATTCAAAAATAAATGCTTCTGACATGTTTCTCTTTTCTGCATTGCTCTGGAACATCATGTGCCTTTGGCAGTTTGCTGTTCTGGTCTAACTATTTCCATTGCTTTTGCAGCTTTAATCCTTTAAGAAAATTTAATTTTAGCTGGCTTTTTAGATTGTTCATGAAGGCATCCTTTAATTAGTATGAGTGTGAACTGGACTTTCCTGTGCAATTGGGTGATTTATAATTAGCATTCTCAGTTTTTGTTGAGCTGCAGTAGCACTCTACATTCTTTCTATTCAGTTTTGCGTGTGATAGTTTTTCCTTCTGTTCTTTCAAAGTTATTCTCATTTGTGTTCTTCTGGAAAAATGCAGTAATTATACCCTTATGAATCACAACCTCTGCCCTGTTAATTACAATTAAAGCAATCCATACATTATTATATTTAGATTTCTGTATAAATCAAGACAAGAAGAAATAATGTGGTTTTTAGAAGCTGACATAATTTCCTCATTTCCTTCTTCTTTATTATACTGCTTATGTCTGTAAAATTCAAGAATCAGATGGAAACTAGAAATATCCAGTTCATAACCTCCTGTTCAATCTTCGTACTTTTAAATAGGAAAACCTTTTTTTAAAAAAAAAAAAATTGCATGTTTTTTTTTCCTACCATACCTTTAGTTTGTCCTCTATGAAGTATTCTGTGCAGTAATAATATGATGACCTGCTCTTCTGTGTTCCCGAGCTCACATAGTGAACCTTCAGCTATGTAGGGCTAGAAATAAATCTGTGTGCAAATGTGGGAAAAAAACCCCAAAATATCACAACCACAAAACACCTTTCTATTCCTGTTGAGCTAAAGATGGAAAGCTAGTTTGCCTGTTTTTATTGGAAAGTCCTTTTTGTGCAGGGTTGTTCTCTGATTTACAGTTCTTTGTGAATCAGACCTGCTTCAGGAGGTGAAGGAGTTAGTGTTGTTTCCCCTTCTAGCTGTGAGCCTACACCTTTCTCAGAGCTAGGCCAGGGGGAGCAGATGGCCCCGTAGCTCAGTGGCAGCTCCACTCACCTCTCCCTTGCCTTGAGCATTTGAGGCAGTTTTCTTTCCCCTGTTTCTTTCTCCTCCATCTTGCACAATTTGGGATGAGCTGAGTGCAGGAACTGCCCTTCTCTGTTCACGTGGAGAGCAGTGTTGCTGATGGTGGTGTTACCCTGCTTACAAGCTACAGGAAGGTCAAAGAACTTTTCCAAGCGAAGCAAATACAAAGGTGAGGAAAAAGCAGTCTGGAGGAGAGATTTGACAGGAAGATGAAGCATGGGAGTAGTTGCTGTGAAGGCAGTTTTCCTCATCTATGCAGATGGTCTTCCTGCTATCCTGCTAAATGCAATGAAGACTGTGTTTAATTCTTGCTACTAAGACACGTGGCTTCAATACTGATATCCTGCTTTACTGGCTTCTAAATTATGCCTTGCAGATTAGTGGAGGAGCACATTGCAGTATCTTGGAGACCATTATTCTTATGTTTGGGATATTGAGAGCCTAAAGAGTGATCCAGTCCCCCTGGCTACAACTCATTGACTGAGGGATGGACCATAGTTTTCCAACAGCACTGACATTACATTTACTTAAGGCAAAAGTAAAGAATAAATTCTATTGGAAGTATAAAACTAATAAAATAGCTACTGTATTTAGAGGCAAATGCTCAAACATAAACAACTGTCCCTCAACTGGTAGCTATCTGTTCTCGTTTTACTTCATGTAATTAATTCTCTGTTTCCATCAGCTAAAAAGCCCTCAGCATATTTGCACAGTGTCAGCTGGTACTCAGAAATCAACAAGTCTCATCCTGAAGTTGCCTCTGTCCTGAAAAACAATGCTGATTTCATGACAAATATGTTTTTATTTGTCTATTTACTCCCTGGCAATCCAATGAGAGAGCCACCTTTCCCATAAATGTGTGCTATAAATCATAAATTTGACACTTAATCATGATGTGTGTTTTTAACTCACTACCAAGTAGACTTGGTTTGTAATGAGGTTTTAGCCAGATGTGGAGCAACCTCTTTATGAAAAACAAATTCAACACCTAACAGATTTTTTACTAAACTAATTATAGTTTGATGTGGCCTGCTGTGAATAAAAATTTCTCTGAGGTCTGATGGAGTGAGTTTTATATCTCAGTACCAAGTTCTAAACATGCAGATTTAAATTTGCCCTCTGTATTTAATGTATAAAGGAGAAAAAGAACATCAGTTTCCTACTAGCTCACAATAGAGAATCCAGGGTGACAGTCATTAAACATATTTGGCACAGTGGCATTTTTGGGGATACTAAAGATATCTTGCAGGTTCTGAGGAGTGTCACGGTAATCTGGCTGCCAAGGTCAAGAGACTGAATGTGAACTTCTGATTTATAGTCTTCATATGATTGCTAGTCCCAATTTTGTGATGGGAGATCCAGTGGATAAATAGGAGAAATATTAGTTTGGTTTAGTTTTCATTTGTGATATTCATAAGTTTAAATTCAACTTCTGCATTTCTTTAGTGGTAATTGGAGTTGGGGATGCTCATAAGTTAGCTTGTTGATTCTAATTATCCATTTGATTGGACAGCATAAGAGATACTCATATGACAAAAACTAAACATATTCTCATAGTGCCAATTTCATAAATAGGGATGAGTGACTGGAACAAAGGAATTGGGCTGCTGAACATGCTGGCCTGTTCCAGGGCCTGGCTGCATTGCTTCCTTGTCATCTGGGTTCCCCCCTTGCACTGTTGTACAGATCTGTTGCACAGTTCTGAATTCTCTTCCTGCTGTTGGGAGACATATTTAGTATCACTGTGATCACTGTGCAACCAACAGGGTTCCTTCCCTGTTGACCCAAAAGATAGCAAATATATAAACTCAAATTATCTTTCTTTTTTGTTTTTCTCTTGTCCTTTTCCCTGGTGTTCTGAGCTTCTTTATTGCTGGCACAGTCAGAGATAAATTAATTATGTGTAAATATTGTATTACAGTTAGGTTCGGTAAAATAATGATAATATGAACTTTATTAAAAATTTTACTTTATAATCTTCCAAGAAAAAGAGAGGGAAGAAGCAAAAGAAATCCTTTCCTCTCTTCTACAGCACTCAGTAAGGATTTAATAGCAGATGACGTAGTGAGGTCTTATACAACTAACGCTTAATTGCATTTACAAAATGTACTACAGCATATCTGCTAGATTACTGAGCTATAACTTGTTAAATAAATGCAGCATAGTTTGTGATAGTCATGTTTTAATGGAGTTTATTCCTTTCTAATTTGCAAAATCTAATCATTCATAAGAAGTTTCCTTGGTACTGATGTCAAGTAGCTTCTTTCTACGGCATTGGATAAATTAATTTTATTTATGTAAAGGATTACCTAACAGATGCTGGTGAACACAGCATCTGAATGTCTTGGAAACAGTTTGGGTTTAGTTACACAATGGATTATCATGGTGGAGAAGTGTGTGGAGCACCAAGTGGGGTCAGAAGCAGTGGCACCAGGCTTTGGGTTTGGGATGATGGGGTCTCAGCGTAGCAATGTCATGGGTGCTATATGCATATCCTCACTGTGTGAAACTTGGCAAGTCTGTACTTAATATCAAAACCCATTAGCTTCTATCCTCATTACTTCATCATGATTAAGCATAGATAATGAGTCAGTTCTTTAGCTACATAACCTTCCCATTAGAGATTTCTTGGGATGGTGGTATTTACATGGTCAGAAACTAAGGCTAGTGATCCATCTAACATTTAAATGACATCAAGTGTGCAACTGCAGTGCCTGGAGGCACTGTATGGCTCTACTTAAACAGATATGGCCAAAGCCTCTGAAACCTTGAAAGGTAACTTCACCTCTGTGATAGAAATTACATTAATCCTCTTTATTACTCACTTGATTGACTGTCACACCTAGAGATGATCCCAGCCTCAGAGAAATATTACCTTTTTTTTGGTAAAATGTAAAGATAGGTTTGACAGTAGGGGTATCTTTTAGTTTTGCAGTAGTAAACATTTAAATAAAAGCAAAGATATAAATCCTGATCTTGGTGAATCTCATTTTATAGCATCCAAACTATTCTGTTGCTGCTGGCTGAATCCCACAGTTCAACCAGCAGAGTTAGAGCTGCAAAATAGGCTGTTCAGTTGAATTAAACAAGAGCTTTATGCAGACTTATTGTGCTTCAGAATGAAGTCTGTAGAAAGCTTGTTGCAGAAATGCGATCTTCCAAATGCTTTTTACTGTCCCTTTTGATGCTCTTAAATACAGAAGATGTCATCTTGAGAGAAGAAATGTGCTTGGCAAGGAGTGATGTTAGATATATGAAAAATTAATTTGTGTTATGGCACTGTATTCCCCTCGGAACATTAATACAAGGAAGTGCAAGCTATTTTGTTAAATCATGGATTCTAGTCTGGAATCTTTCAGATCCCCCAGGATGTTGTATTTTTAGCACTGCAAAGTTGTTTTTCACGCTGTCACATCTCACCTGCAAATAGTGTATGAGAAACAGTGAAAAATAATTTACCCGTAACTAGTGTTGAGTGTAAGCTGCAATCGCTTATATCAGCAATACCCTTTAAGATTAAATTTTAGTTCAGTCCAAACTGCTGTATTTATTTGCTGAGGGTTGCTGATATAATGTGTTTTGGTTAATCATGTAATCTAAGATGAAAAATTAATTTGCAGCGTATTTGTGACGAATACTTCTTCAAAGTAATCGAAATCGAAAATAAAAATAAATCACCAAAACCCAGCAGATGATATACCTGTTGGCACATGCATTTGTTCAGTCATGGATAGCCAGGCTGACGTTTCCGTGCAAATGTTTCACAGTTGGAAGTTTTGGTCCCTGTCAGGAGATGCCCACACTCTATATACACTTTGGGTCCTCAGGCAGAGAAAGAGTCCAGGTGTCTAAAAATCTCAAGAGCTAACTCATAAAAAGTACTTGAGGGACATCAGGACCTGCTGTTTTGTGTTATGACTGACTTTTATGTTATGTAGCCCCCAGCTTTTCAGCGATCCCATAGCTGTTACACAATTTTGGTTTTTTTAAGACTTCCATGTGCTAAATAACTGAGAGCTAAACTGAAACTTGTGTATAAACACAAATCATATTTTGTAGACTATATAGGTGAGTTCTCTGCTTTTCTCTCAGTGCTTTATGAATTCTGATTTTATTTCTTTAATCTTGGCCAATTTACTGCCCTGGTAGACTGAGTCAGATGTTCAATATTATTATTATTCATGTCTCAAGGGTATAAGTCTTACTTCCATTTCATATCAGTGAGATAAGCAAATTGCAAAAAATATTTGCATTGCCAAAAGAATTAGATAAATTGTTGAACGGTATATGTAAGTACAAAATGAAATTTAAAAAAAAATCTGTAACATTGATTTTATAGTTTTTTCCGTTTACCTTGTGATTTTAAGTAGGGTGAAAGACATGACAGAAAAAGCAGAATAACTCTCCCACAGTTCTTTTTTTTTGGATGGTCACTGAGATCAGACATCAGGGAATAACTGGTGAAAAGCTAGTGCAAGGCTGGTCTTGCATCTAGTGTCCCTTCCACATGGAGTGAATCACTTAATGTAGAATCTCCTGTCACTTCTCATTTCTCGTCTAGCAGAAGAGCCAGGCACCTCTGAGCAGTGAACCACAACAGCAGAAACACTTTATCTACCTTTCACTCAGACACCATCAGTGGTCCTTCAGCCGTCTTTACAGACAGATGCTGTAAAGCCTGCTCTTCTGGGAGCACCCTGTCCCTACAGACATGCCTTTAGCCTTCTCCCTTTCATCTGGACAGCAAATATATTTAAATCCACCGGTTGGGAAGCAAGCTCCTGAGTGGATCCCAATCCACCCAGTCCTGGGTATTATTTTCTTAGAGGTAGGCCAGTTACTCTTCCAGGGCTTTAAAAGATCCAGATGTTACATTGGGCACTGAATTGGGTGGCAAGGAGACAGTGTCTGCTCTGCAGAAAGATGCTTAACACAGCTAAGCAGTTTCATGGTTGCATATCTTAACTGACTTGTATGAAGTTATTTTTGATTTGCACTGTTACAAGGGAACAATTTCTTTTTGTGGAATGGTTATCTTATTAATTTGTTCCACTTCTGAAATTGCAGGTTGTCCTGGGAGAAATTCTTTTGTAAGTCAATATCACAATATTTTCAGTACCTCTCTAGAAGTCCCAAACCTATCATCATCCTGCAAAAAATTAACATCTGTAAGTAATTTGTTGTATGTGAGTGCTTGCTTTGAATTCCCCATGTTCACTTAGTTGAAAAAAAACATTGACTGCAGAAGAGTTTGCTGGTCCCAGTCTTTTATTCTGTATATTAGATACCTTCTCACACAGAATCACGGAATTGCTGAGGCTGGAAGGTATCACTGGAGGTCATCTAGTCCAGCTCCATGCTCAAGCAGGGTCACTGGAGCATGCTGCTCATTAGGGTTTTGAATATCTCCAGGAGGAAGACTCCACGACTTCTCTGGGCAACTCGTGCCAGCATTTGACAATACTCACGGTAAAAAGATTTTTGCTTATGATTAAATGGAATTTCCTGCATTTAAATTTGTGCCCATTGCCTCTTGTCCACTCTGCTCTTTGAAGTCATTATGGCATGGCAGCAGGCATCCATTTCATTTGCAGCATTCTATGAAGTCATAAATGCAAGATTAGACAGGCAGTAACTCAATTTTTTTTTGTGCTTTCTGAGGTTCTAACCACAGTTTGGCTATGTCATATCTGTAGCTGAAGGCCAGGGTGTTTATTGAGCTAGGAATGATTTTACTGACATAAGAAGTGCCACTAAGGTGTGGTTATTTTTCCCAGCACTTCAGTCCCTCTTTGTCTCTTTCAAATTCCCAGAATTACAATACTTTAAAGCTTCCTCTTAGTATGACAACGTGTTTTTAAGGCAGTTGTATTTAAACTGCTCATGATTCAAAAAAATGCACTGCAAAGACAGAATGGGAAACGGAGAGTGTGATACTGAGAAGAGCTCTGTACGCAGCTGTTCTGTGAAGAATTGACCAATGGTGAAAAAGAAACTAGACAAAAATCTTGAATAAATGGATTATGCCAAGAATTAGTATTTTTATAGTAAGAGGCGTATTAGAATAAAACAATAGAAATTTGGTTTTAGAATATTTCATTTATGAACTTTTCTTTTGAAATTCAGACCTTTCCTTGGGAAATTATAAGAAAGTACTTATTTTTCTTGTTATAGGAAGATTCTATAAGGGAAGCAACCTCTCTAGTTGCACTTGCACTTGTACATGATACAAGTCCACTTATGGTGATGATCTTTCTTACTCCTTGGGTAAATTGGTTAAAGAGAAATAGATTTGATGTTTTTTTTACTGTTTTACTAAAAATGATCCTCTTACATATTACTTTTCATGAGATTGTGTCTTCTTCTTCTCTGCCCTTAATCTTTCCAAAGGAAGAACCACGTTTACTTTTAAAATAGTGTGGCTGATGCATCCTGAGGACGACTGTTAAGGAATCAGCTGGAGCACAGATATAGATTATAGGAAGTAATCGTTACAGTTGTGCCAGTGTAATTTTTGGTTAAGTTGCTTCATTTTGACAGCAAATATTCCAAAGGCTTCTTTTTCGAACAGCAAAATAATAAATAGTGAGTGAAAGTGAAAAAAAGAAAAAAAATATTTCTAAATGACTATAGTTTTATTACAAATCTAACAACAAACTGGTTGAATGAGCAACACCCTCCTCAATAAATATTTTTAAAAATAAATAAATTCACCAAGTTAAATCAAGTTTATCTTGATTTATGTGATTTTATAGTTGTGAGAAATCTGATACATCAGAGATTTGTGAATATTGTTCTAACCTGTGAAAATTCTGAATTTGAAGGTGAGTCCTCATTCCGTTACTTGAGCCACAATTGGCTGTTTCTCCTATTTTCAAGAAGGGATCAATTTTGTTAATAATGATGCTCACTCATAAAGAAGCTGGTACTGACTTTACAGATACCCAGACAGGCTGAAGTCACACACTGAACATTTTTGACCTTTTCCTTAATTTAATTGCAATGTAGAAACAAGTACATGGGAATGTGATAGTGAGTCAGTACCCTTCCTTTTATTGAAATATGTATATGAATTTATAGCTTGGGATGCACTAACGCCTCTTACTGTTAGTCATTTCTAGTTCCAAATGTCCTTCAGTGTTGTAGTCTCCACTTGTTATCACTGAGGTCAGTTTTAAAAAAAACAATTAACAGCAAAGGTAATTTTTAGTGATAATAAATATTAACAAATACTTCCATCGTACATTAAAATGTCAACCAAAGTTACATAAGTCAAGTAGAAATTTGGATGCTTAAGTTATTTCCATTACCAGAGGGAACTGAGGATAAATCACGTAGCACTGATGGAGTCTTGAAGTTGTATAAAGTTGTATAAAATCCTTATTCCCTGGATGTGATAGAAAGTGAGCATCAGGAAGCAGTCCTCTCTAATAGTTAAATATTCTCCCTTTCCCCTTTGTCCTGGTTCCCCAGGCACAGACCCATGGGCCAGCCATGCAGGCAGGCCATGAGTAGCCCCAAGTCAGCTGGGAGGTCCAATCAAGGCAGCTGACTCACAGGTGTATCGCATACCACTTCATCATGCTCATTATAAAAGGAGGGAGCTCAGTGAGGGTGAAGTTCCTTTTCCTGGGGCTCTTCTCTCTTGGCCTTCTGCTGCTGATTGTAAGGACCAGGGTGCTTTGTGCTAGTGATTGCATTCCTTTTGTTAGTTCATTAAATCTGGTTCTACTTTAACACACGGGGCTTCTCCCTATTTTCCTGATTCTTCTCAATTGGGGAGGGGTCATCGAGTGGTAGAACAACTGCTACAGTTTAGCCCTGGTTACTGGCTAAACATGGATGCCCTTTTCTTAATGTTCCGGTGCTTGTCAAGGTTGCATCTGGTCTCTACCACAACTGCACCCCTCAGCATTTTGGTCTCTCTACTGACGGACCTCAAGACCTTCAGAAAATTAAATGTAACCTTTCATATTTAATGTAGAAGTAACTGCTGTTTCAGCCTTCTAATTGGGCAGAACAGTTGAAGTTACATAAGGGACAGCAGTGTTGTGTCCCTCCAGTCCCCCCTGTATTTACTGAGCAACCCAGAGTAATTCCCAATCAGTGTTTGGGAAAACCATTGGTTCTGATTTTGTTAGGATGGTGTTTCAATCTTTGTGAGACTAAGGTGCTCACATGTGGCCCTGCTCCTGTGTGTGAGTGTGCATCCCCAGAATTTGAACTTGGCAGCAGCTTGGCACTAATTCTGGTAGGAGCGGGACTGGTGAAGTGCTTACAGAGTGACTGCTATTACCCTTCATTCTGATGTTTAGACTCTGCATGCTGCAGGGAAGTGTCATGGGAGTTCAGTAAAGGAAACACTCACCTCTTCTGTGTCTGTGCTAAAATAATCAGTAATCCATCATCTCAGTGTGTTGCTTTCTTCTTCTGGCCCTAAAGTAATGTGTTGCAGAAAAATTACTGTAAATTCTGGGATCTCTGCTGTGCTGCATCCCCTCCAGAATGTTCTAGGTTGCAGTGAAAAATATTTTTTTCCTTTCCAAAACTCATTAAAAAATCATGTCAGTATTTCTCTTATTTTAGTACCTAAGAATTTATTTTGCTTGCTGAAAAATGCAGTAAGAGGGACACTGCTAGAAGATGTTTAGTGCAGGAAGAAGCATGCCATGATTAAGTAAGATGAAAAGCTATATGAACAAGAGAGAGAAGTGTCACTCTTTTCTTGTATCTTTTCTTCACATTTTCCTACCAGCCATTTTCAGGAGGCACATATTTTGCTGAGTGGTCATAAGAAGTTAATAGGTCAGCCAAGTGAGGCAGTGCCAAATTGCAATATGTATTAGGTGGAAAATCAAGAAACTCAGGTTTCATGTGCTTAAAATGGGCACCAAAATAGTTACTAAAAGTACAATGGAGGTTAAATATTTTTAAAGGCAGATCAGGAAAATGGTCCATTTTGTAATGAGTAGGATGAGCATTTTCAATATAGTTTTGGCACAATTGATTCTGATCCACAGTTCTGTGTCCACGATGTTCCCATCAGTTGCTAAAATAGGAAAACAATCAAATTACACTATGTCAGAAAATTGATAAGTAATTAGAATTTACTTGAGCAGATGATGATACACAAAATTTCTCACTGATTATGAGAGCATAATATATATTATAATATATATTATATTGGAGCACCAAGATCAAGCCAGAAGTATCCAACAGGTGAATCATTTATATGAAACTACTTTGAAATCATTGTGTTATGTGATAGAAGCATGATTCTAGTAAAAATTCTTGTCTGTAGTTATTGTAAACTGGGTGAGTTTTATTTCAAGTTTTAATTAACAAGGAAGTGCATAATTGGAATCTTGAGGACACTGGAAGTCTTTATCAATAAAATGTATTAATCAGACATTTTTTTCCACTGAGAAAACAAAATTACAAAGAATTGTTTCTATATTTTGACTACAATATTTAACTTAAAATCTGTTTCAGATATATTCTAGCATCTCTTTTGCTACAATGTTTGATTTAATGTTTGTATCTATGAAAATTTGCTTTGCTATATATAAAATATGGCTGTAAACTCTGCTTATTTGTGGATATGTTCTGTCTTCAGACTTTGTGAATATACATTAAAATATAAACTTCATTATGTTTTCATAATGTTGTTTTTAGTTCTGCCTGTGAGGTATACTAGACCCTATCATTTTATATCATTTGTAATACTGTAGCAGCCATCTGTAAAATACCTTTTTCCTCCAAATAGCTGAAAATCAATAATAACCAGATTACATGATAAATCAAAAAATATGGCTAATTGTTACTAAGGAAGTAGGGAAAGAGCAATCAGAAATACCATATGGAGGACATGTAAACTATACCTGAAAAGTCTGCTTTCAGTTTTTACCCCAGTAACTGCTATGATCCAGTAGAGAAAGCAGTTTGATCACTGGTACATGGCAATTTGTAATCATTAGGCATTCAGTGTAATTAAAAATCACTTCTATTTGTCAGATGCTATGACTGCAGAAAAAGGTATCTGTTTTTGTTGTTGTTTCATTTTCATCCCATATTTGTTACTTAAAATGCTGTTCTTCATCTTTTACTGATTAGTTAATGTGTGCAAAGCAATTTGAAAATGAACAGCACTAAGTGCTTAGACAAATATTGAGAAGAAAATTTAATTAGATTTTTGACTTCCATTTCTGTGAGGAACATTTTTCAGCCAAAAGTCAAAGCTGGTGTTCAGCCTTCCACTGACCTTTGTGCATTTGGCATTAATGGTGAAAACACCAGTGGTTTCTTCTTTTTCTCAGTTATTTCTCCAAACTGATGTCTTGTAACAGGATAGGTCAGTGCTGAACTGTATCAGAGGAGCCTGAATAGTAGACTTGTTCATTGCAATGCTAATCCAAAAGTGAAATATTTTTATTCCCACTTTTTCCACTAATTTATGCTAAGTTCTGAGCCAGGTCAGTTCGCCCAGGTCTGTGCCCAGCATTCTTTAAATCTGAGAAGTGGTCACTGATGCTGTTCTTCTGTTATAAAATTCTGATCTAAGAGAGATGTTCTGTAAAACTTTGCAATTTATTGTTGTGTGTATGGATTTGTGATAAAGTACCATTTCTCCTTTTTACCCACCTTGTGACTAGTAATATTAAAAAGGAAGAAAACAGCTGGGAACATTTTTCCAACTGAGTGTTCTGGGAAATTTATTTCAGAGAGCTTTTAATTTTGAACACTTTTTTGCTTTTATTACTCAAATTTACTGATTCTCATTAGACATTAAAATGCAGTGTTATGAGTTGTTTGGGGTTTTTTGTGTGGTTATTTGTTAGGGTTTTTTAATACTTTCTGCCTCTGTGTACTGTGAAAACAGCAGGGAGCATGCCAGTTTCTGCAGAACCAACCAACCAGTTGGGTGCATCATTTCCCTCTGGTAATGGTGCAGAGGATGAGATTCAGTTCAATGTCCAGATTCAGTTGTGCAGTGTTAGATGTCTGTAGTTTAGGAGTTCATATAAAAATAGATCTTTGTTTCACATATACTTTAAAAAGACCTCTTAGTTCTTGTTATAGTCAGTACAGATCTAGTTAACACAGGTCAGCAAATTTTGGAAAGCACTTCAACCCGTTCTAGGGTAGACACCTAACATCCTATCAATTTGCTCTCCAGCCTCCACTGGTGAGAATGTCACAGCAAAGGCATCTTGTGCTATTAGAGGTTCTTTAGGGATCCAAATTATCTGCAAATAATTGGGCTGACAGAAGTGACTCAGAATTGCAGAATACCTTCAGCTGTCTGAGACAGTGTGGGTAAGCCAGGCAGGTTATCCCACAGCAGAAATCCAGTGTCTTATCCCTTCTCTAACTCTCTAGTTCTTCCATTTGTTAGACTGAACCATATGAGGGATAAACTTTGGATACATGATAGTCCTGTAGACCTGAACAGATTTGACTGTCCTAGAAGACTTACTGCTGGGAGCTGTGACCTGTGAACACAATGTCACAAATCAGCCTCTTTAAAGATATACATTACCTCAACAGAAAACATGCAGCATAAGTAAATGTGTATTAATACAACAGTCTGTACATATAGTCTTACCTACAACTCTTGTTTGCCTGGTTAATCCACAGCTCTCAGTTTCCCTTGATCTCCCATAGAGGTTACAAGTTGGTGTCTCTCCTAGCAGTGCCAGACAGACAACCTTGTGTGGTCAGGGAGATTTCTGTGGAACTGATACTTGCACAGTACTTCTTAGTATCAGCTGTCGAGGGCTATCAGAAATGTTTGTCAGCTTTCTGTGGGGAATTAGTGTCTTATCACCTCCATGTGGCAAAGAACATAAAAGAAAACAAGCAAAGTGGCAGCATATATTTAACCATAAGATATTACAGGTACCTTTCCAACACATTGTGATGAAAGACATGAAACTTCTGAATTTTGCAGATATGGGACACCATTCATTTCTCTTCTGCAGCCTAGAACACAGACATTTTATAGTTGTAAATCTGCTAGTTTTACAGATTTACAACTAATTTACAGCTTTTTTTTTACTTAAAAAAAAAAAAAAAGAAAAAAGGTAACCATTAGCTATCTGTTCCAAATGTCTTTTTTTTTTTTTATTGTTCTATATAGAACATTGAGAAAAAGATGTAAAGCTGAGTGCTTTGATGAATAAACTGGCTGCTGCCCAATAGGCTAGTGATGATGAGTTTCTGTGTGTGTACCTATAGCATTTTTCCCGGGTGTCCTGCATTCTATATAGAAGGATGCCCGTAAATTTCCTTATTTTGCTTATTAATGAAACAAAACAAAAATGAATAATGGGAAAATAAATGGTCATGTTCATGTCTGTGATTCATAATGTGGAGCAGCATGATATTATCACCATCCTTCTTGGAAAATGATTGTAAGCCAAACTATGAGCAAGCAGAAATAAAGAAACCATATGGGGCAGGTCCTGGGGTCTCAGACAGGCAGACAGCAGCGGTGCCTTAGATGGTGCACTTTTGTGCAGAAGAACAGTTGCAGGCAGTGATTCCCTCCACCTAAGTGCTCTCGGCTATAAAGGATGAAGCACTGCTCAGCTTCAGAGCTCTGAACCAAGGCTTCATAGAATCATAGAATCACTATGGTTGGAAAGGACCTCTAGGATCATCAAGTCCAACCTTTATCCCATCACCTCCCTAACCACTTCCAGTCTGAATCTAGAGACGCTTTGGTCAGTACACAGAAGTCCGTGTTGGGAAATGTCTTGTTAAGAGGTCTTTGATCACATATGTTTTCCCTTCCTTTCATGGTATGTGCTGTGTTTAAATTTGACGTGGAGATGTAAGGTGATTGACAGGCCATGTTGAGAGGTGAAAGTATTAGTGTAAAAAGCCTGAGAGCCATTGGTATACATAACACAATGTTGTTCATTCATACACCACTGGACATGAATAGTTTCCCATTTTAAAAAAAGTGTTCCAAAATCTGCTGCAGCTTTTTCTATACATCAGCCAAGATGATTTGCCAAATGCACATGAAGAGTAAACCCAGAATAAAATCAGAACATTGTTGATTTCAGTTCAGCCACAACATAAAAGCTGTTAAGCAGATGGATCCCTATTTTTTACTTTCTTATAGTCCTTTATTGTTATCCTGAAATACGCGATTCTATTATTCAGACTAACACCTTTTATTTATGCTGCTTTAAACTTGGATTCCAAAATGTGTTTAATATTTCATCTTTTTGGTTATATAAGGAAAATGTTTTTTTTGTTTCTCTGCAATAGCTTTTATGAATGCATATGCAAAAGCTTTCCTAAAATCCATATTAGAGTAATTATGTATTGTTTTCTCTTTAAGTGCACCCTGTTTATCTCATAGCTGCTCTCACTTTTGCCTTTCCCTCCCAGAGGTTTAGGAGTGCTTGGAGTTAGCAACGAATCTTGTGTTTATTTCATTAGGAAGTACTTAAGCAGATTTGAGGAATCTGTTCAATTCATAAACTTTCAAAAAATCCTGACCAGATTAGGCTTCCCAAATGTTCAGCTGGCTCCCTCACCGGAAAGGTACTCTCAATCTGGCAGTCAGTCCAAACTTCATCACCCAAGAGAAGAATATCCTTTATAAAAATTTGGTGAGCCAGGAATGGCATAGGGAAGTTGCCACTTTATAAATTTTATTTATTCTTATTGCAGTTTACCAGAACATCACGTTGCGTTCCAATTAGTTGGTATTTGCCAGTTCCTGCAGTTTTCATAAGCACACAAATACAAAATGTAGATTTGTTTTCTTGTTCCTCTTTGTTTTCCTTTATCGTTTTCTGGTGGTAATGTATTTACCATGTAACTCAAACCCTTCATTTCAATACATGCTACTTACATATATTTTTTCTACAACTTATCCCAAGTGGAAAAAAGCATGTTCCAGCCTCCATTTCTGCATGTACTTAAGGCAGTGAGTGAATGCATTTCAATGAGATTAAGACAGATAAAATATATTAATGCTACCTAGGTAACTTACATGTCATTTTCCAAAGTTACCTAGAAACTTGGAGTCTAAGACTCAGATTTATAAGTTTTTAAGTTGCTTCTGAAACATCTTTCTGAGTACTTTTTGCCCTGCTTAATACAGACTGATTTATTTAGGCTTCACAGTCTTCAAATTTACTATTTTTACCCATGCAAGTCTTTCAGTTAATCTCTTCACTCTATTGTGTTATTTTGCAGTAAGGACAGGCTTTGTATGGTAAACACAGTGGACTTGCCAAAGAATATCAATATTATCTATTATCACAGATACTGACTTTCTCCAGTTACTGTGATTTTAGTTTGTTTTGGTTTTCACATTGCTTTCTGCACTTTTTCTCATGAATTTATAGAAGTTGAACTATTTTCTTACCACAAACAGGTCAAATAGTAGAAAATGCAGAATGTTTACTTGGTAGGATGTTGTGAGATAACCCATCAGCCAGGCTGCTGAATCATACATTCAACTCTGACTATCAATTTCAGTTCATATTTTTAGCTTTCCATTTGCAAGTACTGAATGTAATATAGTTCTCTCTTCATTTTTTTCTGTTTATTACATTCTGGAAAATTCCTGTTATTGCATTAGATGAATTAAGATTAACCAGAAAAAAATTGATGTTTATAGGGTTGAGTGTTGTTTTGGACATGGACCATATGACATTACAACAGGTAGTTATAAAACAGAACATAAATCCAACCTGGATATCTATGTAGTAAGTAACATTTAGTAAGCTCCTCTCTAATATGCATTTTACTGAAACCAACATGCTGGGCAATGTAGCATGTGTGATGAAAGGGTACATAAAGTACTGAACGTAGAAAAGTATATACATTACATGGAAAAGTAATTCAAGTATGTAATACAAGAATGATGCTGAAAACTGAATAATCGATTTTATCTGATGCAGAAGGTATTCTATTGTGTTGAAATTCTTCAAGCAAAGAGATGATCTCTCATTTCTTGGATGCTTATCATGATGAGGTGTACTGGGATGGGGAAAGGAAATTGATATGGACGCTATTTATATCAAAGAATAAATGTATTGTAAAACCTGAAGCTCACACAGTCTTTGATATGAACTAGGGAAACTAGAGATGAAGATGATTTAGTCCCTGAATCCTGTCACAGTTCAAATGTCTTTGATTTGGTATTCAGATTATTAGTACTTTCCTTTCACGCTCAGATTTCATTCAACCTTGTCAAAGATGGGATTTTCACAGAAGTTCCTAACAGTTTGCAAATTACCTCTGTGTTATGATCACCCATAGGAATACATTTCCGATAAGGTACATGTGATGGGACTTTCAAGAGAAGCTGTGGTAGGGACTGTCATTATGAAGGAAGTTCAGCCCATGAGACTAGCTGATAGAGGTGGGGAAGGAGGCATCTGAATTCATTAGAATTCATCCAAGAGACTGCATTAGATGTGTGACATTTCAGTGTCAAATTAAAAATAAAGCTGTTGACATAGTGGAATAAAAATAATAAAAAAAATATGTTTTGTGAAAAGTTAAAATTATATCGATTTCCACAATATGGGATGAAGAGAGGGAATATAATTTCAAGTGGCATGATACTGAAATTATCACCCTTAACTCCTACCGAGTCAGACAGGCTCAAAAAATACTCAAAAAGTAATATGAAATAAAATAGTTAATTTGAGTGGACAGAAATAAAATAATTTAACTTGGAAAAAACATTTAATTTTTCTTTTCATAATAAAGCAGTATTGTTGAAAAATCTCCTTGCATAAAACTTTGATTTTTAGAGGACAGTACTTGCCTGGTTTTAATTTTTTTCCTAGTTCTGTTGATTGCTACATTTATATTTTCTGAGACTTCCTAGGATAACAGCTGCAGGATTTTCTTGTTGACAAAAACATGAGGAATATTGTATTAAAAGGGGAAAAAAAAGAGAGACATTTTATATTATTCTCTCTTTGGTTTTGGATACAATCCTGAGAAGTTAAAATTTGTTCTGCAGCTGGGAAAAGGCTTTTGAGATAGATGCAGATTTAAAAATCACTGTTCTATTCTCTAATCAACTATGAATTTACTTTTGTTGTTTTTATATTTTGATTCATATGCATTGGAACCATATTAGTTGAATAACCACTGAGGCCAGTGAAATGAAATGAACCATACTGAATGCTTGGAATTTAATTATCTTAAATGCTTTATGTTTATGCGCAGTAGTTTGGCACAAATTTGATTATATAAATAGTAAATTGTTCAGGTAAAGCACTGTTAACAATTGAATAATGGCATAAATCAGTGAGATTTTGAAATAATTTAACCAGTCACTGAAGAAGCAAAGAAAGTTTTGGTGATACTCAACTTCAGACAAAAGGTAAAACCAAAAAAAATATAAGAAAAAAATGTAAACTTGGAAAGTTCTAGAACTAAATGCATTTGAATGTCACATTAGTTTAAGTTTTCCAGCAGAATCACAAAAAATCAATTTGATTTTTTTTTAGACTGAATTTTTGTATGGCTTGCTTGATTCTTTGAGTCAGAACTGCAATACAAGCTCTGGTACTGTCTTTTCAATCAGAGAAGGCACTTTGCTAGTGGAGACACTACTATGAGCACGCCTGCTGCAAACCCACTTTGATCAAATCAATTGTGGTATGAATGGAGAGAAAGAGGTACTTTTAAGATGTGTTAGTCTGACCCTCTCTGTGTGCCTCTTTTCCAGTGATAAAAATTGTGACCTAGAAATGCCTATTTTTCTCCACTGGCTGTGAAGAAAAGCTGTCTGAATCCAGTGCAGTTCTTGTAAATGTCCTGTTTCAAGTACTGAACTGTTAAACAAGGGAAGGGGTTTCTATATGATGGCCAGGTTGTTTCTAGTGATTTAAGTGACATTTGTTCACAGTTGCTCATTACTATCCAATACCCACCCTTGAATTGTACTAGCCCAACTATTGGTGCAGCCATGAGATGACCTGAAAAATTTCCTCAATCCTACTGAAAATTAAGCCTGGGGAATACGTGTGGTTTGCTATATTAGTTCCTGAGTCAAGTTCATGTTTGTTTTCAGAAACTTTTGAGTAAATGGATGAGAAAGCAAGAGGCTTCTTGGACTGGCAGTTTTGCCAGAGGAAAACAAGTGAAACCAACAGCCCGTGATCAAGAGGGTTGTAATTATGCAGTCTTGGTGGGGAAGGAGTAGTGGGGAATAAGCAGCCATCAGACTTTTTATAAGTCACAAAAATGGTGAGACATGGAATTGCAGACCTTTGCAATTAAGTTATGTTATGTTGTGTTGTTATTAATACTAACTGGGAAATCCTTTCACTGTTTATTGAGCAGTCTGTGGCACATTAATTTGCATTGTCCCTTCTACAAGTATGGTAAACAGAGGCTTCATCACATTACTTTAAAAAAAAACAAGAAAACCCCTGAGCTGATCTTCAGTGTGAATAAGGCTAGACTAGGCTGGAGACTATTAGGTAACAATGAATATTTTCATTTAGTAGGTCATGATGAACTGTTTGATGAGAGTACTTACAGAACCATCCAAAATAATCTTTGACCTGTATGCAATGATTTTGAGACTCCATGGAGGACAGAAAAAGTCCCACAGGACTGAAGAAGCAGCAGCATAATTTATAGCCTGGGATACTTTGAATGAGATCCCAGTATTTTCAGTACTGATGTTGATAGAAAGGGTACAGGTATGAAACTGAAGATGAAGTAAGGCTAAGAACAATTGCAAATACTGTGAAGAACAGGTTTAGAATTTCAGTACAGCTAGAAATGGGATGACGTCTAAAACTGATACAATAAATCCAGTGAAGGCAAAACCAGAACTCTACTTTGTAGTAGGAAGAGATATAACAAATACATTTAAAAAAAAAAAAAAATAAAATTGCTGTGCATTAGTAAGGCTGAAAAAAATCTGAAGGTTATAATGCATCGTGAATTCCAGATAAATTAACAGTATGATGTGGTTTTAAAGGAGATGAATCTCCTTTTTAAGGGAGATAAAACTCTTTGCTAAATTAGCAGAGACACTCTGTAAGAAGGCTATTATTTCATCTGCATTAAGATCCAGCTCGATATTTGTATCCCTCTTTTGAGCACCACTGCTTAAGAAAGGTTTGGACCATTGCAAGACAGTGCAGTTGTGAGTAACAAGTCTGACCTATGAAAAAAAGCTGAAAATAGTTAGACTTCATTGCTCTAAAACAGAAAAGATTGTTGTGAGACATAAGAGCTGTTCTGTTGTCCAAGATGTAGAAGACCGTTCTAGAGATCTGCAGTCTGTTGCCACAGGAAAGGGTAATAAGGGACCCAATAGATTTTCTAATTCAAACATTAGGAGAAATTTTCAGCCAGCTACAAGGATATTCAAATAGTTGGAAAACAGTTTGGAAACCTCTCAAATTTCCTTAGCTAAATATTTTAACAATCTCTTTTAAGGAGAGGATAGGGGATTGGATTTGGCTTAAGGAGTTTTGCATCCTGCCTTATACTGTGGTTCTGTGATAGGGGATGCTGCTTCTGTGAAGCATGACTTGAGTTTAAAGATCTTCTGAAGAAGCTCTGAGTTGACAGCAGTGCCCAGATTATGAGTTTGAATTAGAACTAGGATGCTGGTGTTGCTCAGAATTATTCAAAAAGTGTTGACAGAGTTTGTGGCAGAGGGGGAAAATTAAATTATGGATGTGATTAGGCAATGACTGAATATCCTCAACATTATGTCACAGAGAAAGTCCAGGGTCTTTAGATTAAAGATGGTATGAACAGCACAATCAGTACAAAACGTTAAATGCAGGGCTTGAAGAACTGCTGTAAAATGCTTCAGTGGTAAAGGTTATGAATGGATCCACTGTAGTTTCCACACCTATCTGCAGATTTTCAGCTAAAACGCTAAAAGACCCAAGCAGCAAACAACATAGCGTTCTAAAGCATTTTATCTGATAGTACTGTGAGTACATCTGATAAAATCACTGAAACCACATGTAACTTTCAACAATAAATTTGACAGCAAATTATTTGAAATAAACAAGAAAACACAAACCATGGCAGTTTCAGAATGTGAACAATTCATTTGTGATATAATCAAGTATCTTGGTTTAGACTGTAATAGAAACCCAACTCTTTTCTTTGTTCATAGCTCCCCTGATATCTTACATACTGTAGAATCAAAGGAAAAACTGGAACAGATTTATACAGCTGTGGAAAATAGCACAAGTGGCATTCAGAGCTTCATCACTTTCTTCTTCAAAATGGAATAAGAAAAACTTAGACCTTGCTTCTTCTGAATGCTGGGGCAGTTTCAGATCTGACAAAGTCACAGAGGTTTCAAAAGCATTAAGAGAGGGCTCCATATCATAGAAATCACTTGGGAAAATTATTTTTAAAAGCTGCAACTTCAAGAAAAGCTTTTCTGAGCTCACATTTCCTTAGCTACAAAGGCAAATTGGCCTCATGCCATTGTACTTCAATAAATATATACAAGAATCTTTAATGTTATGTGTAATTTATATTTCCTATTGTGGCTAAGAAAATAATAATGCTGTGTGTTGATGTGTGTGTATATATGTATATTGTGTATTTATATGTATTTGTGCGTCTTTACATAGATTTATGTGGTATACACAATGAGATGTTCTTTTTTTTTTCCTTTGTATTGTTAGAACCTGGAAAAAATCAGAAGATATTGTGGCCTTCTCTTTCTCCCACTCTCTTTCTATGCAGTAACACATATATTTCTGTACTTACTGTAGTACTTCTAAGTAATGCTTATATATATGGAAAGCTTGCAGAACAATGCTGATTTCTAAGAATTTTGCTTGTGTTCTGAGCACCAGCAAAGGGGGTGCTTGAGTAGGATATGCTTGTAATTGGTCTTGATCTGGAGTTAGGCAGAAGTAAATTTATTACAAAGGTTCCAGAGGAGGTCACAAGGGACTTTCTCTCTTCCATTTACCTCTGACATAAATATATATATTTATGTAACCTTTCTTACTATGTTTTAACATGTTTACTTCAGAGTGTATAGTATTTGAATGCAGTTAAACTGAAGCAGTAGCTGTAGAAAAGAACATCTGGCCATATTCAGAAGCAGTATTTTTCTCAAAATTGTATGTAATATCCGATAATGATTTCAGTCTAGTGAAAGTAAGCACTGATTAGAAGCTGTGTATATTTCAGATTAATTGCGTCTTGTGGGCAGTATAGTATATGCTTCAGTATACAGAAGGCTGAATTTAAGGATACAGAAATTGCCTCTTAAGGGCAAATCAAAGTCACAGCAACAAAGACGACTGTTGTCAGAAAAGAACCAAACATAAGTCAGCCAAAAATTTAGAGTTCTCCCTGATGACTTACCATCATAATTTCTTACTTTATTATATTACGATTACCAGCTGTAACCAAGTAGTTTGTAGGCAGTGTAACCATAGATACTACTGAGTTTCTTCAACATTGATTAGCTTTTCAAGTTAATAAGATCACCTGATAGTGAGCATTGTTGGATTTATTATTTCTTTTACTTCACTGTTTTCTCTCTCTCCTTTTTTTTTTTTTAAAATGTGCAAAAAGATATATCATAAACCATTCTAGTCATCTGCAGTCTAATAGCCATTTTATTTAATTTATCCAGTTTTCTCATTCAGTTTTTCCATGCAAAGAAAATATTCCTCCCTGAACAATTCCCATTGGAACACTGAACTTGATGTCTACATCCATTTTGGTAGAAACAGTACAGGCAAACAATATTGAATAGCTAAGTAGTATCTTAGAAATATATGAACAAATCAATAGGAAGTATCTTATATCATTACAAGCAATGAAAGCTATTCCCTTATTCCATTAGTTAAGGATTAGCATATGTTTACATTTAATTGCAATTTTTATTTTAAAATAAAGTTGGTAGTTCCTATAAAAACAATCCCCATCGATGCATGTTTAGCAATTGTCTAGTGGCCAGGTTGTCTCACCTTTGTATGAGCTGAAGCTCTGTGAACAACAGGAATGATAAAGGTCTGGCAAATGTTAGTTGGACTGGATGATCTGGATGATCTTCCAACCTGAATGATCCTGTGACTCTGTGACAATGTATTCCCAATCAACTAGTGATCAAGCGTCTGGAATATGTGAAACAAAATTTTCAAGTTGTTTGCCACTGACAGTGTGTTACACTGTGCCTGCCCTATTCCTCAGGGTTCTGAATGAATACTTCAAAATCAAATGGGTTTGGCTTTGATGCATCAACCATGTCCATGCCCCAGGATGTGTGGAATGCAAAAAAAAAAAAAAAAAAAGTAGTTCATTAGGAGAGAGACTTGCTAATGATGCCAAATGTGACTAGTCCTCTCTCATTCGGTATGCCCTATGACTTATGATTGTAGAACATGAAGGTGCTTGCTGGGCTGCCTGCCTTTGCACATACCAGAATCTGCTTGAACCTGGATACAGAGATTAGACATTTTCTTTGCTCTCAGAGCATCTTTTTGGATTCCCTGCAGGACACAGTCACTAGCTTTCTGAAGCTGTCATCAGGTGAATGGAAGAAAGCATTTACTGAGCCATTATCAGATTAAACACCCAGGGAAGGATTCCAGAGTTGCAAAAGTGAAACAATGCCAACATTTGACAAGGTTTTTTGCTTGTGGGCATTAGGCCAGTCTATTGTACTCAAAACAAATGTGCTTAGTTTTGAATTTGCTACTCCATGATGTAGTGACTAGAAGGAAAGGAACATTTCAAGACAGTGTTGATCTTATTAATGTCTTGCTTTATTTAAGTAATAGAATACTTTTTCATAAACAATCCTGCTTTATAAAGTCACCAAGTCTGCATGTTTTTCACTGAACCAACAGCTCCCTCTGGACCCAGAGCCCTGCATGCCACACAGAAGCCTTGTTGTAGTCCTTCACTGCCAAATCACTCTCTGTGCGTACCCTGACATGAGGACTCCTCCTGGATATCGCAGCAGTATTTCAGCTAACAGATGCGCTTGTAATGCTTGCTGGGTGTCCCTACCCTGCAGACACAGATCAAATACCCAAGCATCACAAACTGCTGTCCATGGCAGGCATTACTGGCTCATCTGTACTCTCTAAAAGTTTCCGTAGAGTGAAGGAGTTTGTTAAACCTGAATTTACCAGGCCACCTGTTAGGTTCTCTGTAAAGCAGAGGCATTCTTAATTTTCACACAAGTATTCTGTCTGGTCCCTCTCTCCCTCTTTTCCAGACTGCAATCAAACATGTAGCCTTTCTAGAGAGCTTAATATCTGGTTTGTCAGCTGGTGTCAAGTATTATTGCTCTATGTCTCTTCAATGATGTGTTCATTTATAATACTTCACAGGTAGTGGTAGTGGTTCTTATGAGCTCTGCATGATAATACTCAAATGATATAACAAGATCTCACTGAATTTTACTTAATGTGTCGAGTAATTTTATATGGGAAGATATCATAGAATTATTTATGCTGGAGAAGTCCCTTAAGATCATCGAGTACAACCATTATTCTAACACATCCATCATCAATATACTTTCTCCTTCTTGAACATAAGTCAGTCTAACCCATGGAACAGCAGTAAAAGCATGATACTGATATTATTGTGAAAACAGCCTATTTCTGCATCAAGGTAGTAAATGGCACACATATATTTATTTTACATATATTTTTATATATATATATAAGCTCATGTCAGAGAAGACAGTTTTTGTTCATAGTGGGCATGAGAGTCTCATTGTAGTGTTATATGAAATCTCTCATTTAAGGAGTAGTAGACGAGATATATAAGGACTCTTCTTTCAAGCACTAGAGGACAGGCACTTTTTTCCAAGTTTTCAGCAGGGCATTTTAAGACTTGGCACTAAAATATGTTATTCGGTTGTATCATGTCATGTGTCATAACTTTTTTGTTACAAGAATCAGTGAGCTTGTGCAGTAGCATAACAACTTTCTGAAACGCAAGTTTGTTTAATAAATGTCCTTTATACTCTGAGGACACTATTTGGTACAAGAGTTTTAATAAGTTTTTGCTCTTTCTTCCTCTGTCTTATACCTCTCCATTTTATTGTGTGGTAGAGTTACAGTTATGGTCTATTCGGAACTTAATTCCAGCTGCATAGTATGCTGAGGTACACAAAAATTTAATTTCTGCAAGTCCTATTTCCAGGGCAGAGCTAATTCCATATTTCTTCATATACTGCTGTCAGACTGATATCTATAGAAGGAGATCAGCTTCCTGGTCTCCTTCACGTAATGGAACAGTGATCTGCATTTGGCAGGAAAAAGCAAGCACTTCCCCTGTGCAGAGATAACCTCACAGCTGCCTGCCTTCTAAGCAGACATTGCTGAGGAGGTGTTTTCTTTTGTTTGGGTTCTTTCTGCCTTAATTGATTGACCTTTGTCTGAATCCAGCCCTGTTTGATTTAATATTGAAAACTTGAATGCAAGAGTCAGGAAAGTTTTCTGCGAGAGTTTTCTATGATGAGACTGTGAAAATGTGAGTAGAAAGCCCTTTACCCTATTGACATGCCAGCCAGTTGTGGCTCAGAAGAGCTATTAGAGGCTTCCTCCTGATAGTCTGAAAAGCCTTTACATAATGGGGTAGAAAACAGCTTTGTGAAGGCACACAAATATCTCTTCACAGAATTCTGAAAATAACAACTTGCCTTCCTCATCTGTAGTGCAGCAGGGGCCAGCTCAGCAATTACATTGATGACAAAAGTGCTGAGAAAACAGCACTACTCACCCTACGGAACCTTGTAAATAAAGATCTACAAGGCTTTCCCCTTCTAGTATGGGCTAGCCACGGCAAGAGCCCCAGATCTGCCCACAAAATCAGATGTTTGGTCAATGCCTATGCAGACTTGCACAGACACCCTCATTTCAGATAAGACTGAAAAAAACAAGGTCCCCTATACTTACTATGCAGCATATTTTCCTACTTTTTTTTTTATCCCTAACTTAGAAATTGCAGAATGTATGTACTTCGCAATGCTAACTGAGGCAAGAGCTGAATTACCACTGGCGAGTCATCTTGGCCATAGACTTTTATTTCAGTCACTTGAGTCATTCCTGGCTAGGTTTTCCAAGTCTCAGTAAATACACTGGATACTGGTACACGCTCCTATTGCTGCCTACGCTTTTATCCATCTGTTATCATGGCACTATTCCTGCTTAGAAGTTGGTCGGACCATTACGCTGGAGTACAAGTGCCAAGTGAATGTGGGTTTAGGCAGTTGCAACAGCTCTTCTGCAGGCTATTTGTGCTCTAAGATAGAATTGCCACATTGATGCCACATGCTTCCTTACCTCATGACATATGTTGATGCTGAAATGCCAAAAAAATACCGGTGCAAATATAAAAAGGAACTCTCTGTTGCTTGTATATGTTGACAAATTGTATTGCCAGCATTTAACTGAGGTGTTTCATGAGATCACATCCTTTTCCAAATACAGAATCCTCTTGCTGTTGTTTTTAAAGCAGTTTTATGACCTATGATGCCAGCCAGTAACTCCATTGATACAAAAAAGTTTGTATTGATCCTAAGTCACCTAGGTTCAGTAGCTATATTAATTAAGCTATAGATACTTCAAGGAGCTTGATAACTAAGTCTTGTTAGTACCGTTGGACATCATCCAATTGTTTGATTACAGTTTTATCTCAGAACGGTGTTTTTGATGCAACATACCATATTTATCATGTTTAATTTTATTTTTTTTTTACTCAGCTGATTCTTCTACTTGATCGATTTATTTAAACTAATTTCTTAGCAAAGGATTAAGTTATTTTAGAATAAGTTCTAAAATGTGCACAAACACATGATCAGGTATGAGTTGAATTGTAGCAGCTTGACAAATTACTGGTCAGCTGAGCTTCAGTACCTGCCCATATTAGAAGTTCACTGTTAAATGGCTGCAAAGAAATCGGTATCATGTTTCAATCAGTTAGCTCATGTCATCTGAGCAGCATTAACTGATGATGAGACAGCTTTAATTGTTACAAATGTCACATAAAATATGAATACAACACGTTTTAAAATTCAGGCAGAATGGAAATGAACATTTAGTCAGGTGGTGTGGCTACATTGGAAGCTAAGCCACAATAACTTGATTTCTTATGACTGTATTCTCATTTTATCCTTATTTTGTATTAAAATGCATTAGACTAAACATCGGTGGAAGTGGTGTAATCACAATGAACTATTGTGTTTTAATTTGCAGTGGAATGGGCTGAAAGTGCACATACTGATGGTTACAGGAGCTTACCTAATGAGTGCTTGTTTGTTAAGCAGCATATCATGATTGTGTTCACTGATGTGTGTGAATCCTTGTGTATATATGCTTGTAGGAGTTTTCTTCTATAACTTATGATGTTTCTAACGAGTTTTTACTACTTCTTAATAAACAGAAATTGAAGAGGAAATGTAAGTTCTTTTTAAACCAAAGAAGAATATTACCTGTGACATTGCATTTTAGATCTGCCACATATTTTCTGTCATCATTTGTAGGAACATTACTGGCTTCTGTTTATTCTTATTTTAAGTTACGTCTGAACCTTTTAACTTCTTAGTGTTACGATTTTTATTTAGTATTTAAAAGGAGTTTGAAATCACAGGTTGTACTACAGTGAATACATATTTTTTAATACAAAGTTCACTGAAGAAATGGCAGGAAGTTAGGACATTGAATCAGCTTTTGAGTTTCCATGTTCTCTTGAGATTGTGTGGGATTCAGTTAAAATTTAGTTGCCTACAAGTAGGTATCCAGCCTCCTATTACAGTAAGTGAAGATTCAGTCAGTCCACCTAGTGGAGCCTAAAGAGAGTTAAGTAGCTTAGAGAAAAGCCACTAAGAATCTATTTTAGTGTGAGTTCTTTATAATGTGAACTCAGAAAACTAGACTAGGATTCAGGTGGCTAACCATAGGTGCCTAATACCATTTCAAACATGTCAGAGTACCATTCTTTGCTTGTTGCTTGCGATCCAGAAGGCACAGGTCTCCTGTAGATATTGGCTGGTACTTTCCAGGTCCTTTTTGATGTCTTAGATACTGCAGTGTATATAAAAAGGTTGGGCACAGATAAGGAAGAATACAGTCAGGCATCTAAAATGGCAGTGACCCCCAGGTCCAAGCAACTGTATACATCCCTTAGCACATCAATACAAAATTTAGGTGTCGCAATCTCAGATCAAGTTCATCTCTCGCTGCTTCTGTTTGTAGGCAAGGTAAGGTCTCATATTCATTACAAGGTCTTTATAGTTAAAAAACTGTGTTTATGTATACTTTTAAGTAATAAGACTTCCCACAGTGGAAGGTGTTGTCTTGTACTTCTACACTTGTGGCTTGTTCACATTCTGACAACATGAGAAAATCACACCATCATTATTTATTTCAAGACATTCTTCCCCAAAAAGGAATCACTTACCTGAAGCCGTGTTTCTTTATATGAACATACACATTTTCCATCCCTATGCAACAGTTTCTTGGTTGATCTCTGAGCACCACAAAAAGAGTACTGAAGTGTCCTGTTGGTTGACAGTTTCTACCAATGTTAAGCAATCATGTCTTTGCACATCAGATTAATCAGTGTCTTTCACACCACCCTTCTGGAAATGGAAAATCTTAGTACACTTACCTCTTCCTCTCACTGTTTTCTTCCTCTTGCTTTCTGTGCATGTCAGTGAGAGAGACACTGTCTAAGGAATTTATCTTTAATGGAAATTGTGCTGAATTAAATTAACTGCTTAAATAAACATCAAATAAGTTCTCTAGAGTGGAAGTGAGTTAGTATTTTCTGAATGCTGGCTGAACAAGAAAGTCAGATTATGTCTTGGCAGTAATTATAAAAAAAATTTTCAAACTTCAGACATGACTAAAAACATTTGAGATAGGTTCATGTTGGAACTGGGCAGGAAGTTTTTTCTTTACTGCCCTCAAAGGGAACTAGATGATGTAGGATAGCAAATTTGGCCATTTTTATTATAGTTTTTAACTCATTCTTAAGTATGATCTTAGTTACATCTCATGTAATGACACATAGAAAACAAGCTGATGCCTCTATGTCTCTGATTATACTTGTAAAGCTGATTTGAATTTTAACTTAAATCAGATTCAATTCTGTTAAAAAAAACCATGGTTGATTCTCTGAACTTCAGTGGCCTCTGAACATCTCAGTCAACTTCATTTCAATGAGCCATGTCTAACTTAAACCAGCATGTTGTCAAGAAAGCTGCTGTACTAGAAGAGTGATTAGAAATGAAAATAAAATAAAATTTCCATCTACAGAACAGGCCTATGCTACAGAAATGCTCTGGGACTGAAGGCTCCTTGACTTGAAATAATACATGAACGTTTCTGAAAAAGGGAGTCAAAATTATTTCCATTTTTATCTCTTAAGTTTGCAGAATAATTTAAGATAGTAAAATTAATCAATAGAGAATGAAAAATCAGTTTAATTGGAAATAGAATTGGAAATATAAAAATATCAGTTTACTTGTTTGGCTGTATATTCTCCCCCAGTTGGAGTATTTTTAAACTCTCCTAGATGGTAGTCGACACTGTCAAGTGTTTAGTCACTCAATTTATTGGATTGTTCAGTGTTCATAGCCAACAGAGTTTCCAAATTGTATGTAGGTATCACTGAAGACTTCTTCTACATGTTGTATTTTCATGCAGAGAGACAACCAAGATTTTCATCTTCATTTTTTTTTCCTTGTGTTTTGTTTTGTGTTGCTGATTTGATTTTTTTTTTTCCGAATGTTTTGGGTTTTTTTTTCTGCATATCATAATTTACTTCTAAAAGAATTTGTAATTGTATAGATCAAGTGCAGATTTTCTTCTATACTATCATATATTACAGAGCTAAACTAAGCAACTTGATTTGTCTTTTCCATTTGGTACTTCTCTCATTGCGTCATTAAAGATATATTCCTGAATTTGGCTTACATTTACACATATTAAAGATAGATTAAATCCACAAAATTCAAATCTTGATTTCAAATAGTGATTATAATAGTATGAGCTGATTTCAAAATTCTGATCCATTACGTTGCAGATAAATGTTTAAAATAATGATCTTAGTAAAGATTTCACTTACAAATCTTGCATGGAATTAGAAACTGAATTATGGAAAAGCTTTAGTGTTAAAACAATATATTCAAAATCTAAGCAAATACACTTTCACGAACATGAAATTAGACTATGTAATTATTACTAAAAGTAGTTCATAAGTGTAAATACAGAAATACAGAGCTTAGCTTCTGTCAGAATTGACAGCATTCCAAACAGATTCACAACGTGTTTCCTTGTTTCCTTTATAGGTACTGAAGTTTTTTGCCAAGATAGTCAGTTTAATAGAGAAATACAGTATTTTCACGCCTGCGGAGAACTGTATACTGTCTCTTTCCTTATTTTTAATGGTACAGAAAATTTTATCAGGGAAAAAAAAAATCTTTTGCAATTCATCCCATTACTGAGAGAGCATGGATAAAACTCAAGGAAGGCTCTATGACTTCAGGTTATACAAAAAAATAGAAGCAATCAATAGAAAATTTTTTCTTTTAAGTATATTAAGTAAAAAAATTAAGTTAGAATTATTGCAATCTATATCTTGCATATAAGAACACTCAGATTTCATTCTCTTTTAACATCAAAAATGGACTTGACAGCAATGCTTTGAAGAAGTGTAATTTAACTCCACAGGAAATTATGTATTCTCTGTAAAGAGAAATTTGGTACAACAATGATGTTTTCTCCAGTTCTTCCCAGCTCTTTCTCTGTCTTTCCTGAAAACTCAAAATCTAGTCTCTGTTTAGTTGGGCCTTTTGCTAGTTTACCAGAAAATATCTCACATGCTTATTTGTACATACAGTCTTTCACACATACATGTCTCTGCACTCTCCAAAAATGACATTCTTTAGCTTCTGTAGAGAAGAGTTAGAAGGGATCTGTGTTGCATCTATTACAAAAATATTTTTCTCCAAATAAATCTTTATAGAACATGCAAGAAACTTTTCATTTCTCTTCTACCAGCTTGACTCTGCTCTTCTGGAAAATAGAAGACCAGCTGAGGGAACTGGGGTTGTCTGGAGAAGAGGAGACTGAGAGGAGACCTTATTGCCCTCTACAACTACCTAAAAGGAGGTTGTAGTGAGGCTGGTGTTGGTCTCTTCTCCCAAATGACTAATGATAGGATGAGAGGAAATGGCCTCAAGTTGCATCAGGGGAAGTTTAGGTTGTATATTAGGAAGAAGTTCTTTACTGAGAGGGTGGGCAGGCACTGGCACAGGCTGCCCAGGGAGGTGGTGGAGTCGCCGTCCCTGGAGGTGTTTAAAAAACAAGTGGATGAAGCACTTGAGGCCATGGTCTAATGGTCTAGTGGTTAGGGAGATGATGGGATAAAGGTTGGACTTGATGATCCTGGAGGTCCTTTCCAACCACAGTGATTCTATGATCTGTGATTTCATACTGTTAATTGCTTTCTGTTATATGAGATAATTTTCAAATTGTGGGTAATGACCAAACTACACTCTTCTAAGAGTTGCTCTGTGATGCAAATCATGTACTTGTGCTGTTTTAGAGCCTTCATTAATTTGTGGCAAATTAAATATTGAGTGAATTCATTCATAGTGTTCATGCAGAGGTAAACCGTATTCTTTAAGAAGAGAGAATACATCTGTTTCTATTTTCAGCTACAGTGCTGAAGCTGGTCAGAAATAACAATTTCCTTCAGTGAAAGTCTGTTTTAAAACACATTGAAGTGAACACATTGAAATATTTAATGAAATAGAACAAAAAAAGTGTTATTAAATGTATTAAAATATTTTCACACAACATGGTGGATATAATGAAACCATAAACAACATAAACTATTAGTAAACTAATTATGAGCTGTGGAACAAGCACTGGCCTGAAGCTGTCTGTACTGTTGATCACTGGCATGATCCCTGGCATGTTTTTAGCATGTACCAGCTTATAAAAATCCAGGCAATTTATGGTCATAGTTTTCATAAAAGCATACAAAATATTCCCAACAGACAGTCTGGATGAAGTCATTCTGGTTTAGGCTGGAATGTATTTGAGGGGAGGGCTAGTAAAGCCATATAGACGGGAGCTCTGCTGAGCTGCTTGACCTCAGTGATAGAGAGCAGAGCCCAAACCATTTATTTGTAGATGTGGCCATGGAGACCTGCCCATAAGGGAGACTGATGGCACAAAACATCACTTGTACCTCTCTTGAGACAAAATGGTGTAATAGCTCAGCAGGCTCCAGATTTAATGTCTAATTTTCTCCCTTAAAATGTTTTAGACCTGTGTTGTATCTGATTTTAAGACAGATAAGTAAGACAATGACTTGCATTCTTGAGATACCTGCTTCTTTTCATACACTGTAAAATTAATTTAGGATAACTAGCTCGGATATATTCTGTTAGATGTTTCAAGTCAAGTGAGATTAATGTCCTACTGACATCTGTTCTGACTCTTTTAGCTGAGATGATGTTTTTTACACTTCAAAAGGGGGAGATTATGGTTCTGTGGTTCTTTGTTCTTTTTTGGATTTTCCAGAAGAGAGGCTGGGCAGCCTTCAGAGCTTGTCTTTTCTAGGACTTTCACATTATTTTTTTTCATCATTTTATTCCATTTCAGTACTGAAATATGATCTGTTGCATTAACTATTTACAAATTGAACTGATTCCAATTAAGATTATGATGACTCCAGGTATAAAAATAGAATATTTCCATTTTGTACTAAGGTCAAGTGGCTTTTGCAGTGAATACTAGTAGCCTACAAACCTAGAAACTTAGAATTTGCATGTAAACAAACATACATACATACACACACAAAGCATTTCAGATGTTCCCTTCAGCCACTGTGGGCTGAACATATCTAATTGACTTCAGTTAAAGTGTTTTATGTTTAAGGAATAGTTATTGACCCTTCTCCTGTTTAAATAATCATTTCACGCAGGTTCTGCACATGAAACAATTTTGTTACCTTACAGCATCCTGAATCTTAATTGTAAGTGATCCGTTTAGGAAGAACTTCAACAGACCTACCTTAAATCACAATGTTTCTATAACAGTTGATCAGTTTTATGGGACACACATGCTTCATGATGCCTGTCATGATTTATTGACATTTTTTTCCGATGCCAATTGCTGATGTACATTGAAACACATCAGCAGTTTTTGAATGTGACTACAGTCACCACTGTGCTTCTGTTCTAGATGTGTATTGCACGTCAGCAAATGCTCTTGTTACATCCGGTTTGGATGCTGCTTAGGATCTAGAGATCTTATTGTAATACAATTGTTATTTTCAGACAAAATCTTTAGAAGGCTAACTGGACTTTGTGCAAATTCTTTCTTTAACCCTGTTATTTAGAATGGCCATACTATCCCTATATGGAATTTTTAAAAAAAAGCCTTAAGAATCTTATTCCTAAATGAGAAATTATCTATGTATTCTTATCTGGCACTTTTATGGAATACCGTAGAAAACAGGAGGTTTTAACATTTATCATCAAATTATTGAGACATTTCCTTTTCCTTTGTTTTCCTTTTCTACCAAAATATAAATTGGATTTCCTCAAAATTAATGTGAGCAGGAAGGAAGAGGAAATATAGACACTGATCTAAGCGTTGAATTCTGGGCTTGTGTCTGGTTCACTAGATGGTCTAAAATAAATCATAACTTCTCCAATTACATTTTGTTTATTCCAAAGAATGCTGTAATGGTTCTTAGCTTTTTCTTATGAGCATTGTGAACGAAAGTCTGAGCAGGACTTTGACATTCTTAAATGAGCAAACTGTCTTAATGCAACATTTCGTCATCCATGTAGGACAGGAGAAAGAGTGGTGGAGTCTGGACAAAAAGTGATCTTTCAGGAAGCATGAATTAGGTCTGCAGAAACTGGGTAGAATTTATAATAAATGGCCTAAATCAGAAGGAAAGACTAAAGAAGAGAGTGATAAATGTTATTTATTCCCACCTCATCTGTTGCTGTGGCACATTCTCTGGTTTTTTTTGCATCTGAACTCTGTAGATTAGCCTCATGTTTACTTACATCTGACATGGCATTTGCATAAATTTGCAAAGGTCTCAGTTTTACTGGTGTCACTTGTAAATCTCACCAGGTAAATGTGAGATTAAAGTCAGATACAGCTTATCTATCCATCTAGTGGATCTGTGCAGAGAGTGATAAACTATCAGCCATGAATGCTGATATAATTTGTTCTTGTAACAATGATTGTAAAAGGGATAGAAAATGGAAAATTTATAATGCATTCTTGTCACATAAATTGTAACAAGAACAGAAAATATCACAAACTTAATTTGTTCTGGTGAAAATTGTCAGACTATAATGAGCACAAAAAATGTACTAGTTCGCTGAGCTTCCTAAAATGCAATCTCACTTTTGCCCTCAAATGACATTTTCCAGGTTCCCTTGGTCTGCTCCATTGTCCAGTGTTTTTTGTTTCTTAGTGTCTCATTAGAAACATGCATCCTTCATAAAATGAAATGTGGTTGTGCATTTTTTTCACAAGACATTTTAGAGATATTTCATGCCTTTCATTGTTGTAAAGATAATGTAAGATGATGACGTTTTCCAGCTAAACATGGAGAGTTTAAACCAAGTTGAACTAGTCTGGGTCAGTTTGAGAAGGGCTGTGGGTAGTTTTGGGCAGCAAATATAAACTGTATTCCTATTGTTAAGTGGCATTTAAGAACAGTAGCCTGAGTTTGAAGTACTGCGTGCATTCAATATGACTTTTAATAATTTCTAGAGCTTCATTTGAGTATTTTCTTTGCTTATAGTCTTTTTATTCAGATCAGGTAGGACATGTTTTCTTTTCACAAATAATTCTGGAAACTCTGTGAATTTATTTCCAAATTGGTTGCACAAAAAGCTCTATCGAAGCATGAAGGCTTAGCAGAGAGAGCAGCACTCTTCCTGTTTTTTAAATCAGTGTTTTTCTGAGAAGGATCTTTGCTGATGGAATGAGAGTAAAACATGTTCTTTGTTAATTTGGTGCTGCCCAAGGTCCTCTGGGATTTCCTGTGCTTCGTTCTCTAGTAGTTTCCCAGTTCTTTCAGTGATGTCTGTGAGCATTCGTTCTGTCAATTGGTACCAATTGCACTGTGGTACAGTCTGTTTTCTCCAACTTTTGTAATTATTTAGTTTTGCTGGTTTATTCAGATTTTTTTAAAACTCTTAGACAATTTCCTATTTTTATTTGTACACATGCTTTTAAATAAGTTCATGGGGTTTGTTGAATTAAGTCAGTGGATCCTTTTATGTAAAACCAGACAAAAACAGACTTAGGTCTTCTCTGCCTTCTTCTGTCCAGCACAATTTACTCTGCGATTACATAGACAAATTTTTGTCCTAAAATACTCAATGTTGTTTCAGATATGGCTTTTTTGTTCCTACCGGCATGACCAGTATCACCAATGAAATTCATTAATGCTTATTGATTTCTTAAAAGTATTTTCTAATAAAGGTTTCGGTAATATTATACAGCATACTAATTTAAAAATAACAACAAATTAGTTTTTTAAGGTGCAATGCCTAGTGAATATTTACTGGGCAAATACTCCATTAGAAAGAGAGAACTGAAAAGAGCTAGTTATTTGAGTTATCTATAGTTTTACTGTAATACATTAGAAGTGTAATGTACATTTTTTTAACTGTGATGGAAAAGTAGCTAATGAAGCATTAAAGTATACTATTTTTTTTTTCTAAGTGCCAGTGTAGCATAATCAGGGAGATTTAAGCAAAATAATGGTAAATACTATGATAAAATGAAACTGTCCGAGTGGTTACACAGGTAGACGTTCAGCCAGCAATAAGACCTTCTAAACAAACTCATGCATGGTGAATTTTGTGAATCTAGCTAGGCAATTTGGGTTATGGTTTAACTT
Organism: Podargus strigoides; assembly: GCA_028020825.1. Taxonomy (NCBI): domain Eukaryota; kingdom Metazoa; phylum Chordata; class Aves; order Caprimulgiformes; family Podargidae; genus Podargus; species Podargus strigoides. The sequence goes on along the minus strand of CM051663.1, from coordinate 160,139,696 downwards.
CTAAATGTGACTATGAAATGAATAGTCATTTGAAATAATTATTTGCACACAATTTATTTATTTTTTTTTACAGATACCAGTGTAATTTGTGTTGGAATTATTGCTTTAACATTATTTTAATTGTATTTGAAAGAGAAAGAAGTAAATTTATATCAGAAAATATCTGAAAACACAGCAGTAAAAATTCATGCTTTAAAAAAAAATAAAATCTGCTTAGTTGTTGTTGCAGAATAATTAGAATGATTGTATCCAAGTGCCATATTTAAAGAAAAAAGATTATTTCTGAAGTACTGGATTTATATTAAATGCAGATTATTGGAGGACATAATTGTAACTGCTTTGATGGAGAAAAATTCACTTCTGCACACTGGAAACTGCTTCCAGTTCTGCCCTTGAAGACAGATGTGAACTTTCCACTTCATTGCCTAGAGATGGTTTTTTTTGAAGAGAGCTCCATAAATGGTTCATTTTACAAACACACTGTATATTATTCTAGTGTCAAAGGCTTGGGAATTGATTACATAGATTATAATATAGATATGATAATTTCTGTTATGTTTTAGAATGAAATTTGAATTCTCTGTGCCATACATCTGGAGTTATGATCTCTGTAATACACTCTTCATGCATTTATGCCTGCAGCTCTCCATAAGCCATGTTTACAAAGGCTCTGTGGTTATTTAGAATTTCTACCAATATATAACAATATATACCCAAAATATGTGATTATTTTTTTTTAAATTAGCTTATATGATATATATGATTTTTTTTCTAAAAAATAAATATTAGAATGTAAACGAGAATTGCTAGCTTAAACTATATAGTTGCATAAAAATATGAGTTTCTATTAGAAAGACATCTTTCTTTGAAAAAAAAAAATAACCCACAGTTCAAACATGTAAAAAAAATCTATCCTGCTTTTATAAACTGCTAATTAAGGTGATAATAAACAAGTTAAGTAAGTTATTCAGGTGCCATAGAGCCAAGAATAAAACAATTATTTTGAATGGCTTTACCAAAAGGCTCTTTATTTTTTCTGGAAATTGTTATAATTCTAGAAAAATAAGAAGGCTGAGAGATAACCAGCAAAATCTGTTCTACTTTTTTTTTTTTTTTTTTTTTTTTAAATGTTTTTATTTCATTATTTTCAGTCCATTTCTTATATTAATATCCTGAGGAGAGTGGAGAGATTATAAATAGCAGAGAAAACTGTGGATCTCTCTCTGAAGAACAAAATTACCATAAAAATGCAGGTAAAATTTTTTCTCAGGATTTTTACACAGAACAGTGGAAGTCCTATCTGGATAAGACCCTCAGTTTAGTTTAATCGCCTGATTTCCATTGGCTGAATTTGGACTTACACAGCCTAAAGAACAGAGATGAACAAACAACTGAGAGCTGTTGACTTTATCGTTTTTATCTCCAGATGTTTGTTCTTGACTTAATAGGGAATCTACAACTAAATTAATTAGAATCTGACATTAATATCATTCATCTTGGAAGACTGCACTATGTTATGTTATCTATGATGTAGGCAGGTTCTTTAAAAGAGTGTTTCAAACGCTGAGCGAATGCTTCAAGATTAATTAAGACTTAAAAATTGACTTTCAATGGGAAAATAAGATCATTCTATTCCAAATAACAGCAACAGTTGATTGATAGATGGCTAATTGTAGTCCACATAGGTAATCAAGAAGAAACAAAAGCTGACAACATAAAAATCCAAATGAATGTTATTCTCATTTACTTATTTGCTATTTAAGTTTGGGGTTGGAGGGTTTTTTGAATTTTCTTTTAGTAGGGATAAAAAGATAGAATTCAGTCCAAGGTTTGGAGAATTAGAATTACAATTTTTGTTTGCTTTTATGTCAGAAGTTAATATTTCGGGTGTGGAACTAAGAGAATTGTTTACTTCTGAAAGGACAGATGGGTTCTTGTCAGTAGAGTAAAAAAGAACAGTTAACCTTAGAACCCAGTAACATTTTATAATAAAAGCATTTTAAAATATTAAAGTCTTCTACAATTGATAATATATCAAAAAGTTTTACTAAGGATATTTTAACATCAAACACCCTTTTAAAACACAGTTGAAGACAGAACATGCTTTCAAGATAAAAGTTAAGCTTCCATTCAGTTTCTGCTAACATTGTAAGAATGGTACAAATGGGACATTAACCACAAGAAAAAGGTTTGTTAAATCTGATGTAAGGTACAAACCCAATAAGTATAATTTAAAATACAAATGGAAATTTGTAACTTCAAACTAAGTGCAACAATATTTATTCTAGTTTTTAGCATTATCATTTTAGTCTTTTGTCTAGTTTATAATGGAAGCTATTTCCATGACGAAATAACTGTGATACTTGTTGCCAGAAGGGACTGTGAGTACAACATGCATTTAAAGTCTGGCTATGTGATGTACAAAAGTGCTGAGCTTGTATCACATTGGTTTTGGTCTTGCAATACTTCCTTTAAAGTTTAAATTTTTTAAGTTTTAATATGATTCTTTACAAAGACACATAAAATTAAAATTCTTATTTTCACTAGCTTTTTTTTTTTTGTATTTTTTGTCATCGAGGAGTCTACATGTAAAAAATTTTCTACAGATAGGATAATTACCAGAACAATTAACTTTGAAGATGGAGAAGTTCCTCCCCAAAAAATTTGCATATTTTTCTAAAAGAAATGTTGGAAGATTGAGAATAGAAACCTTTTTGTGAAACTAGATGGATTTTGGTGTTAAAGGATCAAACTGTGAGAATAATGGCTCCTTCTGGCCATAAGAGTGAGTTTGAGTGAACACTTCCTACAGTGTTCTACATAAATGTGTATGTGTGTGAATGTCTGTGTATCACTCGTACATGTGTGAGTGTAAGATTATTGATTTTCCCTTCTCATTAAAAACTTAATATCTTAGAGCAATTGGCTGAAGATGAGGGAAGGGAACCTCTGTCTTCTCAGCAAGGAGAAATTCTGAGTCCTCTTAACTGGCTAAGTAATTGTGTAATTAGTATTAAAGCTGAGTTGCTTTGAGAGGATTCTTTATTCTTCTGGAGACAGCAAAAACTAGTGAAAGAGCAACTAAGGACTGCAGGGAGATAATTTTGGGGGGCACTTCATTTTTGCTGTCTATGTAGATTTTTTTTCCCACTTCATAATCACTAAAGCAGTACCGTTTGTATTTTGAGACATGTGAAAAACAGAATTTTAAAAGGTTAAAACAAATAATCTTGAAGTAATTAATGTGACATTCTAGGAGGTTGGAAATATTTGGTATTTTTGTTTAGAAATAATTGTGGAGTTTTGATTAAAAGTTATTCAGGCTTACAGAAACAAATATTTAATCATAAAATACAAATAAGGTTAATATTTTAAAAAGCTCTATTTTATGAATGCACTCTTGGGCTCTGTGGATGATATAGTTTGAAGTTTTATCATGACTAAAAAACTTCATCATGAGGTAACAGAGTAATGCATGTGTCTGTTATCAGGCATTGTAAGTCCATTGGGAAACTGGGTACTCTTACTGTAGCTCAACTCAGTATTTTGAGGATTTACCCTTATTTCCAAGGAGCTATCACTGATTTATAACACTAAGACAGAAAAATTAAGTCCCTTTGTTTCACTGGCTTTGGTTTGTTCTGTGTTTTGTTTTCGTTTTGGGTCTTTTCATCTTATATTTAATATTTATATTGAGAGTTACTAGTACTTTTGGTTTGGGCAGACTTACATGAGTTTAGAGTATTTGGTATTTTCTTTGCATAATTGTTCTCATGGTGTCTCTCAAAAGTAAACTCAAGTTCATTATGTATGATTGATGGAGTATATAGGATTTAATTGCACATTAAACACCAAAAAACCATCTGCTTTAAATCATACTGTACCATCACAGCATGTATGCTTTTAAACAGATTGCAAGCATGATTCTGTAAGGAATATTAAGAAGAAGTTTTAATGAACACTGGTCTGAAGTTTTCCAAGAAAAATGTTTTATTTTTAATTCTTCATGTACATATTTGCTAAATTATGGAAGTACACAGCATGCTCCCCTTTTTTTGAGTTGCAATGTTTGACAGAATTGTCTTGCTGACTAAATGACATACTCCTTTATAAGACAATCTTTCCAGTATTTCTTATTTTGTGGCAGTACAAGGGCAAAATTGTAGGCAGGAAAGTGCAAGGTAAAATCAATGAGCAGGAGAAGCAGAAAAGAGTAGTATTAGTTAAAATGTGTCTTCCAGAGTCATCTTGAGACATAGCATAAATCTCAAAGGAGGCAAAAGCCGAGACACCAAAAAAATCTTTTTTTTCCTATTTTGCACCTGCACCTCATCTCTCTTTGCCTTTTCCTGGACTTTGGACTGCGTTGCTTTGAAGCTTGGGAATTTGTCTCTTACCAGTGAAAGTGGCCACACCTAATGATAAAGTGTTATTCTGACCCATATGTTCCAAAACAAGCCAGTGTTTTTGCAGGAGATGCCAGCTGTGCCTATTTCTGTACACCTGTGCCCTGCCATCTCTTCACACTGCCCTTGTCATGGTCTGAAAGCAGAGAGCTCAGTATGGTTTTCACCTCCTCATTTTGGGTGCTTAGGGGAGATGTCCATTGGATAGAGCTCAAGAAGTTGCTGAAAGGTGTATGTGCTTCTCAGCATGTGTCATATTACACAAAGTCATGGTCATTCTGCACAGATGTAGTATCTGTGTCCTTTGTTTACTTTCTTGTATCTTTACTGCCATGACAGATGCCAGTATATCAGGAAATGGTTATATGCAACCTTCTTAGTATATTTGTAGTTAATGATTAATGTAATTTTCTGAAGACAGGTAAGTGATTTTCCTTCACTTTCTGCTGGACCTATGCTGTCTTCCTTGGGAATAGTCTGTTTCCTTGACTATGAATTATTCCTCAGTCTTTTTGTCTGCTTCTTTCTTTGCCTTTCCCCCTCATTTTCAGGCATGTAAGGGATTCATATATCAGTCACATAACACGGAGAGCAAACATTTTACGTAAATCATTACTAAATGATAATAAACTCAAATGATAAAGCCAAGTATAGTAAACAGAAGTGATAAAACAGATATGCACACTGTGGTTCTGATTAAAGGAAGATGCAAATAGAAGAGATGAAATGAAAAATGGGAGTCAGCTGAAGTGTCTTTAAGTATTTAGAGCTTTCAAAAATCAGACCATTTATTTAGGTACTAGATTACAGATTTAGGACCTTATTCCAGGCTATCATTTTAAGAAAGTTTTATTTTTGGACTTTAGTGTAGGCCTTGAGCACATCTCAAATTCATCCTTGCAGTGAGGATTGTCTGTAGCATGGTTTGCTTCAGGCTCTCTCCCTAATCAGGAATAGATACAGCAGTCAGCCCACCAGTGGTGTTCATATCTGGAGATAAGAACCCATAGCCTGGGGAGTGAATTTGTGTAGCCAGGGTCAAAACTTTAGCTCCTCAGTGAAGTATTAAAATTTAGGTGAGATGAGTCTGGATGGAGCTAGGAGTGAAAAACAAAACAAAACAAACTTTTATTAAGTGTTTCAATCCTCCTCCATAGCACTTCACTTGAAGTGTAGATCAGCCACTTCCACCTGTGTGAAATAGCATGCAGATCTTTCTTTATAAAAAGGATTGTTCATGCAGTAATAAACTAAATATAAGCAAAAGGCAGACACATTTCAATCTGTCATAGCAGAGATTTTGTTTTTGCAAAGCATATTGTTGAAATGAACTACACATGTTAGTTTTAGGATTATCTGGTTTGCAAAAGCAAACAAAATGCAAAATGACTTTTCAGAATTAGGGTGTACATTAGTCGTCTCTGTATTTCTGTTGAGGATGACCAAAACAAAAAAGATTTTACAGAGAATAGTTGAGCTGTTTATTAACATGATTCATTAAGGTTCAAATAAAAAGGTCGTATTTGGAGTTCATCAGTACATATTCTGAGATGTGATAAAGATCCACTGAACACTAGGCACTCTGAAACATTAAGAATAGTTCTTTTTACTACAGAATTGATCTCATCTAGTTCTATAGCAAAGCTCTAGTTTTTGAACAAAAGCAATTTGCCCTAGACTCTCCATAAAAGGTCAACATTGAACACAGGACTGAACTGACCGCAAGCTCTTCAGGGGATAGAATTGTTTGTTGGTTTAGTGCTGTCTGTGACACTAGACATTTTGTCAGTTCAGAACAAATAGTAACAATGATGGGACTGGAAAACTCACACTCCCTGCTGACCAGTTGTGTGGGGAATAGTGATTTGGCTGCTAGAAGGCACAGAAAACAATTATTCTTTGAGACTGTTATAGTAAAGGGTACAAAGGAGCATACTAGGGCTATTCAACATCTACATATAGCCAAGAGGGATTACAGTTAATTTTTTTTAAGTTTAAACTAGTTTGCAAATAACTAGTTATTAAAAACTGTCTTTTACTATAAAATTATTACTTCAGACACTAATGCAACCTTGTATTTCTTTGGTCTATTTGATCTAAATAGAATAACTACTTTAATACTATCAAAGCAAGTTATGAATAATGTAAATAGTGGTCACATACTACTATTAGTTAATGCCCAACAGCATGTTCATTTGTCTTGGATGCAAGTAAATGGAAATTGTTTTAGAAATCTAATTCAGAATCTCCTTAAAAGAACTTGTGAAAGAGAATGTCGTTGCAACAACTGTCACCTGACTATGATTGTCAGATATGTGCTGAAATGTGTTTATGAATGTAATTATTATCTTCTTATCCTGGAAGTAAATACTGAATCTCTAGTGTTATTTGTGATTGGAAAGTGAGATACTAAAATAATATTAAAAACATGCTGGGGTGGATTTTGTGGATTGAGAAGGCTGCTTGGTATAAAGATAGTATTGCCATGGATGTTTAAGGTTATTTTTCAACAGCTTTGCTTCTTTTTCATCTATGATGATGTATACACCAGTGATACATTTTTGTGCATTGACAGCACAATTCTAAGCCTCTGAGGACCTTCAAGAAAATAACTAAGGGAAATTAAACTATGCACAGACACTATACACATAAAAATCCCATTATCTATCAAATTTAATTACTAAAACAGAATTTCCCACACAGAGCAGTTCTTAAAAAGACACAAAATTTGAGCTTTTTCTGAAGGTGCTGGGATGTGTCTTGAAGTAAGGTAAAGACATACACGTTTCAGAGTTGTCATCACTTGAGGAAGTAGGTCATCCTCTTGTTGTCATTTTCTGAGTTTCATCTGTTCATAATTGAGTGGAATATTCAGCAGTCCCAACCCTATTAAAATTAAGGAGCAGATAATTCCTGACACATGGGAGAAGCACCGATTCCTCTGTGCTTTTCTAGTAATCTGCTGCAGTTTTTACAACTCTCTTCCTTTAACACTTGGTGTGGGGGGAAAAGAAGAGATTATTAGCGACAACAAACCAGCTGGCAAAATTTCAGGAGTACTTGCATTTTTTTCTGGAGCCAAAGCAAAATTTTAGGGCATTAGGAATAACTTGCTGATTGATCTACCGCTCTATAAAATAGATTCTTTTTATTTAAGAATTTAGTTTTTGAGATTTTCTGACTGAATAAAATGTTGTCGTTTCTGGTGCCAAAGTATTAGCTTTTAGCATATTCACAGAAACACATAATGATTACAGTTGAAAGGGAACTATGGAGGTCATCAGGCTTTGTTTGACAGGATAATAACAAGGTAGAGAATAATTTCTTGGTGTGAACCACAGGTGGACTGTTTGGCACCTTTTTGAACAATTAAGCTGTTGTTATCAGTCCAGAGTCCAAAATGTGTTTATTCAGAAATCCAGAGTCCCTGAAAGCTTCTGTTAGTGACCAAGCAAACTTGACTGGAAGAGGTTAAGGAAAAGGAAAAACAAAAAGGAGGAGGAGATCCAGACAGAGGTTGTGCATAGTGACTGCATTCAAGATAAAAGCTCCAGAGCAGATTTTGAGAGTGTAACTATGCACTTAGTGTACTGGTCCATACTGTCTCATTGCCATTGTGCATTCTGCCATATCTTTATTATTTTCCTATTTGTTGCAGTTTCTTCCAGCTCAAAAATCAAGGTGATATTCACTAGGTCAGCTGTAGGCATAGTAACTGGTCTAATCTGCTTGATCTGCTTGATTGTAGGAAGGCTGCAGAGGGATTTGGACAGGCTGGATAGATAGGCTGAGGACAATTGTGTGAGATTCAACAAGGGTAAGTGCCGGGTCATGCACTTCGGCCACAACAACCCCATGCAGCGCTCCAGGCTTGGGGCAGAGTGGCTGGAGAGCTGCCTGGTGGAAAAGGACCTGGGGGTGTTGGTTGACAGCAGCTGAACACGAGCCAGCAGTGTGCCCAGGTGGCCAAGAAGGCCAATGGCATCCTGGCCTGTATCAGAAACGGTGTGAGCAGCAGCACTGAAAAGGCCACACCTCCAATTCTGTGTTCAGTTTTGGGCCCCTCACTACAAGGAGGACATTGAGCTGCTGGAGTGTGTCCAGAGAAGGGCAGTGAAGCTGGTGAAGGATCTGGGGCACAAATCTGGTGAGGAGTGGCTGAGGGAACTGGGGTTGTTTAGTCTGGAGAAAAGAAGGCTGAGGGGGGACCTTATTGCCCTCTACAACTACCTGCAAGGAGGTTGTAGTGAGGTGGAGGTTGGTCTCTTCTCCCAAGCAACAGGACAAGAGGAAATGGCCTCAGGTTGCACCAGGGGAGATTTAGATTGGATATTAGGAAAAATGTCTTCACAGAAAGGGGAGCACTGGAACAGGCTGCCCAGGGTTGAGTCCCCATCCCTGGAGGTATTTAAAAGATGTGTAGATGTGGTGCTGAGGGAAATGGTTTAGTGGTGGACTTGGAAAATCTTAAAGGTCTTTTCCAACCAAAATGATTCTATGATTCTAATCAGCTACACTTTCTGGCCCTTTAGTCAGTGGACCCAAAGAAGCTCTTTTAAAATGCTGGTCTTTTTATCTAGTGTCAATGATAGGTTAGACTAACTGCCTTCTAAATGTTCCCAGTTTTCTTCATTGAAGGTTGAAGTTACCAACCACAATTAAAAATGTCTACACAATACATATCCACAGTTCAGTGGAAATCCTGGTTTCTTGCCTGCTATGTAGTGCTCACACCAGTGTTTTGAACAATGCTGATCTGCAAATAAGATTTATCAGCCTAAAGAATAAGTGTTCAGTTAGACCGCACTGAATAATTATACAGTAATTCCAATAAACTTGAATTTATGTGATTTGAATGTGTCTTCTAATATTCTGGAATGTTTCTTTCTCCCTCTAAAAGCATGAAATATATTGCCATTAAGAGGTGATGGAAGATGCTTAAAGCAACTGAAGGCAAAAAAAAAATCAAGAGGTAATTTTTAATAACAGTTTTACTCCAAAATGTATTATTCTAAAGATGACAAGCTAAAACAGCCTTCAGAAATTTAAGGTTTCTTTTATTTTAACCACATTGTTTCCTTCAATAATGATTAGAATTCCCATAATCTTAGACAGAAGAATGTGGACTGTAGCCATAGAATAAAATAGATTTTACTTCTATTGTTGCCCATCAGACACCAAGTAAAAAAAGTAAAGTGCCTTAGAGCAGCATGCAAAAATGGCAACTCATCAAGCAGGCTGTATGCTAAGGTGTCACAGTTCAGAACAAATGCCAGTACTGTCAATGGCAATGCCTTTTAACAGGCAAAGGTTAAGTGTCACTTTTTGGCATTTTTTTGTTCTAGGTTTCTGTTGCACTTCAAAGTTGAGATAAAGAGAAGTAAGCTTGATTCAATTCTTATTTTGATTATTAGTTGTATCTTCCAACACACTGACCAAAATCTTTTGAGACTTTTGTGTATATACCATAATGGAGCTGCATGAGCCTGTGTAGCAATCATTGGCTTCAATAGCTATGCACAGCAGTAGCCGGGAAGCATATAGCAAATATTTCTGCTGGTGCATACAGGAAAAATAGGTAAGAGACTCTCACTTATTTTTGCTATATTGGCTTCCCAGTGGCAACAGAAATTAATAGATGAAAATCATTTTTGGTCATGTCAGTTTTTGTGACTTTTACTATATACACCAACAAGTCACATAAGAAGTGTTAACTACATATATACACAACTCTTCAATGAAAACAGTTGAAAATAACATGTTTTATTTCATAATTGTGATGGCTTAAAAGTAATCTTATCAATTAGTGGCGATAATCAGAGATGCTGAGATAATTTGATCTTCCTCAATCACATACTGAAAACCTTTCTTTGGTCATCTTTTTGCATTGTTCAGATAACAAGCTCAGCTTGATTGCAACTTCAATCAAACAAAAAGGCATTCTCAAACTTACTTAAAAAATCAGTCTCTTCCTCTTGTTGACAAACTTCTTTATTCTGCAGGAATTTTTGCTAGGGGTTTTTTTTTTTTTTTTTGAGTTGACACGTTACCATTTACCTGAAACAGCTTTTGTGGATTTCTGTGATCTCTCTGTAGTGGCTGAAAGATAGTTTGACATTTCAAGACAGCTAAATGAAATTAATCTATTTACTGCTAATAATATAATGCATTCTGCTCATAAATACTATTACAGGAATACAGTGAGTGATTTTGTTGGCAATCACATCATATATTGAAATTAGCTGCATTTCTCTGTACCACTGCTTCTATTGTATTGTACTCCAAATTGCAAATCACTAATGGCAAGGAACTGTCTTCTAGTTTCAAACCTAAATTTGTCCATGGACAATTTATATCCATTTGGTTTGCAGCCAGTACACCTTTCCTTCTATAGCATTCATATTATTTGGATTCATTTTCCTAGGTTAAATTAGCCACATTCATCTAACCTCTTCTCCAAAAATCAACCATCTGACTCAGCATTTCTTTGCACATCCCTTCTCCACTTGAGGTGAAATCCACAAATATGTTTAAGATCCCAAGTACATTTTAGACAAAATCTGCATGTATAAATTCGGGAGAATGATCCTGGAAAACTCTCTGTGACTTCCACAGGCTGAGTTGAAGACTCACAGCTGTGGTGCATCAACCTAGGCCTTGCATCATAGACATCTGAACCTCTGAGCTGAGGGTTTTGAGAGTTCCTTCTCTCCTGTTTGCAAAAAGAGCGATTCTGTAATAAGCAGGACAGGGAACTCACAAGGAGGAGTGACTCTGGCCTCATCTTAAAAAATCCGAATAAATATCTGCTTTAAAATAACTAAAACATAAGTAAAGTAACTAAAAATTAAGAAGAATATAGGGAAGTTTCCCTCTGTAGGAGTTCTGTTTTCCCTACCTGGCAAATTCTTGACTCTTTTCTACTGATTTGACTAATGATTTCATGATGGCAGAGGTTCAGTTGTCGTTCTGGAATCCAGTATGTTCAACGTGTAAGAGTTTAATTTCTACCTGTAGAATAAACAATATTATCCAAGAAAAAAATACAAGTTTATCTAACACAGTCTTCCTCCAGTAAACCCATATTACCTTTTAGTATACGGCCCTTTTCTTCATCACAAGGATGAATTCAACTTTCATTCAAATAATTTTCTAAAACCTTGTAAACATTTGAATTGGACTAGCAGAGCTGTAGTAACCAGGGACACTTCTCCACATTAAATGAAAGTGGATACAAGTTGAATGTGGGTAAATCCCGTGTCACTCAGTTTAGGTGGATTACGAATATCTCACAGCTGCTTGATTTGGCTTTCTTATGCCAAATATATATATATATGTATATATATATAATATACTTTAATGAATAATATTTGACTATGAACATGCATTTCCATATCCAATATGATGATTTCTATTCTGTGTGCTCATTTCCTGTTAACATTTGCTTATGTTCAGTCTCACTCTTCTAAAAATATGAGATTAAGACACATATTATGTGGACCATAATAACTCTTAAGCAATCTTGACTGCACTGTGAATATCTTTTTATCTACAAGGATACCAAGTATTTTTTTATTTGTTTAAATTTCCTTTGCAGAATTTGATTTACCTTAATCTTTGGAACTTCTTTCCTCGTCTCTGGGTTGTTTTTTTTTGTTTATGTAATGTATTTATGACCCACAAGTTCAGACCATTAAAACACACTGGTATCAGTTGTGATGCTAATAATAGTGTCTACTTCCAACTGAGGAACCAAAGGGTGTGAAGAATTCTGTAAAGAACTAAGAAGATTTATCTAGTGAAGACTGCTGAAAGAAGATGATGTACATTTCTGAAGTCCTAATAAATTTAGGTTGACAAGCTAACTGAAAAGATAGCTTTAGGGAAAAGCTTGCATTCAGGGCATGAGGTTAACTGAGGAAAAGACAAGTTTAAAACTGAGGCATATGACTCCATGGTACAAAATATGATTTTACAAAGAACCGTTCTGACAGAGAATCAGGAGCTAGAGGGCTAGTGATTATAAAAACTTAGATTGGAATTTAAAACAGAAAGCTTGGGATAAGTATTTGCCGTGCTTAGCATGCATAGCAACACTAAAAAATAAAGTGGTAAATAGATGTAGGCATAACAAAAGTCCAAGAGGACAATGGCAAGGTTCATTAAATCACTCATATCTGGACAATTCCAGGTCATTTCACTAATGTCACTTGCATCAGTATGGCAGGGAGGTAAGACTGGGACTTCCACTTCATGACAAGATTAAGTGCAGTTTGCCAATTTGTTCATCATCACCTTCCTTTGCTCATGTTAATTGTCACTATTTCCTTTTTAAGAGACTTGTTCTACTATGTGCTCAGCATAAAGCACAGTCCTTGAGTTGAAGAATTTTACTTCAAGGAAAAGAGACTCGATAGGGACAGTGAGCAAAGCTCAGAGGAAACAGTGGCTGGGTAACTGTTTTGGTTTTTAAATACTTAATACTATTTCTGAAGTTGCTAAAGTTATTATAAGCAATTCAAAGAATTGAGTCTGTGATGGATTTTAATGAGGGAAGTCACTTGATGAATCTGGGAAGGAGCAAGTAAGCTGCAGCTGAATTGTTACTAAATGGAATCTACATAACCAACAGAGCAAGGAGAAGTAATGAGAGCCAAATGTAGTTGTATAGAAAAGAAACAAACACAGAAACCCTAGAAACTGGATATGGATATATTATAAGAAAATGAATGGAAATTATGTCACAAACAAATGGTCCTGTGTGAAGAACATGTGCATTTAATGTATAAAGTAACATATTCTTTAAGACTGTCTATATAGCATGTATGTGAAATCCAGCAAACTCTTGAATCATCTACTATTTAATGGTAGAAACCAATTAATTGTGTTCTTACGAAATTAAAGATGGCTAAGGCTAGATTCTAAGAAGTTTAATAACATTTAAGTATTTTATTATTCCCATGCCCCATGCTGACAGAAGCTATATTAGCACAAATAATATTGGTATTATTTCTGCTTACATTGTAAAGCGAGTATTTGTCAGGCTGATTGGAGAAGGAAAAACCTGCTCCCTTTTTGTGGGTTTAAAAGCTTTTGGGACCTCCAATGAATTTAATTTAAAAAATGATCTACTATAATCACCTAATCAACTTTCTGTAGTGAACTTTACAATCTTTATGAGAAAAGAATCAAGGATACTATGAAATTGGATATTTTTTTCTATAGGCTATTTGTGTTAACTTTTATCTAGTATATTTAGTCACTTACAGATTCTTGATGATACTAACATCATGATTTTCAGTGGGCCAAATTTGTTTCCTGGTGTATTACAGAACCACAGAATGATTGGGGTTGGGAGGGACCTCTGGAGATCATGTAGCCCAACCCCCCTGCCGGAGCAGGTTCACCTAGGTCAGGTCACACAGGATCACATCCAGGCAGGTTTTGAATGTCTGCAGAGAAGGAGACTCCACCACCTCTCTGGGCAGCCTGTGCCAGTGCTCTGTCACCCTCAAAATAAATAAATTTTCACTTCTATTTTAAGTTTATAAAAGACAGTTCACAACATACTTATGGCTTCCAATATAGTTTTCTAGGAAAAAAACGTTGCTACCCATAAGAAGAAAGAAAACTATAGTAAAAATTCCAGATAAATCCCTCTAACAGAAGTATTTGCAAGAAAACTAAGTTATATTTTGCACATTCTTTGAAAAACAAGTTACTTTAATTAGTATTTCTTAGTTAGTTCTTCCCAAATGCCGTGTAGTTAGAGCACTTTAAGTCCTATGGAGGAGGATACTTTTCCCTGAAAGATTATGTTTTAATCCTTTTTTCCACTGAAAAACTAAGCCTAAATTATATTTAATAGTCTGTTATGGAACCATATTCAGTTTGGATTTGCAAAGGGTCTAGCAATTCTTAGGGACTTTGTTGCATTTGAAGACTGCTGATTTGGACAATAAACTGCATTTATTAGGACAATATTGCCAAATACTTTTAAAAAACATTTATTTGTGTCAATTTCTAGGACTCGCTAGTTTGATCATTTTCTATAAAAGTAGAATGATAAGTACACAAGGCATGTCAAGACAAGGATATTCTGAAATACTCAATGGTATATAACTGATCAGTCATCTGTACTATCTGTACTGTTATCAGCAATATTACCTATGTAATTACTAAGAGAACAATTTTGCTCTGTTTTTCATATGCTTCATATTCAGTAGGTCACTAAATTCTCTAAAACAGAGAATTACAATAACTGAATTGCAGAGACCTTCCATTGTCATAATAAAAGAAGTTAAAAACATTCTAATGTACAGCGTAGACCCCAGTGAAGCTCATTTTGCACTAGTGAAGTAGAGCCTCATTATCTATTCTGTTATCCAGAAGATGCTGGGCTTTTTCTTTCCTTTCAGTACTTTTCTGTGTTTAAAAATTCCCTTTGCTAAAAAAGCTATAGCCCAAATGCCACTGGAAAAAGTCTGATTATTCCTATCATGTAGTAGCTAGGCAACTGGCAACAAGATCTTTTACACAGATATAAGCATTTGTCCTTTTTTTTTTTCCCATTTTTCTGGGAAGATGAGTAAAGGAAGGTGGTGTGCAGCAGGGATTTAATAGTGAAGAGAGCAGACCTGTGATCTTCCTTTTGTGTTACAGCCATACTAAATTTATACACTGGTACGTATACAGAAATTCAAGAGGGGAAGGTAACTTCTGAAGAGAAACACAGTCGTGAGTCCCACTTGATCCCCTTTTACTCATATTAACAAAATTAGAAGGACCTATTGATAGATTATGGAGGCTTTAGAAAACAACAGATTTTAGTAATATATAAGCAAACTTTGTACGTAAAGGTCATCAGTATTTTGGAACAATGTAATTGCTTTTAGTTTTCACAGTGTATTTTTATATTGGTTCAGCCTGGCTTTCTGGAACCTGACGTGCTTCATTTCTGTTAGAAAATTGTTATGGATCTTCCTGCAAGAGCAACTAACAAGGAAAATAATTTCTCAATATGCCTATCATTCAGATTAAAAGTATTCAACTGTATCAGTTGAAAATACCATGTAATTTTGCTGTTAAGATTTCAAAGTAACTTCATATGTTTGTTGTGTCACAGGTACAGGAATGGCTGTGCTTAAACTGCCAGACCCAAAGGGCAATGTCAGGACAACTTGGGGATATGGGCAAAGTGCCACTTTTGAAAACAGGCCCTTCACAACCAGCATCCAAACCACCTGCTACTCCTCAAAAACAGCCTATGCCTGCTGCCTTACATTCCCCTCAGAAGACTTCCACACCGCCTACTCCAGCAGCAGCAAAACCAAAAGAAGAACCCGGCGTTAAGAAGGAAGTTCCAAAACTTCAACATGGGAGACTCGAAAAAACATTGTCAGCTGATAAAATCCAACAAGGAATTCAAAAAGAAGATGCAAAACTTAAGCAGGGAAAACTTGTCAAGACACCCTCAGCTGATAAAATCCAACGTGTTTCTCAGAAGGAGGACCCAAGACTCCAGCAAGCAAAACTGACAAAGATGGCCTCATCTGATAAAATTTTGCATGGAGTTCAGAAAGAAGACATGAAACTTCAAGAGGCTAAATTGGCAAAGATACCCTCAGCTGATAAAATTTTACATGGAATTCAGAAAGAAGACCCAAAACTCCAACAGATGAAAATGGCAAAGGCACTATCAGCTGACAAAATCCAGCCTGCAGCTCAGAAGGAAGATGCACAACTTCAGGATGTCAAATTGTCAAAGGCAGTTTCAGTTGATAAAATCCAACATGGAATTCAGAAAGAAGATCCAAAACTTCAACATGAGAAAATCATGAAAACTTCATCAGTGGAGAAAATCCAACAGGAAGCTCAAAAAGAAGAATCAAAACTTCAGCAAGGGAAACTGTCAAAGACACTTTCAGCAGATAAAATTCCTGCAGCAGTAAGTTCACACCAAAAGAAACCCCTAAGCACGTTGGAAGAAGATAAAACACCTGTGCTCCCAGAAAAGAGCACATCATATCCAGAGGACAAAAAAGAACAAGTTACAGCTGAAAGTAAAGACCGTGTTGCTGAACAGAAAGCAGAAATTGAAGCACCTTATAAGGGACTGCAAGCTAAGAAGCAAGAGGATGTTAAGAAAGAGGGTTTGACACCTGGGATTTCACAAATGGTTTTGAAAGCTGAAAAAGGTCGAGAAGAAGAACGTCCTGTTCAAACAGCACCTTTGCCAGGAACTGACCATGTGGAAGCAGTGAGAGAAAAAACAGTAAGTGACTTTCCCCCTCCCTCCCTCTTTCTCCCTTGCTACAATTTAAAATCTGATCCTGACAGACCCTCTCCTTTATTTCTTCCTGTTCTTTGTTGTTATTCTCTGTGTGGGGTGATTCTAAAAGATAAAATTAATAACTCCTGTTGAGTGAAAGTTTCACCAGTTAGTCCTATCCTCTGCATGCAACTTCTCAATACTTTTTGCATGATTTTCAGTCTCAAGCAGTTAAGCATTTGAAAGTAAGGCAAAGTTCCTGTTTAATCATTTTTCCAATATTTCCGATATATTTACCTGGTTCTGTAGGCTATCCAGACTTCAGAGTTTAATTGTTGAAATTGGAGTGTTTTCTTAGTTCTTATTCCTGAAAGGGAATAATCTGTGATGGTGAGGTGTACAGTGTTTTGCAATAACAAAACATAATAAACATTTGAGGAATACTTTGCCTGAACATGGTATGATAAAGTATGCAACCTTTACATCTTTTTACTATTTCATTTGCTTATCTCATAAGGGAAATATTTTTAGGTAGGTCTCTTGGTGGGCTCTTCAAGTCAGATGAGTGGATAAGGTTTTGATAACGTGTACTAAAGGTCTGCTTAAATAAATGAATTTGCTGAATATGAAGTCACTCACAAGTCACTGTATCAGCTGAAGTGAGTAATATAGACAATTTTTTAAGAAATGAAAAAAGATTTTTTATATGAAAAATATTAAAAATGGGTTTTTATATCAGTACTGCAAATTAGGTGCTGATTATTGTGTTATGAAAGTAGGGATAAGTTTAGGAAAAATGTTTAAGCTTCGCCAAAATTATGTTTTCAGATGATCACAGTCAAAAAAGGTTTTGGGTTGCGTCTTTTTTTTTCCTTGTGATAACGAAGTTATATGGACAGAAAAATATTCTGATTCAGAAATTCTGCTGTGGAAAATACTACTATTTTTATAAACCACTTTTCCTTCGTTTCTGTCTCCTATCACATGTTGCGTTTCCTCCTCTTGGTGGTATCAAGAGGCATGGTGTCCCCTGATTGCATGGAGGGAATCTCTGAATTGTGCTCAGAGGGACATAGACAGAAATATTCCATTCTGCAAGAAGGAGATCTAACGAAGTCCTATATCGATTCAATTATCTCATATCAAACATAACACAGTATTGCAGGACTTTCCAAGAAGAGTAAGCTTAATTTTGTTGACAAAATGTCACTTCTGGGTATTTTTTTAAGTCATATCAGAAAACCTAAGAAGCAAATTTGGAATTTCATTACTGTTGCTAAAAATTTGCATTTTTTTTTTCTGTTGAGAAACATTTGCATGGCAAAATTTTCATCACATGCTGGTCTCAGCCCTGTCTGACCATTTTTATGTTCTATAGGGAGCTGAAAGCATATCATACTCTGGACAAATCTGAGATGCATATACTGGATTTCCATCTCTGATAGGGACAGGTTTTAATTGTAGATTAATTAGTGATTTCTAATGTGGCGCACACATATATTTCACTCTTATTTCACTTTTGTTTTACTTCCTTCCACTGCCTTCTAGCTGAAATTTGGACTTCTTGAGTTAATAGCATAAATAGAGATTATCTTTTTTCTGCTCTTATTATTAGACTTTGAAGCACACTTAACTGAAATTTGTAGAGCAAAAGTTTCATGAATAAAAAAAACGATAGATATCTACTTGTATGTATTTCTAAAATTAGAACACTCTCAAATGCAAACCAGAATTGAATTAATGAAAAAGTAATAGCTACTTTTACACAAAAATAGTTCCCCCAGCCCTCCCCCCCGCCCCACTCCCCAAGAGAGCAGCAGCTCAAATTGTAGAGAATTAAAGATACAGCTGGTATCTCACCTAGTTTATACTTGATACAATTTTTTAATTTTATTTTTTTTAAAAAAATTTTGTATTATTTGAAGTATTTTAACGTTGTCCATGCTGTACACCAAATATTGCTAGTTACAATTCTTCCCAGGAGTGCCTGGGACAGAAGTGGAAGAGGAAATAACAATTTAGATATTACACATTGATTCCATTTCTGTGGGTAAGAGACAATATCTAGAAGAGTATATTTTGTATGTGTTTCAGGACAGAATCCTATGAAGGATTTCACGTAGGTATATTTTTAAACAGATATGCAAGGGAAAACCTAGTATTTTCTGCACTTCACAAACTACTGATGCCATTTTATATCCAAATCTGTGTAAGTGGTAATTGCTAATTCTTGTAGTATTCCAATGAGATAAGTAAATAGCACTATCCTCATTTTTTCACTAAAAAATAAGACAGCAACAGCCCAACAAGTCCCTCAAAGACATGGAGAGGCTGAAGTTCTGATCCAGTACGATCAGTAGAATGATCCTTGGAAAAGCACAGATATCAGTTCTATTTAGCGATCTGATATCCTTTGAAACAAGTGACGTAAATATTGAAATAGTTTTAAATATTTGGATCTCAAAGTATGATTTAAGGTATTGTAAATCCATGTTTTCTTCAAAACACGTTTTTTTCAGTAATATTTTAAACTGTAATTTCTTCAAAAATATTTTAAAGAATAAACTAACTTTGCTCATAATTTACGAGTCCTTTTCCTGAGAAATAGTCTTGTAATATTGACTATTCACATTTGCAATAGCAGTTAGCTGTTCTAGCAAGGATGTCTAGAAATCTTGGATGGTTATGACAAACAGTTTGTCAGTGTAGAAGAGTCATCTTGGAGCTGAAAAATTAACATGTTAGTAGTTCAGCGTATCTACATGAACACATTACCGCAGTGTAAATTGGACATAGATTTACAACACATCAGCTATATTATATAGTACTCTTAGTACTACCTTCTTATGTTTACTGAGGAATGATCACGTGTTTAGGATAAGTAACCAGGGAGAAATTAATATATTGTTAATTGATGTCATTATTCTAACACATTAATGACAAAACACAAAGCAGGAGCCAGAATAAGGAGGAAAAGGCTTATCTGTAAGCAGTTTTTCTGGCCACAAATAAAACATTTCACTTTGCCAGTATAAAATTCAAATACAGATTAAGCAGTTTAGTCAACCAAAGTCTTTTTTTCACTCTCTGAAACTTTTTTTTTAGGTAATGTATATATCTGTATTTCTTCTATAAACAGAATGACCTTTTAAAAATCATGAGTTTCTTTGCAAAATAAAATTTCTGTTCTGTGCAATAGAATTTAATTTTGCTAGCTATAAATAATTTTTTAAAACTGACAAGCTTTTTTTTTTTTTAATCACAGTTTTCTTTTAATAGAATTCCGACTGAATTTGATAACCAATATGACTTTTAAAAATACTAAGTTTTATATTTTCAAATAAGAATATTAAAAGTGAGGAAGTGTAAGAATAAATAATACTTCTGAGGCAAAATCTTCTAATGCAAAATAGTTGAATGACGTATTGACATGGGCACTAGAAATACCACGAGAACAGTACAAATACATCGTATGTTAGATTATTTTTACTAGAGGTTGCATGTGCTGTTTATAAACAACCTCATCCATGCCGCAGCTATTATAAATCTCTTTGTTTCTCCTGTTTCAAGAAGATTCTCCCATCAGTGTCTTTATTACAGCTAAATTTGTGCAGTATTAAAAACTCACAGTAGGAAAACTTTCAGAAAATAATGACATTTGACTATTCAAAAAGGCCCAGTAATTCAACATGTACCAAAGTGCTTCCTACTTTAGAAGGAAAAAGTAAGGGCTTTTTTGTTATTAATTAAAATTCATTTTTCATTCTCCAAGAGGTTTTGAATATATATATGATCCTTAGCAGCATTGTTTCTGCCATATTTTGTTGTTCATCTGAATATCTTATGTTTATGGTAAGTTTACAAGTTTTACAGTGATGCTATCTTGTGTATGTGATGGCCAACCCTGTAGAAAATACATTACGAATCACTCAAGAATAGATGTAGCTAATGACAATATCCTGTTCCTCAGGCTGCAGGAAATAGGGAAAAGCACAAAGACCAAATATTGTTTATTGTAAGTTACATGCATATGATCTCAAAACATGATGTGCAGAATAATTTTTGCATGTTTTATCATGGGACAGATAACTATCACAGAATCACAGAATGTCAGGGATTGCAAGGGACCTCAAAAGATCATCTAGTCCAACCCTCCGGCCAGAGCAGGAACACCTAGGTCACCTAGGTCACACAGGAACACATCCACATCTCCAGAGAAAGAGACTCCACAACCTCTCTGGGCAGCCTGTGCCAGTGCTCTGTTACCCTCACTGTGAAGTTCTTCCTCATATTTATGTGGAACCTCCTATGTTTCAGCTTGCATCCATTGCCCCTTGTCCTATCACTGGATGTCACTGAGAAGAGCCTGGCTCCATCCTCATGACACTCACCCTTTACATATTTATAAACATTAATAAGTTCACCCCTCAGTCTCCTCTTCTCCAAGCTAAAGAGACCCAGCTCCCTCAGTGTTTCCTCATAAGGGAGATGTTCCACTCCATCATCTTTGTGGCTCTGCACTGGACTCTCTTAAGCAGTTCCCTGTCCTTCTTGAACTGTGGGGCCCAGAACTGGATGCAATATTCCAGATGCAGCCTCACCAGGGAACTGTAACTATATAACTATACATACGAAACAGATAGAAAATATATTCATATTGTGGTAGCCTTAAAAAAAGAGTCGGATTTTCTCATCACATTTATTTTTTAGTGATAATTCCTTCCTTACCGTAGATATTTTTATTCTCCTTGCTGTACAAATAACTGTCTTCCCCATATTCAGTTTCCTGTCATTCATAGCAGTGATGTTATGGCATACACTGAGGTTCAACAACAGAGTGGGCAATAGCAATATTCACTGCTGTCTCCTCTGGTTTGGTGATTGAGTAGGTACTCACAGATAGTGGCACCATCATAAATTACAAGGAAAATGGCTAAAGTTGTTCCATGACCAGTTGTTGTCTACCTATTTCTGAACTTAACTGTTTAGTTGACATCTTCTGTCTCGGCTTTACAAGACACTGTATCACTTCATCTCCCTGTGGAGAACCAAGATCAAACAGATTCACTTTTACTGGGTGGACACAGTCTGACCATCAGCTCCTAGGAGACCTTCTGAGCTTGAACAATCTTTGGATTTTCTAGTAGCTCGTCTAAATTGATCACAATGTTTTTGGTTAGGTATGTATTTATAAGTGTGAATATATTGGAAATAAAATGGAAAATAACAATCAAATGTCATAGGTGAAATTTTAGTCAGGAGCATGATATTTCTAGATTAAAAAATCCTTTAGGTTTAATGAAATATATATTTTTTTAAAACATAGCCCAATAAATTCTCCTGAAACACTTTCTTCTTTAATAAAGGGAACAAAAATGTAAATATAACATATAAAACTTAATTTTTTAAACTGTGCTTCATTGCTGACTTTGTATGAAGAGTGTATATAATTCTGTCACTAGGGGCTGGAGAATATCCAAGAGTACATTTTTCAGGAAAATAAGTGCTGAAGTGTTTAACCTGTGATGACTTCCCAAAGTTGTTTAGAGTACTGTAGGAATCTCCATATTCATATATATTAATCACAGCCTTATCATTAGAGTTGTCCTTAGAAATAATTGTTTTCATATTTGATTTTTAATTGCAATGGATTTTGCTCTGATATCAGATATTTGGGTTTATCATACTGGGTACAATATGGATGAGAACACATTAAATTCAAGAACAAATTACATTCAAGGTAATTGCAAAACATACAGTAAATCATTCCTGTGAAAACGTGTTTACTTATTAGAATATTAATTAGTAGATTACTGTAATATTAATATTAGCATTTTAATGTAGGAGTATGTACACAGTGATGTGTCTCTAAGCAGGAATAGGTACTTTAAATATAAATTAAATAATGAAAAAAACTGATGTTTTAAAAAATAAATGACGATAACAAATATTTGGTTTATGAGATTTTGGCATTTAATATAACTTCAGTGTGAATAAACATTTGAAAATACTTGCAATTGATAGCAACTTAACATGACTGTAAATGTACCTTTTAATTATAATTAACTATTGTCATAATCTTCTTAATATATTTATTCAGTAATATTATTTTAACTCAGAATATTGACAAGGAACTTAATAAAGCTTTAAATAAGTGGTTTGCTTTAGTTCAGAAATCGTTGACTTAGATTAGCAGTGTTGATAAATATTACTTAGTTGTGTTATTTGAGGCCATAACTAATACAAAGATCACATAATGTTATTAAAATCAGGAGGTTTTGGGATGCTTCTTTTCAAATTGCTAGTGGAGGTGGGGACACTTTGTAAGACTGTCAGCTGACAGGTGAGATGACCTGCCATTTGGAGAGTGAGCTGTTTTGTTAGCTGAATGGTGAGGTGCTTTCACTACGTACAGAGCATTTCACAGCTGAGAGAAGCAGGAAGGAAACTCTGGTGTGGAAATACTCGATGTAGGATATTCTTGGTGCAGAATATACCAA
This sequence comes from Podargus strigoides, assembly GCA_028020825.1. NCBI lineage: Eukaryota > Metazoa > Chordata > Aves > Caprimulgiformes > Podargidae > Podargus > Podargus strigoides. The sequence continues at coordinate 160,116,519 of CM051663.1, read as the reverse complement.
GGTATAGAGATAGAGATGCTTGTTGTTCAGAATGGTGTAGAAGGATCTGGAAGCTAGGAGAATGATTAAGGGTGTTTAGGGATCAGAAGGAAAACATTGGTTATGATTCTCAGTCAGGTATACCTGCCTTGTTTGCTTCCTTATTTTCTTTGATCGATAGCAGGACATCATGCTTTTCTCCCTGCACTTACACTTCCCTACCAGCAGCTTACTTCTGCATTACAAATTTACAGAGGAACTTCTTTTTTATGAGGTACTCATAAAATTTTTGTACAGTGCCAAACTGCAGGTATAGGAACATTCCAAATTGTATTAAATCACACTTCAATACTCCATGCGTTCTGTTGCATGTTATATTGTATAACACTTAAATCAAGAAAATTAAACCATAGGTCCAAAATTTGAGAAGACTGACGTATTGCTAGACAATTATAAAAGATTAAATGAGCAAAGAAAGGAGCAGACCCCAGAAATACTGCAAGCTGATGTTTGACAAGCTATATTACTTTGTATCTAGACCTATGTAGACAGTCTTGAAACGTAGGTAATTAAAATCTTCATTTAAATTAGCCTCTAAACAACTTGTCCCATGCATATGTGAACAAATAATAGATTATCATTAGTAAGTGTTCTGAAAACAAGTAAATACAAGTTTTTTTTTAATATTGAAAAATAGAAAATCATTGTACAATTAATAAAATCAGTTTCCAGTGTGAACAGCCATGCAAAGCATAGTTTGATTCAATGCAAAAACTCAACAATTGAAGAACTTTTTGTATTATTTTATTAGTTTTGAAAAACAAAATTAGTGTTCGGTCTTTTATGATTTAATATAATTCTTCTTGGCATCATAATTTTTCATCTGAGACATTAACTCATCTTTTAGAAAAAAAATTCACATGTATTTAATTGCCTGGAGACATTAAGAATCTATATCTAAATATATACACACGCATATGTATTTATTTTTTTAGGAAAAGGAGGATGAAAAATCAGACACATCAAGCTCTCAGCAACAGAAAAGTCCACAAGGTCTGAGTGACACCGGGTATTCTTCTGATGGGATATCAAGTTCACTTGGTGAAATTCCAAGTCATATCCCCAGTGATGAAAAAGATTTACTCAAGGAATCTAATAAAAAAGAAACTATTTCACAAGAAAGTCCACCGAGTCCCTCAGATCTAGCTAAATTGGAAAGTACTGTTCTGTCTATTTTGGAAGCTCAGGCAAGTACACTCTCTGATGAAAAATCTATGAAAAGCAAAGAGCTTCATGAAATGTACAGTGAACAGACTAAAGATCAACATAAAACAAAGCCTTTGCCGGTCAGTCCAGAATCTTACAGTTCAGATGAGGAAGACTTAGAAGCTATTCAAGAAGGTGAAGGAAGTGCTCCCTCCCAGGCAGACTACAGGGAAGAAGATAAAGGAGAAGACATATCAGCAAGAAGACAACACTATGATTCTGTGGAAGACAGCAGTGAGAGTGAAAACTCACCTGTCCCAAGGAGAAAAAGGAGAGCTAGTGTTGGTTCTTCAAGCAGTGATGAATACAAACGAGACGACAGTCAGGGATCAGGTGATGAGGAAGACTTCATTAGAAAACAGATTATAGAGATGAGTGCTGATGAAGATGCCTCAGGTTCTGAAGATGATGAATTCATTAGAAATCAATTCAAAGAGATCAGTGTAACTGAAAGCCAAAAGAAAGAAGAAGTGAAAACCAAAGCCAAAGGAACAGCTGGAAAACATAGAAGAATGGCACGGAAAAGTAGTGCAGGCTATGATGAGGATGCAGGAAGAAGACATTCATGGCACGATGATGATGATGAGACTTTTGATGAAAGCCCAGAGCCAAAATACAGGGAAACTAAAAGCCAAGATGGTGAAGAACTTGCAGTAACTGGAGGAGGAGGCCTTCGGCGTTTCAAAACGATAGAATTAAATAGTACAATTACAAGCAAATATTCTGAAGCACCTGAACAACAGAAAGGTATTTTATATTTTGATGAAGAGCCTGAGCTGGAGATGGAGAGTCTTACAGATTCACCAGAAGATAGATCTAGAGGAGAAGGGTCTTCTAGTTTACATGCTTCTAGTTTCACACCAGGTACATCTCCTACTTCAGTGTCATCACTTGATGAAGATAGTGATAGCAGTCCTAGTCACAAAAAACTGGGAGGGGAGAGCAAACAACAGCGCAAAGCCCGACATCGGTCACATGGTCCTCTTCTTCCAACTATTGAAGATTCTTCAGAAGAAGAAGAACTACGGGAAGAGGAAGAACTGCTAAAGGAGCAAGAGAAACAGCGTGAATTAGAACAGCAACAAAGAAAAAGTTCTAGCAAAAAGTCTAAAAAGGACAAGGATGAACTAAGAGCTCAGAGAAGAAGGGAACGTCCAAAGACTCCACCAAGTAATCTTTCTCCCATTGAAGATGCATCTCCAACAGAAGAATTACGACAGGCAGCAGAAATGGAAGAGCTGCACAGATCTTCCTGTTCTGAATATTCACCTAGTATTGAGTCAGATCCTGAAGGATTTGAAATCAGCCCAGAGAAAATAATAGAAGTACAAAAAGTTTACAAATTGCCTACTGCTGTCTCTCTATACTCACCAACAGATGAGCAACCAATTGGACTCCCAAAAGAAGAAAACGGTCAAAAGACATTGAAAAGTGCTGAAGAGGTATATGAGGAGATGATGCATAAGACCCAAAAGTCCAAGTCATTTGAAATCGCAAGTGAAAAGGATGAAGTATTTGAAAAAGAATCTTTATATGGTGGAATGCTAATCGAGGATTATATTTATGAATCTTTAGTAGAGGATACTTACAATGGAACTATTGATACAAATCTTGTAATGAGACAAGAGGAGAGCAATGGATATATACAACAGAGAGGAAAAGAGAAAAAAATAAGAGCTTCAGAACAGATCTATGAAGAACCACAGAAAATAACTGATCTACAGAAAGACTACTATAGTGTTGAGACTTTACATTCTGTTGTGCCTCAAGAAGACATTGTTTCTAGTTCTTACATTATCCCAGAAAGTCATGAAATTGTTGTATTAGACAGCACAGTAACTTCTACCACTGAGGAAAAGCAGTTGTTAGATGCAGAAGCTGCTTATGAAGAGCTTATGAAAAGACAGGGAATGCAGCTAAGCCCTGGGTCCAGTCCAACACAACCAACTTCAGATTTCATTCCTGAATCTGATACAAAGATATCTGGTCTTGGAGGAACAGTGGATAGTACATCTTTAACATCAAGCACTACTTCAGCAATCTCAGATGTATCACCTGTCAGTAGCACAGCACTTTCTATTCCAGATGTTAAAATAACACAGCATTTTACAGCAGAGGAAATTGAAGATGAATACTTAACAGATTATGCCAGAGAAATTCAGGAAATAATTTCTCATGAAACATCAATGTTGACATACTCTGAGACATCAGAAGGTGCTGTGTCAGTTTTACCTTCTGATACGGCTTCCTTAACATCATCTACGTCTTCAGTTTGTACTACAGATAGTTCATCACCTATAGACAGTGCAGCCACAGGTTATGTAGATGCAGTAGATGCTGTGAGTAAACCAGCAGATTCTGAAGGTGTCAGTATAATAACCCAAGTTCCCTTAACATCTACAGAAGAGTACTCTGAAGTGAGCATGAGCATGCCTTATGAATCTATTGCCAGGGCCACTAAAAAGCCATCTATGGCATCAGATATGGAAAGTGTGGAACAAGCTGCAGTTTGTTTACCTGAAACTGCACCTTCGCTAGTGGCAACTACCATTATAAAACCCATGCAATATGCAACTGATTCCACCTTTGATATCTCCAAAGCAGAGAAGGAAACAGCTAGAAAAATGAAAAGTACAGTAGAGGCTGGCATTGTCAAAATTCATCATGAAGATTCACAAAAAGAATTGGGTGTTGATATGGCAAAGATTAATCTGACTAGTGCTACATCTGAGCAACCACCTGTATGTATAGCATCAGTACCAGTTACAGAGCCTGCATCAGAAACATCTTCTGTTCCTACTCCCAGTGTTGTAAGTAAGATCAGCATAGTCTCTGTGCCTTCCTCAGCTCCTGCTGTAACATCCAAAGTATTCTCTCTTTTTAGAAGTTCTTCTTTGGATTCTCCTGCAAAACCTTCTCCGCCCCCGCCTCCTCCTCCTCCACCACCTCCTCCACCACCATTACCTCCACCTATTTTACCCAAGCCAGCCATTTATCCTAAAAAGAAGCCACAGATTAAGATTGCAGCAGCAACAGCTCCCACAGTGGCACCTTCAGTCACAAGTGTTCCAACACTCGAGTCCACAGCTGTATTAAAGAATCATGTGGTACCTATCACAAAAACATACACCCCGACACCACCTCCTGTACCACCTAAACCATCCTCCATTCCAGCAGGGCTTGTTTTCAGTCACAGGCCCGCTGAAGTAACTAAACCTCCAATTGCTCCTAAACCAGCAGTTCCTCCGCTCCCAATAGCTATTCATAAGCCCGCAGAAACACAGCCCAAACCAATAGGTTTGTCATTGACTTCAAGTATGACTCTGAATTTGGTCTCTGCAGCTGAATATAAAATAGCATCTCCCACTTCTCCTTTATCTCCACACTCTAACAAATCTTCACCAAGGCTGACAAAACCCTCACAGGAAACCTATGTGGTCATCACATTGCCATCTGAGCCTGGAACTCCCACAGAAGCTATAACTAGTCAGGCTGTTACCAACTGGCCTTTAGAAGCATCTTCTAAAGAACAGATTCCCCAGGCTATGCAACCAATTTTTACTCCATCCCTGAAAACTATGGAAATTCAAAGTATGGCAGATCAGAGTATGTATATTTCAGGTGCTTTACAAGCTATTCCTGTCACAAAACAATCAACTTTTGAAAAAACACCTAGTTCAAAATCAGAATTAGTAACAACTGAGGTAACCAAGGCCACAGTGTCTGTGGTTAAGGGCCCAGTGCCTGGTTTTGGTTTAGGTAGCGTCGCTATTACTATACCTCCAGAGCCACTACATATAGTAGATCAACCCAGGTATAGAGAGAATGGAAGATTCCATCCTTTGGGCGATGTCATAGATCTTCGCACTTTAACTAAGATGGATATTGAAAGGAGAGACAGCTGTATGGATCTGTCTGCTGTTTCCATGGACGTGAGAAGACAAATGCCAGCAAGCGATGCATGTGGGCGGCCAGTGAGCACTGTCCAGCCAGCTATAATAAATCTTAGTGCTGCATGTGTTGCAGATCCTTCTCTGTCTGTAGTCCCTGAGACAGTAACTGTAATGACCTGCACTGCCACTGTAAGCTACACTGCCAGTACAGACAGCCTTGTGGATCTGGGACACGCGATGACAACGCCACTTCAGCTAACAACATCAAAACATTTCGAGCCTGCATACAGAGTAACAGGCAGCCAGGCATTCTCTGCAGGTAGAGATGAAGTGCCAATAAATTTATCCCTAGGTACTTCAACACATGCTGTGACATGGGCAGTGACAAAGCCTGTGACTGTACCACCTGTTGGTGTTACAAATGGTTGGACTGATCTCTCCGCTTCTCAGGAGCCAATGGAGAGTGGAGCAGTTGACCTTAGTACTACAAAATCCCACAGAACAGTAGTAACAATGGATGAAACTACTTCAGGTATTGTAACAGCAGTAATAGAAGATGATGAAAAGCCTGTGGATCTGACTGCAGGGAGAAGAGCTGTCTGCTGTGATGTCGTTTATAAATTGCCATTTGGTAGGAGCTGTACAGCACAGCAGCCACCAACTACACTTCCTGAAGATCGCTTTGGTTACAGAGATGACCATTATCAGTATGATCGTTCAGGGTCATATGGCTACCGAGGAATGGGAGGTATGAAACCATCTATGTCTGACACTAATTTATCGGAAGCTGGACTGTTTGCATACAAAAGCAAGAATAGCTTTGATTATCGAGTTGGGGCAACTGATGCAGCAGTAGATCTTACCTCTGGAAGAGTTACTACAGGTCAGTATGACACAGCAGCAGATCTTTCTTTGAAATATAATTTTGATGTTCCTCACCTCATTTCAGGATGATTTTTTTTATTATTTTTCCCCTCCTTCTGTTGTTTTGTTTTCTTTTGGACAGTGTGACAAATTATTCTGGATTACACGTGTTTTTCATTTCTTCATTTTACATATGTGTTTTGCACAGAGGTGCCTGCATGTGCCTGCATGTTCAGAAATGCTATTTCCTTCAAATCTAAAGTAGATCGTTAACCTGAAGATTTGCATGCAGTTTACCCTTCCCATTTAATTCATCAAGATGGGATGACTTTCAGAATCCGCAAAGCAGCATTCTTTTGTGGGACTGGACTGTAACTGTGCCCTGTAATTTCAGGTGAGGTTATGGATTACTCAAGCAAGACTACTGGTCCTTATCCAGAGACTCGGCAGGTGATTTCTGGCATCGGGCTCAGTACATCACAGTATTCCCAAGCAAGAATGGTATCATCTCTGGGTTCCCAGTTTGGCATTGGAAGTGTTTTAAGATCGTCCAATGGTGTTGTTTATTCTTCAGTAGCGACTCCAATCCCATCCACATTTGCCATCACTACACAACCCGGTTCTATTTTCAGTACAACTGTCAGAGATTTACCTGCTCTCCAAACAATTGACTCAGTGCCCTCTTTATTAACTTTGCAACAGAATCAACCGCTCCCAAGATCATACAGTTTCTTGACAACAGTGGCAGCTGAAAAAGACAGTGCAATTACTGCCATTGATATGGAGACAGGGTTACCACCTCTTTCTATAGAAACTATTACCACTGAGCCAACCACCTTGATACCTGCTTTAACTACAGCATCTGAAGTTTATACAGATGTAGTTGAAGATGATGTTGCCCTTCTCATTGCCCCTGAAGAAGGCAAACAGCAGCAGCTTGATTTGGAGCGTGAACTTCTTGAGCTTGAGAAAATTAAGCAGCAGCGCTTTGCAGAAGAGCTGGAATGGGAACGTCAGGAAATTCAAAGATTCAGGGAACAAGAAAAGTTCATGGTGCAAAAAAAGCTTGAGGAGTTGCAATCCATGAAACATCATCTCTTATTTCAGCAAGAGGAGGAACGACAAGCTCAGTTTATGATGAGGCAAGAGACATTAGCCCAGCAGCAGTTGCAGCTTGAACAATTCCAACAACTTCAACAACAGCTCCACCAACAGTTAGAGGAGCAAAAAATTCGTCAAATATATCAGTATGGTTATGACCCCTCAGGAACTGGCTCGCCACAAACTACCACAGATCAAACACTTTTGGAAGGACAATATGCAGCCTCAGAAAATGGCCAGTTTTGGCCTACTGATGATGCAACTACTACGGCTTCAGGAGTGCTGGGTATTGAAATTCCACAAAGCCAAACATGGTATACAGTTCAGTCTGATGGCATGACCCAATACATACCTAGGTCTGGTATCCTAAGCTCTGTTTCAGAAATGTCTCTTAAGGATATAGACGTTAGAGAGGACAAGCAATTGAAAAAGAGAAGTTCCATGCCAAAATTACGTGGCCCATATGAGGAGCTTGAGGAGACCCTGGAAGAAGAGCCTAGGTGCTTCAAAAAGATAGTGGACAGTGGAGTGCAAACTGATGATGAAGATGGAGCAGACAGAGGTTACACAACCAGGAGACGGAGGAGTAAGAAAAGTGTTGACACAAGTGTTCAGACAGATGATGAAGATCAAGATGAATGGGATCTTTCTAGCAGATCCAGAAGGAAGCCTCGTGTAGGGAAATACAGTGATAGTACCACTGAGGCAGACAAAGCTAAACAATTCTCCAAAGTATCTAGTATTGCAGTTCAGACAGTGGCAGAGATTTCAGTACAAACAGAACCTGTAGGAACAATAAGAACACCTTCAATCAGGGCCCGATTGGATGCTAAGGTTGAAATCATAAAGCACATTTCAGCTCCAGAAAAGACATATAAAGGAGAAAGTTTGGGATGTCAAACAGAGACAGAGTCAGATACTCAAAGCCCCCAATATCTGTCAGCTTCATCTCCTCAGAAAGATAAAAAACGCCCAACACCATTAGAGATAGGATACTCATCCCACCTTCGTCCAGACTCCACATTGCAGGTAGTCCCTTCCCCTCCCAAATCTCCCAAAGTTCTCTATTCACCCATTTCACCTGTTTCACCAAGCAAAGTTATAGAGTCAGCATTTGTACCCTATGAAAAACCCATCACTGATGACATCAGTCCTCAGAAGATGCTGCATGCTGACATTGCCAAGGTTCCTCCATCAAGCCCAAAGACAAAGATGATGCAACGCTCTATGTCTGATCCTAAGCCCCTGAGTCCCACAGCAGACGACAATTCCAGAGCTCAGTTTCAGTACACTGAGGGTTTCATGGTAAGAAATACTTGGTTTCTTTTTCGTTTGTTTGTTTTAATATGCAATTCTACATCTAACAGTACAGCATGAGGGCTGACACACTCATTTGCAGTACCTGTGTACATAGTCTTTTTGCACACCTTGCAGAAAAGTGCTGAGGAATGACTGCTGTCTAAAGCAATGGTTATTTGCTTCATTGCTTTGCCTGGAAATAGAGCAATCCATATTACAGTCTTGCTAAGATTCAGAAGAAAACACAACAAATTCTTGTACAGAATTTGGAAGGCACTTTATGTTTTACATGGCAGTTAATTGCCAATGTAGTGGTTACTGCCAATTCTTCAGAAAATGAAGCACATTTTCTTTCTAATCACACAACACTCAGCTCCCGTGGCACAGTCTGTAGTGCATTACCTTGAAATGTCCCCTCTGAGAGGCAGCTAACACCAGATTTATAATTACCTTAGTCAGCTTTCCTTTTTGATCATTGTGAGGTTTCTTGGCCATCTGTGATTCTGTGGGTAATCTTGTGTCCCAATATGTACATCTTTTATCTCTCGTACAGCAAAAGATCTCATATCACAAATCCATTTTTTTTGTGTTTGGGTGGTTTTTTTGTTTGTGGTTTGTTGTTTTTTTTTTTATAAGGAGGATTATCAAGAAGTTATGCAAGTATGGGCTGTTTCTTATGGGGTCAGAGGAGGCAATTTTGAATAAGGCTGGCATCATCAGGATTAAAATTTTTCACTTCTGCAGTATTCCTTTTCATTGAATAGTAAGATTTCTAATTAAATAATCAGTCTGTTATTTATAAATAGGAAGAAGTCTTGGCTAAAAAAATAGCTTCTAATTTAACATATTCTTGGCTGTCCTTTTTGCCATTCTCTTCTATCAGTTTCAGGGTCAGTATCTAATTTGTCAGAACTCTGGAATAGTTGCTATTTGAGTTCTTCAGCAATTTTTATCTTGTATGTTCAGTTATCTGTGGATACATGAGTGATTAGTACAGGCTGGATAAAGAGGGCTTGTTCTCTATGTCTGATAATTTGTGATGACTTTCAAATGCAGAATTATCTGGTTATACCCTCCAAGGCTCCCACTGTAATCAGTTTCTGCAGCTTTACATATTTATGTGGTTATCAAATGCTTCCTGTGCTATTACTGCTTGGAAAACAGTACTTGAAAGCTAGAAGGGAAAACTGTAGTCATGGCATTGGCACTCCATATTGATGTCATTCCCTAATGCAAAGTTAGCAGAGTGGGGGAAACTGTAGCATGAGCACTAGAGTTTCCTGTAGAGGGTTTGGAGTAGCATCTTGAAGAATGTTGCTCATGAGTTAGAAAGTGTTGGGTTCTACTAGGTATTGGAAATTAGGTATAATATTGTAAAATAACTCAGTGTAGTGAAACTATTACTGAGGAGAAAATATTTGGTTCATTTATTTCATAGATACATATATATTTGATATGAATTATGTACTTTGTGTGATGGACGATAAATTCTATAAACAGCTGATTGTGTAAAGACCTTTACAGCAGAGTTTGAGCACATACAGTATTCATTAAAGACACATGGAAACAAAGGGCTTATACATCATTGTTTATTTTTTACCCAAATGTTTATGACCATTTCGCCGTGAGCCCAAAAGGTAATGAGCTATGTTGTTCTTAGCATGCATCCTTCAGCAACAGATAGCCCATGTCTCAAAGTACTTACAGTCTAAGTGAGGTGGACAGTTTTATGGAACATGTGGTGCAAGTAGACAAGTACAAGGAAAGTAAAAAACTTCCATGGATTTGAAGTAGGCTGCACTAACTGTGTCATACAGCATATGGTGAGGAAGCTGCTGTGAAAACCTCCCATGACTATCATGGCTGCTTTCAGCTCTGGTGTTATGTTAAGCATTAAGTCTGTTATATTTTCTCTTTCTGATAGAGTTTTGTAAAGTATCTGAAGTTCATTTACTGTAGGCTGGGATCAGGTGCATGAAATTTAGAGGGGAAAAAGAGATATATAACAGAAAAAGAAAATATTTAGAGTGACACTTAGAGGAAGTAATCTCGTGACCTCTTAATTGCCTGGAAATATGGGCATAAATTCCTTTTGCAGTTGCTATATCAGTTTCAGTTCTCGATTACTCAGTCCAGTTTTGTTGTGAAGGAGGGATCTGCTGTATAAGATCTAAGTTTTCTCCTAGTTTCCACAAGACTTATACTATTCTCTCCAGCATGTATATGTTTGTTTATACCAGCTGTACTATCTTGGAAGCACAGGAAAGAGGGTACAGTGATTTCTTCTTTTGTACCTTTTTTCACACTCAAAAGTTCTTCTTGAAAGTTAGCATGCACACAAATGTCACTGCTGAAAAAGCGTAAACCTTGTTGACATTTTTTCTATTGTAGAACTGTGTAGTTATAGGAGACAGGAATCGCTTTTGGATTATCCTGCTAAGGATGAAAGTAAGATGTTTCCTCAATTTTAAAATATTTTTTGCACTGGGACTGTATATTTCATTATTTGTTTGTACAGTGCCCACAGCAGCTAAAGTCCTTGTCTATTAATTCTCTATGTACCCCTTTTGTGCCTCCTGACTGGAGGTCAGGGAACGGCAGAAGGGATCAGTTATGTAATTCAAAACAATGAAGTTCAGTGCATAAAAACTTGTGAAGTAGTTCACTCTGGAAAAAAGAATTTACTAGAGCTGAACATAAAAGAATAAAATGGAAATGAAAGATTGATCTTTCACTACCTTAGGGAAATGGAGTGTGTATATGAATATTTTTTGCATGGATGAAAATCTCATCACTTTTTTAATAGTTCTTGTTTCGGAGTTATGACTTTGTCTGCATTCATAAACATTGCAGGTGAAAAGGGTGTTCATGTGTATGTTTCACACTCTTCTTTTTATGACAGTTTATCAAAAACTTCATCCTTATGTAATCAGTGGGACTAAAAGGTTAAGAATAAAATTAATCTCTTTCTCAGGATTACAGTGAAATGATACCGTGTCCTTCAGGCAATGCACTTTCATCATTCATACACTTCTTCCATTGAAAAAAATATTTATTGCAGCATTTCAAGAAAAAATATTATGGAGACTGTGACTAAGATGATTAAATTATGCATCTGTGGTTCAGAACTGCTTTAAATATAATTTTATTCTTTAATGCACCTTTTACAGGAAGTTATTACAGTGTTTTATCTAATCTAGTATAAGTGAAAGGCTGAAAAATAACCTGGCAGCTAATCACATAATAAGTATTCGGATAATATTGCTTTCAATGATGGCATGTTTAATTTTTAGATAACAAGTTACATGTTTATGTTTTCATTTAGTAACGATCGTAGTCATTGCCTTTGTATGAACACTTAAGTGAACATAGATGGTGGCTTCATATTAATCCAAAATAAAAGTATTGCTTTCCATTGTTTTCCCTTTGGTAGTCTTACGTGCTGTATGTTTATGTGATATATATTACTAATCAAGTATAGCTGTGTCAAAATAAAATTGTAAGCTATAGGTTGTCAGCACCAAAAAAAAGTTGTGGAGGCCGCTCATCTGTAATTGATACTTTGCAAAGATACCTAATTTTCCTGTTTAGTGACCTTTGTGCCACTTGAGCTCCCAGAGGCAATGAACTCCCAGCACTGACTTTCACAGACTGTCCCGATGCCCAGCATGATAGGATTCCACAGAGTGCAAAGCCATAGCAAAGGTTTCCATGAGGACACTGGGAAGTGTTAGTAGAGTTTGAAAGTGGAGATTGAAATTCATCCATTCAGTAGCAACAAAAAACTGTGAGTACCTGTCTGCTTTAATAAAGAAATAGCTTTAGACCACTGCATCACAGAATCAGGTCACATGCCAGTCACAGACAATTTCAGCACTTGTACACATTGCATATGTGTAATCAAAGATGGAAGTTGTCTTGCCTTTGCCTTTGGATGCAAAATGCCTGCTCAACTAAACTGAAGCAAGTTGGAACAGATCTTGCACGTGAACTGTCACACACATGTAACATCTACAGCTAAGCAGTGCATGAAGACTTCAGTAGAAGTGTTTGCACAAGTGAAATTAATGCAAAGACACATCGTCAACAGCCTGTCAGCTTCAGGGTGGAAATTGTACATTTAAGCTTCAACACTTAGAGCAACTTCTATCAATCTGTTTATTAAGAGTTAACACATTTCTCAAATTTTTCATCTGATGTGAGTTGCTGCAATTGTAAGGCAAATATAATTGAAATCTTTATAGTATAGTAAAAAAAATATGATTTCAAGCAAAATCCCAAAAGATTGCTTGTTTAGGTAAGAACTGCAGGACTTCATCTGTTGCTGTAATAAGAGTGGACATGATTTTATACTGCTTTTAAAAGTGTAAATTTCCATAAATGACATAAATTTTAAAGTAATGAAAACAAAGCACATTAATCTGTGTTTTATCTTCTATGTTATTCTGAAGTTTTCAACTTTAGAACTGAAGGTCAGGACTTCAGTGATTTGGGCTCTCATTTGCTGTGTCAGACATGCTGTACAACTGGGCACTGAAGATGGGAAACAGGTAGCTGGTCCCAGTAGAATTAAAACCTTCCATATATCATGTCCATGACGTTTTACTTCTTTATTCAGGACTAAGCTTGTCATCAGACATATGACAGTGAGGAATGTTCTGCTTGGGTACTGAATAGAGATAAAGAGTAGGGATAAGTACCTGGTTTGGGGTTAGGTGTTTCTGCTTACCTTCCTCAGAAGCAGGAAGTAGGTTCTTTCTTAGTGTCGTGCCAGAATTTCAGGTAACAGATTTCTGCTATTGTTGGAGCACAGGACATTGGTGTTTGTTATAGCTCTTACAGTTATTGTAAAATATTCAGAAGTGTTTTGTGGTCTGAGAAATAAGTGGTCACACGTTTGTAACTGCGAAAGGTTTAAATCAGTGCCTTGAATTTTCCGTTTTAGTTCTGTGAACTGGTCCAGAAAAAAAAGGAAGAACATTTTGTTTCTGTAAAAGTTATATTTCAACATAAAGGAGCCACTACCTCTTGCAGAAACAGCTGTTATTTAAGTACAGATAGGTGTTGAGTGAGGAACTGTCTTTGGTAGTATGATGTTGGAGTAACATAGACTCAAAATGGAAGGGTTTTTTTCCTTTTCTTCTTAGTGATGTCTGTGGGCTGTGGTTTAATTAAACTCTTCTTCAGGCACAGGTGACAGCTGGTCCTCCGTTTTGGCCATGCATACACCAGACTTAAAGAACAGTCTGGGAGTGGCTTGATTTGCATGATTCATACGGTTTGCATGAAGTTTGTGAACTTCATTCCTGAGTCTGCTTGACGGTGTGTTACCACACTTAGCAATAGGCTAAGTCACTAGATGTGATTAGGTTCATAGGGTCCTGCATCCCTGAAGAGTCCCCTGCACCTGTGTATGAGGCTGGTTCATTACTTATGGACAGGAGATCTTATTTTGAGATTGAATCCAGGGCAGCAATACAGAGAAGGTGTAGATGTACCCACTGAGTTCCTTTTATGCTTGAATATCAAGTCAGACTCCTTTTTTGTGTGTTTCAAACAAATTCACTGGGAACTGAGTTAAAAAGAGGTTCTCACTCACATCTAGAAACAATTCTAGACAATCTTATCTTTCTGTAAATAGTAAAATAGGACTTTTCTATCTTCTCCTTTAACTAGTGGTTTTAGCTAGATTTAAGATTACTTTTTCTACTAATGGTCTGAATTATTTAAAATTTTGAGTCCTGTTAACATTTCAATCTACTTCTTCCTGTGTTGTGTTTGAAATCCCTTGGAATAACATTTGTATGACTCAAATGAGGCATCTTTTTTCCATCTGTCAGTTCTTCAAAACAGAAAGACTACCAAACATTTGGTCAACATATCGTATAAACATCATTTTCTAAAGCATATTCATCTGGGTCAGTCTGTCTTGCCTGATACTTTTAAATTAGTTGATTTCACACCTTCTCTATTCAACCAGGGGACATTCATGCGTAATAGAAAATTATTATAGTGTTCACTCTCTTGCTTTTCAAAGGAGATCTTTAACAATCTTTTATATGGCACGAGATTTATGGCAGAGTTGACAAAGAGTCTAGGTTTTCTGTCACCCAGGCCTTTTCTCACCTGCTGTCAGCTTATCCATCTTCCTCTTAAGCCAGATCTCATATACACATTAGAAAAACACCCCCAGCCGCAAATCCCATCCCTCACACTTTTTTCTTCCATAAAAGACCATGGATTACTGTAGTTAGCCTGAATAAGTAGTAGCAGGGTAAAATTTCTACTAGTGTAATTGCCTGACTGAACTCCAAAGCGTTTCTTTCACATGTTCAGCTGATAAGTTTGGCTTCCTGCATTGTATTCTGTCCATTCTTTCATGGGCAGCTAAGACTGAAGCAGAGGACAATCATATTGTACTGAGCAAATGAATGTACATTCTCCGAAAGAAGAAGACCAATGTCTATAAAATCTTCCTTGGAAAGGAAGCACTGACTGTGCTGTGTTAGCAAGTTGTTTGGTACAATAAAAGCAGAACAATAGATCAAAGTTGCTGATGCTAAAGTATCTACAAGTATACTGCGGTGCTGTCCCAAAGGAACTAGTCATTGGTTTGGACTGGTTTTGCCTGGTAGGATTTGAGCACATTTGAGATACACTTAGGACAGAGCTTCCTATTTAGTTTTGTCCAGAAGGAATCTAGTTCGCATGCATGAAAACCTTCCTGCAAACTGTAGCAATGTACACTAGTTACAGAAAACAAATCTTTTCTTGCCAAAGTAGTTAAAACTTCATCTCATAACAAAATACAAGGTTTAATTTCAACACTTTTTCCCATGATTTTATTAAAATATTTTTAAGTTTGTAAAATATTTTCTTGATCAGAAAACATTGATTAAATGTTGCTTGGAAGTGATCCAAAACTGGCAAAAATCCATGATAGCTCGTATGTCCTATTTGAAGATTGCTAAAAAAAAAACCAAAAACCAGAACGACATTACATCCAAAACTTATGATAAGATATAATTAAATACAAAACAATATTCAGAGCAGTAAAAAGATATTCTTTATGGGTCTTCATTCTCCACTGTGTGAATGGTTACCTTTCCTCTGCATGTGAGAACTCTGGGATGATCCTTTAACACAGATCTGTGCATTTAAAATTCTCCCTGTTTTTTAGTTTTGGGTTTTGATTTTTTTTAGAAACAATTCAGGATATGCCAGTGTTGAGATTGACTCTTTAATAATTCAATTACAATTTAGAGTAAAGAGAAAGCACTCTTATAGCATTTGCAGATAAATATAGGAAACACAATTACTTTGGAAAGCAGAATTGCAATTCAGAACAGTGTTCCAAAATCAAATTCAGTAATGATACAGACACTACACGTACAAAAGAAAAGAAATAATAATTCATAAATATAGCTGTTTAGACAATATCAGTATTGAAAATGTTCAGGTGTAGAAGAAACGCTGACTTAAAAATATGATGTGCTTGTAAGAAAGCACTGGCCAAATGGTGTCAACTTGGGCACGTGTAAGGTATGTGTTATAATTCTTGTACCCTACTCAGTGGTTGGTGAGACTTCAGCTATAAATAATATATGCAGTTTAGGTCAGCACCACTTAAGAGTTAGTGAGACTGAAAAAATTCAAAGTTGAGCAAAAGAGAAAGCATAAAAGATTTAGACAACAAGACATAGACTGAAAGGCTGCAGGATCTGGCTGTGTTGCCCTAGAAAGAAGACCAAAGCTGGACAAGATAACAGTCTTTCTCTGTGTTAAACATTACTGTAAACAGGACATCTACTACCCATCCTTCATGTCTAGTGGAAGCAGGAAATGGATTATCTTAATTTGTGACCTGGGATATTTAGTCTTTATAAATGTAATAGCACAAATCTCTTAGGATCAATGAATTTTAGTGAAACTGTGTTGTATCTTAATATTGGGAATAACATAAAGGGATAGACAGCCTGCATGACTAGTTTCCCTTCCAAGCCAAGAATATCTTGAGCAGTATGAGTAATTACATTATCCTTAAAAGCTGAATTCTGAAATTAAATGCAACTTTCTTTAGTATTCATGGCTTTTCTTACACCTTATCATCCACATCATTGCTCTCAATTTGTATTGATGCAGCATTTGTCACAGCCTGCTAGAGTAAGCTAACCACTCAGACCATATAGGGCTCTTTCTATAATCTGATTGACCTCGGTGATACAGTCTTCATTTAAAATATAGGAAGCTGAGACAATGAAAATAGGTCCATAAACAAGTAGCCTAAATGTCACCTGTCTTGCTCCTTCTGTCCCTTAACTGAAGTGGCATTTATTCCCCATTTTACTTTCCTCTCTCTACATTTCTCTTTAGAAGCCTAGAGAGATCTAGCATCTTCCTTGACTGTCACAAAGACATAGGCTACCTAGTTAAGATATGAAAGATTGGAAAGATCATGTTTAATGTTAGATATTGGTGGTGTAAAATCACATCTGACCTGATCACTGCAGATTTCTGTTACAGTCTGTGGGAAGAAGTATTCCAAGGGAACAACAGTTCATCTGCTTATTTTATATTTTTACTTTAAAATATGATTAGTCTCATCTCTCTATTGACTACAAAGAGATTCTAGATGCCAAACTGCTTTTGGTCAGGTGAATCCCCTGGTCTCTTGAAAAGATTGTCTTCAGAGTCTTCTATGTATTTTCCTTCCTTTTCTCTCATTAAAAACAGTGGATTATTTGTTCATGTACTAGTTTCCTTTTGTCAGTTCTGTACAGCAAAAATTATGATTCAGTTAAAGTTAGGATTATAATTTGTTTTCTAGGTGCCAAAGCTCAAAAAAAATAAAAAAGGAAGCAATGTTTATTTAAATCACTGAAATGTCATTATAAAAAAAAAAAAAGTATTTCCAATAGTTTCGAGTTTCTCCCAGCATACTTTTAAGGTGAATGGCTACTGACAGACGGACATCATAGTGCAGACAAACCTCTTATTTGCAGAACAATGTTGGCTTTGTTGACACCAATTCACACTTTGATAAGCTGTTATGTCAACAGTTCTCAAATCTGGCTTGGAGAGACCAGGACAGTTTTTCCTTTTTGCTTATATTTTCAGTTAAGTTTCTCCAAATAATTTCTAGTTTTGTTACCAAGAAGGTGCTGAACACTGGTAAACTTTTTCAGAAACTCAAATAACTGGTTTACCTACTGCAGTGTTTGGCTTAGGGAGTGGGGTCCATAATGGTATGGTGAGTACTTACAGTCTCTGTGTGTAGAATGAAGATATGAGTGTCATGAGGATGGAGCCAGGCTCTTCTCAGTGACATCCAATGACAGGACAAGGGGCAATGGATGCAAGATGGAACATAGGAGGTTCCACATAAATGTGAGGAAGAATTTCTTCACAGTGAGGGTGACAGAACACTGGAACAGGCTGCCCAGAGAGGTTGTGGAGTCTCCTTCTCTGGAGACATTCAAAACCCGCCTGGACATGTTCCTGTGTGACCTGACCTAGGTATTCCTGCTCTGGCAGGGGGATTGGACTAGATGATCTTTTGAGGTCCCTTCCAGTCCCTTACGTTCTGTGATTCTGTGTGTGATTCTGTGATATGAGACAGGAATTAACAGTAGCCAGTTTGCTCAGTGCTTTGATGCCTGTCAGCCATTTAGAATCTCCAAATACAGGGGTAAGTCTAAAACATTGTCACAGGATATAGCTTAGACATCTCTCTGAAACTGATGCAGAGACTGAAATTTCTCTCTTCTTATTCCTCCTCTCCCTCTGTATGAGATTACAGAGGAAGCCTGTCTTTTGGCTCTTCTCCTTGAGTATTTCTTGCATTTTGTACAGAATGAATTCGGGTTTTGGTTCAATTTCTTTTCACATTTTCCATCTGTCCGTATCTTCCCTCTAATCTCTTTGCTAAACCCGACTTCTGTTTCCCAGACAGTCTCCCTCTGACACCTTCTCTCATCCAATCTAAGTGGTTCCTATCAAAATACAGCTTTTATTATCTCACCTTACTGACTTTGCAAGCTGTTTGTTAATGCCAAATCCCGCTCAAGCATCGAGTGTGCTGGTGCTCTTACGCTGCCTGACAAGCCTTTTCCCTGGTGTAGGATCATAAATGCCAAACAGGCTAAATGGACTAGCCACTAATAAAAAGTAAAGGCAGGGTTTGAAATTAAATGACTAATATGGAGGAAGGCTTGAAGGACGATTAAATGCTGGGGATTTCCTGATTTCCTCAGTGTGTGTGAGATGGGAAGTGTAACAGTCCTGATTTCTCTGCTTGATATAGGCAGTCAGCAATTGCCACAGATGAAATGATAGTCAGGAAGGGTGATGGATGGAGTGAATCAGAATGAGAGTTACCCACCTAAAATTTAAGCTTAATGTGAGGAAGATTAATTGAGGACTCAGTATTTATTTTCAACTGCTGTTCACATATTTTGTAACCTCTTTCACAGTTGTGTTTTTGCTGTATATATATATGTATATATATGATGTAAGAGGCTTATTATCTAAGTTAAATTTGGAACCAATGACTGTCTTTTTCATAAATTTTACTGTGTGGGTTAATCACATCATATTGGTACTCCTTTTATTATTCTTAAGTTATAATCCACAGCAGAAATATCATGGCCTTCTAGAAAGAATGGAAAGGATCAGTGAGTTTGTCCTTTGCTCATTTAATCAGTGATGTAGTAGTATAGAGAGCTTTATAGTAATGCCTCCAGATATTTCTTCAGGCAGTAAAAGTCATTCTTTTGACAGCAGTAGTGTAGGCTGCTGTGAATCCTTATGTTCTTACAGCCTGTTTCAACATTGCTTGTCTGACAGAACTGTAACCCAGGCAGAGGAACCCATTTTTATATCCTTTTCAATTTCTTCATCATTTGGTCCAAGAGCTCACCAAAGAAAACACAAAGTTTTGACAATCTTTAAAATAACTTTTTTACTTTATATATATATTAAAAATCTATGTAAAAAAGCAAATTACTTTTCTGGAGAGCATTTTGCAGACATGACCAACAGTGTTTTTTATCTCAGCAACATTGCAGTTATGGAGCATTTTTGCCTACATTGAAGTTTTTATTTAATAAAAGTAAATACTGCAGCCCCTACTCTTTCACACCTTTCACAGCATCTTGGCTGTAAATCCATCAGGATGTTGGTGTCTGTATTATGTTTTCAAACATTAACTAGCTAACCTCCTCAGCCATCACAGTGACTGAGGAAAGGATCACCAACAAATTAGATTGGGAAGGTTATGTGGAGGTCCCACCTCCACCTCGATGCTGGGCTAATTTCAATGTTAGGTCAAATGACTAGAGGGCTTTTCCAGTTGAATTTTGAAAACCTCCAGGGACAGAGATTTCACTGTCTCTCTGGGCATCCTGTTCATTTCTGTCATGGTGAAAAATGCTTAATTTCCCTTGTGCATCTCACTCTGCATCTCTTAGAAGAGTCTGAGTCTGTCTTTTCAGTCCTGCTGCATTTGAGAGTTGAAGACAGCAATTAGCTAGTTTTTTCCAAGCTAATGGAGTACAGTTCCCTTAGATCCTCTTTGTGGAACAACCACTCTTACGCTCTGACTATCTTATTGGGCCTGCATTGGGCTCTCTAGCTAAGATTTTTAATGCTTTAGGTGCATATAAAACAGGATGGGAAGATCTGCCATATCCTGCTCTTCTAGTTAGTGTTGTTCTCATTAGGTCAAGTGCAATGACACTTGAACTGCTGTACTGCTTCACTTCAGAAGCAAACTATGTTCCTTCAAGCAATTCTAACGCAGCTTTATAAAGAAATACACAATGCAGTTCAGGAAACTCTGTGCCCCCCATTAAGCTCTCAAACCCAGTAATCAGGTTAGAATAATTTGGGAAATTACTGTTTGGAGGGTGTTTTTTGCCACTAGAACCTCCTTCATTTTTTTCTAGATTTTTTTGAATACACTAAAGTTAGAGAAATTGTCCTTTCATAATAAAAACTAGTATCTGTTATAGGCATGTAATCCATAGGTGATACATAAATTCTGAGATACTGACACCTCAATGTCTGTCATCATTATAGAGAGAAGATCTATCATAAATGTATTCTAGACTTTTAACTGATAGATTAGAAAATGCTTCTTTTCTTCCCATGTTATGAGAAACTAGGCTTGAAAAGAAAGATCCCCCATATCCAGTGACATCTCTATGAGGATTTTCTTCAAAAATATAATGTAAAAATATTTCCATGTTTTATACAAAAATAATAAGAAGCTACATTTGAAACATAAGTGATAAAGCACTGCCAAAATACTTCTAAGATACAGCCCGATCCCAAATTCAAGTTGAGACTCATTAATACCTTTGTAATTTGGAAATTCTTCAAGTGTGATTTGTAGAATCTTAATGTTGGAATATTTTCCTCTATTTTGGAAGAATTAATGTTTTAAAAAATATTTTTTAAGCAAAAGTTTGTATTACAGTAGCTGTAAATTTTCTTGCAGAACAGTGACTCTGGAACTAGAATCGTTTTAACTCCTATTTCTATTTTATTTTACAAATTCTTCAAATATTACCGAAGTGTATGACACTTGGTCTTGAAGAAATACTAATGTTTTCCCTTACCACTTAGTATTGGTTGCTTATAGTATGTTTAAGCAAATAAATTTGTGTGCAGATGAAGATGTCTTTCAAATCCTGTTGAAATTGAAAAGTTTGTTTATAATCCATAAATATCATATCCAAGTAACAAAGGACCAATGTTGATTAGATGAGATCATGCATTTTATTAATTTAACTTTTGAATATTAAATATATCATAACACATCTGCATTTTAAGGCTGATAAAATTTAAGATAAATTATTAACTGAAGGAAGTATAACTGAAGGACGAAAAAAGAAATAATGAAATGGATCGTATTTTTTTGTCTTCTATAATTATCTGTTTGTGTGCTTCATGTGGAAGGTTAAGTATAAGGCTGAAAATATATGAAGAAGAAAATTATCACCTCGTTTCTGTTTCTGTTTCTTAATACTTTACAAGTCATTTGCATCCAGTTCAGACTGGGTATGCACATGTTCCTATTTTGTTCAGCCTGTGTAACCTCTCCATCTCCATTCTTCAAACTTTTGTTAGTCCATCTTCATCTCCTTGTTCTTTTTTCCTATCATTTACTAATTGTATTATTTTCTCTTTTCATGTTTCTTCATCTCACTTCTGTATTTTCACCATTGACTCATTACTTCAAAACATGTTCACTGGCTTAATGAATCTTTTACTTCATTAATATTCACAGCAGTATATGGCAGTGTTAGTATGTCAGCCAAATCGCCACCTTAACCACCAAGGATAGGAATGTTATCAGAAAAGGAGCAGAGAGAACTGCCATCAAATGGGTCAAGCTCAAAAATAAACTTCAAAAGATGTTGCTTGAAAATTAAATGTGGGAAAAGGAAAAGAGGCATAGGTCCAGAAGAGATAATGTATTCAGCTCATGATAAAACCCAAGTAGTAATATGTAGACAAATCTGAACTGGCTGTAAATAAGTTATTTGAAGAACTAGAAATCTTACATTAATGTTTTACTTCATGCAAAATAATTCACATTAACAGTTCCTTAACAGTACTGGACTTACTCCCCCATTAATCTACATACTGGTTTCAGCAGCAAAATTGTGTCTACTGCAGTTTGCCAGCTTCTGGTGTATGGGCACAACTGAGGATGAAGAAGGAGAAGTGTGGAGCAGTAGGAGAGAAGGAAGTTCTTTAAACAAGAATTGCCACTGAACTCTTTGTGATCTATTACAATGGCTGAAGTTTAGAACTGAGTATGTCTATTGACTTTTAAAGCCATAGGAATTTGTGCTTATATCTCAGGAACTGTTGAAGAAGACATTAACTACATAACTCATATAAAACTCTGAAGTTAATGGTACACTCTGTTAATTCAGTGAGCCATGGATCATGCCTTGAGGAAATTAGATTTTTTTTTTTTTTTCTGTGAAATGTTTGTTCCACTGTTCCTAATATGAGAAGGATTTTTTGCACTTTCTTTAAAACAAAATATCTAAATTCTGATTATTATAAAAACTGGAATGCCCAGATAGATGGAATGTAGGGAACAGGGAGAAAGGCTGTTCATTTAAATGACTGAAATAGTTAGTGCCACTGGAAATATTCTAGTAGAAAATATCCTTTAAATCTAAAGTTCAAGTTTCCACAGGAAAAAAAGAGTGAAGTCTTGTATAGTAGGGAAAAAAAAAAAAAAAAAAAAAAGTTATAGTTTGCCAGCTGTCTATGGAGAGAAAGTAAAAATGAGGCCCTGGCAGCTGGCAAGCTGAAAAATTAGACAGTGATTCTCCCGGAGCACATTTTTTCCTATCCAAATTAAAAAAAAACAAACACAAAAACCCCTCAAAAAATTGTCTGACTTGTTCTAGAAGTATTGACAATAGAGTCAGTAAAGGAAACGGAGGGAAGTGACAGACAATGATAATCAGTCCCATTTGCTTCAAAGCCCAGAAGGAGTTCAATATATAGAATAGCTCTGAATATGTGTATCAAACTGGAAATATTAATAGAACACTTGAGGCTGTAGAAGCCTCACTTTGCATCAAATTGGTGATTCTGTTTCTATCAGTCTCTAGTAGCTTATTTTGACATGTATCATATTGATACATTATGTTACACAGACACTGGAATGAGAAATAAATTAAGTAACAAGGTAGAACAAGAAAGGTGTCCTCCTCATAAAGAATAGAAATTTGAAATAAAATATGTTTTAACTTCATTACACTAAACAGCTGGTAATTATGTAATGGAGATAAACATGTAAATGCTTTAAAAAACTAGTATATTTCTGATCTTATGTCTGAAAATCGTTGTCACCATTTGTGCGTTTTCTGCTGAAGGGTACAGGATTAGAAATAATTTAGAATTAAACTTCAAGACTTTTTCAAAGAAATGTTGGAAATGTTTTTTCCCGCAGTTCAGAATATCCAGAGTCTGAACATAGTTTGGAAATTCAGTGGTGAACTGAGAAAGAGCAAATTGAAGTCAATGCTTTATAGTTTCTCCTGAGCTGGTCATACAGAAATAGACAAGAACAAGTTGAAGGTTTTCGGGTGTTTGTTCTTTTTCAGGCACAGTTCAACAATTGGGACATAGTTTAGTGAGGATAGGATCTGCAAGACAATTTTAGATCAAAGTCAACTAATTCAACTTTTTCTCTGTGACAGTGACCAATTCATATATTTTCACAAAAGGGTTAGATATTCAGCATCTGAGATAAGGTGTCATCCTCTGTCATGGAACTTGGCTTACACCTGGAAAGCTAACATAATATCTCTTTTCTTTTTTTTTCTTAACACTATCTATTAAATACAACACATTTTATTTACCCATAAAAGTGTTTTTTGGGTTTTTTTATCACAAAACAGAATGGAAAATACACATATTTATTATATCTTAGAAAATGTTCAGTGCTTTAAGGAAAGCATTGAAACAGAGTGCTCTCTTTTTTCTGAACCTATGCTTCCATGTCATATAGGAAGTCTGCAGCAGACATTTTCTCATACGTTTCCAAAGTGTCAAGCACAGTAGTTTCTGAATAACTAAATGGGTTCCAAATCACTTGGGCCACTGGGTGCTTACCCTTCCTGGGGTAAGCTAGAGAATTATGCACAAAAACCCCACATACTTATTGCACATACGTGTGATTTTTCACAAGATAGAGAGTATATTCCTCATGTATATGACCCATATTTATAAAGTGGTACAGTGCTTTTCCAGTGTTCTTTCAGAACTGCTGCATAGGAAGACTGAGCAATGTTCATGACATGAGCGCAGATGTTAAGGAAATTTCTCTTGAATGGAACAGGCTGATCTTATTCTCTGACCCAGACCTATGAGCATGTTAGAAAGTAGTGGTATCATCTTTTCTCTCCTCTTCAGAGTCTTACATAAGTTTTACAAAGAGCTCAAAGTCTGCATTTTGGAGGAGACCCTTGTGCCAGTGGTTTCCTCCTGACTTGGTCCTGAGTTTTAGTTATTCTAAAATTTGAAAAAAGCCTTGTTATGTTACTTTGAGATAAAATATATTGGTTATGTATTCCATTTTCTAATTCTTTGACATCTTACATCTCTGAATTCATTATTATCTTACACCATTGTAGTTGTATTTCATGAATATATAATTTGTAAAATGCTATAAGAAGGAATTGATACTGTGGCAGAAAAGCAGTATAGATTAAAAATGGTGGCTGTGGTCAGATACAAAGTCATTTAATATTTTCCAGAAACGGAGCAGAGCAGATAATAAAGAAAAATGTTTTATCATTCAGTACATAGTGTTTATTTATAAACTGATGTTCAAACAACATGATAAGGAATTGCATACGAATACACAGAGCTCATAGATAATGCATGCTGAGGTAAATGCCATCAATGATTCGTCAGTCAAGATAATCTTCATCACTATTCATCCAGCCTGGCTCCTGTCTGCTGTAAGTACAGCAATGTACTAGAATGATTACTGTGCCTTCAGATACCAGAAGAGAGATCTCAGAATTAAAGGATTTCATGTTTCCTGATGAAATACAAGCAGCTGGTTCTGAAAGTATTACAGATTCTTTACTACTTATAGAAGGGTTCTTCAGTTTTGTTTATGGACTTATCAAAGATCTAAGAACATAAATATTCTCATCTGAAAATGAACTATAAACCATTTACATTCCTGCATCCATGACTTAGAGATTAAATAACAGAAGTCTTTATCATGGGAGATGACTTAATGATCTGTATCCTAGTCTATCCAAGACTCTAAAATCAGTACATGATTGATGCTAAAGAATAACCTTTTGTCCTTCTTAGCTCAGAGGCAAATAAATTAACGGCTAATAAGCCTGAGCATTAACTTTAATGCAGAGTCAAAATATTTTAGCTAGGAAATGTTGCTTTAGTTGCTTTAAATAAATACCAGAAGTATTCATAATTTGCAAAATATGAAATAATAATTGTATTAGGTTTGTCATTTAGATCTAGGTGCTCTTAAAAATAATAATCTTTGGACTTGCACAAACCCAGATTTATCTCAAAGTGAGAAAAAAAGAAAGAAAAACTCTGCCACGCATAGATTTTATATAGGTAAACTGATGACCAAAACTATTCTTCTACGTCAAACACTGTCTAACATCCATGTATTTAGTGTTTCAGGTAGGCATTTCTAACCTCTACAGTACTATTAAACATACCATTATGGCTCGTCACTGAATGGTGACTTTCAGAAATCAGCTGCTTAAAGTCTGTGCTTTTTGTCTTTCCATCCATTGCCGCGCTGTTTTTGAATAGCCAGTGCCCCTTTCCAAGGTCGTTCTTACCCTAGGGATATCAGGGTGCATCCTCATCTGAATTTTATAAACCGAAGTTCTTTCTAGTCATGACACGCAGTGGTAGCATTGTGCAATGAAGGTTTAGAAGAACCCTTTTCATGCTAAGCCATTTTTTCCTGTTTTCCAACTGTGTAGTAAGTGTTGTTGTCTTCTTTATCCTGATACCGTAAAGCCTTCACTGCTCTTGTTTTGTGCAATACTGTTTTCTTAAACCTTTGTTGTGTTGGAAATGTGTATTGCATTTTATTCTGACATCCTCACCAGCTAAAAAACAGTAGTCACTTCTGTCTTTTCCCGTGTTTAGGGAGCATATCTTTGACAAATCACACTTGCACCCAACAATTCTGCTTTCAGCTTATAAATACTGCTATTTCTTACATGTAAGAAGGTATATCCATACACTGTGCCTTAGACTGCTATAGGCCATGGTGAATATCAGACTATTTGAGACTTTGGAGCAATCATGTGACTTCCCATGAATATATCTCAACCCAAACAACCTTGAATGACATGACTGTAAAGCCTGATATTTTGTGAAGTTAAAAATGTCACTAGTATATTCAATAGCCATTCAGTTTGGATGGTCTGGACTGCTCTTCTGCCCATCTAGAATGTGACATTGAAGGGTTATTGTGCATTTCAGGGTTTCGTTCATTTTCTTTGCTTTGTAAGCTCTGATTTTACTCTCTGAGATCAACTAGTCTCATTAGTGTCACAAGAAATTCTAAAACAGTGAGGACAACAGAGAAGAGAACCAACCCAAATGTGTATTCATCTTGTAAACACCTTTTACTGTTTATTTCCTGTGTTTCTATAATAAAACTCACTGTGCACTGCATGTTTAGGGTAATTGGTATAGTCCATATAATTAAGTAGAGCTACCTTTTATTTAGATTTATTTGGTGGAAAAAGAATAGTTTGGAACAAGAATAATAGGGGCTCTGAAAATGAGGAGTAAAAACCAGCCTTTTTCCTTTTGTATCTGCAGTGAAGGTATATCCTAGATTCCAGGTCAACTGTAAGAATTTTCATTTTTATGTAGTGTCTTGAAGCATCACAATTGGTTTAAGTCTAAGTTCTATTCATCCTTTTCTTTTGATACAAATGCAGGTTTGGAAACTTCAAATGGCACATCTTTCACACTCACTAACTTCTGATTTTTCTGCTGCCTTTTCTTTATTTTAAACATCATTAGCGTTTAAAAGTAAGCTGGCCAAACTTCTGTCTTCCTGTCCTGCTTGCCACAGTAAGCAGAAATGGGAAGAGGAAGGTCATGATTCTAAAATAGTATAGTTGCTATTAAAATAGTAGGAAGAAAATTTGTTAAAGGTTACTGTTTTCTTCTTCCCCAACCCTTCACAGTTGGATTAAATATCACATTGCCTGTCATCTGATTGAATTTATCCAGGAGTGAAACACTTCCTTTTCTGAAAATGAATCTAGATTTCAGTGTTAGTCATATAAACTATATTCAATAATTGCTAAAACAATCAGATATAAAAAGTATATCTATTTAGACTTAAAAATGAAAGATGGAGGTTGTTCTAGAAATCAGGACTTTCTCCCAGTTTTATTCACAGTTGAGCTGATCAAGACTGAGTTGAGTGCCTTGGCTGGATTTCTTTGGTGAAGAAATTTCTTTTGGTGCTGATGTCCAGTCTGATTTTAAATGCTCTCAAATGATGAGACATTCGCCACTTGTCTTTCCTAAATTTCATGTTATATCTACAGACTGTAGAATACATACACAAGAAAAACAGAAAAAATATAAAAGTAAACTGAAAAAATTATTTCATGCCTTTTAAAAGTTTTTTTTGTTTAGGATTAAAAAAAAAAAAAAAAAAAAAAGTATAAATTTAATCAAATAGCGTAGTAAAAGCTGTTTTTCTTCCATGAGATGTTCTGGCTTGTATCAGTATAGCAAATTTCTGTACATGTGTATGCAGGTATTAATGCCTTCTTTGAAAAGTTGGCATCTTGAAGGTTTGGGATGGGGTGCAAGGAGAAGTTAATTTGATTTTGTTTTACTTGAGTCACTTGGAAATGGGTTTATATCAAACTGGAAATGCCATTCTTATATGAAAGTAAGACTAGGAATATGAGGTTCTGTGTGGTCTGGCTAGTACACTTTCTCACTGTAGAAAAAGTGTAATGGAAAATCTGGACATACTGTGAGTGATTTTCACACTTCATGAGTTTAGCCATCTGTGGCAGATGATCTATTCTGTGTGTTTGTTGTCAGGTTTAGTTACATTCCTTTAAAAAGTGAGAGGACTGGGCTGGCTGGAAGCTTCTGGAGAAAGAGAGAGAGAGAGATTGCTCTTGCCCTAGGAGCAACTGAGCATATTTTCTGGGGAGTTCTCATACTTCAGAGGAATGGAGGGAGAGGGGAAACAAAAAAAGTTTTATGGAAAAGTTCAGGCGGAGTCCCCATCGCTGGAGGTATTTAAGAAACATGTAGATGAGGTGCTGAGGGACATGGTGTAGTGGTGAATTGGCAGTGTCAGGTTAATGGTTAGACCTGTTGATCTTAGAGGTCTCTTCCAACCAAGGCTGTTCTGTGATTCTGTGATACTTGGAAATTGCAGAGCAGAAAGAGTGGACTCAAAACCCAAGCTGATGGAGAAAGCAACTTGTCCAGCTGGGTAGTTGTTGGAATGGAGTGAAGCCTGGAAGCTGGGCATCAGAGACCAAAGAGTCTTTACAAACCTCCTTTTGTTTCTGTTCTGCTCTTTGTTTCTATTCTATTCTATTCTATTCTATTCTATTCTATTCTATTCTATTCTATTCTATTCTATTCTATTCTATTCTATTCTATTCTATTCTATTCTATTCTAATAATGTGTAACTCCCATGAAAGACTACTGGTCCTTACAGGTCTATACATGGTACCAAAGCAGAGTAAGAAGTATGTTTCTATACAATAGAATGTGTTGCACTGGTAAATTTTAAGACACTTTTGGAAAGAGGGAGGAGGAAATTTGAGGCAGACTGTTCTACAGGTGCACAGCAGTATGGATGAAGTCAGGGCTGAGCAGGGAAGAGGAAGAGAAGGCTTACCTGTGATGCTTATAGACAAGCCTGAATTAAGCAGTTAGACACTTGGTGAGTTTGTCTAATGTGTGCCTTACAGCAGGACATACATGGCCATTGTTCCCCAGCATGAAACACATTTTAGAGAAAGTGATTAATCAGGGCTCTGCTCTCTCTGCTACCTTTAATCTTAGATCAGGGAAGCAAAGCATCAGGAGTGCAGAATAAAATAAATACTGTCTGAACGATCAAACTGAGCCAAACCCAGAGCCTTTGATTTCTGAGGAGAGGAGTCGTTTCTGAAAAACTGCAGAGGTGGTAAGAGTCCTACACAGAGCAAAGGATTAAATCTCTGCTACAAACCAGATTCCACATGAGGAGCCAAAAGCAGGAATTCAAACAGCTGCAGTTGCTAGGAGTGGGACTGACCTCTGTCTTGAAACATTTACAGGTGACATCTGTGTTACATGTGGCTGTTTCTACAGTCGGTGAGAGAAACAGATGTGATTATGGAGCGAGCTGAACAAAAATTGTACTTTCTTTCAGTTCAGTAGTCTGGAGGACTAGCTCAGATTAGCTCTGTACATTATGTCTGCACTTGGACAGATGAATCCTCACTCTTGCGAATAAACAAGGGCTGTGGCACAGCTTGTGGAGTCTCATCAGCTACTGTTCTTATGAGGAAGTCAGTAGTGAAGGAGAGGCAGAAAAAGCCAAGATTTTATCACACCTTTCTTGTTTGTTTGTTTTTTTCCTGTAAAGCAAGATTAATATTTTCCTTTTTTTCAGAGATAGAGGGGCTTTTGGTGTTGGTTCTTCTTTTTTTTTTTTTTAATTTTTTTTTTTAATTCTAGCTGAAAGTTTGCTAAGTAGTCTGATATCAGTTGAAAACAGATGGTGTTAATTCAGCATATGCATATCGTACCGATAAGTATAAACTGTTCTGAATTTTTCTCACCAGTATTTTCTGGCCAGGATTCTCAGATTGCAAAGGAAGAGAATTTAAAGTATGTTATCATTGACTGGGAAAAGAGTCTTTATAATCCAGTAAAATTTTCCATAAATGAGATCTGAGTTTCAAATAAAATTTATTATTCTGACATAATGACATAAAATGATTTATGTGTTACATTATGAGAAACAGTGTATTATTAATTACTATGATTGAATGAGCCCATGTTAAGGATGTTGCATTATGTGCAAAAATGTTTATTCCAAGGACTTCATCATTCCAAGATGAACGTTACTGATGTCTTTTTCTACTGCTGCAAATAGCTTTGTGTTCAACTAATCCCAAAGTTAACAATTAATGCTTTGGTACATTATCCTTTAATGTAGCTATTTTGAATTACCAATAGCAGAATCACATCACCACTGTATCAGAACATATTACTGAGGTACAGTTCTGTGTCATTAGTTAGTTAAATCCAAAAACAGTCTGTTTTGTATCTTAACCTAGTGCAGGCGTGGAATGGTCCATCTGTTTCACAGAACTTTTGATAACTTTCCACAAGTTAGGCTGAGCAGTTCTGAGTTTCTACAGCTCTGTATTTAGGTAAAATGCCTCTAAGACTCTCAGTGAAAAGATGGGGGGGGAGGAAAAGAAGTGATGATTAAGAAACACTGATTACGTTATAGTGTAGTATACTATGTTATAGTATAGTACATAGCCACCATGAATCTGTAGACTTTGTCTTAATCTTGTTAAGCACCTACCTCATATCAATTCTCACTTTGCCATTAGTGTTTCTCCAGACAGTGAATCTTTCTCTTGTCTAGGTTGCTGTTATGTGTACATAGAGTTCCATATACTTTATCCTCTGTTTTGTTGTTTATTTCATAATCTTTTGGGTTATCAAAGTAGAACATGCTTAAGAAACCTCCACTTACAGAACTTTAATGAGTCATGAGAAAGGTAGTCTATAGATAAATCTGTTCATTTGGATACTTTTTACTTTTAAACAAAAATTGGACTATATTCTTAATTTTCATATGTAATTTACAAATGAGCAAAGATTTTAATTCACAGACAAAAGTATTTATTCTGAATTCTTTATCAGATTCAGGCTTCAGTCCTGGCCTAGGACTCAGAGTACTAGCTGGAGATGGTACTAAAAATGTACTATTGTAGCAGTGGGAGAATAGTATTTTTTTTCTGTGGCATCCCTTGATAGTTTTTAATATACTGACATATAAATAAAATATTTAAGATTACTTAGGATATTTTAATACAAATCATATAAAGAAAAAATTTAGTAAGCATCAGTAGGTATTGCCTGCATAGCAGCTGTATATTTCCTGCAATGTTTTCGACCTGTCTATAGCAAAGTATGAAATCTGTATTTGTCATTCAGAGAAGAAATTCTATGTTCTTCTGGTTTTTGTCCTCTCCTTTCCCCCTACTCATTCCTTTCATTCCGTTTCTCTGTTTTCCCTTTTTTTTTTTTTCCAGAGATTGAATAATGGGAAAAATATTGAGTCCATTTGGTACAGAGATTTCAGTGCTCAGCTCTGACAATTTGACTCTTTCTGTTAGCTTGACAGATGCCCATTGTCTGAATCAATCTGCTAGAGATTTTTTTCCCTGTTGTAAAGTAACTAAGATACATGTAATTCTATATACATTTAATATATTTGTACAGTGAATCTCTTATATAAGCTCATATCCCAGAACACTTTGCAAAGATAAGTGATATGATTACATAGATAAATAACAAAGAATAGCAGAGGCAAAAATAAATTAAGAATAAAAAAGAAAATAATTGTTTTCAGGTGAGTTTTGAAGATAATGTTCCTATATGAGGTAGCCAGAAATGTTTCCCTTTTTTATAAGACTTAAGCTATGGAAGAAAAAAAAATACAGACAGTATTGAATTGTAGTAAGAGGAATGGGTAAAGAGGCTGTTGTGTCTTCAGTGAACAAAAAAAAGCAAACAGTATAGATATTGTTTGCAGATACAAGCTGAGGAAATGAAAACATAAGCTTCTGAATAATGAGTATGTTGTCTAAAATCAGTTAAATTCACACATATGGAGTATTGTTCCTGTTAAAATATTTAAAGCCAAATTTTCAAAACATTGAATGTGATTCTTCTCACAAACTGATTTTCCACTGATGTATTTCTGCTGTTTTAAAGTGCTACTCCTCATTTTTACCAGTATAAATTGAGGAGCGATTTGCCCCATTGCCCTTACAGGCAAAAGTTGTCAGTCTTGTTCCAAATAAATCACAAATTAGTTCGTCTGTGTAAAACTACCTCTTCTGTGCTAATGAATGAGGACAGCCATTATGCCTACTCACATAAAGCAGATGAAATGTAGTTTAGATCCCTTTGAAAATCACTGTGTAAGGGCCACATCTGTCTGTAGTTTGCATATCAAATTTCCATTGAATTTCTCCTTTCTACCCCCAAGATCAAAAGAAGCATATGGCCCTTTATGTGTTTAACTGAGGAAAGAAGTTGGTATCTCATGTCACATCAGCTGTTAGGTAGCGCACTGTGCTATTCTCCTTGCATTTGAAGTGAAAATGGCAATTTCAAACAATTTCATAGAGAAAATGAAAGGAGCAAGAGAACGGGAAGCACTGAAGTGCTCATCTGAGGAATGAGGGAAACTGACTGACACAAATGAAAGCAAAAAAACTCTGAAAAATGCTTATTGTTGTGGAATAGACTACTTCTAAAAATTTTATATTGGTTTTAACAGAAGAGAAATTTATCTTTAGAGTCTCCAAAGGAGTGGGAAAAGAAACCCCAAAACCCCACCACTGAGAAAATCAGACTGACTGGCATCTTGGTGCTGCTGTGTAGTGATTTAGAAATGAGTTTTCTGCTTGACTGCTCAGTCCCCACAGTAAAATACTTGCAGAAAAGGAAAAGACAAGAGTTATATTAAAGAAAAGCTCTAGTATATTACTCATGAAGCAGGGCATTTTCCTCCCATACACAAGGCTCATCAAATTCATCTTCCACTCCCCTTGCCAGCAATGGCACACAAGGCAAGGCAGTACAGGTTGGCTAAGAGGGTTTTACTGATAGTTTGAATTTGTCCAGAGCATATATTACTCCATTCTCCACACTGCTAATGAGACTAGCTTTTATCAATATATTTTTATATATTTTTACTTACAATGCACGATTCATCAGCTTCCCTTTACTTGTTGGCTTCAGAGGTCGGTTCCCACTCTCTCTGATTCTTCATGCCATAAAAGTGACTCCATGTCAGCCTTAGCCAGTGGAGAGATGTTTATCAATGTTCTTGTTATAATGCTTGTTCCCGAGGGTTAACAAAGCTGGTCGCCTCTGGTCAGTCGTTACCACACAATAGATTAAATCCAGAAGTATCCACAAAAACTTACATGAAAAACTATTTCTTTGCACAGGACAAGCGACAAAACGTTGTCCAGTATCTCTGTCTGCATCCTACAAGAAGGTGCAGTTAAGGATTCCATACTTACAATGAAGTAATTTAATATTAGTGTATTTTGTTAGTATCTTTTGGAATTAGATTTCATTTCCAAGCAATTTTAAAGATTCTGTTAAATTACCAAAAGGTCCTTAATGAATGATAACTGATTTTCATAGATTCTTTGAAGTAAGTTGAAGATTTAAAATAATGAATTGGCAAAATTTCTGTTCTTACTGATAAATTTCTAGTGATGAAAAACACATACCGTAATACCAAGTAACACATGCCAACCCTTTTTAAGTTCAGTGGATTCATTACAATTGCAATTTTTACTGTGAGTTTTGGGGGTTTGGGAGGGTTACATTTGGGCAGTTTTTTGATACATGAAATATCCCAGGTGTCAGAACTGGAACACAGAGAGTTACAGCACAGGTTTCACTTTCCACCCCCTCACTGCCTTGGTAACCTGCACTGGTCCCCACCTAAATTGACGTCAGTTCTTTGAGCAAATGAAGGTAATATCTAAGCATGGCTAGATAAACAGAGAGAGAGGATTCAGTTGAGAAGAGGAAGAGAAAGATAGAGTAGAATCAAATACACTGTTTAGAGGTAGAAATTCATCACAGTTGTCCTGAGCCATTCAGTCCCCTAAAGTAAAATATCTCTTTAAAACAGATGAAAAACAGTGGAACCTATGAGTATTTCCTAGTGCTTGACAATTCTTGTAGCGGGTTGGAGTCTTCCTGGCATTGTTACCAATGTCATCAGATTGAAGTAGACCAAAATAGGTAGAAAAAAGTATTTTCAGGAAGACTCACAAGGAATAGGATGGTCATCTCAAAGGAATTATTCCAAAGTCACCACACAATTTAACAGGGTTCACAAGCCTTTGTCCAGATGACCTCTAAAAAGTAAAACTCAGGAGATAAAGCATGTCAAGACTGATGTGTACTGGCAAGGCAGAAATGGAAGGTTTTGCTAAATCTGTTTGCACGCAACCTTAAGCTCATTGCTTTGAGTTCCTCACTGTGATGCTATCTTGTAATTGAACTGCAAGACTAAGGAGTGCATTCTTCTCCTATCTTTATTATCAAATCATTATTAAGCTTAAAAATTGGTGGGGTAGGAGGAAGTTTATTTCTTCCTCAGTTCTGTAATCTGTAATATTGGGGCAAACACATCTGTAGTTTTATCTCAAGCACAAGCTTTGGACTTATTTTAGCAAGGTCAGCTCTGCCTCAGAAGCAGATCTGTTTCCCATTATGTGCATCCTGAAGGGATGTCCCAGGCTAGTGTGTAATTCTCTCAATTTACAATGGTCAGCAGGAAAGTAATAGCATTTATAATGCCATAGCAAAACAAAAAGCAGAATAATTTGCTTCTAGTTCTTTAGATTTACAGTCAGCATTTAGAGTGATCTTTTCTAAACACAGAATGATTTTTAAAAATTAGGGAAGGTGATAGTAGATATCCAGAAGTAAGTGGGTTAGAACGAAGAAGATGGAAAATGTGATAAAATGTGGTAGAAATATTCATGGCTTATTCAGTCAGAGAGCTTACTAAGGTCTGACATCTAACCTAAATTTTAACCAGTAATTGTAAGGTCTGAGAATGCCTGCCTGTATTTGAAATTTTTTTTTTATTTGGCTCCAGAGTAGTCTCATGAAGGTTTTTGCCCCATCTTTCCTTTGGATATTTTAAACCTAAAATGAGCATAACATTTTAAATGTGTTACAGGGACCAAAAGTACAGGGATAGGGCTAGAGAGCACAATTACTCCTTTCTGCTCCCAGTTCTTTGTGATAAAGAGATGAGAATTTGGTGAAGATCAACCCTAGCTTGTGTTTTTCCCTTGCTAGTTAATAAGTTCAAAGGAAATGCGAAAATTAAATTTGACAACTGCTCTAAAGTTATCTGCCAAAATGCTGCAGATACTTAAATCTATTAACACAGTTCCCAGGTAGTGTGCTAACATAACTGATGATGAAAATATCCAGGAAGAAGGAAAAAACCCCACACATTTTATCACAGTAATAAAATATCATATTCATTTTATTCTTATCCCAATGTAAATATCAAGTAAAAATAATTAAGACTTGCCTTTTGTAAGAATAGCTGCTGAGAACTAGATGTTATTAATTGTTTTTCAAAGGCAAATGGTACGTCATCCTGTAGTGTTTATTAACTCGACCATCATTAAATGTAGACAAAGATATAAAAACAAGGGTGGGTGTTTTTTTTTTTTATAAAATGCATTATAAGCTGACATTGTGATTTATTATGAAAATAATAATTCCATAAAGTATTACAAACCTTTTAATGAGTGTGTTATTAATACCTCTTCCCGAATACCAGTGACCATCTGTGACTGCTTCACCATCTGTGATGGCTATTTCAGTTTGGGAGGGGGAAATAACAGTGGTATTGGACTGAATTTACAATATAAATTAATAGCCAACTAGACCTACTGTAGATGATTAATTTGTCTTTGATTATAAGTACACACTGAGGAAGAGAAAATTAGTTTCTTTGATTTGTTGGCACAACATGGGTTTGGGAAATGGCTGAAAACAAAATTAAATTGCATGTATTGAAATCTGAAACATGCAAAAGTTGATGGAATTTAGATTAAGAGGATGAAAAGAGCTTAGATGACACTTGAAAAGGTATTTTTTTTAAAGGTTCATGACAAATGATGTGTTGATTATTGTGATTTGCTAAGGTTAGGTAACAGGGGAGCACCAAAGAGGGTTGTCAACACTTAAAAAACTTTTACAATTTGTTGAAGACATATTAGAATAAACAGAGAAAATAGCTGTTTTTAAACTCCTAATTAAAATTAATCTTGTTGAGTTCTTATTTTAGTGAAGTAGCATTTATTTCAGAAGAGATTCCATTTTTAATTAACAACAGTTATAACTTGCTAAAGTGCTGTGCTTGCCTGCAGAGTCAGAAGAGTCAAGTGGGTTAATATTCTTGTACTTCCTTTATTAAACTGTGCTAAAGTGTTCCAAATTTTGCTATTAACATGCATTCCGTAATGGCTGAGGTGATTATTTTTAGTGTATGTCTACAGACCAATCCCTTTTCCTTCACTAAGGAAAAATTCTAAAGAAACTATGAGGAGGTAGAATACAGTTTCAAAATCAATCAAGTCCCACTTTTAATGTATCTACATTTTGTGGGAGCTAAATTTACTTCAAAACTAAAAAAAAACCTTTCACAAACCCTAGTAATTTAGGATGCGTTGCGTTGCCTGCTTTCCTAGGTGATGAAGAGAGATAGGCACTGCCAAAAAATGACTCATCAGCATAAGGTAGATACTTCTCCTAGATCAGGGTGAATCACCCTTCTACCATTAACTGTGGGGAAGTCTGGACATCTGGACTGAACTGGATTTCTCTATTTATGTACTGCTTAACTTTTTTGAGGTTTTAAACTGCAGCTTAAGAACTGGAACATACTTCATTTAAGAAAGTCTTCAGTGAACTGAAGAAAGCTCACACCACTTTTGTAAAGCAAAAGAAGGTTCCCTGAAAAGATATATGTAACAGCAGAAGTGAGGCAAAAATGACAAGGTGAACTAAGAACTACCCATTGTACCAAGTGTATTGGCACCAGAAAGTCCTGCTTTGGCTTCTGGATTTCAGTACCAGTTGTAGCTGCTCAGTATGCACTCAATTTCTGGCTCAGAGACTTCTATTTGATTGTACAGATTATACATATATTTATATATGAATAGATATAAATACACATTTATAATTATACATATATTTTTTCTATTAAATGTTATATAAAAGGAAGGTACATAGGTCTATATACATTCTCCTCCCACACACACTTGCATTGTATATGTTTCTGTATAAGCATATGAAGATTAAGAAAAACGCTTTTACATTACAGGCAATTTAATTTCAAGAATATAAAGTACATTTTTCAATCGTAGGCTAAACAAAGCCCTTGGAAGTGTCACCCTTATTTTGCATTAGATTGCTTATTTTCCTGACCTTTAGCAGACTAATGCTAGAATTTTTTGATGCTGTTTTCTGCTGCTTATTCAGAGATACCACAAGCTTCCTTAGAAGAATGTATGTGGTTAAGATATAAAGTCATAGCATGAAAAATATTTTAACAGTTTGGGATTAATTTGCGATCAAGCCTCCAGAATAGTGATTCAGTCTTGTTTCTTCTGTTGCAGACAAAAGGTTCCTCAAGCATAACTCCATCAGGCACTCAAAAGAAGGTGAAGAGGACTCTGCCCAACCCACCTCCAGAGGAAGCACCAGCAGGAACTCAGTCACCATATACTTCTGTGGGATCAGTTTCACGCAGAAGGATTTGTAGGACCACCACTATGGCCAGAGCCAAAATTCTTCAGGATATAGACAGGGAATTGGATCTGGTTGAACGCGAATCAGCCAAGCTTAGGAAGAAGCAAGCAGAGCTAGATGAGGAGGAAAAAGAAATAGATGCCAAACTGAGGTACTTGGAAATGGGCATTAATAGGAGGAAAGAAGCCTTACTAAAGGAAAGAGAAAAGAGAGAGCGTGCTTATCTCCAAGGAGTAGCAGAAGAACGTGATTATATGTCAGACAGTGAAGTTAATAATACCAGGTCAACCAGACTAGAAACTCAGCATGGCTTGGAAAGACCACGCACTGCACCCCAGACAGAATTTAACCAGTTTATACCACCACAAACCCAGCCAGAAACACAGTTTGCCCCTGCTACAAGCCCATATGCTCAATATCAGTATTCATCTCCTGCCCTACCTACTCAAGCACCAACTCAGTTCACACAGCAATCACATTACCAACAACAACAGCCTTTGTATCACCAGCAGGTTTCACCCTATCAAACCCAAACAGCTTTCCAAACAGGAGCTACTATGTCCTTTACTCCACAGGCTCAACCTCCACCAACTCAACAGCCACCATACGAGCTCCCATCACAGATGATGGTGATACAGCCAAAGTCAAGACAAACTGCATTATATTTGGAGCCTAAGATAACAACAAACTATGATGTAATTCGCAATCAGCCTCTCATGATAGCACCAGTTTCATCTGACAATAATTATGCAGTTTCCCAGTTGGGCAGTAAATATTCTACCTTGGACTTAAGGATAGGACTAGATGAGAGAAACAGCATAGCAAGCAGTCCTATATCAAGCATATCTGCAGATTCATTCTATGCAGATATAGACCACCACCATACACCCCGAAATTATGTGCTGATTGATGATATAGGAGAACTTACTAAAGGAACAGGAGCACTTGGTTCCAGTTTTAGCCTCCATGAGAAAGATCTGACCAAAACAGATCGACTGCTTCGCACAAGTGAGGCCAGGAGAGCACAAGAAGTGTCAGACTTCCTAGCACCACTGCAGACTTCTTCTAGGTTACATTCCTATGTTAAAGCTGATGAAGATCCAATGGAAGACCCCTATGAGCTCAAACTTCTGAAACACCAGATAAAACAAGAGTTCCGTAGAGGTGCAGAAAGTCTTGATCATCTGGCTGGCCTGTCACAGTATTACCATGCAGAGGGCAGCTACAGGCATTTTCCAAAATCTGAGAAATATAGCATAGGTAGGCTTACTCTTGAGAAACAGGCTGCTAAGCAGCTCCCAGCAGCCCTCCTTTACCAGAAGCAGTCAAAACACAAGAAAGCTTTGATAGACCCCAAACTAACAAAGTTTTCACCTATCCAGGAAAGCAGAGATCTTGAGCCTGACTATTCAAGCTATATGACTTCTAGCACTTCAACACTTGGGGGAATTACTGCTAGGGCAAGGCTTCTTCAGGATGATATCACTTTTGGCCTTAGAAAAAACATCACTGACCAACAGAAATACATGGGGCCACCACTGACTTCATCCATTGGAGCAGGCCTTGGGACTGCACTAGGTCCAGCAATGAGATCCGCATTACAAGATGAAGCAGACAAGTCTTATAGCAGTGGTAGTAGATCTAGGCCCTCATCTAGACCTTCCTCAGTTTATGGGCTTGATTTGTCACTGAAAAGGGATTCTTCCAGTTCTTCTTTAAGACTGAAAGCTCAAGAAGCTGAACCCCTAGATGTTTCCTTTAGCCATGCAGCACCTTCTGGAAGAACTAAACCCACCAGTCTACCTATTAGCCAAAGCAGGGGAAGGATCCCAATAGTAGCGCAGAACTCAGAGGAAGAGAGCCCATTAAGTCCCGTTGGCCAGCCAATGGGAATGGCAAGAGCAGCAGCTGGACCCTTGCCACCAATATCTGCAGATACCAGGGACCAGTTCGGATCAAGCCATTCATTACCTGAGGTCCAGCAACATATGAGGGAGGAGTCACGGACTCGAGGCTATGATCGAGATATAGCCTTCATCATGGATGACTTCCAGCATGCCATGTCAGACAGTGAAGGTAAATTAGGCCTCAGACTGGTATCTTACTATCACAACATAAATCCTCATTTCTATGCATGTGTCTAATTTTTGTTATACTGCGAAGACTTGTTCTTTTTTTCTGTTCCTTGGTGCATCTTCTGTGTATCTACATTTCTGGGGTTTGTTTTGTATTGGTTTATTTTTATTTTTTTTTTATGTTCCCTTATAGTGGTTTCCGGATGGTATTAAGCTACTCTAGCATGCTCACTGTGTTGTTGATTTGCTTTCCTTTTGATTTGCTTGTGCATTTTCCTTTTCACTTGTTGACGTCTGCTTTTCTAATGATACTGTGTAGAATATCCAGTGTACAATACACATCCTACCATGAGTCTTTATGTGGAGCCTTTTCCAGTGACCGTGAATCATTGAACTTATTTGCAGTAGTTTTTGTTGGGATTTGGAAATAACCTCCCAAATCCTCTAAAAAACTCTAGTAATTTTATTTGCATGAAATTCCATGATAGAATTCAAGAACTTATAATTCCATCTCCCGATGCACCACTTTAGGTCTGCATTTATATAGAAATAATATGTTCGTTAAGTACATATTGTATGTTAGAACCATATAGAGCTTAACGTGATAGCAAAATAACATTCTACATATGGTTTGTTGAAAGCATCCTGTCCTGTGGACTTTTGTGCATTCAGAATTGTGATGATGTAAGATAATTTGTCATTTGGATGGTGCAAGACAATCTCATCCTTCAATAAACTTCTATATTTTAGCAGCATAGTTGGTTTTATATGCACCCCATACAATATGTCTGCCAAATAAGCACAAGAGTTTATATCACTTAGGTTCATGAAAGGAACCTTTCTGTTGTATTATAAATGGTGCAATTAAAAATGTTTTTTCTGAATAGGTATAGCAGAATGTTAAAGCTGATGTTAAGTACTAAGTAATTGCGAATTATGTATCAGTTTTGTTTGAGTCAGTTCAGACTTCGTATATTCTAAATTGTTTAAAAATCATAAAGACAGTTTGAAAGAAAATGAAATTAATATGTTCAAAATTGTATGCACTCCCTTAACTTTTTCTTATGTGTATTTACTGCACAATAAAAGAGACTTTGCATGCGCTATATTGTCTGTAAATGGCAATGATTGTCTCAAAAGACACATTTGCATGATTGTGAAGTAGTATGGTTTATTTTTCAGGTTTGTATTAACCTCAGTGATCATTATTAGGTTATTGCTTTTCTACACAAGCTGAATCTTTCTTAAATGTTAGAAAATTGAATCTATTTACCTTCCTGAAGGATCCTGAAGGATTTTATTCCGTAACTTTAGAATCATAGAAATATTTAGGTTGGAAAAGACCTTTAAGATCATTGAGCCCAGTCATTGCCTTCCATATTTCTTAGATATTTATGAAGTTCTCATGAAGTCTATGTCTCAGGGATGGTTCAAGATCATCAGCTTTTTTTTTATTTTTATCATAAGTTTAAGTGTTTTCACTGTTCTTAAATTCTTAGCGCACAGAGTCCTATAATTAAATCTGAAGGAACTCCCCAAGTTACAAGTCATATCATTCTTAAATAAATAGGTGTTACCTTGTCTCAGCTCAACTCTTGACTTTTAAGGGTCATTTTAGAGTCACATTGTGAAAGACACAGAACTTTCTTCCTGAAAACTAAGGAGAACCAAACTGGACCATAAAAAGCCTATTTGATGCTATTCTACCTCATATAAACAGGCCGTAGGGAATTATATTTCTGCACTATAGTGCCTCATGTTTCTATTATATAATTGTACAAGGCACACATGTTACGTATTTTAGCTTTCAATTAGTCTCTGAGTAGTCAACTCTTTTAGAAGTATTCTCACTCAATTCACATGTTCCTTATTAGACTGACATGTCCTTGAATTCCAGGGCTTCCCCTTTCAGCAATATTTTTTCTAATTTCTATTAAGCTTTTATTTCTTTATGAGTAACTTATTTTTGCATCATTTTATGTAAATTCAAAATGCATTATGACACTATTTTCAAATATGCTGTCTAATAGTAAGTAACATGAATTGAAAATAATTTGTATAATATGATTGTAAGACAAACAGTGTTCCAAAGAAGCAATTACAGTTCATCCGAAAGTTATGGCCTTCTTTTCTCTGGGCTGCACTTCTCTCTCTAGTGCCCTGAGAGTGGACAGCTATTCTGGTGTGTTACATCCAGCCATTTAACACATTATTATTTTATTTTTATTTTTTTAATTATTTTTTTTTTAAACCAGTTTTGCATGGTGTTGATGAGGTTTCATTAAAAAAAACAGTCTTAAGCACTTAGGAAGACTCTTCTTCTGCTAAAGCTTGAATTTTCATTTTTAGAGACTTTTAAAAATTAATGTAAGTCAAAGTATTACATCTAAATTGTTTTTCTTCAGTTCAAATTGAGAGATGTGCTTGAATTTCTGTTCATTTTTGGAGTCACATTCCATAACAAATATCAGAAGAGAATGCGAATAGCACTTTGAGGCCAAGCCTTCTGTTTTTCACTAAGTACACCTACATACTATAACAAATCTTAAAACCATGCTTCAGCACGTAAGTAGCACCTACACTAGGATTCCAAACAGATTGAAAAAAATGTCTTTAGTATCTAAAGAGCACAATGTCCAGAGGTTTCCACTGAAAATAAATAGTATTCTGAGCTTTGAAATGCCTGGTATTTTCTCAGGGTTCCAAATACTATGAAAACTCTCATCCAGAAAGTAGTTCTTTATTAACCCCAAAGCTGCCACAGTTTCCGCAAACTGTTAAGTATGTTGAAGATAGTAATTTTCAAGGGTGCTGAAAGTAGTGCTCAGTTTTATGGAATCATAGAATCATTTTGGTTGGAAAAGACCTTTAAGATCATGAGGTCCAGCCATTAACCTAGCACTGCCAATTCACCTCTACACCATGTCCACTAAACCATGTCCCTCAGCACCACATCTACACATCTTTTAAATCCCTCCAGGGATGGGGACTCAACCACTGCCCTGGGCAGCCTGTGCCAGTGCCTGACAACCCTTTCAGTGAAAACATTTTTCCTAATATCCAATCTAACCTCCCCTGGCACAACTTGAGGCCATTTCTTCTTGTCCTATCACTTGTTACTTGGGAGAAGACATAAACCCCCACCTCCCTACAGCCTCTTTTCAGGTAGTTGTATAGAGCAACGAGATCTCCCCTCAGTCTCCTCCAGACTAAACAACCCCAGTTCCCTCATCAGACTTGTGCTCCAGACCCTTCACCAGCTTTGTTGCTCTTCTTTGGACACACTCCAGCAGCTCAGTGTCCTTCTTGTAGTGAGGGGCCCAAAACTGAACACAGAATTTGAGGTGCCGAGTGCAGGGTGAGAATGTAAATAGTCCCTGGTGGTCAGCTGAGAAAATATTAAATGTACCTTTTCTCACCTAAAGGATTTCTTTTTAAATTTTATATGCTATTTTTTTATTTCTGCCATAGAGTTTAGAAATTTAAGATTGAAGTATGAAGACATTAAGGCATCAACATAACTGACCCTTTGTAATTTTTTGCCTGTGGGACTTAGAGTGATAACTATTAGTTCTCTTATCAAGTTTCTGGAACTTCACAACCTGGAGTTCAATTTCACCTTGTTAAACTGTGTGCGATTAACAGCTTGGGACCTTATTGACTCCAGCAGGAGTTTTTTACAGGCAGAACTATCTGGCTTAAAAAAAAAGATGTATCCTCTAAGACTGTCAGTGATTCATCTTGGCTGTTCTTAGGTTTCCAGCTGAAACAAATCCCAACTAATCAAGCCAAAAACGATTGTGTGTGTATGTACTTGTGAGTGTGGTGTGTGTGTGGCTATATACACATACATACATACATACCTTTTTAAATTTCATATAAAAGATGCATATTTATCACAGTCGGATAAAATAGTAGACTGATCTGAAGTGCAGTATGGTATTCTACATGATGTGCTACTTTCCCTAGCCAAGAAATCCAGGAAAAGTTATTTCAGCTGAGGCAGGAGGAGAAAGAAAAAATTCTTTCTTCTCCTCTTCTAATGACACAGTTCATGATAATCTGCATTAATATCTGGGATCAGAAAAATTCATTAGGTTCTTCATGTAAGATTCAGTAAGATGTTCTGTCAGGATGAGTTATGAACCAGTCTGGTACATACAGGCACTAGGTAATTGACGTAAATGTGAAAGCATAAAGTATTTGCAAGTTATATCATAATGTTTTATTGAGAGCAATTAATCAGTAACTAATCGCTAGCCAGACAATCAGCAACCTTAAATAGTGTTTCTATTTAATTCATATATCTTGATCTAAATAATATTTTCAAGCCATTTCATATTAGGTCAAATTTGTGCACAGGTAGGCAGAAGAGACTGCATAATATCTGAACCAAGATTAAGAATTGTCCAGAGGCCTAATAGAATATAAGAAATTGTTTATACCACACAAAAAATAGTATTTTTCAAAAATCATGCATATATATTATTCCATTTTGGATAAATTTAATAAAATAAAATAAAAACTTTT
Source organism: Podargus strigoides (assembly GCA_028020825.1). Taxonomy (NCBI): domain Eukaryota; kingdom Metazoa; phylum Chordata; class Aves; order Caprimulgiformes; family Podargidae; genus Podargus; species Podargus strigoides. Next base: position 160,072,354 of record CM051663.1, on the reverse strand, counting down.
TTTCTTCCTCCCGTTAAACTTTTTTCCAATGATTTTTTAGACCACCTGGATTATGTTTACTTTAACAACTAAATAGAGAAGATTATGCACACTACTACCATTTTTCACTTTAAATTATCTTCTGTGTCATGGAACAATTGGATTCACGCTTGTTACTATAGCAACAACTGACCTTATGTAAAGTTTGCAATTTCTGGTGGTTTTGCTGAAACACATATTGTCTTTCTTTGAATTCAAAATTTATCTTGCTTATTAAAGCATAAAACTCAAACTTTCATTACATTCTAATTAGCTACACATTGTTTTGGTTTACAGTACTGGGCAACATAGATGAAAATCTGTATGTTGTATAGTGGAAATAGTATTAAACACAAAGGAGCTGATTCTGATCCCAGTGGAGTGAAACCTATGTCAGTTGACCCAATAGTCAGTAGGCATAAATACATGTATTTACAAAACTAATTTCAAGGAAACAGTGCTATTTGATCCCCAAAGGGTATCTAACACAATAGATTTTATAGAGGTTTAAAACTGTTGCAAATATAAGAACATTTTTCACATAGAATTATTACAGAAAGAACGTTCTGGCTAACTCTCGGCACACAAAGAAGGCTGCAAAATCAGGGGATGGAATTCAAAATGAGAACACTTAGAATTACATGGGGTATAGATTGCTTCATATCTTCTTTGATTTGGGATGCTACTGATTTCATAAAGGAGTCTCAATTTTCTTATATGTAGTTCTAGATTATTTCCAAAATATTTTGATCAATATTCAGTTCATAAATTTGGAATTAGTGGAGGTTGAGTCTTGAGGGTTGGTTTTTGAGGTTTGTTTTGGGTTTTGTTATCCTACTGCAAAGTAACTAATTTGTCTAATTTTTTCATCAAATATTTTAGAAATGTATGAAAACTACAGTTTTCTGAGTTGCCAGAAGGAAGAAAATGACTATAGCACTAGGCAGTGGGTTTCTTCTGGCATTTAATATCCATAGTTTTGACATAAACAGAATCTTCTCACTTTCCTATGTCACTTATAGCTAAGTTCAATGTCTCAAGTCTCACCTGTAACTTTGCTTTAGCTGCATGGCCAATTAGTAAGCACTATGCATGTTTGCTATGCACAATGCACATTATTGCCCTTTGCCCAGCACTGGATCGGAACATTTGACCTGTCCTTGGTTTTCAAAGCCTATCATCTCCGTCGTGAAGAAACAGATTGGTTTGACAAGCCCAGGGAATCTCGTTTGGAGAATGGACATGGCCTCGACAGAAGGCTGCCAGAGAAGTTGTCCCACTCTCGACCACCAAGTCAACACCAAGACCAAGTAAGCTGTCAAGTAAGCTGTGTCTTTAGTTTTATAAATGTTTGTCAAATTAATCACACTGTCTGATAGTGTAGGTACTATAGGTACATTGAGCTGAAGTACTGTTGAACCTGTATTTGTCATCGGTACTTAATGATTAAATTAGAGTAAATTTTGTATGCAATTCAGTATTAATTTTGCAGATTGTCTTTTTATTTTTGAAACATATCTGAAAGGAGTTAATCTGCTAACCAAAACTATCTATAAATTAGGTATTCCTATTAAAAGTAAAAAAAGAAAACAGTTCCATTTTGCCTTATTAACTTTATCCCATCCAACTACAAGCCCCTTCTTTTAGTGGTTTAAGGAGCTGCTTTATCCTGTTGGCACTTGTTCCCACTTTTAGTTGGTCAGCATAATCCCAATAGTCTGTGATCAATTACTGAATAAATCAGCAAGACATTATCAATCTAGAAATTAGAATGTTAGAGAGAGAAAGAAAAATACCATATTCTGCTTTTCAAGATTGCCAACTTTGAAATATAGTTCACCTTAGTATACCATCATAGATCTTCTTCATATTAACAAAGTTTATATATTTCAAATCTTTAAGGTTTTCACTTGATTGTTTTAGCTGTCATTTTTACTGATTGATTGAGATTATACTCTGTTTTCCATGAGATAAAATGGATGCAAGAGAAAGTATTGCATGGCCCCTTTGTGGTACTTAAGAGTTTATATTGCTCTTGTTAATTCCTCAGATAACATAGAAAAAGGAATATCCTACTGTCATGCAGCCTTCAAAACTTTTTTGCTGGTGAGCATTTTCACTGACATTTGACAATAGTATGTAGGTTTTATGCAGTGAGGATGTAGATTTTATGAAGTAAGCATTTAAATCTCTTACAATACAGGCTGTCAGCTATTTTTTTTTTCCTTCTTCTCCTACCTCTAGTTCAGCATATATTGAGATCTACACAGCCTAGGATGTACTAAGCCTACCCACTTCTTGCTGAGAAAGAGGGTTTTACAAGATAAAAGCCTTACAGGAATCTATTCAAATAACTCTAATGAACCAATTTTATTGCAGGATAAAAGATGTTTTACAGTCTTCACAACCCTTAATATCACTGGCAATAGATAAAAAAGGTGCCTATCTGAGCACTTCAATCCTCATGAGAAACATGCTTTATTCTGAGCGTGCATAATGGTGTTTGACCGCTACAGCGTCCCGAGGTAAAATTTAAAATTTGCCTCGAAAATCAGATTTGTCCAAAAGGGTTACTGTTATCCTGAGCTCTGTGATGTGGAGGTGGTTGATAAAATGTGATTAACTTTTTGAACTGCAGAGCTTTTGTCCTGGGAAACAGTTCCAACGTAAGTTACTAGTCACAAAGGTTCAAATCTTTATTTATTCTCTTGTATAAATAACACTACACTAGGACCAGCTGAAGGAATGATCAAAATTTTTTGGGAGAAAGGTTAAGGGGCCTTAGAGTTCTTGTTTTCCTGGATTATTTCCAGAAGGAAAATGTATATATATATTTTTAATTCCCTGAAGCTGTTGTGATATCCCCGTGTTTATACAGAAATAGAGATACAGTATTTAAAATCTTGCCAAAGACATTTTTTAAGTTTATTGTAAAATCAGGGATGGAAATTGCAGAGTGAATGTGTTCTAAATGATTCTGTGTGGTGCCATGTAAAGCCTCTGCAGATGAAAAGTGATGTGGAAGCAGAAGCTTCACAACAGTTCCCTCTCCATCTGTTTATGTCCAGGTTAGCTTCTGTCGTTCACACACTTGTACAAAACAGTGTCAATGTGTGTCTGCAGAACGGAGAAATATAAGTTCTCTTCAACTCTGCATCATCTACCTTGTCAAAATGTTACTCAGAGCTTGTGTATGTTAGATATCTTCTGTGAATTTTTATTCGAGATAACTTTAAAAAAAAAAATATTTTCAGACCCATCCAGAAATTAAGGCAAGATAAAAAGGGTCAGAGCCTTTTAAAACAGTTTCATTAGCTCCACACTGAATTCTGAAATTAAAACACATAGCAACAGAAGCAAGTAAATCAGTATTAACATCTCTATTTTTTATAGCATTCATTTCATATTTTAAAGCTATCAAGAAAAAATAAACCAACCATTTTCAGGCCAATGAGTGAGGCAGTGAGGCAAAGTAAACACTCCCTAAAGGCTTTTTCAGCCCTGTCTCTTCTGTAACAAAAAAGGTGCTGAATTCTTTGTCCCGTGCTGTCTGTCTCCTGTATCCACAACTCACTTCTGCAGAGAGAGCTGTAGGGTCCAAGCATAATGTACTCTGGAGCCAAAAATAGCAAATTGTTCTTCATCCTGACCATCTGAACAGGTCCACCTTCACCCAGAGCCTTCTTTGTTGCAGAGGCTTTCCTGAAGCCAGTTAGGAGGACAGTTTCCTAGTTAGCATAGTAATTAAGCCATTGCAGCTCCTTTAATATCCCATACAGAGCACAAACCAGCCACACAAGGAAGTATTTATATCAGTAGTACTAATCTGCTTGTAATGTCCCAGTCTGTGTTTCCAAACACACTTATTGGTTGTAAATTTGTCATTTGTATTTTCTCCTTTGTGAAAAATGTGAATATTTTACTGACCACTAAGATATTTGTATTCTAGGAGATGTTGTTTCACATGTGTGAAACATCAATTACCTTACTAGATGAAATAAGAACTGCTTGATTACATTCTACAGAGCTTGTACAATTAAAGGTAATAAATAAAGCACAATCCTGTGCTGCTGAAGCAAGAGTGCAATGGAGTGACAGCCCTGAACTTCCAGGTTTCCATGAATTTCTTATAACCTAGCAGATTAAGCTCACATACTGCATTATTAAAATTAAAATATATTTGTTTCTATAGCAACTTCTGTGATGCTACATGGTATTCTTAAATCACACTAAATTGCAGTGCACTTTAGTATCTTTATAGCTGTTTCCCAATATAGTGATTCTGAACTGCTTACCTGAGGAGGGTAAACATGTTTTAAACCTAATCAATATATAATCTTTTGCAGATTTCTCACTGATCCCTGTTAACCTGAGCAGTTTGCTTACTCACTGCCATTTGACCAGAAATTTCTTTAAATCTCCAGACATCAAGACTCTTTTTCTGATTATTTTCTGTGAAAATTATTTGCATATCCTTAACTAAACTGGCTATTTCAAGCAGGTTGGGGAGGAACAGTAGGAGGAGGTGCCAAGGGATTAAGGGATCGTAACAAGGAGATGGACAGTGAGAGTATATTAACAGGAGATAAGCAGCTTCTCAGTGAAGAATTTTAAATACAGAACTTCCAGCAATCATAAGTGGGTCTTTTTAACCCCTAAATGAATAATAAAATCTGAAACTCATCATAATATCAGTGTATCATCATCAGTTCAACAGTTTTCTAAGCACAAAAAGAAGGCTAAGGCTCTAGAGGTGCAACCTTTTCAATGTTAATCCCCTATTTCTGAAGACCCTCAAAAAGTATATGCTTGTCTTGGTTCATGGGTCTGGACCATTCCCTTGAAATAACATGTAAGTCACACTTTTTTGGGGGCACTTGGATATTTTAAAATGATGAAAATATGGATCATAACATGAACAGTGGGGTTAAAGCAAGAAAATACTGTTTGTAACAGAGATCCAGAAGGCCATCTGCAAAGTTTTGTTCTACATTTTTTACATCCATACTGCTTAGTTTTGATTGTTTTCCAGCTGTCAAGGAGATGTCATTAATTTTGTAGTAAGCTGGTTTTGCTGTTTGAGGCTTGTGGAGGGAGGCATATTGTGTTTTTTTCAGATCCTCTGGAAATACGATGAGAAACAGGGCATTTCCAAATATAGTGTAATTGTTAAAATATCCAACCTAATGAGTGAATTGTCGGCCACCCCCTCACTGCAATTCAAGATGGAATTTAGCAGGCAGTTTCTCATTTTTTAGTCACCCAGAAGTGTTATTCTCACTGCATGACAGAATGACTTCTAAATCAAAAGTCAGAGTTCTGTACTGCCCTAACTAAAGAAACAAAGGCCACTCACTTTGCAATTTATTAATGAGCAAGAACACTGTATTTGTTAAGTTTTTTCTTCAGTACTTCTTTTGCAAAATATCTCCCTCATCAGGGATCTATCAGTAGAGAGAACTTTCTGTCTTTAGGATTTCTAGAGAACTTGACATTCATGGTCTGCACAGGATGACCTTCACTGTGGAAATTCTTGGTGCCAGCTTTCACAGGGCTTGTGCACTCATGCAAGTACCTGTGGTATTTGGAAATTAGGATAGATACTCTCTCACCTAGAGCATCCACTGTCCTGCTCCTGGATACCTGACTCAGGTAAAATTTCCCTTGAAGACTGTATTTCCTAAAGAAATTCCTAAAGAATTTCCTAAAGAAATACAGTCAGGCGTAACTGCTGAGATTCACCTTATTGGGCCCTGTCTAAGATATTGGTGGAAGGGGAGGTACAGCACCACTTAAAAACAGAAATTACTGTGGCTTTGATGACCTGATCCAAAGACCAGTTAATATGTTATAGCTGTTGCTATGAACTTTGCCTAGAATACTAAAATGCACTTGATGCATTCTATTTCTTAAATAGAGCAGTAAAGAAATTAATTCTTAATTGTTCTCCTTGCCTTGTAGAATTCCCTTATATGAGGCTTCCATATAGTTTCTTCGTCATACAAAAAGTGTAAGAAAAATGAAGTGTATATTTAAATTGATTTTCTGTAACAATGTCAGAAAACCTCAGCACATCTATTTACCATTCATTCCATTTTTCAGAGGGGCTTTGAGCTGACTAATGCCATGAAACACATGACTAGAGCTTAAATTCCTGGAGGAAATGCTTTATAGTCCAGTTCTCATTTAACTCACTGGCATGCAACCCCCAAGGGCCCGCTGAGTAATGTGCAGAAAAACGTGACCTGAGCCCCATGTTAGCTCTAAGAGCACAATAGGAGGGAAGATACACTGGAGAGTCAAAATGTGCCTGTGATCAGAAGAGGATGGCATGAACTGCAAGAACCATTACTTGAGTGTACTGAATGCTCACACAAAGGTGAGGAAAGGATCTCAGTGACAAGGATTGATGGCAGGAATCTGGGATTTTTTGCAGCACATAAATGGGCTCAAGTCACCTTTTTGCCCTGTGACCTAAGTCTGGGCTTGCAGACTTAGACATCCTCCACTCCTGCAGCCTTGCGGCGGTGGGACTGCCCCTTCCATGACACAGCTCACGCTGTCATGGTCCTGTGACTTGAGTGGGGTCTCTGTATATCTTCACTGGGGTAACTGGGGCAGCAGTCAGCTAGAAGAACCCCCTGGCATGTATTCAGGTGAACGCAAATCACCTTCAGTGAGAGTTAGATGTGAACACTTAGAAACACACAATAGTTCGTGTTCTCCGGGGTTTCAAGTATACTAGTAGTTTTCAGATAGATATATGTGTTCATTAATGGTTAAAGCAAAACCATCAAAACCAACACAACGATTCTTTCCATTATCAATTTACAGCAACCACTGTTTTTTTCTATTTGTTCTGCCACTTTCAGAGAAATACTGTTTTGAAGGTAAATGCCTAATGACATGTTCAATTTAAGTACTGATTCCCATCAACAATAAAAAATAATATGCTACCCTGAATGCTAATAAACTTTATTGCTTTTATTCATAACTACATTAATCACCAAGATTTATACTTATCATAAAATTCTGGAAGTGAAAGTAATGAGGAAGTAATAGACTAAAGTAAAAGATGGTCTATATTTTCTAATATATTTTTCAGCAAATCATGTACAATATGGCATTGAATATTTTTGAATTATTATTTATTCAAAAAAGCAATCTTGCTAAAGAAAGCTAAGATAGAGTGATTTTTTAAAAACGTGACCTGAAGTTTATGAGCTGCAATGTTCATCAGTCAAATTTAATTCTTCCCACCAAAATGGATCATAGCTAAGGATCTGTTCAAAGGTGTTCATAACTGCTTCCCTTGAGTTGTATTATTTGGTATTCTTTTTTATTTAATTAAAAGTAAAATTAGATACATTCTTTCAGATTTTTTATCATTTTATGTAAGCTAAACTTGACAAAGACATGATTTTTACTGTTAATTTACACTTGCTGAATTTCCAGTAATGTCTTTAAAAACATAACAATGTCCCTATCTATTTATATACTTCTGTTAGTATTAGGCTCTATGTCCTGGCAAAATTCCATGATAAATCCTAAAGTCTGCCTGATCTCATGTCCTGATTAATTCTGTAGTACTTACCCATTATGAAGTCCGTGATCTCCTTTTATTTTGAGGTTAATTACAGTCAATACTACTCTCAGTGTGTTACGGGAGGATTTCAGCCTTCTAGATGCAACATCATCCACGGGATAGGAGACTGACTTATGATCAAAGATGCATAAACTCTTCTACTGGGATTGAACTAAGCGAGTCCCTTGACTTCTCCGTTTCCCCTCCTGTCATTTATGTCTGCTATCCATTAACATCATAAACTCTCCAGGGCAGAAACTGGCTTTGAAGTGCTTAGTTCAGGAGGAGTTTAATCCCTTTAAGTGCTACTTAAATATAAATAAAAGTAATAAACTCTTGGCAGCGGGTTGCTGATAGACTGCTGCGTATCCATGCTGATTAGTGTTGTCTCGTTGGCTCCTTGAATCTGCCTCCCCCATGTCCCATCCCACTGACACTGGAGCAGTCAAAGACAGTCACGCTCTCTTCTCTCGGTCCGGGTGCAGCACTCAGGCTCAGCACCAACGTGGCAGAGACAGAGAGGTGATGGATTCAGCTTTGCTTCCAAAAGACCAAAACTGCAGGCAAAGAGGGGGTGTGATAGCTGGGAGGTGTGTACGTGTTGTGACAAACACTCTTTCTGCAAGGGCATCTTGGCGTGGGCTCACGGTGACGGTCCCTGGCACGTGAGTTAGTCCCTGCTGCATGGCCCTCCCTGTGTCCATGTCATGGCACAGGTGGTATCGTCCCATCTGGAAACCTTGCTCTTTCGTGCATGCTGTAGAGATGTGTTGCTTTCAGTTTGACACTTTCCAGTATCAGCCCAAGTGAATGCTGCATATTTTCCTATAGAATGTAGTTGTGAAAGTTTTAGGTTGGATCTTTCAAAAGGCTTTTGAGATTTGTTGACAGGAAGTACATTTGAATATGTGGTTTTGCTGAAACTAAAGCAGTAACTTGTGGCTGTTTACACATTCAGCTACCATTTTCTTTAGGTCTCTGTGAACAGGATTTTGTAATAATTGCACAGATTATATTTAATTTCATTTTTCTCTTGAACATCACTTGGACAAAGGATTAATGTTAAGAGATTCTATAGAAGACAGTGACCACCTTCTAGCCATTAGGAAATAAAAATCAGAACTAAAGCCATATTCATAATGAATCTGGCTTTGTGGAAGAGGATATTCATTCTCCTGCAGAAGGATTTTGCAGTCTGACAAATGTCTTGAAACTTGGGGAGACATTTGAATTGTGAAGTTGTGATACTTCCCTGGATGAAATAAGTTTTTTTGCTTGCTTCTGTTTCAGCCGTCTAAAATTATTGATACAACTGATGTTGTTTTATCTTTTTATGACACGCATATTTGTCTTCTTCAGATAAATGGGAAGCCCCTGCAGTACCTTTTCCCTCATTCAAGGCTCAAACTACTGAGAGACCCAAAGGATCACACAGTTTCAGGTAAAAAAAACAACAACCCTTTACGAGACATGATGATTAAATGGATTAGCATGAATCATGCAAAATATTTGCAGTATTAAAAATAGTTCCTGTGTCACATTCAGCAGGGAATTCAGCGGTCATTTTAAGTCTTGCTAGCTGGTTATAACAGAAAGCAGCAGTGCAGAAAAAAAGGTCACAACATCTGTTCAGGATATATAAGCTCTGCAGACATTAAAAACAGAGGGAAAATCTGTTGTGTTATACATATGAGCAGTCTGTTTTGCTGTTGCTTTTTATATAACTCTATATTATCCGTATGAGATGTTTCTATAAAATAGGCTTGTGTAGGTGTTCAACATGTACAGAAATGAGAATTTTATTCTTTCTGCACTGGAACTATTCTACAGAGGGGAGTAGCAGAACCGTCAGATCCTATTTTTCTGTGATGTCTTCACACAGCGACGTTTATCACAGGACTTCAGATTTATTCTCTTTTCCCTAACTCTAACACAAATGTTTGTGTAAGTCGAGTCTGCTTGCGAAGGAGTTGAAAGTGGCAAAGGTTATATCCATTCACCTCCCAGACTGTCAGTAGGAGGAACTCTGTGATGTTTTCATGTATCAAATAGTAAAAGGCTGCCAGTTACAAGGTCTAGCACAGGTAAGGTCTGTTTGAGTTTTTGAATTTGCACTCTTTCTCACATCTAATGCTCGTAAGTAACTCAATTTTTTTTTCATATGCTGTTTGTCTTCATTCAGAGGTACACGCTTTGTGTGATTTTGTCATGGAACCATCAGACTTTCTTTTAACTCTCTTAAAAAAGTCTTAATAGTCTGTGTCAAACCCTATTTCTGTGCAGAAGTAATTACTGACTGCCAGCTCTGGTGTTCCCTTGAGCATTAAGTAGAAAGTGGCACGAACTTGCTTGAATTGCTAAATATTGTTTTCACAGGGTTTCTGACAGTAAAATCTTGATCCCTTCCACCCCCTGTGTCCTGTGAGATTCCACCTCTTATTTTGGGTATTAAATGAATGTTCTGTATATATTATAAGGTATTTTCTTGCTAGTCAGTGTAACACCCAGTGGTGATTTCAGGATGCATAAAGACCCCTCCTTCCACACAGTACAGTCTGACAGAAGCCTCTGGGTCCACTGCTGTTTCAGCCTCTCCTGCCCCAGGCCCTGGTAGTCCATGGGAGCTCCTTGACATCCTAGAGGAGATCTTTACCCTGTGGGCTGATGAGTGATGCTGTGGTCCAAGCTGCTCTCTTACTCAAGAATTAAGTGGAATTACAACCACACAACTGTGTATAGCTCATGACTTAATGTTGCTGAATATGTTGCTTTCCTATGTAAAGTTACTTGCCTTCATGCAATGTAAAATACCTATTCACTACCTGTTCACACCCCAAATACCTGTATCACTGCATATTATGTGCACATGCATTCTGTTTATTTGCTTTCTTGATTAATGAAAACTGGCTCTGATGTACAGATGACTTTTCATGCCTAATTATGCACTTTTCATGCATAATTTTGCACACAAGAATATTTACTGCAAATTTTAGCACGTGAATGAGGTGTTTAAAGAATGAGGAACTGGGCCAAAATTATTATGGCAAAAAAACAGTAGCTCTGAATGAAAAATAAATGTATACTTGCTAGGCTGGCCTCTCTCTTGAGGGTTCTTGTTTCTTTAGCATATACAATCATCTAGAACTCACAGCTTTTCTTTCCAAGGCATGCAGTGTCCCCGCCTCAGGCAATGCTGATACATAGGAAGGAATTGCCAAGGATTTTCTCTGAAAAGACTAATAATTTGCAATTTAAAAAAAAAAAAAAAAAAGAAAAATTGGCAATACTGTTATGCTGAGGTGCCAAAGCAATGACTGCAGAGATCAGTGAATGATAATGTAGCAGTATTTAATGCTCCAAAACCTCACTGTTTGTTTTCACTGAGAATCCCTTGTTCCTTTTGGATCCTTTAGCATAGCAGCATAAGCACTGTTTCATACTGTCAGCATTATCTCTTCTGGTTTTTAACACATCACAGTTTGAAAAAGTGAAAAGAGCACACGGCTATTGAAGGTAATGAAAGCATTGACAATGCCTTTGGGAATGTTGCAAAAAGAAAAACTTACATAGGATTTTTCCTGAGGAGAAAGCTGTTTAGACACACTGGGTGCAAACCCAACAAGGCAGACCAGTCTCAGTAGGTCTACAGGTACAATGACTCCATCTAAGTCACAGGTAGTTTTTGCTGCTTTGCCTCACTTAGGCTGGGTCATAAGTAATTCTTCCCTTTCCAAAGGTGGGATATTCTGTGTTTGCAGGGAACAAAATGTACCTTTGAGCAAACAGACTGTCCATGTTGTGAAGTATCCTCTTCAATTCTGATGAAAAAATAAAAGGCAGAGAAGCAATTCAGGAAAAGCCGTGAACTTTATAGTAAAGAGGAGAATTAGACCGTGGGCAGATGACTGTGTTCCTAATCTTCACTTTAGCAGTGATGTCAAGTGAAACTGCTAAGAGGATGACAGGGTAGCTGTAATGCCACACACACGTCAGAGATGCCTCATACTCTCCATGAGGGTTATTAATTCCTGCACACAACACTACACTTCTGCAGCATGCCAGCTCATGGAGTTCTTATCCCAGGAGAGAGGAAGAGAATTCAAGGAGTTTTGCTATATCAAGCCCACACTGCTACAGATAGTTGCTCAATAAATAACCCTATGTATTTACGGTTCTTTCACCTGCAGTTTCAGCAAATTCAGTTCTTACAGCAAAATACTGAAGTGTAGTGAATATGTGGTTGCTAATCAGTTAAAATCACATTAAAAACCACATTAAATATGGTCACATATGGTCAATGTAACCCACCTCTTGTCCTCATACTCTTTTCTTAGGCGATTACTTATGCGGTTTCTTTTGTTTAATGTTTTGAAGAACTGAGACAATACTTTGCACAAAAAAAAACTTTACCCTCCTCTTATACTCGCTTGTCACTGGGGAATGATTTAATCCCTAATTAATGCCATCGTTCCCTCAAACACTCTCTCCTTATCAGAGATACAGCACAGAAGGTAAAACCTCATAAACAGAAAGGGACAGAGCTGTCACTGGCAGGCAGCATCAGAGATTTTCCAATAAAGTCATATGACAGTAAGTGTGTACAGGAATGGATATAAAGGAATGGAAAGATGGCTGTTTCTGTCTTAATAACAATCCTAGAAAGAACTTAATACCATTCAGCTTTTCTACATAAATAACAAAAAAAAAAGACCACAAACAATTATTTTTTGTTTTTTGTAAGAAACATTTTGTAGAGCTACAGACCGTATATTCCATGTTTATGTATGTGCCTTCTGTCTAAATTAACTTAATTTGAAAAGCACTAGTGTGTGTATTTAAAATTCTTTTCATGAACCCTTTTTGGCAGCTCAGTTGTTTATTCATTTTTCAGTATATGAACATCTGTTGAAGGATGTCTAATAAGATCTTAAGATGAGTGAAGGTAATTGAGAGGGCAATGTTTTACTGGCTATAAAGGTCGAATTTACTTTCATAGCTCTCATGCAGAAGAGGGTGCAGAAACAGATCAGTGCAACATTGAGTATTAGGGTTAAGTCAGGCCCCCAGGTTCCCATGGAAAACCAAGAGCAAAGCATGCGTGTAAGAATGACATTCGCAGAAGCCAAACTATAAATCTCTCTCTTTTGGAGATAAGTAAAGCAGGTCAGCTCTTTCTCGTGAAGGACAAGATGAGACATTCAGGGATGCCTGTTATTGGTGAGAGAACTTGTCAAGGACATTAGAAAAAGTTAGCAATGAAGAAATGTCAGTTTAAGGTTTATGTCAGTTTAAGGTTTCCCTGTGCAGGTGAGGTATAAATTGTCTTAATGACTCTCAGAGGAAGATGAAGACCCCATGCTCCCTTCTCTGCATACTGGCTATCAAAAAGTATGCATAGGTTTAATAATTATGCTAGAATGTAGCAGTTATAAAGGACAATTAATTTTAGGTTGAAATAGTTTAAATAAATCATATTTTGTATATTTTCCTCTATTGTAATAAAGGGAGCATGAGGTGACTAATTTAGACTACAGTTTTTTTCTTGTAGACATCTTAAATTAGATGAGATGAACACATATAGCTTATGTACAAAGAAGCTATAGAAGAATCAAAAAACTTGTAGAGGACAGGTTGTCTAAAGGACCACATCACCAAGAGGCAAACACCTCTTGGAGCTGGGTGAACTTTCCAGAGCACAGTGCTGGAACATTTTGAGAATGATTGCCTTCCATTCACTATTTATCTAATCATAGATTTGTACAGGTCTTTGAAGTGCACTGGATGTACCCTCCCAGACAATCTGAATGCAGGATGGTTAAGGTTAAGATGTTCTGATTCTGCAGGTCACTGATGCAAAGAAAATGTTTTTCATGGATTGGTAGGGTACTGTGAGATTCTGATTGTCTCATAACATCATTACACCAAGCTAACTGAGGTGCAGCTTTTGTCAAGTGAAACGTCTGCTTCATTATCTGTTTCTGATTTTGTTTCACTTCAACATTGTTTACAGGTAATATGCACTCAATGGCTGCATATTTGTTTGCTGTTTTACACCAGTAAAAAGAAGTTGAGGGAGAAGGGTTGACAGCAAAATTTTCTCTAAATAACCTACATTTTGCCAGAGTGTTCTCGTTCCTGAATAAATCTGTTTATCAAGAAAGGGAGCAAAGCTAACATTTTGCAGTCAGGCCTGATGAAGCCAAAGCTCTCTGAGGAGAGGCACCCCAAAATTAAATTAATTTCCTCCACACACACACAAAAAAATTTAGCCCCTCTTATTCACTACAATACATATTTTTCTAAAAGAGATACAATTAAGGGAGGCAAACGTTTAAGATATATCAAAGTGCTAATTTGCATGTTAGATCAGAAATTGTCTTTTTGCTTCCTGTAAAAAATGGTTTTATTTTGCTGCTTATTGATGTCTTGGACATTGGCTTGAGAATATACCTTTTCTCAGAAAAGACTGAAAATTCCCCTCATTAGATGGCTTCTTGTAGTGGGTAGAAAAAAATATCATATTATTCTCTTGATTCAGAAGACTAGAGTGTTTAAAGGAACAAACTATGCAGGTAAATAAATTGCCTTTGTCTCTGTCACAGAAATATCGTATGTTTTGAAGGGTTAATTTCAATAAACAGGAAGCTGACTAGTAAAGTACTGTGAACTTAATTCATATGCTGTTTTTCTTTTGCAGCAGTCAAGTTATTATAAGAAATATTCATTTTGTGTGAGACATCAAATGAGTATATCACAAATAAGATGTGACAGACCAAGTCTTATGAGATTTATGCCTATTCTTTAAAAAAAAAAGAACTAAAAATCATTTTGTCGACTCCCCCCCTTTAAAATTGTTAAAGTTATTTTTCCATGTCATTTGCTTTATTATTATTGTTTATCAATTATGATTATTATTTTTATTATTATTTTATTACCAGTCTAAGATGGGTACAAAAGAAATAAGGCCCTTCATTACTGAAAGACTTGAGTTTTAACCCAACTTAGATGACAAATGATTGGATGTGGTTACTAACCTCATTCACTAGTGACTGACATCATCAGGGAAAGAGCACGTGCAATGAACTGAAGGTCTCAACATGTGTCTTAGTGGATGGTTCCCTGTTTCCAAACACGAACTAGACCATGTCCACAGACTGAGTGGTTGTAAGAAATGAACTGCCAAATCACCACACAGTCCTTCCCAGGGACAGTCTGAACAGCTGCTCTGTGATACCTCTTTTGAGAATAAACACTAAGCTCTGTCTCTGCTATTGCCAGCTTAGGATCTTTTCCAAATAATGAGTCAAAAGTTAATTTGAAGTTTAGCAACACAGGAACTACAATTCCTTCGCTTATTTTGTATAATTTATATGAATATTGTGAAGTTTTAATGAATTATACACCAAAACCAGATACTGTCTTTCTCCTTGAGAAAAGAAGGAAAGTTAACAGTTTTTTACAACGACTTAAATGATCACAGGTATTACTTGTTTTGAAAGAATCGTATTTTGCAATTTATAGTTCCACAAATTCTTCCCCATTCATGGCAGATATCCATGCAACACAGATTCAGTTGATTCCTTTGTGCAGGAGAGTCATTTGGGTAAGATATTCCTTTGGTTTTCCTTCAAGAGGAACTAACCCATGTGCAAAGGCTTTACTGGATGGCTCTTAAGCACAAGCGGTATCATCTTTCCTACAGATTCCTCAAAATGTTGACCAAGAGCTGTCAATGTTCCCCATGGTGTTACACTCCCTCGGTGTCTCCTGTACCAAAGGAAGTGGTAGAGTGTAGTAGCTTCTATTTAACCTTTGCCAACACATATTTGCACAAATGCACTTGTTTACAAGTCCTTCCATTTTAGAGTGGGAAGGAGAGTGTATGTGGTTACATACAGGCCTGCTCACTAAATAAAGCTGTGTGGACAAGAACTCTGTGGCAAAGGGAGAGAAAATTCAGAACAGATGGAGAAGGGTGCAGGCCTGATGACAAGACCAAGACTTAATGGCTTTCTAACCTAAAAGTCTTGAGGTGTTCCAGGGTGTAAGTTTACAGTGAATAAGGTCACTATGTTTGCATTAGTTATACGTTTAAGAAAACAGTGTCACCACTGACATATCTCACCTTAGGATAGCATCAGGACTCCGCATAGATAGCATGAACTACTGTCCAGTAGGTAACAGGGCAGAGTTATGTTTCCATTTCCCCTTAACACTGTCCTCCAGTTTACCAGCTTCAGAAAAAGAATTTACAATAAATATAGCCTTTTTGCATCCCAAATATCAGCACCATGATTACTGGAGAAATAATGCAAAATGAAGGAGTGTGCTTCTTGCTTCCTTCTTTGCATAACTGTATGATGGACAAGTCTTCACAGAATCCTGGAGAAGATTTTTAGCAGGTGTAAATCTGCTTATTGAAGATAGCAAAAGCTCCCCAAATTTATTAAACGTAACAGTCTTATTAGGTGAGACATAAGGTTTGTTTAGCCCTTCATCGTGGCTCTGACAGAAGGTATTTAAGAATACAAAGCCAGGGTAAATGCAGTGCAACATCCTCACAGCTTCCAGTAGTCTGTGCTTCACTCGCTTTGTGAAGCAGTGATTACTTCTGTGCATTTAATGGGTAACTACTGTTTTCCTAAAGGCTTTTTTTAATGCATTATATTATAACTAGCATATACACCTATGTATCTTACATATATCTTACACAGAATCATAGCGTTGTTTTGGTTGGAAAAGACTTAAGATCATCAAGTCCAACCATTAACCCAGCACTGCCAAGTCACCACACCATGTCCCCCAGCACCACATCTACACATCTTTTAAATAGCTCCAGGGATGGGGACTCAACCACTTCCCTGGGCAGCCTCTTCCAATGAGTCATAATTCTTTTGGTGAAGAATTTTTTTCTAATATCCTATCTAAACCTCCCCTGCAACAAGTTGAGGCCATTTCCTCTCATCCTATTGCTTGTTACTTGGGAGAAGAGACTGAGCCCCACCTCACTACAATCTTCTTTCAGGGAGTTGTAGAGAGCAATAAGATCTCCCCTCAGCCTCCTTTTCTCCAGGCTAAACAACCCCTGTTCCCGCAGCTGCTTCTCATAGGACTTGTTCTCTATCATATTTACGTTAATTCTGTTGCTGTTTCTTAAATACAAAAGCTGATACGGATGGAAAAGTTCTAGACTAACATTTTAAACAATGAAGTTCAGCTGTCAGTCAGTGGCATCTATTGAACCATTGGTGTTTATTTAAGTCTGAATTCTCCAAAGAGAAGTCACTGTTGTTTTTTCTGTGGCTGACAGTTCTGTTTCATACAGACAATGGAACGTGGTGTAAAATTGTTCTGGCAGATAAGGACCTACCCGCATCATAGCATATGTCTGGTCTAGATAAGGCTGGAGAAGAAATGGGGAGATAATGTCTAGTAAATGAACACAAGAGGAAGGTATGTTCTGTCTCTATTCACAGCTAAATAGAATTGGAAGGCTTAGTATTGTTTGATTTGACTGATGTGCTCATTGCTATAGCATGGTATTTTGACACATTGCAAAGTCTTTCATGCCTAATGCCTTGTTTTCATTTTATATCCTCATGCATTTTTCTATTATCTACCATTGGACCTTACCCAAAAAAAAAAGTTCACCTTTATGCTTCCTTGCTATGATTCAGCCTTCTGGTTTGGAATTTTGCTTTTGAAAATATTGTTAGAAAGTGATGAAAAACATATTTGGACATGTTTTATTTTCTTACCTTGGTGGTATGTCTGTGCGTTGACTCATGGATCTGAAACAAAACACTTACTTAATCTTTATTTTGAGGTTTAAATGTATCTTCCATTTCAAACTACTCAGGGACATGTGTAACCCTCATCTGCATTTTTCAGTTTAAGACCATTTAAATTTTTCCCATTTTACTTCTATATAGTTACAGCTTCAACACACATAATATCCTAAGGTAGTAAAATGACTATGGTTTTACAGAAATATATAGTGATTTTTAACTACCATCTTGGAGGGCATGCTCTTAGGCTCCTGCAAAACCAAATCAGTATCATTTTTTAAAATATCTTTCTTACAAATTGAGTCACCTAGAAGTCTATTAATATTCTAGATAGCTCTATTTCTGTGACAAAAGTAAGATTGTTACTGACATGCATACTTAGAGTTTCCTATGCCAATTCACACAAATTCATGTGTGATTACTGAAAACCTGTTGTGCATTCTAGTTGCTTCTTTACTTTCTTTGTTCATCTAATTAGACAGACAAATGGTTTCATACTTTGAAAGATAAGCCCAGAGGAAATATTTGTTTGAGTTAGCACATCCAGAATGTTTGCACAGAGCTTCTGGATCACATGCTTGCATTCTCATGCCAGTGTTGAAGTTGTTGCTACTGTATGGGCCTTCTCTAATAGCTAAACAGTATCAGTCCCTGAATTTCACATTGGAATTCTATTTGCTTGTATAAGAAAAAGCATCCCTGGAAAATAATTTTCACATAAGTGTAAAGGCAGGACCACAAACGCCTTCAAAAGCCTGGCATGCCTTGCATAGCTCATTTTTTCCTCTGTTCTTTTCTTCTTTTTGACCTGTAACTTATGTAAGAGGTTGTTGACATTGGTTTGGAAAGGCAAGTCTAATAATTGTTTAGATGCTGAAATAGTTCCAGGAAACCTAGTCTGTTCATGCTTTAATGGCAAAAGTGAAGCTGCTCAACAAAGTATTAAGAAGATAGTAAGATTTCATGAACTTCCCTGTGACCATAGCAACAGATTGACAGCAATCTGATCTTTATTATCTCCATAATTGAGATAAAAGACCAAAGTGTAATTTCAGAGCTCCAGTTATGGTCAGCCTACTCTGGCAGAAGAAATTACTGTGCATCAGTGAGTAATCTTTTTAGTCTTTCTGCTGCCTTGCTACAGTAACACAGCAAAATATACAAGGGGTTGTGATTTCATAGTGTTCTGAGATACACTGAGGTACACAAGTTCAGAATAAATACGTCTATTTGAACACAAAGTACTTGATGGAATTAAGGAAAAGAGAATTATGAATTTTTAAAACACTTTTGCAATGATGTTCACCAGGTCACCAATACCAGAATTTATTACTGTTGAGTTGTATATATAGAATGAATATGCGTCACTGAAACAGTTTGTTGTGTCTGGAAGGATATAAAATGGCACATAAAGTGTACTTTTGAAAGGACGAAGTAGGATAATTGCCAAAAAGCAAAAAAGCTATTGGCCATTCAACGTTATTAATATTTTTCTCTAAGTATGGATTTCTTTCAAAAGCAACTCTTCATTTATTCAACACTTGAAATCTTCATTAAAGCTTCTAAGTTTGTATTTTCAGCTGTATAAAATCACTGGCTCACAAGCTAACTGTAATGATTTAGTATCCGTATTTGTTTATCAAAGTACAAAATCAATTTAGTTGCATGATCTATCTTGTTAAAGTTTAGCATTAGGCTTTTTGGGTTGTGGGGGTTTTGGAGGTCTTTTATTGCTCAGCATGCTGCATCTTAAGGCTTTAGTTAAGAGTAGATAGGAGAATAGGATTGCAGCCTTGGGAGATCAGTAAGAACAGTTGCAATTAATTAGTAGTCTTCTAGCTTTGAAGCATCCTAAAAAGGATTGGATCTTAAATGTGTAAAATTCTTTGAAGGTACATTTTCCTGAAGATATTTTCCATAGAAATCAATACTCAGTTCAAACAGGTGCCCTCTCTCATTCAAAGCATTGTGATTCACTTTCTGATGGTTAGCTGTGTCTTCAGTTCACTAATCTGAAAACCTAAAATGGAAAGATGAATGTCTGGTTATGTCAAAATAATCTGAGAGATGGAAATTAAGACTCAAGGATCTTAAAAAAATAAAAGGGAAGAGAGATCTGAGAAAGCATATGATTGGTGGTATTTTTAAACTAGCTGCACGCAAGGTCATAAATTGGACAAGATCATTGCAAACAGAAGTAGTAAACTGATTATTTTTGATAGGCACAGTATGAACAGGTTTGAAACCCCATCTTCAAGTGAGAAAATGGGAACACCCAAGCAATATTGTCAGACAGAACAGAGCACTTAAAGCTCGTTGGATAAAAAGTAACTCAATCATTCTGACTGCCAGGAATTGAATGTTTTGTAATATAAGTTGAAGTATTTCTTCTAGTAACATTTTTGCAACATAGTAATAAAATATGATTTTCTAATTCAGTACAAGCAGATGAAAATAAATGAAATATCCTCTGATTTGTCCAGCACACCCACCATGCCCTGCCCATGGTTGTCCCTTAGCAAGCATACTCCTACTTTATACATGTCAGTCATACATTTGACTCTAAAACCTGCAAATCTAAAATCACAAACCTTTTCAAAGTGCCTAGTAATAAAAACCTTTATATATTAGCATGGAAAATAATTGATTTTATTAGCAGTAGTATGGACAAACACAGATTTGCAAAATCAGAACCAATATGCCAGCCATGATTTTCAAATTTATCTAACATAGTTAACCATTGAATTGCCTCTGAAGTCAAGTGCCTTGTACACCTGTTTTTATAACAAACTAGCTCTCTGTCTTTCTGTTACAACTAAGATGTCAGAGGTAGAGGTGCTAGGACAGTGTATCATGAGAAAACTCTGACTCTGTAGAGTTACTCCCCTGTCTGATGAAAAGTGTCCAGTCGTACTGGTATGTTGAAGAGTGAATATGTTGGCTGTGTGGATTGAGTAAGTTACTGTGTGCTTGTTTATGTGTGTTGCATACTAGGAACAGTTGTTTATTGGTTTTGCTGAACTTAATTCCCTATTGTGGGCCTCAGACCTGTAACATATAAATGAGCCTTTCAGTATTGTTTGATCAGAAGTCCACTGATAGATGTGCAGAACAGCCCACATGAATTTCTAAGTCATAAGGGTGGACTAACATTTAAATGCTTTTATAGAGGTACACATTCTCTTTATGCAATGAGGGTCTTGTCTTTTTAAAGACTGCCTTTTTCAACTTTTGTAAAGAACATTTAGACCCATCCTTAGAATGATGGGTTTGCTTTCCCTATCAAGTAAGAAAAAAATAAACTTTACCAGTGCTGAATTTCAAATCTGCACTGAAATAAAGTAATTAAACTATGCTTTTTGTTCCAATTACACTGAAACATTGCCCTCCTCAACAAAAATAATCTTAGAATTTCCCATAGCACAGTCCCAGAGTGCCGATACAGCTGTTGTTTAAAACAGAGCATCCTTTCTGTATATCAATTACTAGTGTTAGAAGCCAGCCAAGCAGCATTATGTTTAGTTAATCGATTATCATACAGACCAAGTTTATAATTAAAGGAATATTAGCTACCATGATGGATGTATCTTGTAGCAGAAATTTAATTATATTCACCATGCCTGTAATTAGCTTGAGTATTTAGGTGATATTGTTTTATATTTGTTATATGGGTCCTTTTGCATTCTTTTTAGAGGGTCTCCCTCAAGCTGTAATATTTATACTTTTCAAATTCTTAGTTTGCTGTTAAAAGAGAGAAAGACAACTGTTCAATTGTCATGTTCAAGAAGAGACTTAAAAGATTTACATTCTTTCGCATTACTACATTCTTTCACATTACATTTGCATTACTTTACATTCCTAGGTGTAAAGTCTTACAAGAAGCTGACTTTCTTAGAGATGTTGCTCAGGTCTTCAAATTACAAAAAAAACCCACAAATGTGTAGCAAGGGACCAAACTGGTTAAATTTTTTAGCAAAATTTTCAAGGAACTTTAGCAAATTTCATGCTATCATCTGAGTATTGACAGCTCCTACTAAAGATACTTAGACATGTCTTCACAGTGTTTCATACTCTGTTATATATAATCTAGAGGTGAATTATGTTCAACATACGTATACAAAACTCCTACTTGTACTCCCAGTAGTACCATATCAAAATAAATTTCTCCTATTACTCACTATGGTGGATGAACAGTAAAAGATGTGGTCTGCAAAGAGTCTTGATGATCCTTTGTAAAAACTCAAGGTCTCTCACACCATTTATGGGGTTATTTACTCTGGAGAAGAGAAGGCTGAGGAGAAACCTCATTGCTCTCTACAACTACCTGAAAGGAGGTTGTAGCGAGACAGGGGTTGATCTCTTCTCCCAGGTAAGTGATAAGATCAAGGGTAATGGTCTCAAGTTACACGAGGGGAGGTTTAGGTTGGATATTAGGAAAAAATTTCTTCACTGAAGGAGTTGTCAAGCACTGGAACAGGCTGCCAAGGGCAGTGGTGGAGTCTCCATCCTTAGAGGTATTTAAGAGATGTGGGGATAAGGTGCTGAGGGACATGGTGTAGTGGTAACTTGTCAGTGATGGGTTAATGGTTGGACTTAATGATCTTAGATGTCTTTTCCAACCAAGGCTACTTTGTGATTATGTCATCCTGTGCTTTATCATACATTAGCCCTCAGCCATATCATGGCTTATTTCTAGGTTATTTACCCCTGAAACACATCCTTGGCCATCAGCACACAAAAATAATTCACTAAAAGTTCTGTATACTGATAGCACATTACCAGTGATTCTGTCACTGGACTCCCACCTACATTCTGTTAGGTTAGAAGTATACCATCTCCCCAAGACTTTCAATTCCTCACTTATAATTTCCCTTGGTCACTCTCACCCATCTGTTTTGTCAGTATATTAGAGGGATACATCATTTTGTTATAGGCTTGCAGCGGTGGAATGAGCTGTTACCACATCAAGTAATTGCTGCTAAACCCCTTAAGTCACGAGTCTACTGTGGCCTTCCATACCTTTAGGTTGTGCTGTACAGAATCCATGCATGTATCTGAACACCAGGCATCTTCTGAAAGAAAATACATGTTTAGAAAGTGTCCAATATGCAATTATGAGTAAAGAGGAGGCACAAAGAACATAGATTTAACTGAAGTTGATGTCTACATTTAGCATGTACCTGGAGCTAAACTGTAGCAGCTGTTCTACCACCCAGTGATCCCTCCTTAGTTGAGAAGGGGAATCAGGGGAAAAAAAGGGAGAAGCCCCATAAGTTGAAGTAGAAACAGATTTAATGAAATAACAAAACTAACACAATGACCAACATAAAGCATACAAACTTATACTCAGTCTGTCCCTTAGGATCAGCAGCAAAAGGCAAGATGGAAGAACCCTAGAAAGAGGAATTCCTCACCCTCAGTGAACTCCCTCCTTTTATAATGAGCAGATTAAGTGGTATGGGATAGACCTGTGAGTCAGATTAGGACAGCTGCCCTGATTGAAACTCCCAGCTGACTCAGGGCTGCTCATGGCCTGCCTGGATGGCTGGCCCATGGATCTGTTCCTGGGAAACCAGGACACTGGGTTAGAAAAACTAGTGACAACTTCCTTGGCCAGAAACTCAAACTGGCTATCTTCCTTCTAAAACAAACTCAGGGCTGACTTATCAAACACTAATAGCATTACAAGGAAAAACCTTAATCTAAAAAGATAATGCTTTGCAAAGAGATTGTGTGCTGAGCTTCCTATAGCTGATTAGTCTAATCACCCAGCAGGTTTGGCTTATTAAATTAACAAATTGAAAATTAATTATTTAACCAGTACAACAAAGGTGGGAAAATCAGCCTTTGCATTCCCAAATCAAAGTGTGAATCATCTCATATGAAACTTCCTTTTTCTTCAAAGAAGAAATTTGTTTTTCATGTATGGGAAATATTTTTTTCAAAAAGAAAGGTAGCATGAAAAATCAGTGATGCATCAAATTAGCTTTTAGAGACTATTTTTTAGGCTTTTGTTTTCACTCTTGTTGTTCTATACATAAGGAAGATCAGTGATCTGCTTCTCCAGCTAAAATAATCAGAGTGAACAAAATGTTTTTATCTTTATAATTTTTAAAAAGTGGGAAAATATGTTACATTTGATGATGCCTTACACAGACCAGTTGTAGGCTTCTTCCATTCAGAAAATCTGTACATCCTTGATTTAAAAGATGTCAATTAAGAGCAAATATTTAAGGAAAATAATAACATCTGTGAAATATAGATTCATGTAGATTTACATGCGTTGCTGCTGGAGCTCAATGATCGCTGTCTGTCTCCATATTTATGTGATTCTAAAACCTCAGATACTATAATTTTTCAGCTAAACTGTATGCATGTTTTAGACATATGATAAAGCTATCCTTTGAATTCACACTTTGTGTGGATTTCTGGCAATTTAATGCAATTTAATTGATACTGCAAAGTAATGTTTGCTTGAAATAGGCTTACAAATAGTCCCTTTGCAGTACAGTAAGGCTGTCAGAAGAAGGTAAGACTGGCTTCAACGTAAGTTTTAGTGAATCAGTTGTTTGTGTTTTGTCAGTCATACAGGAGTTACTCAAGAAAATCTTTTCCTTCACTGAAACACTTCTACCCAAAGTCAGGTCTTTGAGAAAGTGGTGACTGGGACGGCAGTGAACCTTCATTTTCCAACCATAGCCAGAAGTTATTGGTGACATCCTTCAAGAACATCTGATGCATTGTTCTCTTTCTTTCTTTCCAGTGAGTTACTCATTGCTTCATCCCCATTTAAAGTTTTCTTCTTGTTTTCATCACAGGCAATGGACTGGGAATCCGAATTGTAGGTGGGAAAGAAATTCCAGGAAGCAGTGGGGAAATTGGAGCTTATATTGCCAAGATCTCTCCTGGGGGCAACGCAGAGCAGACAGGAAAACTGATAGAAGGTAAGATAAATGCTTTATCAAAAAGAACCAAATCACAGGAGAGCTGGAAATTCTGCAGAATTATTTGTAATATACATTCTCTCTTGCACAACAGGTGTAATCTTGCACAAGGAGGGCCATCTGAAAGCCCCTCTAAATCTCCATGAGTCTTAAAACAAAACAGAACTGATAAAAAGTCATTTTATGACTTGTATAGCCAGAGAGAATTGCCATGATGAGCAGTACTATGGCATGACTTCAGTAATATGTACCAACATGCTGTCTCTACTGAGAACAATATGGCTAGAGTCTAACTGTATACCATGGACATATATCATCAACATATACCACAGACATGCTATTTTGAAGATCTTTAATCTGTCTTGATCACCTTAGCACCCATTTTGGGGATTATGTACATTTCTTAGTTTTCTGCACATAATCACATAAATGGACCCTTCTCCATATAATTATTTTTATTTCCTTTTTTCATTTTAATATCTGTATGCATCTGAAATGTCAATTTATCCATTGATAAAAATATAATACATTTGTTTCTCATTCATTCAACTAATTATTTTTATTTCCCTAATAAATGCAAATATCTGGAAAAAAAAATAAGTAACAAAAGAAAGAAGATAAACAGGAAGAATAATTCTCCCAGGCAGAATTCAATTCACATAAATTTTCTGCATAATAAACATGCAACAAAAGTCATGATTAAATCAAAAGTACTTTGCACATAGAAAAGCTGAGTAAATTGATTACATAATGTATTCATAAAGAGTGGTTTAAGTATGTTGTGGGTATTACAAAATAGCGTAACCCGCATTCATGTTTTCCCTGCTCCTTTTTATATGCTTGATGGTTTCTTTGCCAATATTTTAAAGAGATACATTAAAAAAAAAATGCACATAAACCAATGTCAATGTCAATTTAAAGTTGAAGTAAAGAAATTATGTATTAACAAAAATATCTTACTTTTTCCCTATAGAGTTGATTCCACCATTCATATTTAATGCATAGTCTCTCACTTATCAAATTATAGAATAGTGTTACTTATTGCACACAAATGATGGTCGAACTGACCTTAATTTATTGTGTTTTGAAGTAAGTATTTGTTTTGGCTCCCTCTATGCAAAAGAGTAAGTCTTTCATAGCTGTGCTAAATCGTGCATGCATCGTTTCAAGCAGGTAAAATCGTTTCATCATCTTTTACCAAGCAGGTAAAGAGGGGAATGTGGTTATTCAGTATTTTCCCAAGACTGGACATTTCAAGAGAATGAGTAGTTACTCCTTGGAATTATTTCCAGTCTTCTGTTTTTTCTTGTCAGTAACTTCTCTGTGAATTGAGGTTTAAAGAAGTTCTTCACTCACCATATAGCTATATTTTAGCAGTGCACAAAAATATCTTGGACTTAAAACAACCACAGAAGTTCAGACATGGCAGTTTGCTTTTCTGTCTGTTCACATAATGTATTTTGAAGTTTTATCTGTATTTTCTAGAAAGATTAACAGGACAGTAAAATACTTTTTTTCTTTCTCCCATCATATAATCAGTCATGTTTCTGGTCTGACCTTTATAAAAGTGTCCTAGACTTGGGCATGTTGGCATAAATCAGCTCCATCAAAATTACTATACTTAACCTGTAGGATTTTTTCCACACAGTATTCCAAAATATATTTTACTATTGATGTGTTAAATGTTCTGTCAGAGAGAAAAAATGCTTTCTGCAGAAAGTACCATTACTATAGCATACAAGACAAACACTTCCCCTTACTGTCATTCAACTTCTAAATCTTGCCTTTATATCTAGCTTACTTTTTATGTTATTTTAGATGGCTATCATACATCAGCAAAGAATATTTGGCTACTTCACTGTTTGTTTTGTTTGTTTGTTGTAGTGAAAATATGACTGATGCGCCTTTAATCTCTGCCCTTCAGAAGTGCTAAAATCCATTGAGGTCTTCAATCGTTCTCATACTGTAAATCCAGCCAAACTGCTAATGTTACCAATATTGCAGATATTGTTGTGTCTGTGAATAGAGGCTAGCCTTCAAATCTTTTTCAAGTTATTTCCTGTCTTTCTCATCATATACAGAAAACTCTAGATCTCATTATCTGTAAATGATTACATATTACTAATCTCTATAGTAATCATGAGTCATTTTTTCTGCTGAAGTGCTGTGTGACTTCATATTAGAGTATATACCTAGTCATCAGGTAAACATATACTAATGTCATTAAAAGCTTGACTCATTAGCCTTTCTAAAAGCATGATTCACTGAGAAAAATCCCATCAATTTAATTAATTCCTCTAATTCTAAAACCAGAAAACACTTGGTAAGGTCTGAAAATCATATCAATAACATAAAGAACAAGGACAGGTTTACTGTGGTTATGAAGGATGACAAAGTCCTACCTGCTGTCAACATGACTGCATCAATGAAGAAATTACACACTGTGATTCTGTGATTTTAAAATACAAATAGCATTCCTGTCCTTAGGGAATAGCAATCCCTAAAATTTTAGCCTATTTAAATAGCTATGGTGTAGTCTTAGTGCTAAAATGTTTATTTATAGTTCTGACTGGCAAATACCAGTCTTCTTGGTTCTCTCACCTTGAATTGCTTTCAAATGTCAAAAATATCTCTGATTCATCACTCGCTGGCATTACAAAAACTGGAGGTGGAAGACTTATTCCACTGAGCTCATCAAGTGCAGGGACTATGTCATTTTGATAGATGTGACTGTGCTCCCTCTCGTGTTGACAGAAACAGTTCAGTTATATTCCACCTGGTAAATCTATGAGTGAATGGCATTTCATACTGCCAACAATTTTCAGAAACAGAAGAACCCCGAGTAAGAGCAGAAATAAAATATTAACGTGTGCTACCAACTGTTACAAATTTGCTGGATGCCCTCAGCACTCAGGTTTTCTTATTGGACAATTTCAGTAGGCTGACTGGATAGGCTGGGAACTGGTGAACTGAAGGTGTCTTTGTTCCAAGTTTTCAATCAGCCAGGCATACTGTGTTGCAGTGCTTAAGCCAGCTGGCATTCACCAAAATGAAGAGATTCCCTGACTTTCCAGTCTCCTGGCAATTCTGGGCACCCGCATGGTCTAAAAGCTAATGATGAACTTGATTTGTTATGGTCTTACTGCTTTTGCAGTCACTCCACTCAACACCAGCCGTGACACTGATAAGATTTCTGTTAACCTGTCCGAGGCTTTATGGGTGCATGTTTATTTTTAATAAGTATACCTCATTTAAATAATGTCTTCCCAAACTCAAAAATAAGAAAATCATATAGAGTGAAGACAAAAACTCTTATTATTAAAAATACTAAAATAGCACTCTCAGTTTCTATTTTATAGCAAATGTAGCCATGTGACATTGCTAACATAACACAGAAGGATGCCACCTACTTTATGAGTCATAGGCCTTCACTGTAGAATTTTAGTATATAAACAGTCCGGGCTAGCAAAGAGACATGCTATTCAATTCAATTCAGTTGATTTTTGCATTGTATAATTTAACAAAAATATTCATCATAGTGGGATATTTTAAGCTTCCCCATATGAAGCTGCTCCAATAATATTATAAGGAAAACTACCCAATGTATGTACAAAGAAATATAATGCCACCCTGTTAAACCTGTTAAGTAGGTCAGGGAAGACAAAAAGCACTGCCATTTGAGATTTTTTGGTAGTTAATGGTGCCCTGCCCCTCAGCCCAATCCTTAGGCACTTGTTTTGATCTAGATTAATAACTACTCCCATTAGGATGCAAAAAAACATTGCTCCTCAAAACACCATGAAGCTCGTCTAAGAAGAGCCACCTGCAGCCTGATGGCAGGTCCAAGAGTAGAATATAACATAAGATAATGTAATAGAATAGGACTATTTTAGTTGGAAGGGACCTGCAACAGTCATCTAGTCCAGCTGCCTGATCAGTTCTGGGCTGGCCAAAAGTTAAAGGATGTTATTAAGAGCATTGCAAGGCTTACTGGTCCCCTCATCTGTATGGGTCCAAGTGTCATTACCACAGCTCTTCATTATTTCCAGGACGGGCAGTTGATCAAAAAGAAAATTGTGATAAAGGTATAAAGAGCTATATATGATGGTAATGAGGGAAGCTGCTATACTGCTATATAAGGTGGAAATCTACTACAAAAAACCAAGAATCAGTTGAGCACTCAGAAATGTGACTGAAATATGAGAGGCTTAGAAATATGAGACCCCTATGTAGCATCTTGGAGTCAAGAGAAGCCTGCAAGTGAAAGGTGAAAGACAGCAAACAGGTTCCTAAGTCCGTGAGCAATCCCTCACACACAATGCAGTCTGCATTAATGGGAGAAAAATATCTTGAGTATTTATACTAAGTACAATGCGTCCTCTGAGGGGAATGTAAATAAGGCTAATGAGCAGACTAGAGAAGATGGCCAGTGTGGAGAGATGATTAACTGTGCTTTGGTTGTCTAGTACAAGTAAGATGAATCTGGGAATAAGCAATGTTGGATGGATGTTACTGGAATGTTAGCATCACTGTTTAATCTGAAAAGCATTTCCTGGGTTCTAGGCAGTAACATCTTTGAATGCAAACAGATTTCTCACTGCTCCAGGTGAAAGTACCACTTAGCCAACTTTCAGAAGATATTTCACCTCAGCCGTGCCTCAAGAATGTTCCCTTCATGTGTTTTCAGATCAGAAATTTTCAATCATAACTCTTCAAGTTTAAAGTCCTTGTCATTTTAAAGCATATATTTACTGACACTGGAAACACATGATTGATTTTAAGCCCTCTGTGAAGAACAGCAGAACACACAACTGGATTATTGACCAGTCCATGAAAGGATTATAAAGAAAATGTTAAGAACAATTTTTCTACAGCTTGTTTGAAGCATTTTTGGGCTAGTTTGAATAGCACCAAGTGCTGAATAGCAAGACTAGACCCAGTTTCAGATGGTCTTTGTCAAAGGCGATAGCATGTCTAATGACTCTGCATCTTATTAAAAGTATCTCTCATCATATCGTAGGCATGCTTTGGATGTGGCTTGGAAAATGGAGTGTGGCTGGAATGGTCATGGACACCCAAATAGTTGTAAAAATAGAACAGAAGCAGTTAGTCAGTATCCTCCCCACTACTCTTTTTGCCACACTTTCTTCTTATCATTGAGCTATAGATGGGCTAAAGGGTAACACTAACTGATCTTGGTCATCTATCTGTGGGAATTGCAATAGGCACCAGATCTTCCTGAGTTTTAAAAGACTGTAGTGAGTGCTCTTGCTGTTTAGTCAGACAAAATTAGAACATTGATAGGGGCATCACAGTGAAAAGAGATTTTCCAGTCCTCATGAAGCTAGGGACAGTGAAGAGCCAGCATCCCTTCTTGAGTCCCCATGATTATTACGCTCTTGGCAGAAAGCATGATGAAGCTGGAAAATGATGAAAAGAAATTTAAAGGAACACAGGAAGAAAAGGAAAAATTCTCAAAAAACTTTAGATTGGGTCTTTAATGAACAGAAATAGTCTCTTCTCATCCTGCACTTCCATTTTGCAGTTTGACTGCTTTAATTTATTACTGCATCAGAGAAAACAAAGAATTAACTTTACCCTGTTCTCTGAGCATTAGGCTTAGTGATTTATTGTGCTGTCCATTCTTATTCCGTGGGGTCAGAAGAGAGGACAGCTTGCTCTCAACACATCCCCTGGGCTACAGGCTCAGGTTTATCTGTCCCAGCAGAAACTGACTTTATCAAAGGAAGTGTACTCAAAATAACAGGCAATGCCATAGCTCGGTTGAAAGCTTTGCCCTAAAGCTCTTTAGAAAGGACTTAATCTAAACAAACCCCTATCAGCTGTAAATCTTCACTTGCATAGTTGTGCTCCTTTCATCCGTGTGTTTTGTTCTGCCTTATACTTCTTCCAAATAAGTAATGATAAATGTGCAGTGTCATTCTTGCTAAGTGTCTGGGAGCACTCAGCATATAAGAAAATAACTTAAAAATATTTAGCAAGTACTTTTTTTGAAGTGAAAGTCCATTCTAAAAATGTAGTAGGAAGGACACTCCAAGTAAGTGTATCACTTGTATCTGTTAGAATGAAGCAAGGAAGGAGGAAAGCTTTCTCACACTGGTTTAGCCATTTTATTCAGTCCCATTGATAGTGATCTCAGTCCTATTCTTAATACAGTGGGAGGTGAGTTGTACTGAGAGTACTCAGCTATTTGCTGAGATACAAGAAGGAAATCAGAATCACCAGAAGGAATAAGATTTGTTTCAGCACCTTTGTGGGGCTTACAGAAGGAAATGGGGGGAGAAAGATTTGCAGTATGAATGTTTGACACAGAAATCTGTGAGAGCTGGTTACTGTAACATTGTCCACAACTTTATCTACTAAGTCTGTTTGAGGCAGTTGAAACACACTTAGAAAATATTACTTTCCCTGCTTCACAATATCTTCCCTGCATCTAGTTTATGGAGATTTAATTTAATCTTATGGTGGCAGAATGATACAACTGGGATTTTGCAAGGATACTTCATTAGAAAACTTCTTGTTTTCTAGAAGTTTCTAGCAGTTTTCTAGAAGAACCTAGAATATATTTTAGTGAGATAAAGCAAGTAATATGAGATTGTCGTGTTTCTGCCAAGGACTGTAATTGCTTTATATTTAATTTTCCTGCAATGAAAATCAACACTGAAAATAGCTATTAGAGGAAACTTGGACCTAAGAAGTAGTTAGGCAGCTCTATAGACTGAGATTTCAGTTTCTTTTTGATGTAATCTAAAGCAGAAGATAAGGGAAAAGTTATGGGGCACTTACAAATTTTAAAGTTATCAGAAAGAATTATTAAATTAATTCATATTAGGACCAGTAATGATGTGGCCTCTTGCATAACACAGGTTACAGATTTTTCACTCCTGTGTATAGCCCTGTTATGCACCACATAAACTAGTATAGACTGTACTTTCTTTATGATCAAGAACTCTGAAAATACCTTGAATAACTAACTATTGCTGAAAATCAGTTTTCCTGGAAAACCCCTATCATACAAATTGCACCAGGAAATTGGATTCTTAATAACAAATAAATAATTGCATCAAATTATCTCTTTAGGGAGTTTCTGTTCAGTCTTAAATAGGTAAGTCTAATTTATAGAGACAAGCAAAATAACCTGGGTAGAGTAGATGCAGACACAGTCACTAGATGTTTCAGAGGTGATGAAGCAGAGAACAATCACAAAGGTCAGGCTAAAAGCATTCATCAGATGGTTTATAACACAAATCGTGGAGGATCACTGGTAAAAATGTCATTGGTGCTATAACTACCTTTCAATAACATTGCACTGAGATCATATTAGAAGGCACTACTAGCTATTGTAAAGTACTTATGTGGAGCTATGCAATTAGTAATTATCAATCAGATACACTGCTTTTGACAGCTGTTATTATTCAGAAATTCAATCGATAGTTCCTGTTAGGAAGAAAATCCAGGCGCTTCTTGGAAAGAGTCCTCATTGCTTCCAGAGAATGTGCCTGAAGCCCTGTTTGTCTAAGCACAGCGGAAACAGCAGGGGCAGCATTGTCATCAGGCTGCCCACAAAGCTTCCTCACAGCTCCCACTAAGACCATACAGCTCTCTGCTGTCCTCTGGGTTCATACAGATCATGGGTGCTTTGACTTTCTGCCTCTGACATTGACAGATGTCACTTGTCCATGTGGTCCCAGTCTTCTCCTCTTACTCTTATTGGATAGTTCATGCTATATTCTGGCACTGTGACTACTATTAAGGTTCATTTGTCTCCATAAAAGAGTTTAATTCCTTCTTTCATTATTTTTAACATGATCTGTCCATTACCTCAGAGACATGGTTACAAGCCAGACATTGACTGTATTACAGTATGTCTCTGTATTAAAATCAAATTGATGGAGATTTGTAAGAAAATTCTGTTTTATTTCCTGTTTCAGTATTCCAAGTACACACTGGCAGATGTGACAAGGAGAAGGCCTTTCTGATTTGGCCAACACTGGAGGGAAAAATAGAGAGTGAAGAGCCGACTCAGTGACACAGAGGTGAATCTCAGCTATAGAGATGGGTTTAGTTACTGGGCCCAAGATGCTCAGGGATACAGGTATAGCTTTAGTCAAACAAAGGCAGTCTGTCTGGGGCTGTAAGAGACAGACTAGGAGATACACTCTCTAGATCATGTTATACCTGATACAAAGGCAAATTGCAATTACTTGCTCTGGGTGCTAAAAGGGAGTTGAATTTCAACTTGAAGTATCGAAAATATGTGGCTGTATTGCTCTGTTTCTTGTCCTCTCTTTTCAAGGACTGGTTTCTGTGTATCAGATTTACAAAGAAACCAGACAAATGCAAATCATTCAGTAGCTAAACTGAGGCCAATTTGTCTTACCAGTAGAAGACATCAAAAGCACCCTCCTGTCTCCATTGACTGTACAGGGATTTTAGGTATTTCTTTTAGGTGCACTGGCTCAATAACAGCCTAAAATTTAGATGCTAAGTGCCTACATTAGGCATGCTGGAGCACATCTCATAAAACAAAAACAATATTGTTTTTGAAGAAACAGTTTCTATTTGGGCTCACAAATACATGGGCATTCCAAGAAGAAAAATCTTATTACAGAGTGAAAAAGTCTTTTTTCATAACCACTGAACTGAGTTGTTTGATGGTGACTTCCCAGTGAAATAAGAAGCTAAAAATACCATAATTCCATTTCCTATCGTGCAGATTATTATGGGCTGAAACTCACAGACTAACAGTTTCATGTGATTTTAGTGTTAAAAAAATCCTGTAAAATGAAAGTGAGGGTCATCGGGAAGTACAGGTGAAACATAGCTATGTCCATATGGATGATTTCCCCTGCTCTTAGATTCCAAAATGCATTAAAGCATTTTGCATCTACACATAACAATTTTAACCTTCAATCCCATTCCTGAAATCTGGATTTCCAGGAATATTAGGCCAGTCCTGCCATTCCACGGAGCGCTGTATTAATGTAAAACATAGCAAAGATTCACGGCCCAAAATGTTGCAAGTCAAGTAATCAAATAACCACTGTCACTGAATATCTTGGAGGCAGTTTGTTAGCTGTTTGCAAGAACTTTTACTTCCCAGAAGTAAAGAGGCTTACAAACAGCACATTTTTCTGCCAGTGAAACTAGGTACTGCAGCAAGCAACCTTTCTTCAATTGCTTCTTATTTGAAAGTATTTTCTAGATAGGTGTATACACATTTGATTCTTCCAAGACTATAAAGAACATTATTAATTATTAACAATTTACTGTGAAGAAAGAAGGATGGCTGAAAGTGGGTTCTCTCAAATTAGAACATTATCTGTCTTTTAGATGGCCTTTGATCATGGTAAGGCTTGGACGCAAATTTGGGATTTTTGGTCACAGAGATTCACTTTAGAGTTTTTAAAATGGACATGGTCACACAGATAAAGCCCATATTTTCTATAAGTATCAGGTAATACACAGAGAGGAAATAGAGAAAAAATAAAGATATTTTCTGAATTACTTAAATCAACCAGTCTCTGCAGGTAATTAAGGAAAAAAAAATAATAATTGTGTAATCAAGTTATTCCACAATTTTCCAAGGTTTTCTAAACAACTTCTGAAGCATCTGGTATCAACTGTTTTCAGAGGAGATGCTGAACTAGGCTGTACTGTGCTCTGACCTAATCTGACCTTACAGTGATTTTCTTATTCAATTGAAAGAGTAAAGGAACCTGAAGAACAAAAAATAATTTTCTGTAATCAGCTTTATAATATAGTACATTGCAAAATAGGAATGTTATGTAAATTAACACAGAAAATGTTTTAGAAGACAGCTTAAAGAAAGAAAAATTCTATGAGCACTCTCAAAAAACTATATAAAGACTTTATTTCAAATTTTTTGAGGCATGTTCCATTCCAAAACTTAGCTAGATCACCTATAAGGCAGTGCTGGGGAAATCTTCTATGGGAATCTTCAGGTTTCTTTGAGATGAAAGGAGCAGGTGATTATATCATTTCACAGAAAATAGAGCAAAATGTTGATTAAAAATGATTACTCTTTATCCAGATTTATTTTTTTGACTACAGTACATATTTAAGGCTTACCATGTAAAATTAGACTGTTACAACTTCACATTTCTGTATGAAAAGGCTGGAAAAATCCACCTAAAATATACTTGTAATGTAATAATACAACTTAAAATGTAACTGAAATTGAAGATATTGAATTGTAAATTATCTAAATTATTAGTGACTGAAGCTTGAAATCGTTTCACTAAGCAAAAATTGAGTTTCGAATCTTATTTTTCTTCCATATTATAACAAAATGATATCAAAAACACTTTGAAATGTTTAAATTAAAAATGAACCAAAATGGATCTCTGGATTTGATTGAAAACTTGGTGCAAATGTCTGATAACAGACCTTTTCCAACTTTGAACTGTTTCTAATTAAAAAAATACTTGTTGCCTGAAAAATAGGAAAGTTTGCTATGTTTTTTTCCTATACAGATTCTAAAATTTTTGAGCTAGGACTCACTGAAATCTGTATTATTTCTCATTGTTTGTAATGGGAGTGCCTCATTTCCAAAATGAATGTTGGCTATCTCTCTAAATACAGCAGCAAGCAGAATTCTATTAAGATCTTCGGGGTTTATGGTCCATTTGAAAACTTCTGAAATTATCTTACAGGTGTATTCATATGTTTTAGGTAACTTTTCAAACTATTTTTTTAGGTACTTGAATCTTTTAAATTCTGAAAATTTGAATTAGTCTTGATTTGGATGTTGTGGGGGAAGTGTACTAACTGATTACAAATTAGAAGGCTTTGCAGACAATTACGTTCAACTTATTAAGGCAGTAGTCTTCTTCCAGTAATAGCTATTTCTTTTGGATATTGGAGATCAGATTTCATGAACAATAAATGGTAGAATGAGCATTTTCTTTTCTTGAGTGTAACAGCAGAAGCAAACAAGAACATAAAGTGTAGAAAACCTGAGAGCAAAGAGATTTCTGACTGCTGATCTTGGTGTCTGGCAAACTTGGGCAGATAGCTACTAAGTTCTCCAGCGTCTGAGCAATGCTTAAGTGTCTGAAAGGACACAGTGTATGTGAGGTGGTTCAAACTGCATTTGAAACATGTAGGTTTTAAGAATATTTCCAAGCCATCACATATATGGTGTAGCTGATCCTGACTGCTTTTAAGTAAAAATCTAATAGTTCAGTACCTGCCAAGAGAATAGGAAACCTTGATTCTGGGCCTTTCTTAACACTGCTGATGTCCAGTTGCTCAGATACTTCTGTTTCTAAGGAGGTCTGTGTTTGAAATGGAGCTACTTACTATTAAACTCCATTAAGAATGGGCAACTGGATTGATTTTATTTTGAAGTGAATTGTGCTTTCTGTTTTGCTCATGCTCTGTCTTCCAAACAATAAACCTTAAGCTATTATTTAGTGTGATAGTTAAGGCACCTTCTGAGAAAATTCTTCTTCTTTATCTTGATTTTTGTTCAATTGAAAAGGATTTTTAAAGCAATAGTTTTCAATTATAATTAGTTCTGTCTTTGTTTATGCGTAATTTTGTAACTGCTGTTGTGAGGCCAGGTCCCCAATGGCATGGGAAGTTCAGCCTAAGACATGAAATTATAATATCTAGACCCTCAGCTGTACTTTTTCCAGTAAACACTCTCTTTAAACTAATTGTGATGATGGGTGCACATGATCAGTAAATCAAAAGAAATGGTCTGAAAACAATTTTTTGTATGCTAGTACATCCACAGGACTAGTTCTGAGGGCTCTGTATAGGGTAATGAGGAGGAAGTGTATTATCTATAAATTAAAATTTGATATTGGCCAAATATTGACAATATATTACACTTCAATATATATATACATTTTATAAAAATTAGGTAATTTCCATTAAGATTTTAGGAAGCTTAACACTTTGATGACATTTTATTCAAACTTAATGGTGAAGCAAAAATTCATTATTTTGAGAAAGTCCAGAAGTAACTACTGTGACAGTGGCATCTCTCATTGAGTACTGTCATTTGAAGTACAGTTAAAGCAAGAATCGTGATATTCCAGCCTTTCCTCTTGGGCATACACTTCGGTTTAGAGATTTTCTTCTACAACAGCTCAAGTCAATCCTCTTCATAAGTTCTTAACTGCTGTTTTCCTAGGAATGAATGTTGCAATGTACCAAGGAAAAGTCAGAGGTGCTGAGCAGTTTCTCCTTCAGCTGACCTGAATAGGATTTGCTGAAGTTCAGCACAGTTATTTTTTCTTGCTTGACGACCTCATTGTATACTTTCTGTTCCTGGCATTATTACACATGTCCCTGTGATTCCCCAAACAACTTAGTTATGAAACAGTAGCTTTCTTTAAAATTACTTACAATGAAACTGCAAAACACTCCAGCCTTTAAAGGACCATGATGCTCATTCCAGCTGAATTTTCTTTAAATTTTGGGTCTTATGTTGAGTTTCACAAAAGGAGTTGTTCATTAGTGTTTTGCTATGTGACAAACACTTGCAAATTAAGAAGTAGCTTGTTCATATGTTTATAACACGTTAATCCTTCTTTTTGGATGTGGGCACTGTCAGTCCAAAATAAAACATGCAAAATGACTCTACACTTCCATTTAGGTCTTGAGTTGGATTTGAACAATTTGAGTAATAATAATATCTCACATGAAAAAGGTGTGAAAAACGTGTCAGCCTTCTGATATTAAGGAAATACAAAGAAACTAATTTACCTTTTTGGTTTTAAAGCTTGCTAATAATGTACAAAGTTACAGAGTAATGAGTCTCTAGCTCTATGTCTACGTCTGAATGCCAAGAAGAATCCTACTAGAATATATTAATAATTTGATTTAATAATAACGTTCTTTCATCTAAAATGAGCTTTATCCACCTAACTATGTAATGTTATGTATATACATATACCTTTTGACTGTAAGGGACATTTCCCTGGGGACTCATTGCTGCCAAACCAAAAGGACATGCTAATAGCTGAGAAGTAATAAGGTTTAAAAGGTCCGTAAGGACTTAAAGATGATACAGGTAATTTGTCTGATGAGAAAGAACCATCGATCATCCAGCAGTAGTGCTTGTACTACAGTTGTTCCTTAGGCTGTGGAAGCCGGGAGAAGACTCCTAATAACTGCTGTATTGTACAACAGCACCAAGGTTAGCCCAGGCCTGTGAGCTTATACACTGCACGTATCCTGACAGACCAAATTGCAAATGCACTGTACATTGAGACAGTCGTATGTTGGAGGGTTAGGCTGCACGTAGCCTAGCCTAGCATTATGGCAGACACAAGGTAAAAAAGAGCAGGCAGCAGGTACAGAGGACATTAGGATGATCTGGTTAGTGCTGGAGCAAAGTATTTCTAGAACTATGTGGAAAGCAATGTGGCAAAAAGTAAATGCCCATGTACATCATTCATGTTCATCATACACGTTCATCATTAAGAGTCTGTTTGCATGGGAAACATGAGTACCATTTACCTGCTCAAGTGCAATCAGTGACAGTGCCATTTAGCAGTGCTGACCAGTCACATCAATGAATAGAAGGTTTGATTATTTCCTAGTAACTACATAATGTGCTGAACAGAGCCTCATGAAATTAACCTTTAAGATGACACAGTAAAAGGAAATGAGTCATTCCAGGCAATGTTCATCACTCTGTGAGCACTGAGCTTGCT
Organism: Podargus strigoides; assembly: GCA_028020825.1. Lineage (NCBI taxonomy): Eukaryota > Metazoa > Chordata > Aves > Caprimulgiformes > Podargidae > Podargus > Podargus strigoides. Next base: position 160,034,304 of record CM051663.1, on the reverse strand, counting down.
AAATTGGTTCTGTCATAGTGTGGGTGAAGTGGTATCAATCCATATCATTCATACATTTGCTGCTCACGCATACAGTTTTGGGACTGCTAAATAGAAATAAGCATTGACTTATGTCTAAATAAAGCAAAGTTTTGTATCACGTTTACTGATTATACTTTCCAAATTGGTCTGAAGTAACTGATTAGAGAGAACTGAGAGTTCCTGATATGTGTGTGAAAGAAAAGATAAAAGGAAGCAAAAGTCTACGCAAGTGTAGATCCAAAGAAAGAACTGAAAATATCTTCAAGGTCCACAGTGACCCTTGTTGAGTAGGATGCAGACAGACTAGTATCATAAAAACAGTTTTGCTCCAGACGAGGGGTTAGTTAAACACAGGCTGAAGCACACACTCCCCTGTCTGCATGAAGACCATCAATGATGCACACTGATGGGCTACAAAGCCATCTCAGACGTTCTGTCTCTGAATCGATGCTAGCTGAGAGAGCACCTGACAGCTACTAGCAGATTAGCGCTTCTCTCTGTCGCCTACAGTTTCCATACATACGGAAAAATTTGGTGCCACCTAATGGACAAGCCCCCATAGCCCGAGTTTCGAATGTGTTAAGCTCTGTACAGAAATGCATTTGCAAGGGATGTATAAAGCTTGTTGCCTATATTTGTTAATGCTTCACACAAAGAATTTCTCATTCAGGAAGCTTAATCATATATCTTGGGATATAATATGGATCATTTAGCAGTGAAGACTTAGTAAGACCCACAGGCAATACAAGGATTTGTGTTCACTGGCTTTAAATTTATGAACTGGGGTCATTACACAGATTCCTCAATTTCAGCAACAGAACAACACATGAAACTAAATTATTGCCCCTAAGTGCTCTTGTGTGTTTACAGACGAATTTTAACTAGCTGTTTTGTCAAGGTAAAATAGATTATTCTAGACCATCCTTAAACAAGTTTGCTGCTATAGCTCCACGGACATAGCTATCTCTCTTAGTAGAAATCATGACTATGTCGACAAAGTATTGCTTTAGCCTATGGGGTTTATATCAGCATGTGTACAGTTACAAAGTACATCAGCAAAAAGGAGTTGGACTACACCACCACCAATACAATGACTGTCATAATTACAATAACAATACTGCAAACAATTATTATTCCTGCAAAAGCCTTTAGTGATGACCTGATGGTATGTCATGTACTTCGGAAAGCAAAACAGGTTAAAAAAATTAGTATCTCTATTTGATCAGATAAATCATATAGCATGTCCCAAACCAGTAAATTAAAAATACATATCTGTGATATATGTAAGATGTACATATGTATGTGTGTGTATGATTATATCTGTACATGTGCACACCATATATAGTTATATGTGTAGTCATATGGTCATATATACAACTGTAAGACAGATTATATGACTCATATAGCCCTAGGCAGGTGTACAGTATGATGTCTTCTACTTACTAATCCATGGGGAATTTTTCCTGAATGACCTCATCTAGTCTACCCATAGACTTCAAGCATAATAGTCTTCCACAGAGTGACTATATGTTGTATGACACAATATCCCCTTTTGCTTTGAGCCTGTCCTCCTGGTAGCACCAACCATAGGTACAGTGTGAGCATTAGTATTAGAATTGCAATTTGAACATCACGCCCAGTTCTCAACTGTCACTGAATTCAGTGGAAGAACAAGTAAAATCATGCTCAGTTTGGTGAATTTCAGTTTTTAAAAGCATGTGCTTTCAAAAGGTGCATATGGGAATGAAAACAGGTTTCCATCTGCGGTTTGCGTTTATAGGTCTTCAGGATGCATTATGGGTGCAGTTCTTTTCATTTACCTGCAAAGAGAGAGGTATAGAATACGAGTAGGAGTGATCCTGCAGGCCTCCAGGCAATTGGCAAAGAAGAAATACAACTGGCAGTTATATTTCTATTCCCTCTGAGCCTTTGGAATGAACTGGGAAAAGTGACTGGGCATTTTATTATTTCCTTTAAAATTTGTTGTGGACATTCAAGACCATATTTATTATAATCTGTAAAAAATAACCAAATTAGATGAATCTGGTTCATTACCTTTAGAGAAAATAGTGATTAGTTTTGGTGAAGATAAAGAAGTGCCTTTGAAATGGTGATGAATTGATAGACTATTTAGCATTCCTTTTTACCCAAGGAGAACTGCTCAAACTCTTTCATCTCTAAAGAGTACAGTATCATCTGTGCTTTATTCTTTTATTATATTGAATATGTTTCTTCGATTTATAATTTCAGCTGGCATTTTTTACTGCTTGCATATGCTTTTACCTTATTTACACCTGTTGTTACATAACTGATTCACCATATTTCATGGATGTAGTTGCTCAGTTTTGAGGGGGGGGTGCTTTTGCTTAAATTTTCTCTAGAAGAAAGAACATATGTAATCTTTATTCAGTTAAGTACAACCCTTATTTTTCCTCCTTTTGACTAGGAAAGAATATTTACTGGTTTGATGTGAAAATGCAGACATGATTGTTTTACTCTCTTACATTGTTTGACACCAATAATTTTATCAGTCCTAGGAAAAAGATTTTGACCTGTGCAATAGCTTTGCTGAAATTACAGTAGTCTTAGAAGATTAAATAGTGAAATGATCAAACTCCTTTGTCCTTGTTGACCCATAACACACATTTGAGCTTGAGTCTACAGAGTTGAAATGTCACTTTCGCACTTATATTTGGCAGTTTAAAAATAATGCTCGATATCTCACTTGGGGCCTGTTTTTGAAGGAAAACAGGCTGTTGCAATGCTCAGTGAAGCTAATGTGAGGATGCAGTGCTGAGAATTCAGTTACAGTTTGGTGTTTACAAGTGAGTTTGATGCATAATTAAGACACACAAGGTTTAAGAAATAGGGACAGAGGTTGTTGTAGGGCTAGCGTGTAGTTGCTAAATTGAGACTATAAGAACATCAAAATAGACAGGCTTATTACTGTTGTTGCTACAGGGCAAGAGGCTGCCTGTACAGGCAGCTATTACTGCTGTGCAGCACCAGAATCAGCAGGATGGGTGCTTTCTCTACACCATCAACACACAGCACTCAGTCTGGGGATGCATCCTTCCAGCACTTTTCCTACCCCTACCTAGCCACAGTTTCATCAAGCCTAAGTCCTCCATCCTTTGACATAAGAAGTCTTAAACCAGATCTCATAGGCTGTATTATTCCCTGTGATTTTTGATGTACTCTATTACTTCAGCAGAAAAGCTCCGAAGTGCCTTCAGGAGACTTGAAAATGAGCCCTGAAACTACCAGCCCTGTCCTCCTTCTGCTTGTCAGCAGCTGCAAGCAGGGCCATATTGTGGCCGTTGTCATCCTTGGGGTAACAATAGCTTCTCCCCTGAGGAAACTGCTTTACCTGGAGGGGCATGAATAATATTTCTAGAGCTATGGTTATCAGTACTACTTGTTGTTTGTCTTTCCTGTAGCTTTTCTCCTACCCTATCTGGCACAGAGTTGATTAGTTCTTGGTCTTCACAGTTAGTTTTTTCTGGTTTTGCCTGGATGTTGTTTCTCATATTGAGTTCTTAATCTATGACTTGAGTTCCAAAATCTTATTACAATATAATGAAAAAGCTTAGTGTAATATAAATATAATCCTGCATCATTTATTTACAAGGCTATTTCTTTCTTCATACATGAATTCTACATTTATTACAATGAACCTATTTGTGAGAATGATGCTACTTCCTTGATCAAGTATGGCAGATCAAACTTGTATACAGCGGTTAAGAAAAATTTGTGTGACTGTTACAAGTATTTTGGAAATATGTAAGTATCAGCAGAATTGCTTTCTAAGGTAGTGAGAAGAGTATTATTATTTGAAATTATTTAATTAACATTATTTAATTAAAAATTAAGTGTAACTATTTAGTTTAGTTGGGTTTCTTTAAAGGCAATTTTAGTTGTGTATCAGGGACCATTCTCATTGATAAGTATGGCAGTTGTTACTGATGTTGTTTCTCTGATTCATGTTGCAGATTTACAAGTGTGGTTTAGTTCCCTGGTGGGCAGCTAAGCCTCACACAGCTAACTCTAACTCTAAAACAGCTAACTCTACATCACTACTATATTTTGCCATGGCTTTGCTCTTTCACCTGTGCCTAAGTGTATGTTAGCATAAAACTACAAGTTGGCTTTCTTTTGAAATAAAATTTTCTTCCTATAAAATGATGGAAAAAATTGTTTCCATTTCAAAGTAAATGTTATACCAAAATAAAAATTTTGGATTGAAAAATCCTTCTGAAATTAAAAAAAAAAGAAAAAAAAAAAAAAAAATTTAAAAAAAACCCACCACTCCAACTATTTATTTTGGAGAAAAAGATAAAATATTACTTCATTTTTTCCCCAGCTAAAACAATGCCAACAATTTTAAATTATTTGTTAAATAACTTAAGTGATTGGGAATCTGCCTATCTGACAACTCAATACATGACTGAAAAGTTTATCATAGATTCAATTAGAACACAAACATGTTGGTTCCAAGATAGTATAATGAATTTACCTTACCTACTGATGTTATGAAAAGACTAATTTCCCAAAACTTTTCTTAAAAGAAGAATTATACAGTTGAAAAATAGATGCATACAGGAGATGAGAACTGAATAGCACTGGCCAGCAGTTTGTATTAAGTTTCCTTAGTTTTCAACTTACATGACTCTCACAAATGAGGTAATAATGAATAAATTCTATTTTATATCTGAATAATCACATAGTGTCAGAACTGTAAAATTACTCTCAAGGTATAGAGGATCATCAACTGACAGAGTGTCTCCTATTGGAACACATCAAGTAAAGTTCTCACTCTATCCTGTATGACAGTGTTATTTTAAGGTCTTCAGTCGTTCTCATTAAGAAGACTTTTACTTAAACAGTGCTGTTTGCTTACTGAGAGTCACAAAAACTTTCTGTTCGTGTTTGTATCTGACCTTAAGTAGCATTGCCATCTAATGTATAACCATGGCCTTTGCTCATTCCTAACATACTTTCAGTGTTTAAATTATCACAATAATTCCATTGGTGACCCTCTGCTCTGCCCTGGTGAGGCCGCAACTGGAATACTGAGTCCAGTTCTGGGCTCCCCAGTTGAAGCGAGACAGGGACCTACTGGAGAGGGTCCAGTGGAGGACAATGAGGATGACTGGGGGACTGGAGCATCTCCCCTATGAGGAAAGGCTGAGAGAGCTGGGACTCTTTTGCCTGCAGAAGAGAAGGCTGAGGGGTGATTTAATTAATGTTTATAAATACCTAAAGGGTGGGTTGAGGGAGGATGGAGCCAGACTCTTTTCAGTGGTTCCTGGTGACAGGACGAGAGGTAATGGGCACAGGCTGGAACATAGAAGGTTCCATTTGAACATGAGAAAAAACTTTTTTTCAGTGAGGGTGACAGTGCACTGGTATAGGCTGCCCAGAGAGGTTGTGGAGTCTCCTTTTCTAGAGATTTTCAAGACTCACCTGGATGCAGACCTGAGTGACGTGCTTTAGGGGATCCTGCTTTACAGCAGGGGAGTTGGACTAGATGATCTCTGACAATTCTGTGATTCCATGATTGCTGGAGACCAGCCTGGACTTCATCAAGAAAGGGTAGACCCTCAGGGTAGTGCAGATCTGTATCAGAAGAGTCTCTGGCTTCAGGGAGCTGCAACAGAGTCAGCAGGATGGGGGTCCTCAGTTAAGAATAACTTTCCTTTTGGATTAGTGTTCTTTCTCTGTTGTGCTTTCTAAATAAACCCATTCTCTCATGCCCATGTTCTCGAAAGCACGATGTGTGTAATCCAAGTGGTATGTCCTGAGAGCAAGGGATGCCAGATAGTCATCTTTTACTTATCCTCTGGGTTCTTAAGTTGTCAACTATGTGATGGTGTCAGAAGTGCCTTTTGCACACGTTTACAAGCTGATAATTATTGTGAAGTTTTGTCTCTCTTCCCCATACCTCTGGGAGTCACCGGAAAATGTTGCTGGGTTACTCTCTGACCTTTTTTTTTTTCCCTTGTCTTGGGGTCCTATGACCTCAGACCATTGTCTTTTTGTGGTTTCAGGCTACACTTTGGTTTAGTCAGTCATTTGCTGAAGCGTGGCTCTGCCCTGCCTTTTTTAGGCTGCTTTGCCTTTCCTGTAAATGTGTTGGGATCTTGGTGACCTGCTAACCTACATGCCATGAATCTCCTTTTCCTTCCTCCACTATTCCTTCTGGGAGTCCTACGTACATTAATTCCTGCTCGATTTCATTCATACTAATCTTAAGGTTTCTATTATGTCACTCCACTTGACAGAGCTGAGACCCTAATCTGGATGAATTTCTTGGCTCTGTTTTTCTTGCCACTTGAGGGGTAACTAGGATACCACAGAGTGCTATGTATTTGCTGTTTCTTTGATGTAACAATGATGTCTGGTCCGAACTCTATCCTGTGTTCTTTCATTAATGGGGGATTTTTGGGGCTGAGGAAAGAGAAGTGATAGAGAAGAGATAGGAGGCAGAATAGAATGTCATGTGTAAATCCTCCATTGGTACATATAGACATCAATGCTACTGGGGCTGGAGAGTCTGGGTCTCTGTTGGATCCACCCAATTAAGCTTGGTTTGGCAGAGATTCACCTTGTTAAAGGGAAGATCAGGCCCTGGATCTTAGCAGCAGCCAATGGGCCTCCTCCAGCATGAGTTATGGGAAACTTCACTGCTCCTCTGAAGAAGACAGATCATTAAAGCTCTTTTCTATTTGAAAGTACCAAAGAAATTTTAACACTAATAAGTTATGTCAGTTTTCTTTTAATTTAAATTAAGAGCTGTGCTTGGAGTCTAATTGTTTTGACAATAGAACAGCGTTTTATATAGACTTTGTTTGATGTGTGCTATAGTAATTTATACTCTTAAGGAGACTAGAAACTAGAGAGAGTGATTCTTCAGACACTCACTGTAACTTCCACAGAAACTGTATGCTTGCATCTTATGACATGTCCCTCTTGCCCCTCCAAAAGAAAATTTCAAAACCAAATGTCAGTTGACTCCGTTCTCAGTTGTAACTTGTGGAAGCTGAACTAAGAAAACTGCATTTGTGTAAATGAGAATAATTTTTCCTCAGAAATGGAAATTGAAAAAAAACCCACTGAATTGTGAATACACCAATATTGGTAAATATAGAATGCAGACAGGGATGTAGTAGTCTAAATTCATACCTGACATTAAACCCCATGGAAATAATGGGGTTTATGTATTTACCACTCATCAAGGAGACAGCAGAGAGAAAATCCTACAGCCTCATTCTTTACTGATCTTTAGGTGAATCTTTAGGTGACTTTGAATTATACAGACTTTTTCATTCTACCATATATATTACTACAAGTTTTTTTAAAAAATCTTTAAAAAATTAAAAAAAAGTTCTAGTAAACTGCTTTTAAAATTGGGTTTTTTTGTGAACACAATCTGATAGTGAAAAGTTTAAGACTTTCAGTTAAATTAGAGCTCTCTACAAGAAGCTAATCTCTCTGGCAAGATCATTCTAATCTTTCATATGACATTACTGAATACAAATTAAATGCGCTATGCTATATAGCTTAAGTGAACAGTATGTTTTGAAAAACATTTATTTTTTCTGAAACACCGAATAATTACAATACACCACAGCACTTTGTTCAGCATGGTATAACTGATCATCTCTCTGTAACTCTAATGTAATATAATGTTTGGGGATAACATAGTTGTGAAAGCACTAATAAAGAAATTTATCATTTATATCATAGTTATTTTCATAAACAGTAACTCTGCCAAGAGCTTCAATACAGGTAGTACAAATAGATCCAGATCATGACTTGTTACCCTAGCATAGTTCAAACGGAAGAGTGGTCTACAGAATTGTGTGCCAATATGTACAGAAATCTGAAGGCAGACTAAATTAAAGAGGTGTTTAGTATTGAGTTGGTAACTGCCTCTGTAGCGATCAGTGGTGTGGTATATAGCTGCCTGTAGACGCCAAATACACCCCAAATACAGGGCTGATTCACTCTAGCTGTACTTTTGTCAATGCCACTTCATAGTAGCAGCACAGTAGCTATGAGGCATAGGCAGGTCCATTGTATCATTTCTGTTTGATGAACAACATATTCATTTTTAAGAATTGTGTTATCTATATAATAATTATTGTAATAATGGAAAATATTCAGCCTGGGTGCAAATGATTTATGGGAGAGGAAGTTAAGGTGTCTACAAAAAATAACAAGTTTTGTGTGATTCGTGCCCAGCAGTACAGGGAAATACATTAACACATTGACTTTCATCAACCTATCTTTAACCATCAGAAAGGTTTAGAAATAAAAGAAAAATAACTGGAGAACACAAACCATAAAATAACGTAGTATTGAATGTCAGACTGCAATTTGCTGTTGTTTCTCCTTGTTCTGAGTGCACGTTAGACTTTCATAGCACTTTCTGGGGTTTCAAAGTAATGTTTCTGAATTTTAATTCTTCTATGAAATTGAAAGACACCAACATTCACATTCTACTGATTGAAGCTGCTAGCCTAGAGAGTTAAATTTTATTGTCCTGTGTGAACTGATCACTGAAAAGTGTATGTGATAGGCTGACCTTGACTGGACACCAGGTGCCCACCAAGCCACTCTATCACTCCCTTTCTCAGCAGGACAGGGAAGGGGGTGGGGAGAAAACAAGGTGGAAAAAAAAATCATGGGTCAACATAAAGGCAGTTTAATAAAGCAAAAGCAAAGGTCACATGTGGAAGCAAAGGCAAACAAAAGATTTGTTCTCTACTTCCCATCCGCAGGTGATGTCCAGCCACTTCACGGGCAGCAGGGCTGCAGTACGCATAGTGGTTGCTCTGCAAGACAAACATCATAATAAAGAATGCCCCCACTCCTTCTCCTTTCACTTAGCTTTTACAGTGTGGAATATCTCTTTGGTCAGTTTGGGTGAGCTGTCCTGGCTGTGTCCCCTCCCAAGATCTTGCCCACCCCTAGCCTACTGGTAAGGGAGGAATGTTGGAGAGACAGCCTGGATACTCTTCAAGCACTGCTCAGAAGTAGCCAAACCACTGGTGTGTTATCAACACCTTTCTAGCTACCAGTACAAAGCATGGCACTATGAGGGCTGCTAGAGGGAAAATTAACTCCATCTCAGCCAGACCCCATACAAAGCAAATCAAACTAGCATGTTTATTTTGCATAAGAATAAATAACACAAACTATGAAGAAGCAGAGAATAAACCCCAGTAATCTGTGTGTATAACTGTGGTGTAACCAGAACTGGAGGCTCTATTCTAATGTAATGTCTAGATCTCTTTAAATTCCAGTAGGAGAGTATCTCTGGGATGAAAAAAATGGAAAAATAACAGTTTTTATATGTGTAGTCTGATTTTTTGGAAGTAATTACAAACTCTTAGTGACACAGCAAACAACAGTTTTATTACTTCTCAGGCACTTCGGGTATACTGAATAGGAGACTGCAGTATATCAGTGTATGCAAAGTGACCAAGATTATAATAACGTACATTGTGTTACAAATGGGAATAACATTCAAGAGCTGTTCAGTGGATCAGTTCAGTATTTCTGTATTTGAAGTAACTTTGTTGGGACTCATATTCCGAGAAATAAAATCCTCTGATGATTTTCAGGTTCTTTTCAATTTCAACTTTAATCATGCAGCAAGCTCATGTCCTGAAGATGAATCTGAAGAGGATAGAAAATAATGGAACATGGGTGGATACGGAGATATACGTCGTGCTTTCCAATTGCCAGTCAGAAACTCTTAATACCAAGACCTATTCTTTCTGCATATTTTATAATTTGTTTTGTGCTTTTTTGTCAATAAGAATGTTATATATACAACCACATTCAGTTAAACAGTGCAGCCTTATCATGCAGGTGGTGGACCTAAGGATGTATTTATTGAGAGCACCAGAGTAGGAATTCTTCAAATATATTTTAATATACATATCTTTGCAATATCCTCATGAAGCAAATAAATATTTCTGCCCTTGAACAGTACTAAGGAAGCAGACATAAAAAAATAAATTATACAAGAATGTCTGGGATAGATGTGGGAACAGATGCTATATCCTTTCCAAATCCAGGCAGTGCTCAAGACCCAAAGACATCATCGTCACTTTAGTTATTTTGCTCTGTTTCTCCTTCTTTCAGTTGCTTTTTCCTAGCATATAGTCAGCTTCTACCTCAAAGCTGCAGGATAAAGGAACAAACCCTTCTCCAACCAGCTCTATATGAAATGTTTGGATCTAAATAACTGATAAATGCATGGTTCTATGGTGTAAATGAAAATAGAAGTGTTCAAGATCTTAATGCAAAGCCAAGGACTCCTTAGTTACAGGGAAGGAAGCCAGAAGTAGCTCTTCTGGGTCTAAGATGAGATATTCTGAAGCACCAGCATAGGGTATGTGGAACTTTGCTGTATTATTTCTGTGAATAAATGAATCATTTAAGTTTTCAAGTTTAACAGCTTCCCAGGTATGAAATTCACTTCAGAGAAAAAGTAGTCCTTTAGCTGGCATTCTTCTGCAGTGTGTATTTCTCCTGAAAACTCTTCTGAATAGGAAAACACAATGTTGTAAATAGTCTCTGAATCACTCCTATTGGAGTGGCTCTGAATCACTCCTATTACTGCCATTTGAGGGAAGCTGTCATTTCTATAAAATTTCTAAACTCTGTGGCACTCCCAGTGTACAAAATTATATAGCAAAGTTTGGTCCAAAGCTACTGTACAGCTAGTATCTAATAATTTGATTTTTTAAAGGAGCATTTTGCATTATTTCAAGTCATGAGTAAAGCTAATGGAATTCCTAAAACTAGTGTAAGTAGAAGGAGAACCAGTGTCAGGGTCCATGGCAAGGAATTTTGACAGCCACATTCCTTGAATATCTCCGGAGAAACAGTCCTTAAACCATTGACCATGAACATAGATTGTATATGCACTAAAGAGGTCCACTTCTGAAATGCTTGTAAGTTAATATGGTTGACATAACCATGCTATCATCTAATCTTCACTATTAGCCATTAAAAGCAGCAATTTTTGTGTCCAGGGTTTCGTATCACCATAGCATAGCAAATTTACTGGCAGGAAATACTTTGAAAATTAAGGGCATTTTTTATTTGTTGGATCAAGACCGTATTTGGTAGTGGTTTTTATCACCTTGTAAAAGTCTGTCTTGGATATCTTTTCTTTATCATAACTCCTAAAGGAGGCAATAATACAATGATTCATTTTATCAGCTCTCAGATCTTTCTTACAGTTTAGTTTTAAATAGGATGACAGTTGATTAGTTTAATTAATTGTTACTTAATGAGGGCAGAGTCTACCCAAAGGAACTACATCAAAGTCCCTGTGCCAAAAAGCAGAACAAAGAACTACTGGTGTTGTGTAAGTTTCTCCTAAATACTCTGATCTATGATACAAGATGCAATTATATCTAACTTCTAAAACTGAATGTAAACCAGCTTGCAAGTTTAAAAGAAGCTATGAGATTTAGACACACACAGATTTCAACAATATCCATGGAACTAATTTCTGATCATTTGATATTGCAGACTTTTTCATTGTTGGTAAATATTTCTCCTCTTCATGAAAAAAACAGATAAGCAGTTTGAGTATATACCCACTCAAGTACAGGAGTTCAAAGAGACAAGTAACAATTATTAATTATTCCTCAGTTAGACCAAACGAGTTAATCTATGAAACTGTGCTCTGAACTATTTATGGACATCACAGTGCAGATCTAATATCCCTTTAATCATCTGTTTCTGCTTTCTTTGATTAAAAAAAAAAAAATGGAGCTATAGCATGTATGGATTTGTATCCATTAGCACAGGCTAGAAAGCAAAATTTAACTGTTTTACACAGAATCACAAAATAGTCGAGGCTGGAAAGCACCTCTAGAGATCATCTAGTTAAACTCCCTGTTGAAACAGGGTGAGTGAGAGCAGGTTGCTCAGGGCTGTGTCCTGTTGGATTTTGAACACCTCCAAGGACAGAGACTCCACAGCCTCTCTGGACACTCTGCCATTTTACAATACTTCATCGAATCATAAAATCACGGAATGGTTTGGGTTGGATGGGACCTTAAAGATCATCTAGTTCCAACCCCTCTGCCATGGGCAGGGATACTTCCCGTTAGACCATGTTGCTCAAGATCTCATCCAGCCTAAGCTTGAAAACTTCCAGGAATGGGGCATCCAAAACTTCCGTGAGTAACCTGGTCCAGTGCCTCACCACCCTCACAAGCTTCTCGTTAACCAGCACTCCCAGGTCTTTCTCCTCACAGCTGCTCTATAGCCATTCTCCACCCAGCCTTTATTTGTGCTTGGGATTGCCCCAACCCAGGTTCAGGACCTTGCACTTGGCCTTGTTGAACTTCATATACATATGGAAACATTTAAGATTAAAAAACACCTCATTTTATACAGGCAGTTGAACATCAGTAGTGAGATGCATTTTGCACTTCTTGATTGAGCAGCTATAAAACATTTCACAAGACTGAGCAGGGAGCAATACCAACATAGTCCTTGCTATTATGTAAGCATTTTTTTTCCTACCAGCTGCTCCACATACAATGTTTATAAATCTCATAGCCAGCAATTAGAGGGCTTTGTTGTTTTGCATGAGCTATAAAAGTTAGCAGCAGAAGTTTACCAGTTCAAACCACGTTGTCAGTCCAAGCAAGTTTCTTTAGACCAGTTCCTCATATTTGGATATAGGTTTACTCAGGCTCCTGAGAAATTGTGTATGGTGATGTAAGTTGAATTCTGGCCCTATGTTTGAATCCAAACTCATCTTTTTTTCCATATTATTAAAACTTTCTACCCAAAAATTTTCTTCCCCAAAACTTCACTGGTCTTCTAGGATCAACAAAGCATGCTGAATGCTCCCCAGGGACCTCAGATGTTTACTGCAAGTACTTTTGTCCCTGGGCTGATAGAAGCTGTTTAAAAGTCCCTGACTCCCCACTGTTAAAAGCAGATTTCAAATTTCACCAGTACTTAGCTTCCATTTCACAAGCTGAAAAATGACTAGTCAAAATGTCAGAAAATTGAAAAGCTTTCAGGTTTTATTGTTATCAGTTAACAGACAATTGGCCTACTCATGCCTAAACAAAAATAATAAATGTTAACACTTTACTAGTTTCTAAAAAGTTTGCCTGGCAGCCTTGAACAGCATTAAGCTGTGTGTGTTAAGTATGGCAATATAATGTAATACAACAAAATTCTACCCCCGCTTCCCATGAGGGTTTTGGTGGAACATGGGCCCTTCCTCACTTCTGCAGCACAAGCACTGACCCACTGTCTAGGAGCAAGCTCTTAGTTTAAGCACTGGCACCAGCAACTATAGCAAATACAGGAGAATTTGAAATTTGAGTTAGGGTTGTTCAGCCTGGAGAAGGCTCCAGGGAGACCTTATTGCAGCCTTTCAGTCCTTAAAGGGAGCCTATAAGAAAGATGAAGACAAACTTTATAGCAGAGCCGGTAGCAATAGGACAAGGGGTAATGGTTTTAAACTACTAGACAGTAAATTTAGACTAAATATAAGAAAGGAATGTTTCATGATGAGAGTGATGAAACACTGGCACAGGTTGCTGAGAGAGGTGGTAGATGCCCCATCCCTGGAAACACTCAAGGTCAGGTTGGAGGAGGCTCTGAGCAACCTGATCTAGTTGAAGATGTCCCTGCTCACTGCAGGAGGGTTGGACTAGATGACCTTTAAAGGTCCCTTCCAACCCAAGCGATTCTATGATTCTGTGATATTTGGTATTTATAAAGAAGAACACAATGGATATACTATGTCAGAGGAAAGGTAATCTTAGATTTTGATAACGTCTCCAACTGTGGCCAGTAACAGATGTATATGGAAGAATATTTAAACACAACAGGCTTCTTTCTCTTTTTCAATACAGTAGGACTGTAGCATGTTTTTTTAAGGGAAAACATGGTATTAATCTAGCTAAATGTGGGTATCTCCATGACAGTTATGAATGTGTGAGGTTTCCTCTCTGGAATAATCATTTTGTTATCAGAAATTATAAACTTCTTCTGATTCCAGGTTCTAAATGTAAGTTCATAAAGTAGATACCAAAAAGATTGAGCAAATCATGTGTCAGCACACTTATTGGAGTAGGGAGGAGGTCTTGATGGATAAAGCTGATCTGCTGACTGTGGGAGCTGATATTATTAAAAATAAGTCATTGCTCACCATCAATGCAGGACGTAGCCATCCCAATAAAATAAAATTTAAAAAAAGAAATTAAAAAATATGCTAGAAGAAATTATGGATTCAATTATCAGAGCAATTACTAGTTCTTCCTCAATCAGCAGAGTTGTCATGGAGCAATATAAGTTTTCTCATCTTCCTGTTTGTTTTTTGTCTACTAAACTGATAATTTGAAGCATACAATGTTTTGGAAATGTGAATAAAATGTCCTGACTACCAAAGACCAGTTACAGAATGTGGTTGGGTTTTAAGCGAAAATTTTTCATCACCAGTGTCCTGTGACTTCTCGGTACCTTTTTTCTCTTTTTGTTGATTAGACTCACATCCTTAAGGTTTCTTTGTAACATTATTTTTTTCCAGCAAAAGTTATGTAGCAGTTACTCCTTAAGAAAAGAGAAGTCAGTTTCTTGCCTAAAAACTTTTTCCTTAGACCCCAAGGCTATCAGATCAATTAAGTTATGTTTAAATTACTTTGATTTTAAACATTCATGAATGTTTAAAATACACAAGGCAGCCAATAAAAATAATATACTTTTATATTGACAGCTTGAATGCATTTATGTGTGGGCCAAGGCTGTTGAGATTCAATTGCTTTTTGGTTTGCTTCTTTGTTCATGTGTGCTTGGCCTAACTGAGCAAGTGAGTGACTGCGGTGCCATTACGCTCAGTAGTGGAACTCTCATCAGTGGAAATGAAACTTGATTTCCAAATCCCAGCACTGCAGCAGTACTCAGATAGGTTCTTCCTGCTGGTCTTTTAAATTAAAGCAAGTCCTTGATGATAGCCTTATGTCTCCCCTGGTAAATTTTCTCCTGAAGCCATGCAAGCAGGATGTGATAAACCTAGGAAGGTAGCTGAATGCATTTTGTCAACAAAGCCTTTATTTTTTTTGTTTTGTTTTTGGAAAAGGATGTTAAGCATTTTCTCAAATATCTAAAACTTTCCACTTTAATTCTTATTCATTGACAATATACAGAAGCAGTGGCTTGTCTTGTCTTATTCAAGAAGTCTGCACTGTTACACTCAACAGCCTATGCCACAATAGCATTATGAGGGCAGACATTGACAAGAAAACAATAATAACTTCAGTTCCTTCTTTTCTAGAAGCCTTCTAAAGACAGAGTGCATGCTGTTATATTTCTATGGCAGAAAATCAGGAGGAGCTGCATTTATTCATAATTACTCTTGCTTTATTCGAGAGGAATTGAGCTTAAAACCGTATCTGCTCTAACTGAAAGGGGCTAAATTTTAGGAAAAGACAAATCTATTTTGGCAGTAAGCAGCTGGCTTTACTGCCTTCTGAGCATCACTTTTTAGTCATTCTGCACAGTTTGTATTTCTGTAAGCTGCTGCAAAAAATATATAAATTCTTACTGACAAAAGTTGTGAGTAAATCTGATATTTCAAATCCTAAATCACAGAATCCTATGGAAAATTTTGTAATATAAAGTTATAGTATTTATTTTACATATTATTTCATTGTCAAATAATTTCATCTGCTTTCTTCTATGAACAATTCTCATTGTATTTTATTTAGCAGCATGTTTTGCTATGAGTTTATCTCCACATTTCACTTCATTATTTTTCCCATTTGTTATATGCTAACAGCACAGGATTTTGAAATAAAAATATGACCCAGGTGAAGACTTGTTTTTATCTGTGTAAGTGGTAGCAAGCTAAGTGTGTTTTTTCTTGCTGTGTGGCTGATGTGGTTTTCAGATGTTTTGTAATACATTGCTTTTAGTGGACTATTAAGAATTCAGTATCTTGTCCCATTAAGCAATTTTTTCCTCTAGAGCCTGAGGCCTGGATTTTGACATTTGTAAATTAGTGACAAGTTAATATCTTTGGAGTCATCCCTATGACTAACTACTTCCAAATATGAATGCAGGTCTCAGAACCTGAGTTGTAACTTCCAGATATTAATCTACAGTTTACTTTTTGTAAGCATTTTACTGTAACCAAAAGATTTCTTGTCATAATACAGCTCACATGATTTATAGAGGGATTGACTCTGCAAATACTGGGCATAAAACTTCCTTATAGCGATACCTTGCTCCATGCCGAGTCTCCTGGCTCAGTCCTAGGATACTTGGAAGACACAATGGGATTAGTATAAAGTATTTTTCAGCCTGTTTATCATAGCTCTGTTCCTGTCTTCCACAATGAATTATCTTCAGTGCTTTTGGCACTTTTTCATAAGAAAAGATATGGAAGAAAAATTTAAACCTGAATATTTCCAGGATGATGTTTGAAATGTGGGGGTACATTTTTCATTTAAAATCAGTTAGCCCACCTGCCTTCGTCTTGTTTTATTTTCATAAGTGAAAAAATAGAGAAAATGTATTTGAATTACCAAATCACATTCACAAATTCAGTCCCATTTTGAGGCTCAGCTTCTTAACAGCAATGTGCCACTGTGAGGAACAGTTATCTTCCAAGACCATGGCTGGCCAGGAAATGTCTGATATATAAAATGTTTTGGTTTCTTGCCATGTTAGTAGGTGTGCATGTTTTTGATATTGCAAAAATTTTTCAATACCATGCAACCCAGACTGTGGAGAGTGCATGTATTGTTTGAATCAGAAAGGAATTAATCTCCTGACTTGTTTCAGCAGGTAAGTTATAGCTGATGGGACAATAACATTCAGCAGTCTGATCTGTGTGAAGTGAAAGGGCTTTGCTAATGTGTTGTGCCATTTAAACAACATTCACTGAATGTCACATCAAATCTTCTTGTCAAAGCAGTCGATCTGATTGATGCCTTTGTCAAAAAATCTGAGCACTTAACCTCATGTTGTTTCACCTTCTCAGGAATGCAGGTGCTGGAATGGAATGGCATCCCCTTGACTGGGAAAACATATGAAGAAGTCCAGAGCATTATTATTCAACAGAGTGGGGAAGCAGAAATATGTGTAAGACTGTGAGTTTTTCCCCATCTTTCTGTTTCCATTTTTTTGGCTTTTCATGGCTTTTTTTTTTTTGTTTTAATTTACAGTTGTTAAGGTGGAACCTTTGTTAGCACGAAGCATCAATGTAATAATTAGCAAGAGTTCACTGTGAGTGTGAGAGGTCTGTTTGTTCTTTTTTTTCTGTTCAAGTCATAAGGAAAGATAAGCTGAGGCAGACGTTAGTAATTATACTTTTATAAACAATGATGTCTCCATTGTCAGGCCACAATCTCCTCTCGTTGACACACATACAATTCACTGAATTTACTGGGGTTAGAAAAATACAGTAATTTAGCACTAACTAAACTTTTACTGAAATCTGTATCCTTTAGATTAATGTCATTTAAGCATCTTGAGAAATGTATAAACTGGCATTCAATCCATTAAAGATTTCACCTTAAAAGAACCTTTTCTTCTCAGCTCTTAAACAGCATTGCAAATGTATATCAGCTAAGAAGGGGCCATGCTTGGGAGCTGCTTTCTGTCATGAACCACTATTCATTTATCTACTCAATACAGTAATGAGGGTATGAGGAAAGAGTTTCTTTTGTCTCAGGCTTCTCATTGCTTTCTTTAGGGACCTGAACATGCTCTCAGACTCTGAGAATCCCCAGCACCTGGAGCTGCATGAGCCGCTAAGGGCAGGTAAGCAATGAGTTGTTGCAGTGATGTTGGAGGACTGGGTAGCAGCTGAAAACTGGATGTGATAAAAGATAAGGTATGAATATTGTAAGCTCAGCTTAAATCTTGCAATGGGCAGAAAGGGGACCGCACCTTATATGCAAAGCCAAGCATTTATTGTTGGTCATTGTTGTTTGTAGCCCAGTTTAATCTGTACTGACACAGTCTACATGTCTAATCAATAGAAGGGAAATCTCAGTAACAATACTGCAGCTAATGTTATCCAGGGAAAACCTCCTGCTAGCCACTCCTTCATCTGTACGTGCCAGAGAAAACTCTGGCATAATGGTTCCTCTTCAGCAGCTTCTCCAGACCCTGCAGGCAGTGCTCACACTCTGGGAGCATTGCAGCAAGTCAACAGTGTCCTGAGGAATCTGCTGGGAGGAATGTGATGTTTGTGGTGAGAGTTTTTGACAACTCCTTGCTGGGAGGTGGATGATGTTGATAATTTCTGCTTGAAGCCTTTTTTATATGTTTTCTAGCGTGCTTCATGCCTTGCTCTTTCTTCACCAGTCAGCAGCTCTGCATTGCGTATGACTTGACTGGATATCATACACTTTGCATGTGATAAATTCTTGTTCTTTGTTCCTTCTGTTGCCCCTAAAATAGATTTTGCCTAGCTTCCAAGTTTGCATTAAAGTCAGTAACTGACCAGTGAGCTGCTGGTAGCCCTGGGGCCTCACCTGTCATCTTGTGCCCAAACCTTGCAGCATTCTGCTGTCACCCCAGCCCTGCACTCCTATAAGCTGCATCATTAATCTGGAGTCAGAAATACTTCATTCTACACAGTGCAATTATTGTTGCGCTTTTATATATCAAAATTATTAAGAATGGACATTGTGCTGCACAATTATGCAAGGTGAAGTGTAACTCCGAGAAATTAAGGTCATAGCGATATGGTTGTTAGACAATGCAGCCAGACAAGCTAAAACACAGCTCCTAGCAAAGTGGAGCAAGTCCAAATAAAACACATGTCCTAAGGCCTGTGTCAGCTTAATGCAAGGCTTGTGGCTGGTTATTAGTGATGGAAATACTGTATTTAGTAGGATACAGGGCTGCATTAGGAAGTACTTTGTGTGAAGTTTTGTTACGTGAGTTCTAAAATGGCAGTGCTTTTGGGGGGATTCCCTTCTATTCAGTCAATACTAAGTGGTCATATCTAATCAAACTTTGAACCAACATCCACCATCTTATTAGTAATGCAGCCCTTCAGCAACCTCAGTGCAGATTAAAAGTGTTTTACTCAGCTTCTCAGGGATCTATTCTGAGTTCTGTGGGTTTGTGGCTGCTCTTTTACCAGTCAGTCCACAAGTTATCTGGATTAAATCCTCCGTTTTCTGACCATGTAACTCTTCCCATCTGTTAATATACTTACTATCAATCTACCTTTTGTTGCAAATGGATGTTATTGATATTAATTGAAAGCGAACACTGAGTCTGAGAAAGCTTTGAGGCAGAGCTACCCGCAATTTTTTTTCTTAGTGAACAGATCAAAAACACCAAAGGCATTCATAGACACTGAAATTGGTTTTTGAAAGAATAGAAGCTAGAATGCATAATATTTTTTATTAATGAAGAAAACTCAAAATGAGAAACAATAGAAATAAAAGTAAATTACTCCATTCTCGCAGGCATGCTTCCTCCTAATCTAGCAAACTTTTAGTGGTTTCTGAATTGGAACAACTCTGTAGAGTTCCTTCTGAGTGCAAATCCAAGTCTTTCTTGCCATCACCTCGAAGGTTTTGCAGACTGTTTGTGCTTTGGAAAGAAAAAATCTCCATTCCCTCTAGAAAGAAAAACCAAATATAGCCTAGCAGACAGGATAAGGGTAATGTATTACCTTAAACCTCTCATACTTGTGAGAACTTGTGTAGCAAGCTGAGCCTAGTATCCTTTCAACTCTACGCACTTTAAGGCACATCATAGAAAACTTACGTAACTTCATTTCTCTAGTAAATGGAGATTGCCATCTGCAAAGGGTAATTTCTCCCCGCTCATTTCCAGGTGAGAGAGGTTGTCGATCAGACTCCTACCACAGATGCCTCACATAGGTCTGTTTTATAAGGAAAGATGAGTCAGGGCTTTTACTCTTCATTTATTTTCATTTTATTCTGCTATGATTAATTTGTCGTGCTAAAGTTTTGAGCTCTTTTTATTTTTGTATAAATCACCTCAGGAGCAGAATTCAGTTTTATTGAATGTCCAGTTGATATAAAAAAAGTTTCTATTAAAGCTTGTTACAACAAAGTTCAGATACTTGGTGAAACTGGACGAGTTCCAAGCAGTGAAAGTTAGTAGAGGCCAGTCTTTAAAACTGTAATTTGCTCTAGTGTGATTCAGCATGACCAGCAAGTCCTGTTTTTCTTCAGCTAGAGAATAACCTTTTCAGAAAGCTTGTTGACAGCAAATGACAGATTGGAATTTGTACCTTGATGTTGTGGGGGAGACGTCTATTTTTTATACATTGTCTTTTGCATCTTCAAAGTATACAAGCAGATGATATGAAAATTTGTAAAGATCATTATCTTATCCCTGTACTAAGTCAAGATGGATTTGAATGTGCTAGCAATTATCAATACAAAGCTCTCTTGCTTTAATCCAGTAGATAAAGCGAAGTCCCCGGGGGTTGATCCCAAGCAGCTGGCTGCAGAGCTCCAAAAGGTTTCTCTACAGCAGTCGCCTCTGGTTGCTTCCTCAGGAGTGGAAAAGGGAACTCATGTTCATTCTGGAACCACTTCTGCTGCCTCCAGTGCTATTCCCAGTCCTGGTCAGCCAGGTTCTCCCTCAGTGAGCAAAAAGCGGCATAGCAGCAAGGTAAGAAACTTCTCAGTTATGTGGCAATGATATTTTGATGACAAGAAGAAACTGCCTTCTTCAGCTAGCAGGAAATCACAGCACATATCAGTGAATTAATTGCCGTGACAGTGATGAGTATTACTGTGAAGGTATAGAATTTGGACACAAGGGAAGGAGATATTATTCAATTTATCCAGGGTCATAAAAGATTGGGCCCTCTGTGGAAACAGATTTCTCAAACATAATATTACTTGTTTTAAACAAAATAATTGCCCTTTTCATTCTTTGTTTCTGTTGCTTTTAAAGTGCATCCTACATCATAATGAGGTAGTAGTTCCACAGAAGAAGCTGATATTACAAAGACCATAATTTCCCTCTCTGTACTAAGCTATTGTTTGAAGTCTTACAAGATAAGAATAATCATAGCAATATTAAGCATTTCTCTGAAAAACAGAGAAAGAGTGAAAAATAAATTTACCATCAAAATGTGTTTTGTCATTAGCTAATTCCTGTGAACTTAAGCAAAATTTCTCATTTTCTTTGCTGCATCCTGTCCATTTCTCAGCTGAGCTTTTTTTCTTCTTGCACACCCACCTGCACACCTGGAAAGGGCAGAGTGGGACTTTTGTAGCATTTTTTCACAGTTGAAACTGGAAAATAGGTTATAAATCGTCTGTCACATTTTTGCATTTTGTGTCAAAAAAGTTAACACCTGAAGTGAAAATCAGTCCTGTGAAGACTACATTTGGTTAAGCAATTTGCACAATAGCTAAAGCTAGCTGCTATCCTGAATACTTAGCTTCTCACTCTCTTATTATTGGAATCAAAGCTTCACATTGCAAAACAACGTGCTTTCTAGATATTTATTTCTCTCTGTCTTTATTCCTTCTTGGGACTGCCAGGTTCCAACTGCATTATTGTTATGTTTGTATTTTTGTGCTGTTGAAGCTATGACTATGATTTGAACTACAAATAAGTTAGATACTGTACAAACAGAACCCATCAAATAGTGCCTGCTCATTTCAGATAGCTCTTCAATACGCCTACATAACTTTCATGTGAGGGAAACACAAAAATCTCATCCAGCAATTTAGCAAAAACTGTAAATATATTTATTGATCAGTTTGCTTTGGATAGTAATTCTGTCTGGCCACAATTCCTGTGGAGTTTTTATGAACTAATTCAGGTCTATAATGCACAAGTTAAATCCGTATGTCAAGATTTACTGTGCCTAATTTCAGAGATCTGGCAGAATTGCTTCAGCATCACCTTAATAGTTGGTTTCATTACACCTTACTCTGGATATTGTAAACACTGACATAGGAACTAGTTTGTCATGTGCTTTATGTTTACCAGTGAGAATAATGGGCTTCTGAAGTGCCATTCTTGAGGCTGGATGAAACCTGCCATTGAAGTGCATACATTGCATGAAAAGGAGAGGGCAGGGCTCTAAGTGCAGATGTCACTATCTACACTGAAACCCCTTTCTCTTGGTTTGATGAATCACACTCCTAAATTCACTGCGTAGTGTACAGAAATCCATAAATCCTTGATGTAGTGTATTGTGGAGAAGTGCACATGAGAACACTGGGTTCCCAGCTTTGGCAATGTAACTTAAAGTTAGATGCATAAATTTCATTTCCTACTTCACAGGGGATTTAGTGGTCTTTTATGAAAATTCAGCTGGAGGCTTGTAAAGATGAAACAGAAAATTAAAACTAATGCCTTTATGTAGGGGATGCAAAAGTCAAAACTAATCAGGTAAATATTTTCAATATTATTTGTTTACTTTTGAAAATCACATTGAGAGGCATTTCTTTCATAACAGCTGTTATGAAAGCTCTTGTTGACTTGTATAGTTTCTGTTCATTGACTGCAGGCCAAGTTTATAATGGTGTTGAGCTCTTTTAGAAGAAAAAGCTACTGCTCATTCTTTATGGAACAGCTCTCTGCCTTGGGCTGTCAGCATTTCTAGGCAGGCTGTAGCCTTGCCAAATACCATGATAGACTAAATATCCAAACTGCCTAGATCTTGTTTTTCTACTGTTCTTATTTTTAGTGAGTAAGATTTTTTTTTTAAGCTTTTTGTATAGAATATACACTACGGAAATGTAGGAGTCTCTTTGATATTCTGCAGTGCTGATTCTGTCATGTTTAATGCTTTGTCCCATTACTATGGAGTGACAGTGCATAGTGTCAGAGTTTCACATCATGGTCATGACAACCTTCCCCAGCAGGTGTGATGGCATTACAAAGCACCAGCACTTACACAGGGTTTGTGAGTGCGTGCAGGGAGTATCTGAAGAAATTAGAATGAAATTAGATTAGTCGTCTCAGGAGAGATTTAACCTTTGGGAGTCTTGAGCTGACTGTATCCTGTGCAGACCTGTTTCTTTTGTAATGTACATGCATGATCATTCTACGTTGCAGATTACATCCAGGGTATAAATGCCCTATAGAAAGATTTAATTGTCTTGGTATCTTGAAGAATGGATTGTTTTTCTAAATCCTTAGATCCTTTAGCTCCTAGAGAGTTCAGCAGTGAAATACTTTTCATTCTTTTCAAATTAATCCTCACTGAGGCCCTGATAAAGAAAGATACTTATTTGCATCTCTGCCTTTCAATCCAGATCCAACTTCAAAGTTGTCCCAGTCTGAGCTGGGGGTTGGATCAGATGACCTTGAGAGGTCTCTTCCAGCCTAAATTATTCGTGTTTCTTTGAAATATTTGGTTAGTTCTCCATGGTCAGTTTTAAATCAGCTGACACCAGAGAGAAAACAAAATATTTAATATGCTGAATCACAGCCTTGTAAATGAATACAGATTTAACAACGATATCAAAACATTAAACTACACATTTATTTTTACAGACAAGTAGATGAAAGCTAAGTAACTGCATGGCTAAAGGGAACTCCACTTTAACCACCTTTGGAAGTCCCCACACAAATTTGACATGCCCATTCCCTTTTATCTGAACTGTCTACAGTATCCGTATTAATACATTCTGTATTACATGATATCCGGAGTGAACAAACTCACTATTTTTGCTATTCAAACTTCTGAAAAATTGGAACATTCAGACTCTCCAGTAGTGATTTTGTAGCCACAGCACAGGCAACTCCGTGTTGTTTCGTAGCATTGTCAGTATTGTCAGCGCTAGTACCGACTGAGGTCAGAACTATTAAAGTATAATGAAATACATTTGTAGAGGTAAAGTATGAGAAATGTAAACCATATAAGCCCTACTTTGAAAGTTTGTGTGATGCTCAGGTAGCTCTCTGTCTCTGGTAAAAGGAGTGAAATTCTCTTCAGATATTCTTTCAAGAATCAAATAAGTTTTAGGAGTAGTTTGCTACCTATCTAAAATATCGTTTAAGATTTGGACCATTATATAAACTATTGATGACCTATTTTAACTGTTAGAGGGATTACACTTCTTTAAAAACTTTATGAGGTACCAAGAGAAGCTGATTTAGAAGTTTTCCATGAGAATTATTTCCAGAAAAATAAACTTTCTTTTTCTGAAAAATTTTGTGTTCATAAAGAAACACATCTAGAAGGCAAGGTAAAGCATGTAAAACAAACAAAAATGAGGCAACACAAGACAGTGAATCTAGCTGTTTTTCTCCATTGTTTTCTGTTGCACTAGTATACGGCTGGGATTTTTCTGGTTAGTTTTGGTCTGCAGATCTGAGTGACTGAGGGGATATTTCTTCATCACAAACCTGAAAAGGGTAGTGTATCACCTTAATGTCAAGCTCCGGTCTGGGAGACGTGGACTCTTCATTGGCCTAATTTAAAACAATACATCTCCAACATCATAAGAAAATCTCTAACGGTTTTTTTGGAGGGTAGGGCAGCAAGAAAAAGGCAGATGGGTCTTCTCAGAAATTGAAAGAAATCTTAATTACACAGAATAATATGTCAGGCTGCTGGTCACATCTGGAAAATAGGAAAAGATGACTTCCAGATCAGTCTTCAGAGAACGGTAAGTTTCTCCTTGTTTGCATCCTTTGTTTCCTGCTGCATCAACCAAGGAAGCAGATGTGGAGAGAATGCAAAAATATTCAAATCCTGCTACTGAACCAGGGAGAGCTTTCTTGCTTGACTGATGGCTTGCAGATTAGAGGTAGGTCCAGGGTGGCTCAAGGGCACCATAGTTTATCAGAACAGCATATTTTTAAGAGTCCAGGATTTGGAACAAATAGTGATATTACTAACAAACAGGAGGGAATAAAGCGGGGGGAAAAAACCACTAAGGATTTTACTGCTTTTATCAGGAACCTGGAGAAGCTCAGTGAGAGGGAACAGCGAGGAACAAGCAAGATTATACAGCACTATAAAGGGGAGGACAGAAAATTTAAATTTCATGTCATGGAAAGTGTGTGGAGGAATTTGAAGATGAAGTGGTGTAGCTGAACTAGGAAACACAGAATAAAATAAAAAATGAGATGGCTTGAAATTGTGAAATCTACTAATAGACATCACTCAGTATCATTCTTTCAACTCTTTCTACCCACTTTCACCTAAACTCAATTTAGACTACTGTAACTTTTGCCTTTCAGTAGAAAAATGGCTGTGTTGTACTTGACATCGTATTTGGTTTCTCTTTGTAACGTTCACTGTAGTTAAACAGGGTAAATGCTATATGTCTTTTTCTCCCATGCGTCGTTGTGTGACCAGCATTCTGAGACTGTAAAGACTTTGTCTTGACAAGTTATCTGATTCTGTACTTGCATGAAGGCTGATCAAATGGCTGGGCTTTAAGTGTTGTTGAAATAACATAACTATTAGTTTGGGGCATACAAATTGGAGATAACCACTTTTTAAAAATATGTGGCAATGTAGCAATATAAACAACACCTGTTAAAAAAAAATTAACTTTGAAAATCTAGTCTTTGAAATATGCATATGTCTAAGTTTGTGATTGTATGTCTATGTATTTATTTATGTATTTTAATCTGACAGCCCACGGAAACTACAAAGTCTGCTTCCCATCCAATCACTGGAGAAATTCAGGTAAATATGTAGCTTTTTCTGTGTAAATTGTTGTTGCTACTGGATGTGTTTTTCTGACGAATAAGTTTGCAGAAAATAAATCTGTTAACTGATTTCTTATTCAAATCTAACCCCTCAAAATGTCTCTAATGTGAAATACAAACAGAACAACCTAAAATGCTACTGTTCCTGAAGGGGCTAAAAATGTAGTGAAATTCGTTCTAATCTTTAATCTTTGGGCACTTATTGTGATTCACGTCAGAAATTCCCAGATTCTTTACATTAAGCAAGGACTGCTGTAAGTTTCTCATAGTGAAGTGTATTTATACTAATGCAATGCCAAGTTTGTGGTTCTCTCTTATGTAAACTGACTTCACTCTAGCTTTTTAAAAGAAGGAAACTGGGAGCAGATGAATAAATAAAGCCTAACTTCCTATAGATATCTGGTTTTGGTTGTTTTTATTTTTCTTAGTTAATCCCTCTCTCCCGTACTAGTACTAAGGTCTTTCTAGTACTAGTACTAAAAGTATTATAACGTCCTTCCCACGATTAGGCCCCAGGTAGTCAGAATTTGTGTAATTCCTACTCAATAAGATGGCTATTGCTTAGAATAATATCAAGGGTGTTCAAATTTCGTCTTCTTTTTCCTGACTGGAATAGATCAGGGTTTTTTTAACCCAATGCTGACAGCATTTGAAAGCAAAATTTGTTTCAAGACTCAACATAATCATCTAGCATCTCGTTTTTGTCAGGAGAGAGAGAGAGACAGAAACTTCTGAAATGTGTTCATTTCCAGCCAAAGTAAGGGTTTAAAACTCATTTTATTCAAAGGATTTAGGAGAGGTATTCAATCATTTCAGAATTAAAACAAATTAACAAATTATCTTACTGTGTTTTAATGCATTCTCTAGCTTCAAGTCAACTATGACAAACACCTTGGCAATCTTATCATCCACATCCTTCAGGCAAGAAACCTTGCTCCCAGAGACAACAATGGCTATTCTGACCCCTTTGTTAAAGTTTATCTTCTTCCAGGGAGAGGGTAAGTGTAGGAAAAATTTTAACTTGAACTTGCTTTTAGCTTGTGTTTATTACTTGTCAATAATAAACAGAACTGAGAGGTTTTGCTATAGAAAAGCCATGTGCAACACCAGGAAAAATGGTGAATTTTTAATACAGACCCTGATCCTATTCCCAGCAGAATGTGCATACTTTGCTAATGACCTCAGGGACTTCATGATCATTCCTGTAGATTTAATTTTTTGCTTCACCTCAAGACATTCTGAATTTGGGACAGATTTGCAAACATGCAGAATTACAGTACCTGAGATAAATTTAAGGTTGCAGTAGAATATCAAAGGTGAGAAATACTGGACAGAAAACATTCATTCCATCTGATTTTTTATTACTGTTTTTTTTTTTTAGAGCTAAGATGTGGGTTTAGAAATTCTGCAATTTTTTTTATCTAATGACTATACAAATCGCTAATCACTTTTTCACAGACCACTGCTTTTTAGACTCTATAATTACAAATAGCTCATTAGTGTTTCCTTTAAAGGATTTGTTTCTTTGTCAAAAATATCACAGCTCTTTTTTGTACCCTGAAGTTGCAGAATGTTATATGCATGTTATACATAGTTATAGTAATCCTGCTGACTTTTGTGACACAATAGAGATATATATAATTGAGCTGATGGATCAGACCTTAGATTGCAAAGACAAATTACTGGAAACTTCTCTGCCTGTGTAATCACACTTGTCCTAAAAGACTCTTAGGCTAGCACCATGCAACTAAAACTCTGTATTTCTGTTCTATTCAAAGTAACAGGAAAGTGGATGTTCAGCATTTGGCATATGGGCCAGCACCACTAAAAGCACATGAATGGTACAACTAAAGGCATGTGTATTCTTTTGTAGCTTGCTAATTCCAGCTATACAGCATTCAATATTGTTCAGTGGCACTGGGCCCAAAACTATTACTGAATATAATGGGAACAGGTCCTAAATCTGGAGAGGTTTTTTTAATGCACCTAAGAGTCTTGTAAAATACTTGTCAAATCAATCTTACGGGGAATTTTGCAGGTATGTTCACTGATGTAGAAATAAGGCTTTGGACTAAAGAGATGGTCACCCTGCAGAGGTCTAAGCCAGATCCAATAATTTGGATTTTAGTTTTGCTTGGGTTCATTATTTTAAAACATGGCAATGTTACAGTTTTGTGTGCAACTTGGGGCTTTAGGGAATAATGAAAATGCAGAGCTTCTCAAAAGTGCCAAACTTGCTTCTGAAAGCAGAAAATTGAATTGCTACTGAATATCTTATTTGTAGTTCAGTTAATGCTAGACTTCTTGTTCTTCCTAATACCTCTATTTCCTTTGATTCTGATACTAGAAACTACCCATTATTCATGTTTTCTTTCATCTCTGTTCTCATTTTCTCTCACACTGCTTCCTCTGTTTTCCTAACTGTAAATGTGGGATATGCAGACAAGTCATGGTTGTCCAAAATGCAAGGTAGAGTGTACTATCTTCCAGTTTTATTCTTTCATTTTTTTTTTTTTGTGCATGCATGATATGATAAGCCTGTGCATTGAGTTGTAGATTTCCCTTGAGTTTTGATGGCATGCAATTGAAGCATGTTTTTGCTGTTCATTCTCTAATTAATCCCATAGAAGAAACTGGAAATAACTAATTAATGCTCGTCAATGCAGTAATATTCTAGGGCCAAACTCTGATGACAAATATATTTTATTTTGAAGTCTGGAAGAGTTAATTCAGAGATATCTAAAAATTCATTTTCACTCACTGAACTGCAAGTTGCAAAATAAGTAACTGTGAACTTGTATCAAACTTTTGGATGGTGTTATTGCTCAGAGAAACAGGCAGTGTATGGAAATGGAATACCTTGCACAGGTAGGACATTAAAGCCAGATATAATTGTAGATAATTGCTCAGCTGGCTTGCCCAGAAGCCCAGCTGCTTGACCACATAAATGGTTATGGTATTGTAGTAAACGAAGTTGAATTTTTAGTTATTTATATTACCAATATTTAAATTACTAGTAATTTGTTTGTCCTGGAGTTGTAAATGTAAGACAAAACTCCATTCTCAAGATATGCTAGTATCAGCCCAGACTGAGAACATAAGAATAGTAATTCATATCAAATTCTAAATTTGTTTGACAGTAGAAACCTGACCAAACATGTCAACAGATAAATTTCAATAAGCAGATCTTCTCTATCATCAGTCTGCTTCTTTGTTAATAAAATTATTTAATGAATGTGTTTAATTGCCACATTTTATATGCAGTTATTTGATTATACTTTTTCAATGTGCTTCCAGTTGTATTATGTATTAATAAACTATAATAAAGGAAGTATAGAGAAATTATAAAGAAAATAATAGTGCAGTTTGTACCTTTTCATACAGCATGCTCTGTGAATTTCAAGTGCAAATTATTTCATACTAGGTATAGACTGGTTTAAAGCATCTCCATCTGTTATTCGTAGTTTTGGGGGGGAATGTGCATCAGTGGTATGAACTGAATGTGTTTGCCAGATCCTTCCCTTCAGAAGTCTGGAAACCTTCAGCTGTCATCCTTAGAAGTGGTCAAGCTTCTGCAACAGATCCAGGCCATAGGTTCCACGAATATGGTCTAACACCACCCTTGCCAGTTTAGATCCAAATACTCTACGGACTTCAGTGAAAATACTCCAGAGTTACCATGTTAATAACACATTTACATTTTGTCACTGCCAGCTCAGAAACTCAACACTGCATGAATCACTTTCTCACATATTTCTGAAAAGAATCAGAAACTTTGAAAATGTGATGAAGTTGCAATATTACAAAAGGAAATCCATAAAAAGAAAGGGAATATCTTGGTGTCATTTTCTTGGCTGAGTGCACAAAGGATCCTTTCCTACTTTCTGCAAAAAGGTGAAAGTATATCAGTTCCTTAAGCCCAGTAGATCATATGATATTTACACAGGCCCAAGCTGTATAATACTGTCCTGGCTTAGTTAAAGTAAGAAGTGGGTTACTCTGAGTATAGGAAGAGTCTGATAAGTTAATATTTCATAGAATAGAATCATAGAATCATTTTGCTTGGAAAAGACCTCTAAGATCATCAAGTCCAAGTATTAACCTAGCACTGCCAAGTCCACCACTGAACCAATATTTCATTAATAGTTGATCAGAATAGACATTCATTTGAGGAGTACTGTGAGCCCAAAGAGGGAGAGGTGCTGCCAGCCCAGCTGTCGCTTGCCTGTGTCCCATGTCTCCATATGGGTCAGTCAAATCTCATTAATACTTTGAGTGATGGAGATGCTTTTTTCAGATCAGAGAGTAGGAAAAGAAGGCTACTGAGGTGCTTAAAAATTCAAGTGCATTACTGAATAGGATTTGCCATCAAAATCTGGTTTCCAAAAGGATTCAGATTTTGTATTTCAGCTTTCCTTCCAAGATAGGCAAAGAAATAACTTTGTGTGAGTTTCTTTTTCATATGGTCTTGATCCCCCTAGATTTTTTTTCTTACTGACAAACCTTTTTTTCCTGCCCCCCCCCCCCTCCCCTCCCCAAAAAATATATATAACAGTGTATGCTGTGGCTGACAGAACTGGTTGAACTGGAGAGAGCTTCTGCTTTCTTCTTATAAGCAGAGGTGGACAGATGCTTCATTTCACAGGTCCCAATGCCCTTTACATATTTCCATAAACTGGAAGACAGTGGATAGCATGTTTTGCAAGAAAATAAATGAAACTGAATAGAATGACTAGGCAAAAACTAAAAGTGAAATTAATTGCAAGTCCCTTTTATTAAAAGATACCAGTCTAGTAGGCAGCTTGGATATGGACATTCTCTTTTGGAAAATACACGCTCCAGAATAATTAGAGGGGAGCACTGCACAGTAGAATTCAGTTTGCAGAGTGAAACTGCTGGTGCTGAAGACCCAGCATTGCCATATATGTGTCAATGAAACACATATGTCTTTCACATAATGTTAATTCAGACCTATTCCAGTCTGGTATCACGCATGGTACACCATTAGTGACCAGCTGGTTAAATGAGTTTCTGGAATGCATCTTCTGAGTTAAACTCATAAGAAAGGAACCTAGTTCATTTGGAGGAACACGAAAATTAATGTAAGAGGGTTTGATACAGCAGATAGAAGTCATTCTGAGCCATTCAGCCTTAGTACTTGAGAACAGTCATGGATACATTCAATTTAGTAATAGATATAGCACATACGTCCTTTAATGTATGGGAGGTTCTAACAGAAGATGAAGGGCAGTTAACTTTCAGAGTGGCAAGAAGAGGTTCTTTACCTTATGTCTTATTGGGTTTTCAAAGTATTAAAAGCTTCTTATGTTCTCCTACCCAGCTCTTTTGAGGTGTCCATTAAAATTTATATTAAATTAAAATTGGAATGGAAGCAGATCTAACTCACAGAGCTAGATGAATGCAGATTCTGTTAAAGGTTAGTGTATTGCTTTCTCTGTACTCAGGAAATGCAAAATACAATGGAAGGCACCACCAATTCTTTTTAAAAATAGATTATGCAGCCAAAATTTTTATTCTTGGCTACTGATAAAAATAATTATGAGCTTGATGCAATTTTATGTTTGTTTCCAGTACAGTTAGAGGTATAGGCAGAGAACAGGATCAATAAGAAATTAGTGTTTCTGTCATTAACAGGATAGCTACCCCATGAAATTCATTAAATGTTCTTGTGAGATGGGACTCCTATAATTAGATACTGTATTACAAGTATAATGTATTTATGCTACTTTAAAGTGCTGGTAGGAGAATGGTCTTGGAAAAGAAATCAATGCATCATCACTTCAATTTATGATCAGAGCCCAATAACTTCAATGAGACAACAAAGCAGACATGCATGTGCTAACTGATGCTTTATGTTGAAACAGTTGTAAGCAGAGCTAGGCTACTGATGAGTCAGAAGATGTTTTAAAAGACCATGTCAGGAAAGCACACAAATGAAAAAACCCCAAAGGCTGTCACTGTCCTCTTGTAAACCTGAGCTATTGCAGAAATGAGGGGTGCAGTTCTTTTCTTTTTCTGGTTTTTGGTTTGTGGGAGGTTTGGGTTTTTTTGCATAAGAACTGAAAGAAACAAAAGATCTCTAATGTGGTGTTTCCTTCCTTTGTTCAAATTCAGTGCTGAGTACAAGCGGAGAACTAAATACATACAGAAGAGCTTGAATCCTGAGTGGAATCAGACAGTCATTTATAAAAATATCTCCATGGAGCAGGTGCGTGACTTGTAGCACTGTTCAGTGCAATTTGCTGCTTTATTATTTGCATGGTCTGCAGTGCTTACTGTGAAGGGGCAGTGCTACTGGAAATTCTGTGAACCCCTGCAAAATGTTGCCAAATTTAGGGGAAATTTGGAACTATTTCCTTGCCTCTGATAGAGCTTACTATATCAGTACTCTTTTCTTGTGCCTTCTACTCATAAAAATGGTAATTTGTGGGGATTACACTTGTAATCATGTCAATTACAAAATAGTGGAATACAGGGAGAGAATAAATTAAGACATACATTTCTGAAGTAGATGCAGAAATCATTATCACTTTTCACTCCAAAAGCCATGCAAGCTCATACAAAACACAGGTCCTACCATTTTCTTTTTCAAAAATATGTATAAAATGTAGAGATATATTTTTAGATTTAGCAGCAGTGTACAGCAACAGGCTTGAAACACAAATAATCTGGGGGAAAAAAATTAGAAGATATTTAATTTCCCTGTTTTTGAAAGATTTAACTCACACCTGGGAAAAAGGTATGTGCAAATCTTCTCCGTTTCTTGGTGGCTTCCTAAGTCTGACTTGCCCGCAGGATTAACTGAGGCAGTATGAAGCAACCGAGTCCTCTATTTCTCCATCGCCCCTTTTAAAGGCCCGTTTTCACCATTTGAAAAACTTGTAATGAGCAAAATGATGATCAGTCCATTGGTTTAAATTATGAAGTATATTTTATAGAATAATGGATGTGTACACAGTCCTAGTTCTTTTTGCCTTTCTCAGTGTTTTGTTCTTGATACTTTCAATTACATTTTTCAAGGCCATTTAATATTTTAGTACTTCTTAAAAAAGCCCAGAACAACCAGACTTTTTAGTGATTTCCCAATGCTTTTAATACACTTCTCCAACATGACATCAAGTCCTCAGTATTATCTTCCTAACTTAAAATTTGGTTTTTCATTCTTCTTGTTCACTGAGAGAAACATAGCTTAAGATACTCATTTCTGCATGGAGCAAAACCCTTCCCAGAGAGGGTCTCGCATGGTTGATCATACGCTCTACACATCTCAACAGGCTGTATATTTACTTCAGAGGTGCCCTGTTTTGTGTAGTGGTTATAGTTTCTTGGGTTTTGCATGCTGTTTCATGTAGGCTTGCATAAATGGTAGCTCATTGACAGTGTAGGGGAAAAAAAACCTGTGATATTTGCCTAGCTGCAATATAAACCCTGTGTCTTCTGGGTTTTGTGGAAAGGTTTGGTAAGTCTTAGCAATACTTGCAAACTGAGCTTTCCATTTAAGAAAGGTTCTTCAGTTTACTTAATTTGCTTTCAGGTTCTGCTGTGACATCTCACGGAGCTGTAATTAAGGGTACTTGGGTGTTGGACATTCCATGGCTTTTTGGCAATTTTACATTGGATAATGATCTTAGTCTAGGATTTCTTACACAGAGATTTTTATGACAGAAAACCTCCTAATATATTTGATGTCAGGTTTTTTGGCCATTATTTGAGGAAGTTTGCCTTTGGGTCACATATTGAATTCTTTGAACCTTTGCTTTCTATTTGCAAATCTCCTTTTCCCTGCCTCTGAGACTGTTATGCAGTGCTTATAAGTGTGTAAGCTTCGTCTGAGTACCACACGTGTTCTATATTTTGTCCCCTAGCCACATAGAAGTGTGTGCAGGGAATAGTGTTTCCTTCCATACTTTTCCATGGCTTGTATCTAGTGGTAAGATGCTGGTGTGAGTGATTATTCTCCTCTAAAATTCAGTGCCCTGACTTACAGAATACACAGTAAAGCACATTTCTAAATCATCAAATAATTCTATGCTGATGATAAGTACCCTCTATAGTTTGAATAACTATCACCATGCAACAGTATATTGTTTGCACTTGTGACCCTCATGAATGGATATTTCAAAATAGTTAAGAATAAGTAAAGAAGTACAAGATCATAATTGTGATAGACTGAGAATGAGTGTTCTGATCACCAAACAAGCAAAACTGTATCATTAACTGTTATACTTAGTTAGCAGTCATACCCTAACATAGATTCATGAACCTTTATAAATAATACTTTTTCAAAGAAGTATTTGCTTTCCCTCCATCAAAGCATGGGTTGCTTGCTGAGAGCAAATAAGTCTCTTTAGATATTTCCTAATATAGTTCTTTTAACGTCACTGTCTAGACTTTAGCTGGTTGTACAATTTTTAATTTTCCTTTTCTCTTTCATAACTTAGCTGAAATTAAAGTGAAAATAATTATGGGAAATAGATCACTCTTTGAAACGAAAAAGACTTTTTAAAGATCAAAATGATTAGTTTTATCATGTAGTAAATTCTACTTTGACAGTTAGAGAAAAATAAATTAAACTGTATATATTTAGTAATTTAAGGTTTTTGATAAGTAATAAAGTGGAGATAATTATAGTTTTAGAGGAAGGCTGAGTACACACATTACAAATATTGTATAATAATTTCTAACTCAAGTGAAATACCTACTCAGAGCATGAAAGAAAACATTAGAATGATTTAAGGACAAGATTGTAAAAGATGTATAAGTTCTGTTGCTGGTCAGGCCATTGGTGTAATGTATGACCACAATATAAGATGTGGCTTTGTTTGCTTCAATTTCTTACCTGTCAGAAAGCAAATAAAAGTATTTCCTTAAATGATGGATATAATTCATTCAAGCAAATAGCTCTTACTATATAGCTCGTGTCCTTAAATTGAAGGTAATATATCTAAAAAGAGTAATATTTTCAAAATCCTTGAGTGATGTAGTCATTACCAAAAGTTAGAAAAGCTTTCCTATGAATCAGCAAGTTGTTGGTACCTAAATCTTACTTAGTATCTTGAACAAGAGAAAATAAGTTTCTCAGTGACATAGCAAAAGTCTTTTTGTCCTCCCACATACTGAAGTCCAGCAGTATAGAGAAGAGTACAATAAAATGTTAAACATGAATGTAAACACAAACAAGTATAAAGCACAATCTAGTACACCGTCATTTCTACTCATCAAATATCATGACTAAAACTGTAATCTTTTATATTATTTCTGAAATTATAGAAAATTATTTTCAGCACAGGAGAATAACAAACTGCATTAAAATTATTTCCTTCCTTCAGTCATGATTTGTATGAGATTTTCAAGGAGTATATATGAAATATTTCAAGTAATGCATATTTAGTTACACCAACCTGCATTATCTGTAACAACATCGAGTGATCTCCAAGCATTTAAAGCAAGAAACACTTCTGTACATGTGGTGTTGGTTTTACCTTCCATAAGAGAAAACAGTATTCACATGGTCTGTTTTTCTTATTCCTTCATTTTCTTTAAATTATGGTTGTCCACAGCAGCCTAAAGCTAACTGAAGTTCACATGCAGTATTATGCTTTTAGGTAGGTTTTTCTTTTGTAATTTATTTATTTTTCACTTTTCCACAAGGACAAAGCCTGAAATTAGTTGAGGCTTAGTAACACTGTTTTCATAACATGCTTTGAATTCAGATGAGGTTCACAACATGTGTAAGGTCAGCTGGACCAAACTACTTTCCTTCTTTTGGGAACATTTTCTCATTTGCCTATTACTGCATTGTCCATTTGCAGCAACTCACTGTCAGATGGACCTTTTCAGTATTGCTGTCAGTTAAATTCCTAGTGGGGAATCTCAACATACAGCTTCACAACCAAAAACAGGATCACGTAAGGCAGAACCCTACTTTGCTGTGATGGTATAGTGGCTGCTTTTAAAAGCACTAGCCCTTGAGTGTTCTTTGCCTTCAACAGTGGTACGTAAATATATCTTCAGAAAAGCACATTTTCCTCCTCATTGAAACTCATTTCATGCACTCTGTCGAATAAAGCTCTTTTGATGGTTTTTCATTGTCATGATATTTTATGAAAGCTTTATTAAACTAAGAGGCTTAAAATAGATATCTGAAAGAAATGTGGAATACTACAAGTTTTCAGCACAGTTTTATTATCATAATAACACAAACAAGCTAGCAAAGTAGGGTTGCAGTTACTTGAAAATCTTCTCTGTTTTCCACATTTCACCAAAAACCCTTCAAATATTCAGGGGTTGTTTTGTTTGTTTGTTTTTTCCTTTCCTGGATCTGTACATTCTTCTCTCTGTCCTTGCAGTCATCACTTGAAATAAGACAACAACATGTCCTCCCAAAATAGCAACAATTGAGACAATGCATTTATGAAAAATATTTATGCTATTCCTCTTTTTTAAAGGGTAAAAATACATATAATCAGTATAGCATCTAGCAGGAAATTATATCATCCAGGAATCAAAAAGCAGCATGGACCAGTGGCTGCTCAACTAATTTTTTCAGGTTATTTTTCACATGGCAGTTTCAATACTGTCTTGGAACAGGAAAGAAGAATTTTATTCAATTGAAGAAATCAGCTTTACAGATATGCTATAAGGGATGTTCAAAAGATAATGTTCTCATTTGACTTTATTTTAAAAAATATCTGCAAAAGTTTAGAAAAATGTCAAAGAAAAATGTTGCCCAATTATGTAGGAATAAAATAGAGAAAGGTTAAATAATTGCCTCAAATTTTTTGTTTTTAATCTTAGTTTTCAAGTCATGTTTTCGCCTACTTAAAGGGTACATTACTGATGCTAAAAATAGTACAATTCCCCTTTGTGTGGGTTTTCCAGGTTATACTGATTTAAACTTGATTTTCAAAGACACTGACTTTGCAGTTGCTCATTTTTCTAAAGTTAGCTGAGAGCAGAAGATATTCTGAATACATAATGAGATGAAATTATCATTTCAAGGCAACTTAAAGTTAAGAACTGTCTGAATCTGTGTTGCATTAAACCAAGGCGCAGTGGAGGTAAATAGCAAACATTGCTTTCCTTGAAAGTATATGCAATATGTACAATAAATGGTATAGCTTATAATTTTCAACAATTACTTGATCCTTCATTGTCCATTTGTCCTAAGCAGCCAATTAATAATCCGAGAAGGGAGTGACAAGTTTCTTCTGTTATGTGACAACTGACGTTATCATACTAAGATTTCTGGTTCTGATGTCTTTTATTCAAGTATGTTAGAAGAGTCCTCTTTTCCTTAGTGATGCTTGGAAGTGTCCAACAAATTCTTCACTTTAAACTTCTCACCCTGACTTCACAGACATCCCATACCCTCCTCAGCATTTTGTCCTTCTTTCACATGAATTTAGTGCTGCCTTACCAGCCTAACTAGCTTTCCAACCTGCTAGCCTTTTGCCCCATCATGCAACACCAGTAATCAATCTTCTCCCCACCTGTCCCACAGACCCCTGGAATGACAGTCAGGCCAATCTTTTCAGTGACGTCAACAGCTTCAGTCTTGTGCTATCTTGTCATATAAAAAGACTTACTTGTTTCTTGCTGTAGCCTGTAGGAAGGGTGCTTGACACAGCTATCATGTTTTAACAAGGTCTGCAGATAATGGGATTTGATGGCTGTCATTAATACCTAATAGTACAACTTGTCCAGCTTGTCTGAATTACTTGCAGGGTCCCATTAACTACACTGAATTGCAGGGGTATGAAAGCCTGGTCTTCATAGATGAGATTGTGTGAATAGAGTGTTTTAAGTAATACATTTGAAATTCACATCCAAATGCACTTTTGGCAAATGTCTGAGTTCAGACAACTCAGATCTAACAATGAGAAAAGCTGCAGAAATACAGAAATAGGGCTTTAAAAATCAGTGTGGCCCTTGTGGTGGACATGTATTCTGTCAAAAAACACTTGTAGAAATTCCTAAAATAGGACCCAAAAGTACAAGCCCATTTGTCTTGATAGAAAAGTAATTGGGAGCTACTATTTGTTAAGATCAAGGTTGCTGGGAGGACACAAGCTGTCTAGCTATCTCTATGAAAAAGGGTACAAGGAGGAGATAATGAATAGAAACCACTATAAGCACTTGATCTGGAGTTATGATGGCAGTGGAGTTAATTATCCTTTGACTTAAATTGCAGCTGAAAAAGAAAACACTGGAAGTGACTGTCTGGGATTATGATAGATTCTCCTCGAATGACTTCCTTGGTGAAGTGAGTATATTTCCTCCTCTTTAACCCTGAATAGTTAGAAAGCTGATTAACTGCATGCTGTTATTTGAAGGCTGTTCTCTTCCAAGATATGATACGTGTTAAGTAAAATCTTTTTCAGATCACAGTTTTACTGCTGACTTTCTAACAAATGGTCATGATTTCTTTCATTCACACATGGAAGATGCCTTTCCTTTATCATGATAAACTGTGGGCAAGTTCATTTAGGACTCAACACAATGTTACTTCACTAAAAATTAAGATTTTTTTTTTTTTGAGCCTGAAATAGTAGCAGCCTTCACAGCGACTGAACAGGAAATTCTTATGACTGATAAGCTCTCTGCCTTGATTTTAACATAACATGAGAAGGCTGATGTATCAATCTTTGTAAGTGATTAAAGGATTAAATTCTGCCATCAAGCCTTAATTTAGTACATGCACAAATATCTGCAAGCATGAGTAATTTGGTCTTGCTGATCAAGGTCTCATTTTTAACACTAGAAAGTAGTAATATCATTATCAAGGTATGACTGAAGGCAAAATCTTGCAATTAATAAGAAGTGAGATGAGTGATTATGGGAAGTATGCTCTGTTAAAAGCAAATAAACAAACATATGCACATATAATACAGAATTGCCACCAATAAGTATGATGTCAAAAAAGTAATTAAAAATGTTATTACAAAAGTGGATTATAATTAGAAAACAAACCCCAGGAAAATCAATTGCTCCTATACAGAGTAACTCAGTATTTCCACTCATTCCTCGTACTACATTTGAATTTTGCAAAAAAGGTATCCAGTTCACCTCCAGTTCCCCTTTGTGTAACTGCAAAACTGAGTAATCAGTGTCACTATTTGAACAATTACTAAAATAAATGTATAGGAAGCAGCTACATGATTACTTATTTACTGCATCAGTATTCTTGTTGAGTTCAGCATGTTTGTCCAAGTGTGGGGCTTTACTGAATATTTACATCATTGTTATTTATGACATTTAGAAAATGGATCCTTCAGCAGCTACTTCTATGGGAAGATTTAAACTTCTGTCCTTAAATATTTTCAACCTCTAGAACTATTTTATTTATTAAATCATTCAGACTTAAATATGAAAACAGTTCTTTCTGGAAAAAAAAGGGAATGGAAGAGACTACCCAGTGTATTCCAGGACCAGGATGTCCAGAGGAATCCTTCACCGTAATATCAAATATGGGATATCCAAATTGTACCTTAAGGACTTGCTTGAACGCCACCAGCACCACTTGCATGCTCCCATGCTCCAGAGGGCAAGTGGCACATCATAGTTCACACCCATGGAATGTGAACCCTCTTCTACAAAAGAAGAGTTCCCAGCCTATGCTGCCTATTAAGTACAATCCTCAACCGTGCTGTCTTCCAAGTCATTCCTAAAGCTATGACCAAAAACCACACCAGGGAGCATGCTGAGTAGTTAATCCATCCAAGTTAAGTATAGACTTAACCAGAAAGACAAAGCCAGGTCATATACAACCTATGAAACTGAAATGAAAAAAAAAGGCTTTTAACCTTCTAGAAAAGAATCAGTTGTGAAGAGACTTCCCCACCCCTAAACTTGAAGAGGCTTCCTTTTATTCAGTCTTGTAATAAACTGTCAAAAACATTGTTCCCTGAGGCTATTGCACAGTTTATTTGTCTAGCAGTTTTAAAACTTGACTACCTGACATTATTTTTAATTCTCTCATCTTAGAGCCAAATGCAAGGCTATTTTTGTCCTTTCCTTTAGTCTTTCCTCTGTGATGACACTTTAGTGAGACACTTTAGAGACACTTTACATCTCTCAGCTAAAGACCAATAGGCAAGGAAGGGTCTCTATTGGTCCCAATGCTCTTTTTTTTAGGGTTTGGGTTTTTTTAAAGAAATTTCACAAAACTCTTGCTGACAATTCAGGTGGCCTAGAGCAGATTTTAGCTACAATGGGTTTCTTTTTAGCCAAGTTGCTTGTTTCATTTGCACGTTGCCTTTGCATCTCCTTTTTTTTTCCCTTGTGAAGTTGTGGGGCTTAAGTGGCCTATTTAATTCTATTATTTTAGTGAAATGTAAAGGTATCCACATTCTTTCCTTTTTGTTGCAAATTCTACGTATGCGAATTGTTTAAAGAATCAACAAGCGCCAGTCTCATTGAGGACTTTACTGAAAACAAATATCAAATTATTTGTCCCTTTATTCACTCTGACAAAAGGGAGAAATAACATTGCCGAATTCTTCTATCAGGATACGTCTATACAGAGACAGGATGACCAAATGTCTTTTCAGTCTAGCTTTCAAGCTAATGCTCACAAGCTACCCTTTAAACTATCTAGCCATCTTATATGGAGATATGTCTAAGCTCATAGTCCTTACGGACTCTCAACTCCTATTGAGAAGACATTAGTTCAGACACATCGATATACTGACAAATGCAGATTTGGGATCACAGTTGACTTATATCAGGTGAGGCTAGAGCAAGGGCCTTATACGGCCTGTACCCAGGGCTAAACTGTAGCAGTTCTTGTACCACCCAATGAACCCTCCCCAGCTGAGAAGGGGAATCAGAGAAAAAAGGGAGAAGCCCCATGGGTTGAAGTAGAAACAGATTTAATGAAGTAACAAAACTGATACAATCACCAACATAAAGAATACAAGCTTATATTCAGCCTTGTCCTCAGGATCAGCATCAGGAGTAGAAGGGCAAGAGGAAGGAGCCCCAAGAAGAGGAACTGCACCCTCACTGAGCTCCCTCCTTTTATAATGAGCTTGATTAAGTGCTATGGGATACACGTGTGAGTCAGCTGCCTTGATTGGATCTCCCAGATGACTCGGGGCTACTCATGGTCTGCCTGCCATGGCTGGCCCATGGGTCTGTGCCTGGGAAACCAGGACATACACTTCTTACATTTGATTGCAACTTCTGATAACACAACTGTAGAGTCTTCTGCTGTATACAATCATTAATAGATCAGATACAGGCCATATATTGTACTTTGATTTATTTATAGGTATTGATCGAGTTATCCAGTGTCTCTCAGCTTGACAACACTCCTCGGTGGTACCCTCTGAAAGAACAGAGTGAAAACATTGATCACGGGAAATCTCATTCTGGACAGAGCAGCCAACAGTCTCCAAAACCATCTGTCATCAAAAGCAGAAGTCATGGAATTTTCCCAGACCCCTCCAAGGGTAGGAAGGACTTGGTGCATCTGATATGAAATGTTTTCCCAGATCATGGGAAAAACTTTGCTATGTATAAGTTCTAAAAGAAAAATAAAGTTACTACTATGAAGATTGTATACACTTTTATTAAAATCGTATTTATCTCTATGATTAATTCATTGGAGCCAAGGCTTGTTTAGTCTAGAGAAGAGGAGTCTGAGGGGAGACCTCACGGCTCTCTACAACTCCCTGAAAGGAGGGGGTAGCAAGGTGGGGGTCGGTCTCTTCTCCCAGGTAACTAGTGATAGGATAAGGGGTAATGGCCTCAAGTTGTGCCAGGGGAGGTTTAGACTGAGTATTAGGAGAAATTTTTCACTGAAGGGGTTGTCAGGCACTGGCACAGGCTACC
The DNA here is from genome assembly GCA_028020825.1 of Podargus strigoides. Classification (NCBI taxonomy): domain Eukaryota; kingdom Metazoa; phylum Chordata; class Aves; order Caprimulgiformes; family Podargidae; genus Podargus; species Podargus strigoides. Next base: position 159,992,721 of record CM051663.1, on the reverse strand, counting down.
CAGGGCAGTGGTGGAGTCTCCAACCCTGGAGGTATTTAAGAAATGTGTAGCTGAGGTGCTAAGGGACATGGCTCAGTGGTGAACTGGCGTTGTGGTGAACTAGGTTAATGGTTGGACTTAATGATCTTAGAAGTCTTTTCCAACCAAGGGTATTCTGTGATGCTGTGATTTAACCAGGGTCAGCCATCTTACTGAGTAACTGTGTCCTTAAAACATGCTCTATGAGCATTGCACATCTGCTATAGATTCTGTGCCCTTTTCATTTTTCTGGTAGCCTTGACCAAATTCAATACACACTTAGCTTTCTGTTTGTCATGTTCCTTAAATATTCTATAACATTTTATCTTCTGGAAAGATCACATTAATATTTTATAGAATAATAATTATGCTATAATAATGCATATGCATTTCCAGTCAATGATAATGTGCTGTAGTGTATCTCAATTGTACTGGAAATTGGTAGAGCTGATATAATAGAATTATACTAGTGTTTACAAAAGCAGAATTGATCTCAGTGTCTCCTGCTCCAAGAAATTTTCCCCATTTTTTGTTTTTTCTACTAAGTTGTTGGTGGCCAGTTGCTCACTTAAAACAGAGTATATGTCACATCAAAGCAAAAGCCATCCTAAATAGCAGCCAGATGAGAGCCTCCGAGTGAGGCTCTATCTCCTCTTCATTTCTCTGTGTAATGTTTTGCTAGGGATTTGTGTCTATATAAGATCTATACCTAAATTAGGGATTAGTAGAGAAGCTATTGTAAGTTAGGCTATGGTTTTGACCAGGGCATTCATCAGAATAAAACTGCTTACATTAGCTAAGTATTCAGTACCAGCCTAAGTGATGCTAGTTAGTCTTTACATACTAGAGAATTAGAAAGTGAAGAACAAATTAGTCTTTAGTCTATTCCATCATTCCACCAGTGTGAGCCAGCACAGAAGGCATAATTCACAGGTGATAGAAACCCAGTAGTAAATTAATTATTCTCTGGGCCAAGGAACAGCGGGAAAGTAGAAAATGGTACTTCAGAAGAGTTTCCTAATCACAGTATATCCTGAGACTTCAAGTGGCATTGCACAGCTTTAACATTATCCCTTTTTCTGGAATGCAGCTAGAAAGGCAAGTCATGAGAAAGCAAATGATGTTGTTTGTTTGTTTTTAATAAATGCAACAGTTGTGCTTCTTCATGTTTTTGGTAGACATGCAGGTTCCCACCATTGAGAAATCCCACAGCAGTCCAGGGAGCTCCAAATCTTCCTCTGAAGGACATCTACGCTCTCATGGTCCATCCCGCAGCCAAAGCAAAACCAGTGTCACTCAAACCCACCTTGAAGACGCTGGGGCAGCCATCGCCGCTGCTGAAGCAGCTGTCCAACAGCTTCGCCTTCAACCAAGTAAAAGACGCAAATAAATTCCTCAGCATGGCAGCTTAATGTTCATCTGTTGCCTTTTTCCCTGCTGTCCTTCCCTTTTCAGCTGTTTTTTTTTTCTGTTCTTGGCACACTGTGCTCACTCTGTTCAATGTCTTTCTTTGTGTGCCTGTGTGTGAATACATATAATTACAATGTACTCTTGTATATAGAGGTCTTTTATTTATTTATTTAATTTAATTTATATAGACTGCAGTGAAACTGGCTGTTTCTCCATCAGTCTCTTCACTCATGGTCCTTGGTGTTCCATGGTTGTGCATGACTCACAGAGAATTCCATTGTCTTGTGGTGTTTTGATGTCACTGAATAGTTACCAATGAAACAATCAAAACCTGCAGAGATGCGGCTGCCAGCTCTTCAAGTTGCACACAATGAGTACTGAGAGCACATTAACAAGATATATCTATAACTAGTAATCAGGAAGGACAGGACTATATACACAAAAGAAGATTTAAAGTTAAATAAAAAAGTTTTTTAACTACATGGCTGAGATTTCTATTTTTGAAACATGACTGTAAATATCTGATTTTTTTGGAAAGGAAATATAAGGCAACCTTCTCAATATCGCAGTTAAAATCATGTTAGTGATGAGCAGAACAGCAATAGACAAAAACATTAAAACCATTAAATGAAAAATCATTAAACAGACGAAGCTATTAACATCAGATTTCAACAGTGTTATCCAGTTAGCAAAGTCAAAGGGAGTTGAGAGCTAAGCCAGGTATCATAGTTCAATTTTTCTAGTAATTTTTGTGCCATGAATTGATTAAGGGTCAAGATATATTTCATCTGACACCTGTAAATAGTTTAATAAATTGAAACTTTTCCATTCAAAAGGGTTGCTTTCCAGAGTATACTTCAGACCAGTATCTGATTGCTAGTTGAGGGTTTAGTTGATGGCAAATTAAAACCCTCTGACTGTGGGATCATTGTGTTTGTCTTCAGGATTTGTTGATATGCCATAAACTTACCATGGTATAATGCAAAAGCTAGGGGAAAATTATTTCCCTTGTCTTCACCATCATTAATAAAGAAACAGCCAGTTTTAATACTCTTTAATGCTGTGCATGTGGTGTCTCTTTGGTGTTTGAAAACACTACTTATTTAAATACAGAAAAAAACACTTCTGTTTGCATGAATAACATTTAAGCTGGTTCCATCTGAGGATACATACTCTGGGTTTCCATTTCACCCACACTGCCACAGCAGCACATAAAAGCGGTCAGTCTAATCATGCCAGGAAGCAGCACAGACACAGCATAGCAGGAGTCCTCCCTATTCAAAGAACTCAGTCTGACAATCTGCCTCCACCAGCCAATGACAACAAAGACCAAAGCCAACTAGCCCTCAGGAAAGTGATGTCTGATGGACCAGTCAAGCCTGAAGGAGGTGAGCAGAAAGACATGGTCAAGAAGCTGTCCACATCCCAAATCCTTCTTGCCATGTCTACTAATTCATTGTTATATTTAATTATTTATTTTACCCCTCCATTAAGTGGTATAAATGTTGACATGAATCAAGGACTCTGCTTGATTTTTCCACATCAGCACATAAATCCATAATGAAAAATTATGCTAAGAAACATTACAAAACAACAAACGTGCGCTTCCATTTCACTGGCGGACTTAGACTTCTACTGAAAAATGGTATAGCCTTGCTCCTGTTGTTGCCTAATAAAAAGCATGCATCTGGGTTGGTTTGCTTAGGAATGATTGAACATTTCTTGTTCTGTAAGAAAAACCTCATTGCACATTTTTGTTTCTGGAATTCTAATTGGGGCATTAGCAATTTCTTTTTCCTCTCCCAACATAATTGTTATATCAAAAGTCATTAGCATAGATAATTTCTCAAACTGCCAGTGGAAAGGAGACAAGTTTTGATCCGTGTATAGCTCAATCTCTTGATAACTTTCCTATCAGCCTCTTAAAAAAAAAAATATTTTCTACCTGTAGGCACCTGTACATCAAGCCTAGATATCACATATCATCAATTTATCCCCTCATCAAAAATAAAGAGCCAGAATCTCAATTGGTTTGAATCGGCACTGTTATTTTGACTTTTGGAACATTTTGCTTATTTCCATGGAATATGAGGGATTATCCTAATAAACTTACAGACTGGACTCCCAGTTCTTCTCTTGTGTTGTAATCCCTTCCTAACCTCTCATGCTTCATTGAAGGTTTTTCTGTTGATGCCATCACACACTGTGGACTATACAGTCTGGCTGAGAAGGTTGTAGGAGAGAAAGAGGGAATGATACTTCAAACAGTGTACTCTAAATGCAGCAGGTCATTAAGAGAGCTAATTAACAAGGACAAATTTAACAAATAATTTTAAAAATTGTACTTAGAAATAACAAATGGTTTCTTATGAGAGCCTTAAGAACTCTTCCATAAATGTATGTATCTAAACATGTGTGCATCCACCAACACACTCTCTTATTCTATAGCTCAACTCCAGACACTCAGGCGGAGGCCAGATGATATCATGGTATTGGTTCAGGTATCATGACTGAAAGGCCCATCCTACTCCTGGGATGTATACCACAGAAATCTAGTTCTTGAAGTAACGTCCTATGAAGAGCAGCTAAGGACTTTGGGTTTGTCAAGTATGGAGAAAAGAAGGCTGAGGGGCAACCTCATTGCTCTCTACAGCTTCCTGAGGAGGGGATGTGGAGAGGGAGGTGGTGATCTCTTCCCTCTGGTATCCAGTGATAGGATGGATGAGAATGGTTCAGAGCTGCACTAGAGGAGGTTTAGACTGGACATTAGGAAGCAAACACTGGAACAGGCTTTCTAGAGAGGTAGTCAATGCCCCAAGCCTGTCAGTGTTTACAAGGCATTTAGACAATGCTCTTGATAGCATAGTCTAACTTTTGGTCAGCCCTGAATCAGTCAGGCAGTTGGACTAGTTGATCATTGTAGATCCCTTCCAATTAAAACTAATCTATTCTATTATGTTCTGTTCTGATCTAAATAACTCTTATGATCTTTTGAGGTGTCATGTCTGTAGAGATTTATCAGAAAGACTTGTAGTCCTGTGATGCCTTTTGGCACTGAAAAGCAATGCTAAAACCTTTCGCTTGTGATATAAGGTTGAATCAGGGTTCACGTACACTTTTATGCTAAGGAAACAGCTAGGCTGTTGGCTTCAAGTACCCTTGCCACTGAACTGTTACGCTACCTTCTTTTAAAATTGCAAAAAGGATATGTATCGATATGCATTTGGCTCAGCAATATTAGAAGCATCATAGAGAGCTATAGGAATAAAAGCCCACATTAATATCATTAATATGTATGCAAGATTAGAGTTACTATGAAGGACCATGGTACTTAGAATCATAGAATCATAGAATGTTTTGGGTTGGAAGGGACCCTCAAGGGTCATCTAGTCCAACCCCCCCTCAGGGACAGGGCAGGGACATCTTTACTAGATCAGGTTGCTCAGAGCCCCATCAAGCCTGACCTTGAAAGTATGCAGGGATGGGGCCTCCACTGCCTCCCTGGGCAACCTGTTCCAGTGATCCACCACGAAAAAAATTTTTCCTTACATCTAACCTAAATCTACCCTAATCTAGCCATTACCCCTCATCCTATCACTACATGCCCTCGTGAACAGTCCCACCCCTGCTTTCTTATAGGCACCTTTCACGTATTGGAATGTCACTATAAGGTCTCCCCGGAGTCTTCTCCTCTCCAGGCTGAACAACCCCAACTCTCTCAGCCTGTCTTCATAGCAGAAGTGCTCCAGCCCACTGATCATTTTTGTGGCTGTCCTCTGGACGTGCTCCAACAGGCCCACATCCTTATGTTGAGGGCTCCAAAGCTGGATGCAGTACTCCAGGTGAGGTCTCACCAGAGCAGAGGGGCAGAATTACCTCTCTCAATCTGCTGGCCACACTTCTTTTGATGCATCCTAGGATGCGACTTCTGTCTTTTTACTTCTGTATTCTTTACAAATATACCCAATACATGTTCGTCTACCCAAAGTTTACAAGTCTGGCTTCAGATCTGTGAGAAGTTTTTGCTTCTTACTGCACCCAAACTAGTTTGTCCTAAATTATTCACATCAGGTGGGCCAAAAATTACTATTTTGAGATTAATGGATCTCATGCATTTCAGCAGGATCAAAAAGCAAGATTAATCAATTGCAGTTTTGTAGAGTATGTAAGTAAAATGGGGAGAGACTATGAGTTTGAACAGAAAGAGCACCAAAGATACTCAAAACTGCTTTTCAATTCGTGGAGTTCTTTGTGAGAGGAGGAGGAGGAGATGAAGAAGGGAGAGGTTTCCCCTGCAGTTCAAAAATTCTAAAAGTTAAGTCTATTGTGAAGAGTGAATATTAAGGCATCATCAGTTTGAAAGTCCATTCCTACAGGGATATTGCATGATTGTGGTACCTGCTCCCATTACAGCCTCCCTTATTGGCACCTGGAAAAGAAGCCATTATGTACTGGGTTTATGGACTGGAACAATCACCTTAGCAAGTTAGTAATTTTTTGACACTAAATCTCAAAGCTATTCATTATGGAAGCCATTACAGATAATGCACAACATTATTATTTTATTTTTTAAAACAGCTATTTCTCTGTGAATTTATCAGAGAATAACACCTTTTAGAATAACTGTTCTTTTTCAGCCCAAACACACAAGGTGGTGGTAATCTAACAGGATTTCCACAAGGGTAATGGGAAAAATTCTACTCCTTGAGTGATCATCAGTCTTTCTCTACCTAAGAGAATGCTCAGAAAGGGCTTCCTCCTTTTACCTGGTCTAGTAGCTGGTTGGTTTTTTTCCTTGAATTGAATCAGCACTCGAAAAAAAAACAAACCAAAACAAAACAAAACCCCACAGTCATTCTTAGAATACCTCAGAGAAATTTTTCTCTACTTCTGACTCCTAGAACCTTTTCTATCAGTTGTATTTTGTCAGTTATTAATTGTATGTCTGATAAGAACTAAAAAGGAAATCATTAACAAAACCAGCTCCCATGGTATACGTATTATATTTTGTGAATGCAAAGGACTTTCGTCAGTTTAAGTTTATTGGACCGTATTATTTCTGTATTCATTTTAAACAGTAAAAAACGTATTTTAATCAGTCTGGTTTAAAATTAAGGTGAAGCTACAACAGAAGACACTGGTCTTTGTTCAGCACCTTTGTAAAATCCAATATTCAACTACAGCATTTCATTAAAAATAAGCTCTGAAGTATAATTTCTTTGTTGCCTGTGAGAGATAAGAGTGTGATCTGCAAAGAAACCAATTGCATAATACACATTCCCATCACAACCCTCAGAAAGGAGCAATAACATTTCAGAGCCAACCCTTTGAAGGCAGAAGTTGCAAGGGAACCAGGCCAGAGGGAGAGAGCAGTGCCTAGGTTTGAGTTAATTTGATTTAATTTTTGTAAGAAATCTGAATCATTGCCAATTACACATTCACATAAAGTTAAGCACATTCCTTTCAACATAAATCTGTGTATTAGAGTTTATCCACCAGATAAATGACTTTTAGAGACAGTGTAAATCAGTCTGTTTCCTTTTAAGTCAGTAACTTACCCCATAGAAGGATCTTTCTATTATATGGAATTTTCTTGGTATGTCACTTATGTTTTAAATATAATAAATCATTTTAGAATTCTTCAAATATTTGAACAGTTACAGATATTCCAAATATAATTACCAGTTCTCTGGATATATGCATATAATCCTGTAGGTGTATCTGCACTATAATTATTTACTGATTTTATATAAAAGGCCTTTTCAAAGCCAGTTTATAGTTTTAAAAGAATGTACTAAATGCTTTAGTTTTAATAGCTTCCAATAAAGTGAATAAGGGACACAAGAAACTGTAAAATTTCCCTTCAATGTCCATGTGAAGTAAAGGTGCACCATCTCTGGCTCCATAGAATAAAAAGTGTAGTTTCCAGTGAAATAAGAGGTTCAGAGCACAAAAAAAAAAAAAAAAAAAAAAAAAAGGAAAAAGATAGTGTTCACCATGTAGTCAGCATTTATCTGCATAATGGGTCATTTTTTTAAAGTACAGAGAGAGAGAGTGGTCTCTACATGGGTGTTCAACATACCTGCTTAATTCAATAGGCTTGTCCTTATTTGCAGAGGAAGAGGTGCCAGTTTTGTTCCCAAAGAATGATTGTACAATGAAAATATAATTCCTTTATTACATCAGAATATAGAATGGTCAACAAAAACAAAATTATGACTAAACAAGATAATTTCTAGAAAATTATTTTGATCCTTTATAGGATTTTTGGAGAACAGTACATTAATACTTAAATAGCTAAATAGGTGAGCTTAAGCCTGAACATCATTGTAGTCATATATCTTTTTCTATCATTTCAAACACTCATGAAAGAGAAACTACAAGTCCATACACTGTTGGTGGAACATCGTATGATGATGGATGCCACATGCACCTCCTCTTTTATTTGGCACACATTAAAAAGACCAACCACATACAGAAACAACCAGCCAGGAGAAATGCACTGCTATACTCTTGACCTGAATTCGTTACCAAATGTTAAAGCTCTAGAGAAAATACCATGTGTTTCAATTAAAGGTCCAAACATACTTGTTGGTACCACAAAGACTGTAGCCAGAATCTATTTATTTCTTCCATCTCATAGAGAACATTTCTTCTTTTGCATTATAAATTTTCCATCATGACACAAAAGTTTTTCTGTGGTATACTACTTTCCAAATAGTTGTGTGTCAAGTGATGTTACTGGTCAGAGGGAGGTCCACTATCAGAGCTAATACTGATAGAACATCTAGAGTAGATAGACTGTGCATCAGCATTTTCACAATTGTACCCAAATGAGCCTGTCAATTTACACCTCTCAAAGACCTTTAGTTTAAAACACTTAGTTCAAAAGGCAGCATACCTGCTTTGAACTCTCTTGGTCCAATAACAAAAGTTCACTTACGTGTCAGCAGAACAGGTTAAAGCTACACAGAAATGTGATGTGATGTATGTACCAAAATATTACTAGCACTGTAAAACCCATGATACAGGGCTGAGCCATCACTGTGTAATTACTAGCCACTTAGCTGTAAAAAATTAAAATCTACAGGAAATTTCCTTATCACTAATTTCTATTTGCTGGCATTAGCAATAATGTGGAGTGAAAGCAAATTGATTCCTAGGTTCTGTAAATCTTTTGGATTGGATAAGATTGTAAACACCTGCTTGCTTAGGGTCCTTTTAAGTCTATAAATAAATTTAAATTTAAATACCTGCTAATTTGGGGTCTATACCTATAATAGGTCTATACCTATTTTCACACTCTTAATAGGGAATGCCATGTTTTAATTTCCTACAATTTCAGACGTTTTTTTCACACTTTAAATAATTTACTGCCTAGAGCTGTTATATGCCTAGCTTCACTAGTCTCTTAATTTCCAAATTAAATGGTCCTTCATATTGCTACAAATAACCCATTTCCAAGTATAATTACCAAAACAAGAACATCTTGCCCCCACTCTCTGCAGATAGCAATAATCTGAGTCTGTCTTTTGAGTCTTGTTTCAGTCTAATAGCTGGCACATTTTGCTTTGGCTATTCCTGCTATTTGCTCTTCCACCATTTTAGGTTGACATGTAATTTCAGGAAATTGCTCAGATTCTTCATTTGATAACTCATTTCAAAAGTCTTTTAGGTGGTAGCCTAACCCTATGGAGCCCAAGGAAGAAAATTATTTTGTCAGAATTGCTTTGCTAGGTAAAGAAATGCCATGACCACAGTTAAAGATGAGTGCTGTTCTGCAATTACTCACTTCAAATGGTAAATTGCTCTGTAAAGAGTTATGTTGAAATTTCAGAAAATATCCCTTCTCAGTGTGCGGTCGAAGTCATGTCTGATATACAAATGTGGATGAAACGGGTGAGGCCATGGTCTAAGGTACTGTTCCGTATGTGAGGAAGAGTAAGGAAAAGAAATTATCAGAACTGACCTAAGGAATATAGCTTTGATAACAAGTTATTTATTATGTATCATCTCCATTCTGTTCACAAAAGGTGCAAATAGCAGTCTCAACAACAGGGTCTTACACTACAGAACCTTACAGGGCAAGCTTGAGCAGCACTTGCTTTCAGTGCTAGCAAACCCTTCATAAAAACAGGTAAACAGGCACCTCAGGGGCTGTTCAAGGTTGGAGCACTTGAAACACAAGGCAACTAAGAGTGAAGAGTAGACAAGCTTCTGTCAGAAGATACTCTGTGACATGCCCAGTCTGTTGGTCAGCAGACAAGTATATAAAGCAGGTTCTTGATCTCACCTGCTCCCATGGGCTTGCAACTCTTTGAGAAGATTCAGTGTGATGCTACCAGCGCTTTTTGTTACACAGGGTTTCTCAAAAGACTGCCAGTAATAAAGAACATTTTTTTTTTCCCAAGCAATTGGAAGCAAAGTCTCAAAACTTAATCCTGAATGCATTTTTCCCTCCTCCTGCTTGGTTTACACATAGAACTCTCTTTCCCAATGTATTTCACAGTTGTGTTTCTGCTTCTAGGCAGATACCTCAAAAGGGGAACATCTATAATTTAATCCCCAGGAGTAAGTTCAGCTTGAGTGTGTTCTTTTATCCACAGGAATGACAGAAGAGCATAGTCCCATTTTTCAAATTTAGGTCTTTTTTTAAAAAAAAAGAAAAGTCCATTCATTGTAGAAGAATGTCTGGAGTGGCTGACAGTGCTGGATTGTTTCCATTTTGCTGCTGACTGATTTGATAGTTCATGGCTATAGGTCTTGTGTGAACTATCTATCTCCCTTACATTAGGCTTTTAAAAATCATCTTCTCTAATGTAAAAAGAAAAAGGCTTTTCTGAATGATTAAGTGAAAGAATATGGCTTCTATTTTTTCCTTTCTTATTGATTTTAATTATTTTTTTTTTTCTATGCTAAGGCATAACTTACATGTTTTCCTTGATTATTAAAGTTGATTTTCTAACTGGGTCCGTAAGCCAAAGCATAAGCAAAAGCATATTTTTGCCATAGATGTATTCAGCTAATATCGTGCTACAAATAATAATAACAATTGCAAAAAATAAAAACCAAGAAATGGAGCTGTAAACAATACAGAGTACAACACGTATCTATTTAACCATTAACAGTTTTTTTCTTGGAAAACCCTGATCTTCACCAAGGGTAACATTATGATCCGCTTTCTTAGAATCTGAAAGAATTCCTCGAAGCAATTGAGAACTCTTCCAATTTATTTATGTATTATTCACTAGAATAGTTCAACTGAAACTTTTGCTCATGCCAGCCAGTACAAGAAACAATAAAACAGTGTCACTCAGAGGCAGCATTAACACCTGCCATTAACACCTGGTAATTTACATTGCTGGCTACTGAAGATGACATGTCTACCGATCAACACACCTTCCAAGTAGAGAACATTTCAACTTACTGGGGGAGCTGCTAGCTAAAATAAGACTAGTAGATGAAAATGAAATCAAGCTACAACAGTAGCTTGTATAATAGAAAATTCTGTGCACTGTTTGAGAGGAAGCAGCTTATATTAGTTTTAAACTTTAATTTCTTATTTCTATTCTTTGTCACCAAATGGATGGACAGCCCAGACATCACTGAAGTTACAATCCTTAAAAAGTACCAAGTACCTGATAAACTGCATTAAAAGTTCATGGAGAAGGGGCTGGAGGGGGGAAAAGATATCTCCTCTCTCCCAAAAAGAGGACAAGTGATGAAGTTGAATAATGATCTTCAGTTAAGTTTAGTCTCTTCCACCTGCTGAGGCCTGCAGAGCCTTTTATTTCTTCTAAAAATGGAAAGATTTCAGTGTCAATATAATTGACAGTAAGATCTTGTGTGTGAGAAGTATTTAAAAGTTCTTTTTTCCTAAGAACCAGGAAACAATTTGAAAAACCAAAGGACAGGAAAGCAATGAAACATAGCTCTTCCATACTCTGATACTTAATATTCAAATTAAGGCAATTGCCTTTGCCCTAGCTCCTGTTCAGATAAATGTACATTTAAGTAAAGCAAGACTATACCTTGTAGTATTAGGCACCTCTGTGATATTAGAAAAGAATATCCAATTTTTGGATTAGAGTGAATCCATGCAAAACTATTCAACCTTCTATAGACGAAGGCACCTCCTGTCAGAACTTTAATGTCAAAACCTGAGAACACAGGCATTTTCTAGTGTAGGCAGCTGTAAGCAGAAACACTGTAACTCAGAAGTGAACCTGGTCTACTCTCCCTTTAGTTGCTTTTCCTTTATGTGGGTAGGAACCCAGCTGACCACGCAAGGTGGCAATTGCTCTGACACTTATAGGGCTTTACGTAGGCAAGTCTAGAGGAGTACCACAGTGAACTCAGACTTTCTTGATAAAGTTCCTGAGGCAACATTTCCATTTGTTCAAAGAGAAAGGGCAAGACTGCAAATGAATGTACAAACTAGTCCCCTGCACATGAGAGCAGGGAACAAGTTCCAATTCTCAATTTAGAGTACAAACGTAACCATGGTAATTCCAACTTTAGATGAAATATTCCCAGGCATCCCTACATCTTCAGAACTTGGAAGTTTCCTATATAGCCAACAGCAGAAGCTTAGAGATGTAGATTTATCTGTAAAAATGTAGACGTATAGAAAATGTGGATGTCTCATAGGTTACAGAGGAGTTGTCTGTATCCAGATTCTGAATTTGTCACAAAAGCAGCTGTAAATCTATTTGTGGATGTCATCTCTTGTTGCAAACTGATGCTGTAGTTCATTACTTTTATAAATCAGACAGGAAAAAAAACAACTGAATTTCGGAATTTTCAAAATCCAGTCATGAATCTAAAATTGGATCCATTATAACCATTCACCAAGAGATCTTAAGGGAAAAAACATCAGTATAGAAAAAGATGTAAATTAGTGGAAACAATAGAGAAACTAAAAATACAGCATACTGAATGTATCATCAGGAAACATCTGTTTCAAAAGAAACAACTATGTTTTTATTATAAATAGATGTAGCAAAACTTCTAAGCCATTTAAAAAGGCTTACTTCAAGCTTTTCTGGCTTGATCTAAATTGTAGGTTCTTACTGGTTTTAGAAATCTATCAGTAAGAAATTACTTCAGCCACTAGCTTTTATAGCAAAGTCAAAAAAAATAAGAGCCCAGATATGAACCACCTTTTCAGCCACATATGTTATGGTGGAGATCAATGCTACACTAAGCATTTCAGAATAAAAGGCTCATGCCAAAGGGAAGGACTCAAGACACTTTTCTGTACTAGCAAAATACTGTCTTGTTTTCCATGGGTTTTGCAGATCTGCAGCTTTCCTAGTTGTCCTCATTTGTCATGCCATGGTAAAAAAAAAAAGCAAATGACCTCAACACAACCCAAAGAAACCCTCAGAATCCCAAACAACTAAGATCAGAAGATTTATACAGCTCACACAAATGCTATGAGACTTGAGGTTATGGATTAGCTTGGGACCAGCATGAGATAGCCCTAGTAAAGGCTGTTGAATGCAGGGCAGCTGGCAATAATACACTATAAAGGAGAGCTTGACCTCTCTTCTCTGAAGTCCCAGTCCTGCCCAAAATTTCCCAATGACAATTTCCAGACATGACACCATAGTCATAGGAATTCACTCACAGTAGCATGAACTGAAAGTGATAGAACAGCCAATGCCCACAGCTGCATGAGTAGAGGACACTGCTGTGCTCTGGCTGTCTGTGCTGGAAAAAACATCGGTGGCTTTCTCTCCAGATGAGATATTGAAAATATCTGTTAATAACACTATGATTTTGCTGTCTGTTATTTGTAATAATATCCAAGGAGATAGCCTACAGTCAATGTATAAAATCATGAAATAGAGCTAAAGAATATTTTTGTCTCAGAATCATTTAGACTGAAAGATTCCTTCTGTGGCTGTAGGCAATAGTGAAATAGAGGAGGCTAATAGATTTTTTTTTAAAAAAGTTATATGACAGCTTGGTTTAGCAGTGAAGAATCACTTTGCAGAGTAAGAGTTCTGTCTTAACTCACAGTTTGGCCCAAGGATTGATGACATGTGAATTGTTCCATTCTTCTCTTCTAGTTTCGATTGTTAATCAATTTTTGCATTATGTTTGAGGAGTCACGCTCAGCTTCCCAGTCCTACATCAGGCAGCATGCAGCAGTCCTCACCAAAAAAAATTATTCAGTCAAAATCAAATAATGTTGGTTGCCAGTTTAAGGCAAAACACCATTGGGGCTCTGGCTCTTATTTGAAGTAATTTCCATTTAGATATTTGACTATTCTTTTTTTGTTTAAATAAAAATATCTTTTAATTTTAATCTTCTAATTGCATTAGAGTTTCACAGTTCACCAAAATAACATAAAATATCATGAAGTCTTAATAGAAAAATAACTTTTAAAAAAAGTATTTTTTATCTTCAATACATATGCTCAGTCAGTTGAAACATAACAATAGTAGATGTAGTAGAGAACATTTAACAAAAAAAATCCAAAAATCTGTATCAATAGACCCAGACAATCATGTTATTCAATATGAGAATAGCTATTTTACTGTTTCTGTATTAATTATTATATGTAGTGTCACCGTGTTCTTTTTTTGTTTATATTTCTCAACTTGCTAAAGGCTGAATAGCAGAAGATTTGTTCATGCACAAAATAAGGCATCTGAAGTAAAAATAACATACTCTGGTGTGTATTTTGTACACCAAATGATCTTGAACATGATTAGAGCATCTCCCATCAAAGTATGTGCATTAAAATTCTACTCATGTAGTAAGAGATGCAGATGGGTAGAAGCAGTTGAGAAATATAATACAGTAGTTGTGTTATGTTTGAAGAGGGGTGGAGGTCTTTATACAGTCTCTGTGACTATAGATAGTGTACCTATAATTTCTTTCAGCTCCTCTCCTTCTCAAAATCACCAAATGCAAATAATGTTTCAAGAGGAATATGAGGAAGGCCCACTAGGACCTTCATTTTTACAGGATTACCATATGAAATGTTTCAGATGAATAACTGGGTTTTTATAGCTTTAATCAGAAAAACAGTGTTAACCAATATAATCCATTCTTTTTTTCCTTCCAGCTGTTTATTTGAACTATTAACATGACTGGAGAAAAAATACGGTGGTATACTATTTGATTTAGAACAACTTTTTCTATGTGAAAATAAACATCATCTGCAAAAGGTGATAATGCAATAGTGGAATGTAAAGCAAAAAACTTAAAGTGCTTGCAGCATGTGATTTTGATAAATTACATTTTTTCTTAACGTGGATAGTACTGGTGTCTTACAAGGTTTTTGGTAACCTACTGTTCCCACCCTGTACAGCAAGGTCTACTAATCACCGACCTGCAGAAAGTTCTGTCTCCACTGGCTCATCAGCCAGTAGTTTTGGCAGTGGATACAGCATGGATAGCGAAGGCAGCAGCAGTGCCACCGGAGAGAATAATCTGTTTCCCATCCCAAGAATGTAAGGCTTTTCCTGTAATATACTGTATCCTCCACACACTGACTATGTATAACCCTTTCGCTTGCCAGTCATCTTCTTATGTACTTTCCTCTGCAGAGTTGAGTTACACAGTAGAATAGCAGCTAGTTGGGGAGAATTTCTAAGAGCTCATACTTTTATTCTGCTTTGTTGAGTACTGAATTGTTAATAACCAACAAAACATCTGCCTCGACCTCATGAGCTTATTACTGTCACACAGGAGAGGTGCCATCAGCCTTTGATGAAAGTGTGTAGAGGTGGGCTTGGGTTATATATTTTAAAAGTACAACTTTTTTAGCCTCGAGAATGCTTACTGTAAGTTTTCAGATTGACCTCCTTCTAGAAAGAAGTCTTACTAGTGCAACTGAAATTCAGATTCTGGATATAACCCAACTTTTCCCAAGTTTTTAAGAGTTTGAGTAGAATTTCTCAGCTCTTGGTTAGAAAAAGCTTTTTGGCATGGAGTCCCCATTGGAATTACCAAGCTGCTATCAGTGTAATGATCCTATAAAATAATACAATTTTCAAATATTTTACCATTTAACTTTTCCACAGAGAAAAGTTTTTCCAGGATTTTTTCCCCTCAACCTTGTCAGCATGCTTCTTCATTTAGCAATTTCACTTATATTCCTTTATAGGAAAAAAAAGTATTTCCTCCTGATTAACTTTTTCTGGCCTGAAAATTTCATAGATTGACTGTTCTCAAGATATTAGTTGTTATTCATTGTTCATTCAGTGTCTGCAATGGTTCCATGTTTTTCTCTGGGAAACAAGTTTTTGCTTTTCCTTGAAGTCCTGAATTATTAGTCACAAGAGCTTCATATAATCTTCCTAAAAAAGCTTGAATGAAGAAAAATTTCATTCTCTAGAGCCATGATATTTCTAAGAATTCATCATTTTCTTAAATAAAGTCCAATGGTATTTGTCTACACCTTAGTAGTAGTTAAAATGAAAATAGACTCAAATTCAATATTTCAAACTATCTTCAGAATTTAGGACAACAATGTGAGTTCAGGTTGTGGTGTGTCTCTTGTTTAATTTTCACTGCACTTTTCACTCATGTTGTTCTAGGTTAGAATGAGTTGGCAAAAAAGACTATCTTCAATGGGATTTGACAACCTCAAAATTATTTTGCCGTGATTCCTAATGAGAAAAGCAAAGATGCATAAAATTGTTATGCAGAGAAACACAAGATGGAGCTCTCAATAGAATTTTTTAGTTCACATATGCTAAATTTGATTCCAAATAGCATCACTTACTGTGTATTTTCTAGCAGTGTGACAGTAGCTACAGCTATTTCGTATTTGGCTGACAGATTCACAAGTCTATTAAGCCTGAAATCAGCCCCACTTCTACTGAAAAGCAGGAAGAAGTCACCACTGCTTCAGGTTTTCTCTTATAGCAATTTGTTCCCATGGATTTTACTGAATTAAATAAAACATTTCAAGCCCTGTTATTTTCTGTTAAGGACTAGATTTATTTATTTCATTTTTATTATGGCATTTTTAAACTAAATTGTTTATTTGCTGATACAAGACAGAGACTTTAAAAGTTAAACAGGACACTTATATAGACAAGAAATGCTTTCTTTTTCATCTTAGTCTCAAGGGCTTTACATAGCAATGTAATGAAAATGAATGACAAAAATACTGTTTACCATCAGAGATATTTTGGATCATTCTCAGGAGAATGTTTTAACACTTTTGGTTATAATTTCCCTGTTTGGATTAAGTTTCTGATCTATTAGTATACAAAGTGTTGGATAGGCTGAGTTTTTAAGTCTTTACTCTAGTAATGAATGCTTTTAACCATACGAACATTTAGTCATGAAGCAAAATAATTAAATAGTGACTGCATGGAAATTGTTTTAAGAGGCAACTAATTAGAATACTTGACTATTAAATATTGTTAGAACTATCAAGGGAAATAAATCATTCTGTATAGTTACACAGATGAATAAATCTTGTAAAGTCTTTCTATTTGGGAGAAATTTTTTAAAAAATATTTTACCCAGTTGGAATACCCCTGAAAGTTGCTCATTTTATCATCTCTGATAAGGACTAGATTCTCTATGCCTTTGTGTTGTGTAACCATCTATACCAGTACAATGTCTGTAAAATTATATTAATTTTGAATGCAAAAGTGGAAAGCAACAGAACAATGTGTAAGGAATCTAACCCTAGGGACAAATAATTCTTGTATCATATTTGTAATATGTTTATGAAGCATTACTTCACAGAAGAAGAAAAGAATAACATTCAGTTAAAATTTAATTTAAAATAATTTTTTAAATTGACATTTTATACTAATATTTTATTTCATCATGAACTTTGACGTCTTCTGTTGCTGCTGTGAAACATGAGCTGGGTCATTGGTAGCAAAGAACAGTACTGAACTTTTAACCCCAGGGGAATCACATGCAGATGAAAATAATGCATTAAACTCTCTATCACAGCTTTTCAGAATCTTAAGGGGAAAAGACAAAGAGAAAAAACATCTTATAGTAGCAGACATGTTTTTGAGAGTGATTGGAATAATACCTTAGAGCTTACAAGCATGTTTAAAGACAGCTTATATTTCACCTAACTTTCATTGCTAAAAATAGACACCTAGATTGCAATCCAGGTTCTTTCTTCATCCAGTGGAGAAAGATAGGGACTTCCAGAGCATGATTTATTCCTCTCACCTTACTTTAAGACTAATGTAAGTCTCAGAAACTGAACTGTTTCTTATGCTAAACCTAAACCGTAACGTAAAAGCAATCATTAGAAGAAGATAGTGACCACAAACATGCCTTACCTTTGAAGTAACGGCATTATAGACCAAATACCAATTTTGTGACCCCTTGCTATATAATTCACTGTTCACCATAACCGGGCAAATTGATATGCAGGCTGATAGCAGAGCCCCAGGATCATAGGCGGCAGGTAGCAGAGAGCGCCTGATCACCCCATTCTGTAAGTTTTTTGCAGTTGCCTCCAAAAGAGAAAAAAAAAAAATTCTTAAGTGATCTGTCCAAATAGCAACTGAAAAAAACTATCATCCACTTTATTTTATTGAAATTAAATATATATACACACAACTCTCATGACATACCTGTCATGTTTATCTTTTCATATAAAACCAAGCCTTACTGTCTTGGATGTATCATTTTCTTAGATTTCATCTCTTTATGACAACTATCACCATATCTTTCAGAGGGAAGATGAGCCAGAATGGACAAGAACCAGTAAAGCAGGCGGGAGTAGGAATAACCGATGCAGAAGGTAAAAAGAAATACAAACAGCACTACAATGGTATCCTATGTTTATAGAACCAATATGTTTGTTTGTTTCTTTCACTTGTTATGCTATGAAAGACTAGCCTATGCTCTCTTGGTATTGTAGATTAAGATCTTGACTCATTTACTCTAAGGGCCCTTTACAAATAGCACCAATGTAATGAGTCTGCAGTTTAAATGAGAGAGGTGTCTTATCTATTTATTTAAAGTAATTAAAAAGTTAGATTGCGATGAATAATATCTGTCTTTTAATGTTCATTGCTTTTCATAGTATTGGAATAAAAATACAAAGTACAGAGCTGACTCAATACCCATTAAATCAGAAGAAATTATCCAATGGCTGTCAGGCTCAATTTTTATATTTCAGAATATTTACTTCATAAAGCAATTAATTTTAAATAAAAATATTAGCGGAACATCAAGCTTGACTGCTGCACTTAGACTGTAGTGAAGCTCTTATCTGATTGGAAATCCTGAGTGAATTTTTTCAGTATGAATGTGGTGCTGCCAAAGGAGACATTGTAATATTGGAGCTGGAAAGGGCCTGACAGAATGGCTTTTGAAGTTTCATGACCAATGTGATTACGTCTTTCATGTGTAATAATGGACAACTGCATGAAAATTAAGTGTTTTGTATTGAAGGATATGTTAGGAAAATTCCATTTCCCTTTGCATATAAGGTATTTTCTTTCAAGTTTATGTTTCTGTTGACTTCAAATATAAAACTTAATTATCATGACCTTTATTTTATTATTAAAATAATACTTGATTCATTTTAATGCATTTCAATGCAGCTCTGTGGTTTTAATTCATTCATAAATTAAAATTCATACATACGTTTGAAGTTAAATTCATGTTAAATTCAGCTTTAAAAAATAAACATTTTTCGGGTTTCTGCAATCTGTATACACAGGGAAAGAATTGCTGTTGTTATATCTTAGGTAAAAGTGGTTCCACAGATTTCAAGAAATCAAATTAGAATTTGAAGGTAGAGCTGTAAAACTGTCTTTCTTAAAGCAAGAATCCTTAACTGTGTATATACATTCTACTAAATCTTTCAGTACATAGTACTCCTCATAAAAAAATCCACATTAAGCTGCTTATTAAACTCCAATTTGTTAAATGGTATGTTAAGTATTTGAAACACAAACTATTTTTTTAAAGAGAAATGGTGGGATGAAAATGGGAAATCAGGAGTTTTCCATTTTTACTTTGTCATGGTGTGTTTTATACAGAATGGTCATTGTAAACAAATAGCTTTTCATCATTTTGTTCATCATAAATTGCTCGTTAGGCAAGGTATTGGATCATAAATTTCAGAACCCACAAATAGAAAATATTTTAATTTAATGTTTGCGTCATTTAAAAAACCCCACAAATCCAACCAAAAAAACCACTTTTTCAGTCAAAGTCATGTTTCTGCTCATGTGCAAATAACTCAAGCTGCAATTCCCTAATTTTCATTTATGATGCAATTCACCTCTCCTAACTTGAAGTCTTAGAGTTACAACTCTAAGTGTAATAAAATGAGTGGTTCTTACTGAGTGTTGTTTCTCCCCATTGAGAGATGCTAGGGCAGCCAGCCTAGGTTTTAGTGTCTGATTTCTAACTGACTAAAATGGAACAGATCAATTTCCAAAGATAAATTAAACTAAAAGCCGGAACATAATTCAAGAGCTTTTCAGTTTGAGCATGTAAGTGTAATTATCTTTCACCGATGTAGTTCAGAATTTTGACGAACTGAAGATTAACTGAGAATTATTTTAGTATTATAGAATCATTGTGGTGTTCTCTTCACAGATGAACAAAAGTGAATGAAAATCTTAAAGTCTCAAAGATCAAATTATATCTTTCTTGTAGTTCACTTATTTGTGTTGTGGACCAGATGAGCTTTTCAATTAACTGGAGGCAAATATTCATTCCTATTTTTCATTAATTTCTGGAGAGTTCCTGTATTTGACATTTGTATTCTCATTTGCAAATAAGGATTTAGTGTTATACTTAAAACCTTTTAATACTAGTACTATTTCTACATTTTCAGATATTCTTAATTAATAACTTCTGTGAAAAGTAGCCTGTGGATTACTCTCTTTAAAATTGTGCAGAGTAAACTCAGTTGCTTAAGCATGCAAATCTACTGCTACTTGAGATATTTTAGTCATCCAAGTCATGCACACAGGCCTAGCAAATATGGCAGGGGACTTACAAGATCTTTAAGACCAGTAGCTGGAGGCAAAGCAAGGTAGGACTCTCAAATGGCAATGAAAACTGTTTTCTAGGCAGCTGAATCAAAACTGTAGCAACAGGGTTTGGATTCAGGTCTCAGGGTATGACACCAACATTTTGGCATGTACATTAATGGAGTCACTGGGGAAAAATATGATCCTTTTGTGATTGTTTACCTACTCAAGAAATGTGCTAATGTTTCATTGGGGATAGTTTTTGTGCTATTAAGATGTATCAGTGAAGTTATAAGTAAATATTGGAAAACAGTACTATTTACTTTGCTGACATAACCAAATGGTCAATATACACAACTGTGAGTATTGCTGTGATAATCTTTGTTTCTCTGAACATATCATCTTGTCATATTCTGTATTTTCATTCTACTTAATAATATAAAATAATTCAGAGTTTTGTTCTTGGGCACTGTGTTACAGTTATTTTTATGATATGCATTGTTGCATGCTATCTTACACTGGATATTCTGCCCTGAGCAGATGAAATACTTCATCTTCTTAAACTTCAGTAAATTTTATGATATATATTGTGAACTTCATTGAGTTATGAAAACCAATTTCTCTATTCATTTCAGAAAGTGCAGTATCTTTTGTTTAATGATTTCTTATGGCATGCTATGGAATATTACAGACATTACAGACAAAAAGCTGGATTGCATACCATGTAAGGATTGAAACTAACAATTAAAAGCACATGATTAATATCTTAATTCAGTTGTAGATCATGATTGGTCTATCTGCCCTATGAAACTACACAGCCAGTATATCTCAAATGGTATTTTCCACCTGCCAACTATTTATCCAGTTAAGAAATATATGGGGAAAATTATGTTTTTGTATTTCAAAAGTTTGAATTTACTAGGTAATCCCAAGATGCTATTATTTCTATTAGAAGGAAGATATATAGATATAAATAGCATTTTAATTGAAATAGTTTACCATAAGAAAATTTTGCATCTTCTAATTTTGAAGATGCTATATACATGCAAAATGTCATTCCTCTAAGATTACAGACATTGAAGTTTATCTCAAACAAAGACTCTTTTAGGAAAGATGAACACGTTGGTCAGCATGGCTTGGCTTCATTCACTCATTATTTTTTTGAGTGAATGAGTACTCACAGTGCATCTGTTATCCTCTGTGCTTGACCTCATTGTTGTTAAGATTTTCAGTCAGAAAATTGTAAACTTTGTATAGAAGTGGAGTGGCTCCCCATCCACATCTTACAAGAGAGTGAGGTTTTAATTTTTTTAAAAAAATTCTCGTCCAGTCCATGTCCTGAATACCAAGAACTTCTCTACACAGTTCTGCCGTGGCTCAGTCTCATTTTCTGACATTTCCAGAGGTCTTTTGAGCATCACCCTTTGAGTGCCATAAAATGGAATCCTCTCAGAAACTCTCTCTCTGTATAAATGACTGAACATGGACAGAAAATTGCAGAATATTCTAATAAAGTCTTTATAGATATATTTCCACACCTGAGCAGAAGGACTAGATTTGTACTATTTCAAAATCTGATGATGCACACATACTTACTGAACTTCTGCAGCATGATATAGGGGTTTTTTTCTTAATTTTTGAGATTTGTGGTTCATCAGTCTGTTCATCAGCCAACTAAGAAATTCAGTTTTAATAGTTTCACCGCTTAACTTTATATTTCGTTAATTAAGACAGCCTAAAATTTATGAGAAAAATGTTTGAAATACCACACAAACCTTAAAACAGACTAGGAGGTAATTCTAATAACATTTTGGAGGAAAGGTGCATAACCTCTGTAAGTGACTGGCTATCATTTGACTCTGAAAATTTCATATATAGCTTTCTGAATAGTCCTGCTGAACATTTCATACATCGTGCCTGCACGGAATAGACACTGGAGCAAATTAACTTGCAAATTGTATCACGCTTTCTTATGAAGGGATACTCAGGAGTAATATGTGGATTAGCTCTCTTGAGTAAAATAAGGCATGAAACAAACTGACAGTCCAGGCACAACTAAGCATTGCCACATTCTCTGAAGTAATTAAAACTCAAAAAAAAAAAAAATCATTCTCCTTTTAGTTGCTTTTTAGTTAGGCTACTCGAGTAACTCTGCTTTAGCCAAAGGACTCACTGTGGTATGACTGAGAAAAGATTAAGGGCTTGAGATGTTGTTTAATTCAACTTGCTGCATCTCCACACTTTAAAAATTGAGCATTTTGATTTTTTTGAATGTTTGAAATATTAGAACTGTAGTATTAGTCCTTATGAGGATGTTCAGAGAGAAATGGTCTTAATTTTGGACCTTGAATCAGAAAGTTATAAGTAAGAGGAGAAAAAAGACAGATGAAGGAATTTATTAAGGGCTAATCACGATACAGTTACTGAGACTTCCGAGTGCGTTTGCCTATGCACAAATCTGTACTTTGATGTCTTGGCTGGCCAGGCTGAAAATATGGGTTTTATTGCAGATGAGAAACTTTTCTTGCAGTTATCCATATCATTTCACAAAAAAAGAGCACTGGTAGATCAGATTAACCTGTGATGCTTAATATTCATGAAGGAGGTTATAATTAAAATTTAACTTCTTGCTAGATTAAAATTAAGGTGAATTTTATTGCCCTTGCACAAGTAATGGTGACTTTGAGAGTAAAAAAATGAGACTAGGAACAATGTAGGACAGAGATTAGGTTAAAAATTAAATTTATATAACTTTGGGATCAAATGAGACTTTCTTTCTTTCCTAATCAAGTCTAATTTATATCTTTGTAGCCATTAGGAGGTAACTTCTATGAAACATAACCTCATCTTAGGTCATCTATCATGATTACGAGAAAGACATATTTAGCCATTTTTCCCTTACGAGCATTTTTCTCTTCAACTGTTCTTAAACATAATAAATTCTTAAACATAAAAAATGGGTCCAGCTCTGGGGTCCTCAGTATAAGAAAGACATTAACCTGTTTGAGTGGGTCCAGTGGAGGGCCACGAAGATGGACAGAGGGATGGAATACCTCTCCTGTGAAGACAGGCTGAGGGAGTTGGGGTTCAGCTTGGAGAAGAGAAGGCTCCAGGGAGACCTTATTGCATCCTAATATATAAAGGGGGCTTATAAGTGATAGTAATAAGACAAGGGGCAACAGTTTTAAAATAAGAGTGGATTTAGATTGGACATAAGGAAGAAACATTTTACGATGAGGCTGGCAGGGCACCGGAACAGGTTTCTCAGAGAAGTTGTGGATGCTTCATCCCTGGAAGAGAGCAAGGTCAGGTTGGATGGGACTCTGAGCAACCTGGTCTAGTGGAAGATGTCCCTTTCCATGCGGAGGGGGTTGGACTAGATGATCTTTAAAGGTCCATTTCATTCCAAATCATTCTATGATTCTATGATATGAAAGAGGTGATGATGATTATTGAAGAGTCCAACACACAAACTGCAAATACTCCTGTACTGTGTAAGTGGTATTCTGGGAACAGTTGCCCGTTCAGGCAAACATATTTTGCAGTCACAGAAGTAGAAACACTTTTGTCCATTGACAGTGGTTTCTTCCGTACCTTTGAGTAGGAGCTTCAGGTATGCATGCCTCACTTTGCCCAGTGTTTTTTCTTGAACAGACATAGGCAGTGATCCTGTGCCAAGAAAATTCTGCATTCTTGTCAATTTCTTATCTTTGTATTGAGCATCAATTACTGAAGCAATATCAGAAGGTCACATGTATAGTATTGGGTAGTAAGAGTCTGAAAACTGTAATTTCCAAGGAAACTTGAAACTGCTCACTTTTATGTTTATGTCAGGAAGTGAATGACTAGACGTATGAACTATGAATCTACATGTCCAAGGTTACTAGCAAGAGTAGTCTCCAATTAACCTACAAATCATTCACTAAGATGTATTTATATTTCTTAAATTTAGTTAAATTGAACTTTATCTTCCAGAGAGAGAATTCCTATCTCCTACAATATAATCCCCAACTTGTAACACACTAGCAGTATCTAGATCAGCAATAGATGACCAAGTCAGAACTGGTAGCTTTCACAATAGCAGAGAATTTTTGTTATTTTGGAATAGTTCCATGTTTCTGCACCAAGGCTTGATCCAATTCTTTTCAAGGCCTTTTTAGAATGGTATCTCAAAACTAGAGGTAGTACCATCTATTTTGTTCTTGCACACATGTCAAATACTATCTTTGATGTTTGCTGCCTTCCCAATAACTCAAATATCTCAGGAGTATTGAACCTTTAATGCTAACCTATACTAAAACGTAAGAAAACCTGAAAAAAAAAGTCCAGACTTTAAAGTACTTTTCTTGAACCAATAGAATCTTGTACTAAGTATGTGACAGTTGACTTGATCATAATAGATATTGATCCGTTTAGAAATTTAAAGATTTAAAAAGAAATTCAGTCAAAAAAAAAGCTTTTTTTGGGTTTTGAGCTCATGTTCAGTAGTATATAGCAAAATAAATTGCTACATACCCTTAGTGTCTTTTTTAAAGAACAATATATGCCTGGCCATCTCTTTTTTAAAACACATTTTTAGCAGCTGTAGTATCTTCTTTTATAGTCTTATTGCCATTCTGATGTACATGCAGAGGAGGTCAGTTTGTGAAATAAAATATTACTGAGTAAAATGCGATCCTTACCCAGGAAGAAATCTAAATGAAAGAATAAAGTACTGCCAGACTTCTTCACTATCTCTATAAATAAAAAGGATAAAATTCAACCTGATATTCTTTAAACTCTCTTAAATATAAAATCACAACCTTGCTTTTTGCCATGAGGTTCTACCAAAAGTCTACCATCTAGTACTCTTGACAGCATAAGATTAATCAATGCCAACAAAATTTAAAGCAGAAAATACCAGCAAGAGTGACTTCTCACATGATTAGCTGCTTCAGTACAGAGGGAAAAAAGGACACAAGGGAATAGAAAATAAGTAACGAAAACATTTGCAGCAGTAACATGGCAATCTCCTCATACTGCACCCCCTCCTTTATTTTTGGGAATGCAAATTTTAATTTCAAAAATTGAAAAACATCAGATATGGTTTCTGTGACAAGGGCTCCTTAAGCAATGAATCAGGCTTATGCACTGACAGTAGTCCTTATCCTATCTCTTTTTTGTTTTTTTAAAGTTATCTATAATATTGTATACATGCTTCCTCAAGCTGTCAATAGCCATACTACTAATACCTAAATAGCACACTAAATTGAAGAAGTAAATACAGCAGTATTGTAAACCTAAGAATTATCAGCCTTTCTAAACTCTGGGAAAGATTTCTTCTATCTATCTCTGATCGGCCCAGTACTCTTATTTTCCCACCTGGCTCTTCAGTAATAATTGGACCAATTACTTCTGCATTCCTTACATATTTGCCAGTGTAATCCAGCTGGTTTTCCTAAAAAGAAGCAGAAAGAATTTACATATGAATAAAGACTGCAGCCACATATAGAAAAATAGATATAGCAGGAAAAAAGGACAAGATAATATTATATATTCTTGTATTCACGTCACAAACATCATTGTTTCATGTATTTACAAACCATCCTGTTCCTGAATTGTTATTATAAACTGTCATTAAATGAGAGGTAAATAATCCAGGGAGACTGACTGTGATTAACTAGTTACTGACCAACAGCTTGTGCCACTCTTGTGTGAACTGGGACTGAATGGCTATTAGCCATTAAATTTTGTAGCAAGAAAAATAAAAAAAAAAAAAAGATTTTTTTAAGCTTTCATTTTAAAAAGTCTCCTTTTTCTATTATATCTGTAGAAAATTAACCAATATAAAGAATTAAAAACAAGCAAAAAAAACAGAAAAACCTTAAAGCATATGTATTTCAACTTGAAACCAAAATATCACCCTTTGATATGATGCTTCAATAACGACCTGGAACGATAATTTGCATTCCTAATGTTCTTAATCACTTTTATTGGCCTAGCTCTTAAACGCATTTCCACAAAAATAAAGCTGCTTGGGACTTTCAGGAGGTTTCTTCTAGTCACTCCTTGGAGATGTAATCTAGTCAGAGTGTTTGGGGTTGGAATCAGAGTTAGTAATTCTGTCAAAAAACTGACAAAGCTGCAGGGATTCATTTATGGAGGAGAAGGCGGGGGGGAGGGGGAGAAGGTGTTCTGGTTGAATTCTGTAATCTATGCCTGCAGAAAGATATGGTTATGAAGAAAAACACATTTAGTACAACTACCAGTTAATAATGAAGACCTTCAACAGTGGAAAGGAAAGGGGGGGATCGCCCACCAAAAATGGAGTAAAGGTGAAGATGCTGGAATGTATGTTTACTGGACCTGAACCTTGTCTGAAGAAGGGCTGCTTCATCTAGTGA
The DNA here is from genome assembly GCA_028020825.1 of Podargus strigoides. NCBI lineage: Eukaryota > Metazoa > Chordata > Aves > Caprimulgiformes > Podargidae > Podargus > Podargus strigoides. Next base: position 159,965,962 of record CM051663.1, on the reverse strand, counting down.
GTAACTTAAACCAACTTTGAAATAGAGTCACTTTTCATGGTGAATCAACTTTTCATTTAGAATCAGCAGAAGTCAGGTCGAAGAATTAATATGATAGAAGGTGAATTGCTAAGTCCTAAATACTCCCCTCTGTGATGTAAATGAAATTAGGACATACTGAGCAGGGTTTTAAAATGTCATCTTCCTGGATAATTCAGGTGATGTCCTTCACTTAGCAGTGTGGTTAGGACCTGGAATTTTGTGCATACTCCAGGAAAAAAAGTAAGCAAAATAGATCTGTTAGGTCAATAATATTTAGTGCTCAAATATGTATGAGCTATTATGTAGCAGAAACAGGGTTGAGGGGACCTCAAGAGGTCATCCCATTTCTTCAAAACATAATACTGCTCCTAAAAGCCTTTTGTTAAGTTGCACCAAAAAATTCTTAAAGGTGATAGAGACTTTACAGCTTCATTAGTCTGTTTTAGTGCTTTGTTATCCTTTACATTAAAATATTTTTTCCTAACTTCTAGCCTAATCTTGCTTGCTGAAATTAATACTGAAGGAGAGAAATAATAATTCAAAATCCAAGCTCTTCCCCTCAAAAACATAGCACATTTTATCAAGCACTTCCTATAAATAGACTTTACTGAGCTTGCTTACAAATGATAACACAGCTGCTTCTACCAAACAGTTCTGTATTAGAGCTCCATTTTTGGCGTATTTATTTGAAATGTCAAAAAAAGTAGGAATGTAATAAACTGTCTCTGTACTTAACGGTCCTTTGTAACTCTTTAATATTTGTAATTCACATAAAAGGAGCTAGTATTGTATTATACGTTTCTGGTTTAGAAGATTATTTTTTATTTCTTCTGTCAGATAATTTATAACTTGCTTAGAAATGAAACTATTATACTGAGGATTCAGAAAGGAGTTTCTTATCTCCCCTCACATGTTCTTTTAGTATAAACTGTCTTTTGAACTGATGTTCAAACAGTTATCGTGGAATGCTCTTTAAATGCAGATGGATCTAGAACCTTTCCAGGTGGGATCACACGGCAAGCTAAAATTATTTCAGCTGATATTTATGTCAGGATATCAGACTGTTTGGAATTATTGGACTATAGGTTGTGTTTCAAGACAGAAGTTTTTTAAAATCACTGCATCAGAATGGATATAATCTCTCTTATGGCGAAATTACCTAGATGCTTCTGATTCTCATGGTAGAAAGTCTGTTTTCATTTCTATGCTTAGAACCTTTGCTTCATCCCCAGTTTGTTTTCAGATTAATAGGCTTTACCCTAATGCTCCATGTTCATTATTTCATCCTATGATAGTAGTCTTACAGGCTTGCAGCTTTAATGAAATGTGTTATCCATTGCAACAGTATGTGTATAATGATGTGTCGGTTAAGAAAAGCTTCAGTGTGTGTATTTCTCTTGAAGGATTCCTAACAGTTTGTCCTGTGTAGGCATTTGTGATTCCTTTAAGCTATTATGTGCTGTGTTTCTTTTTTTGTGTATTATTTATTCTGATACTACTAGGCTATGACTGAGATGGAATCAAATGGCCAGAAGTCAAATCTAGTGGCAGAAAGTGATGTACTGTGTAGATGTCTGTGTAGAGTAAGATGCAGTTTACATATCTTTATCCACAAAGGGATTCAGAGGCTTAAACAGAGGTTTAATACCCTGAAGTATTTTTCTGCCCCAATCCAGTTTCTGCTCCAGAAAGTCTTGGCCACAGATTCTTCGTCATATCTGACATCCCTGACCAGATACGTGAGCATCACTAGCACATCTCAAATGACCCCAGATCCACATGTATAAAGGCATAAACCTGATCTGCTAGATTTTTTGTCTGCCACATTGGCTTTGCAGTCTGACTGACTGATGTGAAAATACCATAATGTGACTGAATTTCCATGCCTTGGAAAAATGCACAAAGATTCTGAAGATTAGCTTGGTCAGACATCTGAAACATACATCTGCCTTCATGTTTCACACTGCTGTAGTACCTAGAAGTTCACATATTTTCCAGAAGCCTGGTAACATACTGCCTACAATAATTAGTCAGTTTATGTGATTTACTAGAAAAAGCCCCATATGTAACTTGCATCAATGCCTGCTGAGTATGCTGTGGATTCCTACTGTTTCTTCCTGCTGCTCATCTAATATCTATAGCATTTATTCACCAGCCTCCTGGTTGTGCCTGGCCAAGTGTTTAGCTTTGGAGAAAAATATTCATATTCATGGAAAACTCTGTTATATTCTTGAAGGAATTGGATTCTCACTGATCTGAATGCTATTCAGATTGGGTTGGAACTAGATGATCTTTGAGGTCCCTTCCAACCCAAACCGTTCTATGATTATATGATTATATGATTCTATTATTTGACTTTTTTCATAAACTATGCTGTCCTGACTAGTCTGATTGTCTTAGGAGTTCCTTCTTTGCTGGCAAGTAAAAGAGAGAAAAGGGAGGCTTTTCTTCTTCTGTCTGGACATTTTAGAGAGTAACAAACATAGACACCCTAACTCATTGTTTCTATGTTGTTTTAAGGCTATTTGGTGTTTAGTTTATGTTTTAAAGCAGTATGCAAATTCTCTGACTTTATACAGACACATTTTTCACATTATTTTCTGTGTTTGAAAAAGAATATTCACATTGAATATCTTCCTTTGCACTCAGTGCTTTCTTTTCAAACACTCCCACAAAGCAAAATTATCTAAGTTCCTGGAAAATTATGCTACAGCTTATTATAATTCAGAAATTATACAGTGTAACAATAAGTTTTAAAGTTGATGATAAATTGGTACATGAAAGCTGGCATTTCCAAAGAAGGGAATCTGAGTCATGTTAGAAAGAAAATGAAAGTAAATCAAGGAAATATTTTTTTTTTTTCTGTTGATGAACATTTTGTGCACAAAAAGAGCTTTCACATTAAATGGGAAACAGAAACAGAGTTTGGGAAGCAGAGCCTAGGAGCTGCTCTTCACCTCTCCTTATTAACAACAGCTTACCTACATGTGCCATTGACTAAAGGGGCTACTCAATATTTACAAAATTATGCAAAGAGACATTGAAGAGTTGCAGCTTCCCTTCAGAAAATGATTTAAGCATATTCTTCTGGAATTACATAAAATAAGGATTAGTGTTCTGTTTCTACTGGAGATACTTGCAAGAATCCTACGTGAGAAATAGATTTTTCTAATTTATCTTTAGTAGTGGAAATGATGTGAAAGAAAGCATGTTGCTTTCCATCAGAAAACAGAAAAGTACCAATATGAGTGAGACAAAGCCAGTCTTCCTAACATAACTTTCGTCGTCCTCTGGACAAAGCCCAGTAACTAATATGTCATTGTACACTGTGGGTTTTTCCCTGGCCTCTTGAAGCTGGCATATTGAACATAACTGGTTGTATGCAGGTACAATTTCCTTGAGAAGGAGGGAAGATAAAGAGGCCATAGCATCCCCATAAATGTCTCATCATTTTGGATGTGTGCCCTGTCATATTGTGAGGGAAAGACTGCACTGAAATCACAGATGCATCCAACTATAATATGACAAACCAGTCCTCTCTTTATTGGCTGCATGTACTACCCTCAGGTTACTTGTTCTGAATCAAATTCCAAAATTAAATATTACAGTTATCCTGTTGAATAAAGCTGAGTAATTTGTTTCAAGTGAATTTTTCTGCCACTGGCTAAAGATTCTATATTGAAGACAGCTTGAAGAATAGTTGCAATAGGAAGTGGTGCAAATCCTGGGAGAAAGGAGGCACACACACACACACACGCTCCCCAAACACATGTTTTCTTCCCTGCCCCTGTCTGGAATCAACAGAATATATGGAGTTATATTTAAAGTGTTTATCAAAAGAAATAAATATTCTGATTTCTGCTATAATATTAAGCAGAATATTCTTTCTTAGGGATAAAATGTCTGTTATGATTATAAATTAAATAAAAATGTCAGATTTTTGGATGCATTTTGTGAATTCATCTACATGATTACTTTTCCCTGAGTAATCTCAATTGCATAATAGTGGATTTTTTCACAAGAAAGGCCAGTGTCAACAAATTTCTCGGAACAGATTTCTTCAAAAGGTTACAAGATTTGCTGAAATTTTAAATTTTGTATTAAAAAAAAATTAAAAACTTAGGAAATGATCCGTAAAACCATCATCCTTCTTCCTTAGCCTCTTAAGGAACCATTTGAATTAATTACTTGATCTTTATAATGTAGTTTCCCATTACAAAATGAAGGCTCCGATCCATTCTCAATTGCCTGAAATGCTTTGAGAATACTGGTTGGGAACCCTTGTGTAATTATATTTTCTGATAGTATCAAGTTATTTTTGATGGTTAGTAGAGGAACTTCAAGGTTTCTGCATATTTTTTTTAAGAGAATGGAGTTAGTACCCAAAGACAATGGATCTACCTAGAAAATGTAGATAATGCACATTGTGCACATTCTGTCTTTCCATCTGTCCTTCTTAAATATTCTATTTTCAATCTCAAATTAATATTTGAAATTACATTCAATTCACTGCAATAACATACAGCTGAGACATGCATCACTTAAGTGCTGAAACAAGATTGGGAGGAGAGACTACTGTATACCTTGTGTCCTCCTCTTCCTAGAAACACTCATCTATTTCTCCATCTATGGACAAATGTAAGTCACAAATCTTCCTCCATCTTCATTTCTTGAAGACATTCTTCATCTTGAGACAGACAAATATTTTACCTTTAGCATCAATTCAGTATGACTGAAATCCTCAGTAGAAAATCTTTTGTAGTCTTATAAAAAAACTTTAGTCAGCTGACATGTACAGCTCAAAATCCATAATTGTCCAGCCTACCTTGCATCAAATCTAACCTCTCTTTAGGCAGGCAAAAATCTTTAAAGCTAACTTAGTCAGAAAATATAGGGAAAAATATAGAGAAAAAAATTCTCCAAGCAAAATCACACTGAAAAGAAGCAATATCTCAGGAATCAAAGAAAACACCCCACTAAGCAAGCTGAGCCTGACCCTGCTATGAAATGCAGCAGTGACTGAGACCAACAGTCTAAAAGCAAGTGCTTCCCTGCTTTACATTGCCTCTGAAAATAGCCTCACTGTCATCATTATGTTCATGCAGGCCGCATCTACTTTATTGTTATGATTCAGAGCAGTAACGCAGCTTTGGAATAAATTCTTTGATTTTACCTTGCTTGGCATTGTGTTGATTTTTTAAATTTTTTTTTTCTTTTATACATCCAAATTGATTCCTTTTAAGGGAAACTAAACTGGAAATTCTGGTCTAGGTGAGCACTAAATTTACTCCTGCCCTGAAGTATGTCATAACCAATGATGGGTCCTTTGGACAGAACTGGACCACATGCAGAAAAGGAACATTTGTGTCACAGGCCAGAGCAATCCTAGTTTCAAGTAAAAGCTCTCAAATTTATACAGTAGAGACATAGGTGCCTCAGAACCAATTGGTTTGATCTACTGGTTTGTTCCTATTGTACCAGACTAGTGCTGTGAAAACATAGTAACAGATAATTGAGCAAACACCTAAGTATAAACATAAGGACTTAGTTTGCCACTTACATCATTTGAGAACCCAGTTGTCTATTGTTTACTGTATATTTTTATATATATAAATACACATATATATATACACACCTCTTTTTCATATTGTCATCCTGTGATCAGGTTGAGGAAACACCTTTGTACCTGAGACACCTGGCATAAAGGAGAAAAATGTGTCAGCTGCCATATTCTACAAGAAATCAAACAAGAAAGACGTGAACAATGACAACTATTTAATCTCTTTCTACCACACTGCACTGAGGCAAAGTCTCTAACAAAGAGTCATTCAAGTCCTTTTGAGGAGGAAATAAATTAAGACACACAAGAAAGTCCCACAGCATTTTGGTAACTCTTCCCATTTAATCTTTTCCCTATACACAACACTAAGAAGTTGTGTTGTGGTTTTTATATATTAATCTCAAAACATGTATTGAAATCTCCTAATATAAGAGGTATTGTCAAGTTAAGTTGCAGACAGTCAGGATTCTTTTACTATATTTAATTTTTTTTTCACTCACTATATAAACTGAATTAAGTAACTTAACTTCTAAATATATATATAATCATTGATAAAATATTAAACTTATCCTTTCATAAAGCTTTAAAATTCAAATTATGCTTATGACAGAGAGGTAGTAGGAGTTTTGCCATTGGGAGTCAGAATTCCTAATAATGCCCTTTGAGTTCTCCAATTAATTTTGGAATAAATTAATATATTTAATTACATTGTATAGGAAATGTTGCTTCACTACAATATAAATTACAGGAGCTGTATACATGGTCATGGCATACATAGGTGACATGCACACTCAAATAGATGTAGTGGGCTATATTAATATTGTGTAGCAGTTTAGATAAGGACGTACTCTATGAAAGTCACTGACATTTCCTCAGCCTGAGATTGGCATGAGACAGGAGTGATCACACATTGAGAAACTTTCAAGTACTGTGAGCAGCACAGGTGCAGTATTGGAGAGTGCAGAAAAATTAAGATCAAAGCCTTTAGCTGACTGAACAACTAAAGTGCTGCAAATGATTCCTGAAGGTGGGAAGTCTGTCCTTTGAGCAACCCTGAGCTCAGACTCCGCAGCTTTTACTCTATTATTTAGTGTAGCAACACTTTTGTCCTACACTACCTATGATCTTTAACTCCCCAGGTTTTCACTGGACTGATTCGCTGGACTGTGATTACTTTAAATAAGCAGGACTTTATTTCAGAAAGCTGCTTCTACAAATGTAAGGAATCCTTTGCAGCACAATCTTGTGGGAAATCAAATCACCTCTCATGTCCTTGGAGAGATATCCAAACCATGTAATTTTTTTTTTGCTCCCCTAGTTGGTTTCTTTACTGATGTCAGTATTTGGGGTGTTAGTTTTTGTTGGCTTTGGGGTTTTTTGAATTGCAGTTAGATTGTGAAACAGAAGGTAAGATTTACAAAGAATTTGAAATGGAAAATTTGTTAAATACTACATGTTAGAAGCAAAAGTGGATGCAGATATTTGAAGTTAGTTTAGGTAGCTATAACTTCATCAACTTAAATTCGAGCCCAAGGATTTAGTGTTGATTAGTTCAACAAGCTAACACTTCGTGCTGAGTTAATGTTAGTTCAATATATGTAGATTCCTAGGATCACGTCAACTTCAACAATATATATGCATATGTTTGTAGAACTGCACATATGCATACACATGTGTGCATGTATATGTACACATATGGCACATATATAAACGAATGAATCATATACATATATATATGCATACTTGTTTATATATTATGACCTTATAATGGTTCAACATAGATGTTTGGAACAAAAATCCCTCAGTTGTGAATGAAATGCTCCATCTCTGTTTATGGGATTCTCCATTATTCAAAATGGGACTTTTGTTTCATGAGCTTTTATAATCTGGAAAATAAACGTCACTGTGACTACAATGGATAGCAAAAAACTGAGACCTGTTTCATACTGGTTCTCACATAGCAAACTAATTAATCGGATTAATCTTGTTCAGTTTTACAATTGACTTTCGTATTGTCCTGGTTTGGCTACTAGTTTAATGGGCTTTTTTGTCTAAATGCATTTACAATAATTTAATAATTAGTGATTTCATTGGCAATTTCTTTTTAATCCTAAATAGAGGATAAGGAGAATTCTGGTCTGATCCTTTAGATTTTACAAACAGGACCTGCTTAAGTAGTCTAGGAATTTCTCTGAATAGTAAAGGTTTTATTTCAGTATCATACTCATTCTATCTCTATGTTAATTGCCTAATTGAAAACCTAGAGTTTTGTCCAAAATCAAAAATTCTAATCCAATATCCTTCTACATCTGGGATCTCTGAAATAAGTAACGCAAAAAGAAATTTTATCATGGGATTTATGGGAGAATCAACCACCTAAGTAAAATTTTGCAATCAGTGGAAAGAAATAACAGTTTTGAAGGTACAATTCATCTGATCTATTTTGCAGTTCTATTTGCAAATAAGACAAACCACATTCTAGAAGAGTAGTTGCTCTCCTTTTGCTATAAAAGTAGCCTTCACATCGAGCTCAGATACAGACATCAACGTTCAGGCAGATGAATCCTAGCAGCAGGGTCTATCTCCAGCAGACGTTAGGTGACAGACACTGTAAAGTGTTATTCTATATGCAATAAGAAGTAACTTTTAAGCACATTTAACTTTATTTGACAAAAATGCTAATTTGATTTGGTCTGCAGTTCTAAAACGGCTGCTGTGCTCAACAGCAAGTGTAATTACCATTTGGAGTGTTAAGTTCCATAATTATCTTGAACTAACAAGAAGCACAAGATGGTGTCAGTTTGTTGTTTGGTTTGTTGGGGTTTTTTTGTTCGAAAAAACTCTAATTAGGACACGAAAAATGAGATAGGGGAGAAATTTTGGGTTAACGGTTTACTCAGATGCAATATAAACCATCTTGAAACCACAGACGTATAACAGGGTAACAGAGATCAGGTTTATTTCATTAAAGATGAAAACTGAAACAGGTCGCAAATCTAAATTAAGGACCAATTTTGTGCATCTTTAGATTACAAATACTTATTCTGTTTTCATTGCATCTATAAAACATAGTACTTTCAGTTCTCTGGATTCAGTCTTGCTAACCAGACTGATTTTTGAATTTTTTTTTTCACAAGACAAGAGGAATTCTGCCAGGATTTGTGATCAATTTAGCAATAAAATCAGTCTGTCTTTTGGTTCTAGTTGAGGAAAACCTTAAAAAAACCCAAAAAACCAACACCATAGAGATGTCAGAGACAGCCTGCAGAATTCTTCTATAGATCCAGTGATAGTCACAAAACTCATTAGAAGGAAGAGAACTAGGAACACTCAGCATTCACACTGTACCTGAATTACTGATTGCCTCCTAGTAAGTCTTGTCTTTCAGAAGAGTTGGTACGTTGTATTTGCTGAAAGAATTTCACCCGCATAACACACTAGCAGATAGCAATCTCATTGTTGACCTGAGGCAGCCATGGCAAGAAGCACCGATTTGCCTAAAGAGACAATATATGCTTTTCTCTGTATTCTGTACTTCTCTGAGATAAAGGTTCTAGCCATGTTTACTCCACTGTAGTTCACCACAAAAAGAGCACATAGAGTTGTAATCTTGGTTATAATCTTGGGGGAAAAAGCAACAGGAAACACAAATGAATCAAACTGAAACACAATAATTAGTATAGTGTTTCAGTTAATATCATTAACTGAAATTAACTGAAAATAATTAATTAATAATTAATTCCTCCTTTTTTTACTCAAAATCCCTAATATTTGTCACATCTAGCTAATGGGATCTATGATATGATGGTAATACCTGTCTCAGATTTAAACCATGGTCCCGTATAGTTTTAGAATTAGGGCTTGGGACAGGCATGGAAATACTTTCAACAGTGCAGACAAGTTCACTGTCTCATACTCCAGTGATTTCTTCTGGGTTCAAAAGCCATGGGTATTTAGACATTTAGTTATCTGCTAATGGAAGGAGGACAAGGATCCTAGCAGGCTTTCCTGCACCAGTTGGGAAGGTAGAAGATAAAGAACTCTGGGAGCTATTAGAGGAATAAAGATGGAACTGGGAAAAAGAAGGGGCAAAGTTGATTCAGAAACTAATCAGAGGGTACAAAACAATCCCCATAATCCACACCATGGGCCTGTTCAGAAGTAGACCTTAAATCCTTGAGGAGTAAGCAACACACAAGGAAACCAGGCATGTCAAAGCAAGAACAAAGAAAAACCTACATTTCCTTGTTTAGACTTTTCTAGGGAATGGTAACAAGGAATTGAAGTATCCTTGAACTCCAAGTAGCTCCCAGTGAAGTGTTACACATGAGCTCACAGCCCGTGCCACAATCACACCTCTTGCATGCAGCTGACAAAAATCATCAAGGCTGTTATGTTTCCTCTTTGATTTCAGCATAGCACGTGGGCCAAAGAGACAGAAGCAAACCTGCTCACTTTTGAGAACTGCCAAGCTGTCTTTATATAAACTCTTCATATTCAGCTTAGTCCAGATCACTTCAGGAACATTCCCAGTATTAGAAGCCCTTTGGGAATCACAACCAACCCTCCATTCATATAAAGAACAAACCCAACCATACATGGCCAATCAGGAAGACGTATGCATCTGATCCTCCAGCCCCCTACAGCAAAACTAAGCAATGAAGAACTGGGCTTACATCCCTGTTGTGGCACTACTGATTTCTATCTCCTGCAGCAAAACGCTCAAACTACTGGACTTGCTTTCACACAGGAGTGCTAAATTGTTGGTAGCACCACAGCTATATTTAAAGCTCTTTTCCTGAGGCGGTTTTTAGTTTACTGCTGACAGTAAAATGGATGGTCTATGAAAAGAGATTTTTGTGCCACTATTTGTTTTCAAACAGTTGGGGAATAATTCAGGGACCACAAAGCAGACTCAATATTCTTTAGATTTCTTTAAAATGAGTAAAACTGAAATCATAAAATTGATGCCCAAAGCAATTTTAAAAATACTGAAAGGGCTGGCATTTGAGACAATGTCCTTTTTAGGAGAAGCAATCCATTTTCACATGCCCTCATCTCAAAATGTGTGATGTCCACTCAGTTGTGCTCAACAGAACTTTTTTATAGCACTCTTTAGATCAGATTTTCTCTGAGAAAGTCATTGGTAAAATGACACCAACAACTTTTCTTTAAAAATTATCAATTTGAAAAATGGTTTTGAGATCACTGTTGCTACATACTGGGCTGCAAAAGTAACTGTGTAGGGAGCAGGTCATAGGAAAGGATTATTCCCTTCCAGTGGGTAGTTGTGAGGCCACATCAAGAACAGTAAGTTTGGTTCGGGGCCTCTGCAGATATTGAGCAAACTCCAACAGGGTACCAGTAAGATGGTTAAGGACAAGTGCAAGTGCCATTATGGAGAGACTGAGGGTTTCTTTAAACCTCAGGAGATGAGCTACTGTATGAGTAATTATTTACCTTATGGGACAGCATAGAGAACATGGAGCCGGACTCTTCTCAGAGCAAACAAAAAGGAAATAGCCAGCATTCCCAAGCTGAAGGGAAACTACAACCAAATGTAAGGAAAACTAAAAAAAAAAAAATATAAAAATCACCATGAATGCAACTGAACACTGGGTTGGGTTGCCCAGAGAGGCTGTGGAGCCTCACTTGGAGATTTTCAAAACTGAACAAACAAGTTCTGTGCAGCCTGATCTAATTTGGAAGTTAACTGTGAAAGTGCAGTTGGACTGGAGACCTCCAGGAGTCCTTTTCTCTCTGAATTATCTTATCAACCTACAATTGCTTTGTAAAGCATATTTTGTCATAAACCAGCATTGCCATTCTTTTCTTCTTTCAACCTCATTTCCTCCTTCATAAAATATGAGCTGAATCAAGTTGAGTGACTAACCCAAAATCAATACATTGGAGGGAGAGTGGGAGACAGCAGTTAGTAGGATAATTTCTGCCAACTAGTTTACTAGGCAGCTGCCCAAACATCTGTGGCTAAAGGATATAACATCAGAGAAACTGTGTGGGAAGAAATAAGCTGGGCTGTGAAGAGAGCTCTTTCATTGCCAGTGCCCATTTATGCCATTTTAAGACGAGTAAGAATTAGTGATTAGTTACAGGTAAAGATGTTCTTTGCAGCTAGACCAGTGCCAAAGGTGGTATAAGTTTCTTTAAGGGGACATCTCACCACAGAATCACAGAACAGCCTTGGCTGGACAGGAAGAGTTTAAGGCAGAAATCTGCTGCAACTGCTTATTAAACACTCCGTAGTATTTTTCATAACCACTGAGATGGCCAAATTCCTCCCAGGTAATTGTGTTGTATTGCTTGAAGTTCTCTTCTGCAACTGCATACAGGCAACATTCTCTTTTTTCCCTACCCTGCATATGCCATCAAGACCTGGTATATCTCATCACAGACTTTGTAAGTAATCACAGAATGGTGGGGGTTGGAAGGGACCTCTGAAGATCATCTAGTCCAACGTTTTAAAAAATTATCTTTGCTAAATAACAAAAAATAAGCAAACCAGATTTTCTTTGCCTTTTCTTTGAACAGTAGGATGATAGTTTTCTGGGTAAAGCACTGAGAAGGACCCAGCAACAGTGATTTGTAGATCCCAGTGGTGCCAGTTTTATCTGTGACAGTAGAGGAGTTAATTCTGCCATTACCAGTGCCTGTTTTCAAAGCATAACAAACAGCTTTCAAAATCAGAAAGCACTCTGCTCAGCAGGGTGGCAGCCTTGCCTTATGTGTCTTGAAGTATTCTTGATAAAAAAGTGCTGCTCTGACGCAGCATATATGTCACATGGAGGAAGGGAAGAAATTCCACAAGGAGCTTGAAAGCTCTTTATTATGTTGCCTTTTATGCTTCTCTGAGATAGGTCAGAAAAATAATGAAGATCACCAATATACATTTAGTTGCAATTACTGTCTAGCTATAGTTGCCTGACTCTTCTGATTAGAAGACCTGCTTATAATTACTTATAATTTTGTGCAAATAATGAATTTAGACATACAGTACAGAATACTCAAAAACAGAGGTGCACAATGAATAATGTATGCTCTCCCACCTGACTCAGAACTAAAAAACCAGGAATACATGATTAACTTGCTGCTGGCTTGAGTACCATTAGACAGCTTTTACCCTCTTTCAGCCTCGATTACGTGTAAACTGAAAATAATTATACTATCCTTTTAAAAATTTTTCTTTTGCTAACTACCACTGCTATTATTACTACTAGGGGAAGCAAACTGAAATTTTACAATAAACAGCTTGTCCAAGCAGTTGGGAGTATGTATCACAAAAGGCCTGACAGAAATTTTGATTGTTTTGATGGAAATCATGGCTACAAACTGACACCATGATGAGAATGTAGAGACCTGTATCTCTATTTAATGTAGAGACCTGTATCTGTTGTTCAACTGAACTAGATCATATAAATTTTTCTTTCAAAATTTGAAGTTCAGTGCCTTGTAGAGGATAGTTAGATATCTTGCAAGACATTTCAGGATCAAGTTTTCGGTCTCCCATGTCAGTATGACATTGGTTCCAAGTCATGGATTTAAATGACTGCATTCTTCCCTGTAGCCAAATTGTATTGAAAAGGAGGAATGAAAATGGTTAAAGAACTTAAAAATAGCATTTAGTTGAGTTATGTTGTATACATATCCTCAAATTTCAGATCTGAAGACAGTAAAATGTATGTATTTGACTCATAAATAAAGCCACTCCATCTTTGGAAGAGCTTCCAACACAGAAACCTTGTGGATTCAGCACTGAGAGGAAAATTAATATAACAGCACTCACAGACTTACAGTTCCACAGTGGATCCCCAAAGTTTTGCTTGTGAAACCCCACACAAGGGGACACTTCTGGTACATGTGGTCATAATGAGGTAAAATTGTGATGAAATGACTTCAAAGACAGAACATGATCTTCATGTTCTTTAGCCTTTCAGCCTTGTCTTTCACAATGGTAATCACTTTACAGAAATAATTAGCCCTACCACCACAGTCAATAAGTCCATTAAAATGGGCAGAGTAGCAGTGTGAGTATGAATATCTAGTATTTTCCAAATCAGATGGGCAGTTCAATAGTGCTCTTAAGGAAGCAAATGCAATTCTACATGATGAATCCAGATGTTGTACTTCGAATTTGACAAAGATGAATTCATATTCAATCATATTCATTACTACTGAAAAGTTGCCTCATAGACTTTTAGGAAAACATAATTTCCTTCCAAAGATCATAATCTGAAATTATTTTTAGTAACTTTGTTACTGTTACTGAGCTAGACCATATATATGCCCCAATATTTGCATTTTTATATAATATTTGTGCTTTTATTTATATGCTTATGTTCTCAGTGATTAATTTTGTTGGGAATTCAGTGAACAGCTGTTCAACTCACTAAATAATGTCAAACACTAATGAGAACTACTAACTAGTCCACATCCTATGATTTTTTGTCTTCAATCGTTTAATATTCAGCATACACATTAAACAGTCAAATGTTTCTACAGCTGCTAATGTTTTTTTCAGACCTAATTGGTTCAGAAAAATTAAGAGACTTGTATTTCTGCAAAAAAAAGCAGACTGTTTTTCCTCATGGATACAGAAAAAAGTTGCAGTTACTCACAAATAATATTGCAAGCTGGTGCCAGAAACAGGAATCTCACGTGATACTTTACTGGTCTTCACAAGGTTTTGTCTAGTGATGCTGGGCATGTCAGCTGGCATGGTAACTAAGCATGGCCTGGCACTAGCTCAGCAAGTAATTCTTCATGAGCACTACACTAGAGAACAATGCAGTTTCACATTTTCTAGCCAATTCCAAGCAGATATTCAGTAGACATAGCAGATCTCTTTAGGATTTCTAAAAAGGCAGCACTGTAGAATTCTTAAATATTCTTTACATTGTTTAAGACCTTCTGTGGTGACTGTCTGGGGCAAGGCATCTTTCTGCAGTTCATGTAAACCTGAACTGTATATCAGATTTTTATTCAGTTTTGTCTTACAGTTATAGGATGCTTCCTGAATAAGTTCCAAATCCAAGAGTATATATGTTCTGCTCTCCTAAAATTTGTTTTCATTTTCAGTTGAAGAAAACTTTTTACTTTCTGTTCAAAATCGATTGAAACTGTAAAGAGACTTGCAGGTGGTAGAACCATATTCATGGATGATGATCACAAATATAATGTTTGTGATATTTTATTAAAAATTCACAATGAGTATATAACAGTAATAATATTTTTCTAGGTCCTGGGTATTTTACATTTCAAAAACCACCAAGCAAGTTTTAAATCATGTTATGCAAAGAATCTATGTTGCACTTCCAGTTTGTGAAGACTTGCAAAACTCTGCTTTCAATTCCCATATGCACAGCTTTAATTTTTAAATATAAATTATACGCAAGACTTTAGCAGTCACCTTCAGAAGAGTGGTACTAAATCTCAGAGATTCTTGATAAAATCATGAGTGTTGGCCTCAGTGCATAAAGTCTGTGAGGCATTAACTCTCAAAGCATTCTCACTGTACTTTGGCAGGAGACAATAAAAAAAACTCATTTCTGTTTAAAGACAGTTTCCAGAAAATAAATCTACAGAAGCTGTCAGAGCACTACCTTGCTATGAGATACCCCTTTGTATTCATTATTGGAAAAGTTCAATTGACTATGCAAGCACTACTGCTTATGTACTGCCCAGTAGCAGAAAAAGATTTTTAAAGAGTTGCAAAGGGGCTGGTTTTCTTATATCTACAAATAGATGGTACTTACTTCAGTGACTTCAGAAAATTTAGGGGGAAATTCTAAGCCAGCCAGCCAGACATATTTAAATACAAATATATGTGTTTTCTGATTTATCTTGTCTAGGGCACATAGTTTTGAGAAAAACTTCATCAGAAAAGCTTCCCAGTTGCAGGTGGAATTGCTGTCAAATACAGGCAAAGGCCAATGAATCACAGCCTCAAGACCCCTTACCTGGGACAGACTCTCAGCTCCCAGAACAGGGGATTGAGTACCTCCGTTCTGTGTGGCACCAGGGAAAGGTCTCAGCATCTGAGATGTGAAATTTCCAGGAATCAAACTCTGACTTTTTTCCTCACTCTTAAAGGTCCTGAATAAAAGGTTTAGATCTTCGTACTGAAAAAAAATTCAGTCCTGCCCTACAAAACATTTTCCAACTTACATCTCTGCTACCAACCTATCACATTTTCCCATTACTGAACATAAGGACCTTTTCTTTTTCTAAAATCCATAATCCCCAACTCTCCTTTCTTTGTAAGAGGACTTCACCATCTCCCCCATTCCTCACAAAAGTTCAGAAACTCAGAAACATTTTTGGCCTTTTCACTCCCATAGAAGATTGAGGCCTCTTCAATAGAGTGATTTAGTCCATTTGGAACAAGGACTTCTCATAATTTTCAGCTTCACCGTTGTTTAAGTGATATATAATTCCATTTACTTAACAGGTTTCTTCCCAGTTCATTAACACTGTAAATAGGAGCACATTTTTTCATTCTCTTTTTCTTCCCATCATTTCAGTCTTCATTACAAAGCTCTGTGAGTGCATTTATGTAAGTGCTGTAGTGTCCCTGTGCTTTTTCTTCTATTCTAGGTTTTCATATTATATTTTTTATTCAAATGTATGTCTGTGGACTTTAACTACACACATCAGTTCAACAGTGCAATGAAATACCAACTTTAGAATATGTCTATTATAGCAGTTAGAGGGAATCTGCATTGCATGAAGTGAATAATGGCATTACTGAGTGTGAATGAGAGGGAAAATGTAAAGTACGTATTTCAGTGAAAAGCAGGTACTTCAGACTATAAAGACATCTGATGGAAGGTTACAAACTTTAAAAAAATAAATATGCATTTAACAGAAGAGTCTGGACAGGAGCTGAAAGGTGAATTTGTATTTTTTGCAAACTAGTAACAACTTTATGAATCATCTTCATATGCCTCCTATCAATACTTCAGGGACCATAGAACTCTGAATTCGGCAAAGTACTGAGGAATATTCTGCATAACATTTCTGTCCATCCCTCCTGAGCAAAATTTGGATTAACATATTTTTCCAGTTTTGACTGGGCTGATTCCATGTTTACCCTGATTAACAGAAAGAATCATCCCTCATTGCTCTGCTGGACAAATTATGCATGTAGTTGAATCTCACTAATAATTCATTTTTGTTCTAAAGTTTCCTAGGTTCTCTACAGCCAGTCACAAAAGACTCTGGTGGTCCTGGAAGACAGATTTGACTTTCTTTCATATATTAAATACAATGAGCTTTGTTAGAATTATCACAGCTCTTACTGTGACACCAAAAATGCAATTTCTCATATTCTTATACTTAGTAGCCTTATTAGCAACAATTATTTCAGTAATCATTCTTATTTAATGATAGAGAAATAGCATCTCAACAGTGGGCTGCTACCACTGCAACAAGTAGTGAAAGTATGCAAAAGAAAATCTATTAATATAATAACATTACCTGTTTTCCACATGAACAGTCAGTGCAGAAGCATCTGCTCTGGTACCCAAGCTGTGCAGCACACACGACTGTGCTCACCAGTGTAGTTCCAGGGAGGTATGAGCAAGACTTTAAGCATATTTCACTGAAAAGACTCAGAGCTGCAGTATAAATCTGAGGGGGAATCTGGAAATCATGATGTGAGGAATGAATACGCAGGTTCTTACAAAAAATTTTAATCTTCAGTCATCATGATGGTGTGCCTACTAGGTTTATAGCACAAAAGAGTGCTAACATATTGCATTAGCTTGAGTATGTGTATGGATATATTTGTGTATACAAATGCCATCTTCCACCTCCTTCTCAAAGAAAGCTTTATAGAGTTACATATGCCACCATGTGTTAAGTAATTTTTTATGGGCTATAAATGACTTGGACAAGCTGTGAAATGAAACAGCTTGTTCCACTGCACTAGCAGTGCAGGCTCAGTGCTTATTGTCTGTGCAGTAAATGTGCAATGAGCCACTCTCCAAACTAACTGGAATGAAAACACTTCATATGTGATACTTACAGAAATTCCTATTCGCTGTGTATGCTTCCCTGTGATAGGATGGCTTTATGATAAAGGGAAAGTACAAAAATAGTCTATTAATTGCACTACTAAGTCAGAAAATATCAGTATTTTATTTCAGTTTGGTTACGACTTCTAAAACATTTAGCATGCCTAATAGAACTAAGCCTGTATTAGATGTGTAGGTAACATCTACTCCTGAAGTCAGCACTTTCTCCTTGAGCTGTTTTCCTATGAATCTTTCTAATGATCTAAATTCTTTTAAGACCTCATTTAATTTTATCCATCTACCTTTGGGACTTGCTTTTTTTCTTTCATCAGACCATACATCCAAAACACTAAAAGGAATGAAAAAACACCACCTAACCAGCTGTCTGCAAAAGCAAATGGGGAAGTTCCTAGATGTCCCTATAACACATACTTTGGTTTACGTATGAATATAACTAGTTTTGCTTATGTCCCACAAATTCGGCAGAAATTTTATAAACTTTGTTTTCATGTCACTCTGCTCCTCAAGTGATCAGCAGATTCCCTAACAGAACAATTATTTTTCAGAAATGCAATCTTCATATACTTTGGTTTCATTGCTTTCATTTTTAGCTGTTTTTCTCAGGGAATATGTTGTTCTTACAGTATTTTTGAAGCACTCTGTATTTGAATTTAGGTTGGGGGATGTTTGTTTACATCCCAATACAGAATATTCTGCTCAAAGGATTATTTTCTTTTTGGATTCACAGAATTATATAATATACAAAACCTACTTGGCAATCTAGTTTTCCCCCTTTTGATACTGTGCTACCTAGTATTTCTGAATTACATTTATAATTATTTAATCCTCTATTATATCTTTGGGCAATTTTTCTATTATCTCTTGCTATCATCCATGGGAGTAATTTAATTTATCTTAAAATGTTCATATTATTTCCATTATACTTTCATCATATTGTAATATAAGCCAAATGGACTTTAATCCATTTCCTGGGGTTTCTAGTGGTTCAAGCCAGAATGTAATTTCATGACATCAAGCAGACAAAAAAGAATAAATAAATCTGTTGTGATATTCACATCTTTATACATATATTCAGAGCAAGAAGGTGTAAACTTTTGCATTATTTTGGCACAGAAAAGGAAGTTTGGCTCAGAAGGGATTTTGTCATTTCAGACTGTATTGTCAAATTCTCAAAAACTTGCATATCAAAACTAAAAAGATTAAAAATGTATTTGCCACAGGAGAGGGAATGTATCTTAAAATCTGTCATCATTTAAATGAGAACCTAACCAAAATCTAACAAAATCCTCCCTGTTTTCATATAGGTAAAACCAATTGTGTGTTCTCATTCTGACATGGAAAAAGAGCTTGCAGACTCACTTGTCCTATTTTAACAGCATATTTATGCTATATTACTCAAAGGTTATTGTAGAATTGTGCAAACTACTTTACTGAACTGTGGTTATGTCAAATACAGACTTTTAATGGCAGTTTTCAGATCTTTTTCTCCCTTCAGCAACACATTTTCTTCTTATTAAAACTGCAATAGAATAGGCTTAAAATAATCAAGGTTCAGGTCACTCTGTATGTACGACATTAAATACTTTTCTTCTTTTCCCTGTATGAACTTTTGTCCATCTGAAAGCCAGGGCAAAGCATGCCTTTCATCATCAAAATTCCAGACGTGCTGTGACAAGCTGTCTTTTATGCAGCTGAATCTGCAGCGTCTGATATGTCTCCTTATGTAAGATGCTAAAACTGTGCAAAGAAGACTGTGAATGTATATTTAGGCTCAGGCAGCAATTTGTCATGAGAATGAAAGGGAGCAAAGATGGTTAAAGAGAGTTTTACCTTTTCAGACATCAGTCTGCACACTTTCCCCTTTCTGCTCCAGGCTATATTTGAATCTCTATTAAAATAGCAATAATAATTTCAACCATCATTTTAGCTTTCCTTATTGAAGTAATGGAAAATCAGATCTGTAGATTTACATTTATAATTCTAACCCAGTTTCACTGTTTAAAAATCAGGTTTCTAAATCAAAGCCATCACCTGTGTGACCTTGCCTCTCAACTCTCACTTAAAAAAAAAAAAAATAGCCAGGCACCTCCAGAAGGCATTTATCCATCCTAAGACAAACATTTAAGGAGCTGCTACACCTATTGACAGAGTCTAGGGAGTTTGAGTTAGACACATAAACTTCCTTATTATTAACCCTGTCATTAGTTTATTCTTCTAAACAAAAGCTAAATTTTGGGGAATTCTAGTATTTGAATGAATTGCAGAGACAATGGTGAATCATCTTTCCTTTCCACGGAAGTATAAATACATATAAATAAGAGATATCTAGTAGGATGTACCATGAATTAGTTCTGTAACTTTGTTGACTTCCCTCACCCCATTTTTATTCTCCCTCGAACTACCACTTGTCAAATACAAGTATTCTGTGTTCACCTTCACCATTAAAAGGAGTCTCTGTAGTTATCTCTGATCACCTAAATTGGTTGAATGTGATATTTAAGGTTCTCATTATTTTCCCTCCATTTATTCCAAATGCCTCTAAGGTACAGGAACCAGTCTCACTAAAATATTGAAAAATCTTTCTGGAGAAAGTTCTGATCCGCTATAGTCTTCTTTAGGTCACTGACATGGGCAGCTTCTGACACTAGTGAAACTTTCTCCTCTAATACATCTCCTCTAATCTTATTGCCTCATTAACCTCTTCCTACTGCCTCATTAACCTTTTCCTAGAACATTTTAGAATGCCACTTAACAGAAATAACACCAGTTGAAACTGGATTAGGACAAGTCTATGATTTTTATTTTTCATATTTAAAAGTGTCCTTTTCCCACAAATCGCTTTACTTCAGGCCAAGAATATATATATGTCGTGAGTCCATAGGCAGCATTACTTTTTGTCTTTTTTTTTTTCATATAAAAGAAATTAATCAAATCTCTGGAAGAGGTGCACACACAGAGTGACCAATAAATGGAATAAGGCTTCCTCTGTTTTCAAAACGTATTTTTCACAACAGTTTCGTTTCATCTGAAAATAAAGCCTGAAAACTATTTTCCTCTAAATATTATTTGGTTAATCCAGCTAAGAATTTTAGGCATACAAGCCAAACTTCTGCACTTGTAAGTTCAAAATTTTGTGGGCAGTAAGCCTACTAGCCCTAAGAATTACAACATAACTGTGAGCTTGTTCACATGCAGAGCCTTAAAGCCAGCAACTCTCACTGCCCACAGAATATTAAATTGTGTTTGTGTGAGCAGAGTTCCTCAGTTCTGCTCCTCTCCCTCATTACATGATTGCATGCACATCACATCAGAGGAGACAGGGAGATACTAATGAAAGACTTGAATCTTCTTTGTTCATCTCATAATATACAGTCTGCTCACAGCAGTTTACACCTTCAGGGTAAGGAGAAGGACAGGAAAGAGCATTATCCTTCTGTTCACGCCTGATTCCATTACAGAGCATCCTTGTATCCCAGAGGGATCCCGTTTGTCAGCAGTTGAACTGATAGTGTTTACTGTCTCAGAGGAGCACAACTTCCTGCACATAGTATCCCTACCTACATCGGGTAAGGGAGGGAATAAATTGTAGCAACATCTGAGCCCTTTGTGTTTAATGACACCCAGCCTTCACACAGGCAGATGAGAGAAGACTTTGAACGCCTACCAGGGACCCTTGGAAGCTTCATCTCCTCTTCAGAGCAGCGGGAAAAAGAGGCAGCTTTAGTTTGTCCCACTCTGAGCTTTAGTTTGTCCCATGACCTGCTGATAGCATCCAGTTGCAAGAGGAGCAGCAGATTTCAGAACCTATATTAATTCAACCTCATCTGCGGATCTGGGGAGCATATATATTGACACAGTCCCATGCCAGTAAACTCAACAGCATCTATTTACAGCACTGCAAGACAGGAGAAGGTAGTAGTTAAGACTGTATTAAATGTCTGGGGTTATTTACAGTAGGGAACAGAAAGATAAAACCAGACTACAGAGAAAATTGTGGCAGTTTTCAAGGAGAAAGAAATATGTGGGAGAAAAGTGAAAAACAAAGAAAGTAATGAAAGAACCTCAAAAGGACAGAAAAGTCAGAGCCTGTAAACATTGGGAGGCATTGTTTATAAAGCTCATCCATCATTATTTTACAACATCTTTTCCAGACACTCATGTCCTAGCAAGAGGATGAAAGGCATTATAAATACAAACAGCTGATACTGCAAGTAACTGATGTGATGTTAAAAATTAAAATAAATATTAAATAAACAAATAAAAGAGTTTGCTTAAAAAAAAGATTGGAAGGTTTAAACTGGTATTTTGAATTCCTGGTATAGTTAATTTTAAACATATTGAATACCCTTTGCTTTGCCTTCAGTTAGTTATTCAACTCTAATACTGAAATGTAAATAATAAATGGCTAGTATTTGCAGTAATACTGAATTATTTATTGCAATAAGATGACGTTATCTTGTTTCCCTGAAGCACAGCTGTTTGCTGGAGGATGGTTCTCAAAACAGTGTTCAAGTAATCCAGTAGAAACATACTTCTTGCTACAACTGCACTCTGTTGGACAGAAAATTATGTCTGCATGAGCTTCATGGATTGTGGTGGAGGGAAACGTAACAGTGGCATAGGTCCTCATCAGCCTAAAGTCAGTGTGTTTTCTCATGGTATTAGGGAACACACACTAAAGTCCTGTTTATAGTTACATGAGCAAAGTCTCTTTACAGTATACTCAATCCCAGTTACTAAATCAAAAAAACTCTTGAAGAAATAGATGGTTTTATCTCCACCTCCGAGATCAAGCACGGAGATGAAGTTTTAGATCACAGAATGCTAATATGGGATGGGGATCTGGAGGCACAAGCCATGTTTCCTGGGTTCTCTTTAGTCATGGCCCATATTTTAAAGTTGTAAATTTTCCTCTTTTGAATGAAGTTCTCAAAACCCTACCTTGTATTCCTCAAATTTTGTGACATGCTACTGCATATTCTAAACTTGTAAGTATTACAAACACACCCTAATATAGATGAATCCAAGATTTTGTTTATTTAGGAAATACAGCTACATAAGGAGCATTTTAGTTGCTCAGTTCTGGAAGACACAATGTCTCTTTACATTGTGTTACAGATAACTATAGTTACACCAAGTCCAGGTCATTAGATACCTGTGAGACAAATGGTGGTAAAATGCATCAAAGAAATGACTGTTCTGTCAATGAACACTGTACAGAGCTGTCAGAGCTTCTTTAATTTAATCTCTCAGGGTATCAAACAAATAAAGACCTAAGGAAATGAAATTAGTTCTAACAAAAGACTCTTTATTTGTGATCATATGTTTATGATGACACTGAGGTAAACAGTACTCATCTCTATCTTAGACTGAAAGATATGTAAATTTATTACTTATTCTTTCAGAATTATACATGTAACAGATTCAGAAGGAACAATACTCCATGTTATACTCAGAAATGCTTATAAGACAAGTTGGGAGGCAGATTCCATTCACTTCAGTTTGCTCATGGGGAACACTTGCAAATACAAGTACCAAATACCAGAAACCACTAATGCAAAAATCTGTGGAGATTTACTGGTCCCAAACATTCCCAAACTGATGCTGGGAAATGATTGTCATTATTTTTTTCCCCTCTCCTGTTTTACTTCTAATTCCACTGATTTAATACCCCAGTCACTCTTCCGGAACAGAAAGAACCTGTACTAACTTATACACAACCATAGAACAAAATGTCTGTTCATATATTCTCTCAATTATTTTTTTCTGGCCATCTGGAATCCATTCAGCAGATTATTCTAGTAGATGCTCATTAGTCAGCAGCATTTAGTCACCTCATATTTAAATTTCCAAGTTTAACCTATTAACACTTGGTCCAACTATGTGATTAGACATCGTAAATCTCAAAAAGCAATTCAATTTATTCTAAGGTAAATGTGTAAATTGTCTCAGAAATTTACATTTAGACAATTTAACGGGTTGAAAATTATGTCACTGTCCAGTGAGGTTTACCTGCTCTTTAAATGCATTGTTGAATTAGCCTTGATAACACAGACCAATGGAAGATAACTATTTGCTGCTGTCTTGGGGTAATTTTTTTTGACAGCAGGTGTCTGATCAAAAGGAATGGGAGCAAAATCCATGGTTATCAATCCCTGGAAGATGACAATAACACTGCAGATGACACATCTTGTGTTTTATAGCAGCAGTCATTTAAGACTAATAACAGAACTAATTAACCTTTCACAGCACAGAGTGTGACAGTTCTACAAGAGCAACAACTTATGTTGCCAACACCATAAATTTAAACCCCTTGACTTCTCAAATACATTGCAGCAATTTAGTTAATTAACTATCACCTTTTAATTGTTAATGGATTTTTAATAAATCTAGTCCCCTAAAAAGAAGGGTATTGTCATGTAAAAAAAACAATAATGTATTTAATCATAGATACATATTTTTAATAATTTATTTGCTACTGTTAATGTGTTCCTAAAGAGAACACAATGCCGCTGTGGATGCCTGTGGTCCTCTTGCAGTATGTATATATCAAATGCAGACTGACTGATGTAACAGATAAAATATCACACAAATTCAGCCTAAATGCTTCTTATCTCTTTCAATATTTACTCTATAATATGTTCATAGAAAGCAATTTCATCGTTTAACAGTCCTTGTTTCCTAGGCTAAATTGGAAAGTACTGTTTTTAGTGCTTTACTATATGACTCTTTGCCACTGTGATAATCCTGGTTTGCACATGTTCTGATCATTCTTGAGGCAAACAGTAATACTCAAGTGACAAATGATTTCCCAGTGTCTTCAAAAGCCATATTAGTACTTTCCTAGAAAGATATGCAACACCTTTTTCACAGTATTTACTTTTTTTAAGAGTTGTAGCATTTGTTTATCATCACCCAATACTACTAAAATATCTACAATCAGTTCCATTTACACATCACTTTAACTATTGATGTTTCCTAAATCTATAGGAGAATGGAAAAAGTTGTGACTGGGCCCTGTGTTTGGAGCTATTCCTACCAATGTAATCCTTGTGGTTGCCCAATCCCATGACACCCTGAGCAACTTTATTTCTCTCACACCAGTCGAAGAATATTCATGTTCATCGTAGTCCGCTGTGAACTCTCTCAACAGCTCATAGACAGTTCATTATTAACAGTTGTCCTCATCAGTGTATCTTTTTCCAAATATATTTCCATTTAAAGAATCAAGTCCACAAACCAATGTACATTTGAGCCATTCTTACACACCTGTAAAAGGAAAGATGTAGTGAAACATATGAGAAAAAGGGGAAAAAATTGGTTTTCTCCAATATCTAAAGAGAAGAGGAAGGTGAAATAGTATTTCATAATAGCAGGACGCCAGATGTAGAAGCACAACCCTCATTATGATGTGATGCTATTATAGACAGCATTGAGCCAAGGGCATGGGCTCTGCTTACACCACCACACTCATTTATTTAGAAGATGACAGAACCAGAGAATCACAGAATGTCAGGGATTGGAAGGGACCTCAAGAGATCATCTAGTCCAATCCGCCTGCTGGAGCAGGAATACCTAGATCAAGTGCTCTGCCACCCTCACTGTGAAGTCCTTCCTTGTATTTATGCGGAACCTCCTACCTGGCTTTGGTACAGCCTTGTGGGAGGACAGGCAGGGGAAAGGCAAAACATTTCATTCTGTACCTTCTCTCCAGCTCTCCATTTCTTTTTCTCAATTTAGAAAGAAATCCATACAACGTAGGAATAATAGGCCTGTATTTCTGCCCACATAGGAAGGGAAATCACCCTTATTTTTAAAGGACACAGCGAGTGCTTCACTTTAAATTGTGTGAATGATATTGCTCCTGTCTACATTTAGCCTGCATCCAGGGCTAAACTGCAGCAGTTGTCCTACCACCCGATGACCCCTCCCTAGCTGAGGAGGAGAATTGGGGAAAAAACGGAAAAGCCCCATAGGCTGAAGTAGAACCCAATTTAATAAAATAACGAAACTACTACAATCCTCAACATAAAGTATACAAGATCGTTCTCAGCCTTGTCCTTAGGATCAGCAGCAGGAACACAAGCCCAAGATGGAGAAGCCCCAAGAAGAACTCTTCACCATTTGTAAACTCTCTCCTTTTATAATCAACATGATTAAGTGGTATGGGATACACCTGTGAGTCAGCTGCCTTCATGAGATCTCTCAACTGGGTTGGGGGCTACTCATGGTCTGCCTGCCATGGCTGGCCCATGGGTCTGTTTCTGGGAAACAGAAATTATTTTTTTTAATGAGATAACTTCAGCATCTTTTATTAAATGTTTCTGAAAAGGTGAATTACATGACTTATAATGACTCCTAGTGAAATTTATATTCTTGGGAACAAAGCTTCTCTGAAGCACATACGTTCTGAAGCATATTATTTAGTCATGTGTACTGCGTGTATGTACCATTTGTTCATTCAAGCAATACATTATCCTTATACCTCAACTTAAAACTTTGTCCTGAAAAAAAAAAAAGGCCAAAACCCCCTCAAATTAAAAATTAAACAAACCAGAAAACTACTTCTTTCCAAGTTAGAAAGAAACATTCATTTTTCTTTTACATTAATGAGGGTTGCTTTTTCTGCTTTTCCAGGTAAAACACAGGTTATGGGTGAAATCAAGATTGCATTAAAGAAGGAAATGAAGACAGATGGAGAACAGCTGATAGTAGAAATCCTTCAGTGCAGAAATATCACTTACAAATTTAAATCTCCAGATCATCTACCAGGTATCAAACATAAACCAGTTTCATGATACTTTGAAAACATTAGGTAGGATGTATCTGAAGTAGTTTAACATCACCACTAAAAAGGGAAAGAAAACTGCTTCTTAATCAGAAGGGCTTTTTTTTCTCCTTTGAGCAACTTCAATGGAAGTAAAAATATTTTGTAGAAGCAAATAAAATCTCAAAAATTAATCTGCTTTTTCATTTACATTTTATTGTTAAAAATTAATTCTTTTTAATATTAATAAAAATTATAACTCCCTAGGTTATTAAAGAACAATGTTATCTAGTGAAAAATTGAGGGTTTGTGAAAAAGCTTTTTAAAAATTAAGAACTCATGATAGTAATAATATTCTCATACATACATAAAGACATCAAGGTATTTGTTCCTTTAATGACAGCATTGTAAACACAAAGTAATTGCCTTAGATTTAGTGGGCTGGTTCCATTTCTATACCATGTGAAAGAGAACAGACTATGGCTCTGTAAAGTGCCATCCTCTGTTTCTTCACAACTCTGCCTCACTTTGTTGAAATCATTAGCAACAATGATTATTTAAAAGCTTCTATATTTAACTCATCAAACTGTTCTTCCCCAGACCTATATGTGAAGCTGTATGTTGTCAATATCTCTACCCAAAAGAGAGTAATTAAGAAGAAAACCAGGGTATGCAGGCATGACCGAGAGCCTTCGTTCAATGAAACATTTAGATTTAGCTTGAGTCCTGCTGGGCATTCTCTTCAGGTAATTCTGCATTTTATTGAAACCTAATTTTGCATGTTGTCCCTGCTGTGCTATGGGCATTCGAGATCAACCTTATATTCCAGTTGTCTGTTGAAAAGAGGAAATTACAAAGGAAATAACACAATTATGTAATAATAATATTATTGGGCTGGAGAAGACTTTAAAAGCTGGTTAAACCCATCACCCCGCACTGTGGAAGGGTATTTATAGACTAGGTCTGGAAGTTTTAGGCTTAATCTGTTCTTAAAATCTCCTAGAGAAGGAAGTTATGCATGTTTTCCAAAAATACTTTTCTATATATTTAGAAATTTTAGTGTAATATCTAACTTAAATATTATTTTTAGATTAAGTTAACTTACCCTTAAGTATCCTTACAAATCACAGAGGAAAACTGATCTGCTTTCTTTTTGTAAGAAGCATTTGCACATGGAAAGGCTGCTATCATATCTCTCCTCTCCATTTTTCCAGGCTAAGTAAACCAAATTTGTTTGATATATCCTGTTACTTAAATGTCTAATCATTTTATCATTCTTTGCAGTTCTTCAGCTCCTTTTAAAGTTGTGGTGCCTAGAATTAGACACAGTAGACATAATACTGGACATTACAGAATCGCTGATTATACCAAGTCAAATATTCTCTGTGTGTATTTGTAAAGGAGATGATGGTATTTTCCATCTGTGGCACATCAAATGATGTATGGAACTGTTTCAGGGAATGGTCCCTCTCCTGTGTTTTAGTTGCTTTAACAGATTTGATCATTTGGTCAGATATGCTTTTTTAGACAGGTAGGATTCACTTTAGCTCCCTTCATTTACTTTCACATGAGTAGATAACTAATCTAAGCCAGATATTCAGACTTCCTCTAGTCAGTAGAAAGAGATGGACAATTCCAGAGGTACCTGCATGCTAATTTTAAAAATAAGTGAGAGGGATTGTTGGACATAGAGAATCCACTTAATGTACCTTTAAATCTGGAAGAATGATGTAAACAAGCCTGTTGCGTTTTGATAACTGAAGTTAGACTAGATTATCTAAGTGCCTATATTAGGCTTACTGGTTGTAACACTAAAATTAAAGCTAAAGTGGACATTGCTTACAAAACAAGGCCAACAAAAATAAATAGCATTTTCCCAGTGTTAAGGTGTCCTAACGTCCTTATTGATTCCATAGACTCAGTAAAAGACTATTTAAGATGTTATATTATTGGTGAAAATCTGGAGTGGTCAATAAAGTCTTGCCAAAGTTTAAGAGCTAAAATTCCTAAAGATTAGAAACTGAGACTAGTGGATTCAAGATAGCAAGGCTGGAATTTAAAGCCTGGAGCAGGGAAGAACTGAGAGACAGACAAACTAGAGAAGACAGACATCAGAGATCCAGATGGGAGAAGTGGAGAGAAAAATCAAGGATAGAAGTGATGGAAAATTTCTGTTAGAAATTTTTTATGTCCCAAAATTATTGATGCGCCGGAATGAAAACATTCTGCAGAAAACATTTTGATAGGTTTCAGACAGGCACTCGCCTCAGTCCCTGGCAGCTTTCCCACTTGCACCCCTGATTTCCCTGGCAACCCACCTGGGACCCTTCTGGAAAACGCTAAGCTCCTGGCTCCTTTGCCTTGTTCTCTGCCTGGCTCCTGGCTGACTGGCTCACAGCAATTAGAAATACATCATGTCCTATGTGAGGGTAATAAAAAAAAACCCAGAAGAAGGTTTTTCACAGATGTTCTGGTTTTGCATGCCAGCTTCTGGACTGCCCATTCCTTCAGGAAACATTGAACTAAGTGACCTAGAAGCCTCTGGCAGTACAGGCAGGCTGCTTATTTTCCCCAAGGATGAGCTGTCTAATGAGTGAAGTGGGATTCCCAAATAGCTCAGTGACTAAGGGTCATTTGGTCTTCCCTCCTCAAACCTGGTGACCGAAGGGTATGTAGGTGTCTAAGCTGTTTGGGTACATACCTTACTTGCTGATTGATATCGAAATTGGCCAGGGAACTGGGAAGCTCATTCAGGAAAATTATTGCAAATTTCTTCTGCCTTCCCCCTTTTGTCCCCCTAAATTTCCATTGCACTGTAAAGTTTGCATTTTTTACTTTGTTTCCCAAATCAGAATGGAAATTTAAAAAAAAAAAAAGTTCATCTCAGTGGAGTACAAAGTCCTTGAGTCCTGCCATTCTTCTGTTAGCCTAGATCTGTGAAAACAAGCAACACAATGCCCTGTTTTCTCTCCTGCTGGTTCACACAGAGGTTGACAGCCTCTCACTCTTATCAGTTCCACCCCCTTACTCATTGCCAGAGGTCTGCTCAGTGACTGTGAACATTATAAACCTGCTGCTAATCCTATCATGGAACTACAATTTGTCCCAAGTTCTTTTTGGTTTTGGAAAACCTAGGAAGTTGATTAAAAAAACCCCCAAAACAACATTGAGCTTGTTAATTCAGTTACTCAATAAATAAGAAATGCTAAAACTTATCTGACTGTGTAACTATAAGTCACTGCCTGAAGTACACATATTATCAGATGTATTTCTCTCAGAAACATAGAGAATGAATCTATACAACCATGGAATAAATCAAGTCCTTCAGAGAATGCTATTGCTTGTGTGGCATGAACCTGATTAGCTGGAAAACATGTGCCTGTACGATATATATCAGTGAGAGTCTTGAACACCCAGTCCACATAGCTCACATAAGTGCTGGAGCTATTGCTTTCCCACCCCACTCTCCATGGTTGGCCAAACAAGTGCCTGCAGACCAGATGTCTCTCAGCAGAGACATAGCAGGAGTGAGATTTCAGACCAGCTCTACATTTCAGGTTAGACTACCACTTGCTGAGGTCAGAAACCAGAACTCTGGACTTTCCACACTCTAGTCTGCTCTGAATCACAGCCTATATGCAGAGCAGCCTCTGACTCCCATGCACTTAAAAAGGGCTGGTACCTGCCTGCAGAAAGCTTTACTCTCTAACTTGACCTTGTGTTTGTCTTTGTTAACCAGCAGGTGAACAAATTGCTCACTGAAGTTCAAGTTTGTAATCTAGTTGCTACAACCCATGTTAATAAAATAGAAGAGAGGGAAGGTTCAGTTTTCACAAACCTTCCTTTTCAGCTTCCTTTCTATGGAAAAGATGACTCTAAATAAAGGGTTAAGGTCAGTGTTTCTTTCCTTCTCTGTGGGTACCAAAACAGAGCTCAGCATTCCTGAATCTTTTGTACTTGCCAGCAAATGTAGTATGTTACTGTGCACAATTATAATTATTTTTTTTACTGTTATTTTCACAGATTCTGCTTGTCTCCAATGGAGGGAAGTTTATGAAAAAGACATTGATTGGGGAAGCTTATATCTGGCTTGACAAAGTGGATCTAAGGAAAAGAATAGTAAACTGGCACAAACTGTTGGTCAGCTCCACACAAACACACTGAGCAGAGCAGTCTGCTTAGGGCACAAAACCTGCAGAGTCTGCTATAAACAGCATCACTCCAAGACTATAGTTTGATATCATTGTGTTTAGCTAGTCTTTCAGAATACAAAGTAGAAGACAGCAGTCTCTGGGCTACATAGCACACTTAAATGAGGGCTAGTACACTTGTTTTGCTGCAAAAGACAGCAAAGTAATAGAAAACCTGGGCCCAGAAGTAAAAGTGAAGCTGTTTGAAATGAAGACTGATACGAGGGCTCCGTGTTGGACTCTTTGTGAAGAAAGCAACCGTGAAGGAAATAACGAAGTCTGGAAGGCAGGTGTTAATGAGGAGTTTGGCTGCAACTGGGGATAATATGATGGGAAGAGCAGTCTGGTTTCCTGTGCAACCAGGAGGAGATCACTTTATGCAAAAACACCTAGGGTGACTGACTTTCCAAATCTCACTAATCAGAAGTGCAAAACTTATTCATCTGCACCTTAGGATCTCTGATAATTTGCTGTAGTGAGATTATGCCACTTGGCACAAACTGCAAGGCATTTTCGAGAGTGGTAATATTATTTTACATTACTTTTTTTCCTTCTTTCTTTTTCCTTCAGAAGCTATGCTGTGGAGAATCAGATCTGATTGTTTCATTTGTTTCTGTGTGATAACAATGAACGTAAACCACTGTCCTAGAATGTAACTATGTTAGTGGTCTATAATTTGGGATGTGGTTTTTAAGAGAAAGCATAGGACGTAAACTGCACTACATCAGGAAGAAAAAAATGCTGTTTTGTTGTCAATGACACTGTAATTTACCGTACCCTTTGAATCAGCAGTTTTTAAAAAGTTTGGAATTGAAGAGACTTACTGGAACTAACACAATTATGTCAGCTAGTCCTCCCTTTTTTCAGCAAACAGTCTTACTCTGTAACTGTACAGAGACAATGATTTCTAGGCTATCTTGTGGACACTTCAGAGCAGTAGACCAACCCTGCTAACACCTGCCCACTCAGTGTAGGGCTCTGTATCAACACCAGTGACACACCTGAAATCTAAGGGGAAGCAATAGTGGGGCAGTTAACTGCCTAGATGCTGTTGCATTGGAGCAAATGAAGAATATCCTCTTGCTGTCTCAGGTGAATGTCTGAGTATAATCCACTCAACAGCATGGCTTCTCAGTTAGGAAAGTACATGGAAAGGTAACTTGCAAAATTTAAGACTTTGTCAGCACTTCCATGCTTAAAAGTCCCACTTTCAGGGGCTTGAAACTGAGTGGTTAGCTCAATTTGGTAAGAAACTACTTCCTGGGATGGTTGAGGCTGGCTGTGTTTTCCCTTGTACCATTTTTGAAGAAAAAGGGAGAGATTTTTCTCCCATTCCTAAAAGTATAGCAGTTTCTTTAAAAAACAAGAATCGATATAATACTAACTTCCCTGTTGCTCAGAAGTCATTTAATTTTTTCACACCTTCATTAAGTGGTTTCCCTTGGAATATTACCTCGTGACCTTTGCGTGTTTAAAAAGAAAATGACCAAACTTCTGCACTTCAGACATTTATTTTTCTTGTCCAATAAGGACTTTTCACAAATGCTTTAATGTATGTCGTCTTATATTTTCTGAGTATATGTAGTACACTTCCACAGGTTGGCAAGACCAATTGAAAATCTGCAAAATCATATATGCTTTAAAAAAAAAAAAAAAAAAAAAAAAAAAGGAAAAATAAAGCTCAGCTTATTCAGAAGCTGGACTGATGGTGAAAAAGCTACACCATTTAATCTGGTGACACTTCCCACATACAGTTTTCAATTTATCTTTGTCAACTTAAAATAACAGCGTGGAAAAGGAATATGAGAAGAAACACACAGAAAATACTAATGATACACACACCAAGAAAACACTTGTTAAGTTGTTGATAACTTGCAGGTAGCCTGCTTATCTTGCAAGCAGAGCAATCTTACCAAAATATTATTAGCTCTCTTAAAAACACAACATCACAGACAGTGGAAGTAGGATGTGTGCTTTAATGATGAATTTTATGCTTTCACCAGTATATGTATACCCTACCTCTCATATATTTTAAAAACAGTCCTCTGGAGTTATTGTAAACATCCTGTATGTTTTGATGTTGTGTATGTTTTTATAAGAAAAAATCCCCGATGGAACCAAAAAATCCTGTGTGGATATATTTGACATATGTGTTGCTCTTTTGGTGTATTATTTTGCATTCCTGATGGCTACAGTACGTTCTTTATTCAAAAAAAAAAAGATCAGAAAAACAAAAAGTCCAATTTCAATTACTGTGTGAAGTGCAAGCCATGAGGTGTGCAATTTTGTGCAAACTGCTGGTAATTTTGTTCTTGCTAAGATTTATTATAAAGACAGCAAGTCACGCAGGCAGTTGCTATGGAGATTTCCAGCAGGAACGAGCACTATACAGCTGCCTTACTGGGAAGCCTGTAATCATCTCTCTTAATTGAAAAAACGGACAAGCATGCTTTGCTTTCACACACACAAATGTGCCCAATATTTTTACAAAATAGTTGTGTTGGGTGGTGTAGCTGCAGCTGTATGGAACAGCTGCCTTTGTGGGGTAGTCAGCTGTCGGCAACTGGTTTAATTCAATCTTCTTTGATTCACTGAACAACACACAAAACGTTTCTGCATGTTGAAATGGCAGTTTCAGGCTCCCGTTATGAAATGCAAAAAGTAGAGATTGTTAGGAGCGAGGCACTGCCTTGGCCAGGTGCAGCAAGGACAGGGCTGCTTTGGTGTCACCCAGGATGGGCTAGTGACAGACCTGGGCCCACGTGCTCTCTCTTTTCCAAGGCAGCATCATTCAGAAGTCAGAGGACGCTTCCAAAGTGTGCCAAGTTCCTTTCTTGACCAAATTTCTAGGTTGTACTGGAATCACTCTATGCAACACAGATTCATGTTTGAATGCATTTTTTTCTTTTTTTCCTTGTTTTATGAATGTCAGGAAAAAATCTCTTGTGACAATGTTTTTTAAAAATAATCAAACAAGGACTATTAGTATTTTTTTACTTTTTTGTATATATCTCAGTATATTTTTTTCACTTTTTTCTCATTAATTTTTGTTTCTTTTATCTGGCCAAAAGTGCTTAAATGTGGCAAATCCTTTTATCATTTCTGAGTGATTGATTATTAATGAGTTCATACATTTTTATGATTGCTTTGAAGACGCACGTTGCAAGAAGGCAATAGCAGAGGCATTTTAACCTTTTTTATTCATAAATCTGCTGAGTCAACAGAGATTGAAGCTGCTTCTTTGTTCAAGGCCTTGTGTAGTGGAAACAAGCTGAAAAATGAGCAAAAGCACAGTGTATGTGTTTACAAATAACGGGGATTTCTAGTGTTATCATTATTGTTATTCATACAATGAGCAGCAAACAGCCACTTTTTTTTTTTTCCAGGTTAAAGCTAAACATGAAAGTTTCTATGATGAATGTTGAGCTAGTCCTTTATCATTACACTTTAAAGGGATAGTATCCAGGGGCAATGAGTGCTGCTGCTTTATTATTACCCATGTTTTTACATTACATGGATTCTGTGTGGAAGAAACCGAATCCGAACCAGTTGAAGTCAATAACAACAAATCTGTTGACTTAAACTGGCTTTAAATCAAGACCTAGGAAATATTTGAGTTATTTTTCTGGATGCTGGGTGTTTGCATGGTTAGGCTGTGGGATATGGTAGCTGGTAACCAGCTGATACTGATTCTTACTTTGGGGATGATGATGAAGAAAAAGAAGACATCTATTATATTGTAAGCTAGTTTGTGCCCAATAGAGATTATTTAATTAGGATTTAGTTTCATGGAGATACCATAAAGATGTTAATAGTATTTTTTTAAATTATTATTTGAATCATAACTGACACTATTTTTAAGTACTTTATTTT
This sequence comes from Podargus strigoides, assembly GCA_028020825.1. Classification (NCBI taxonomy): domain Eukaryota; kingdom Metazoa; phylum Chordata; class Aves; order Caprimulgiformes; family Podargidae; genus Podargus; species Podargus strigoides. The sequence continues at coordinate 159,931,498 of CM051663.1, read as the reverse complement.
CACTGCTACAATGTTGAATGTCCCAGATCCCATTATTTGAGTATATATCTAGATATGTACATACCTATGTGAATAACAGAGAAAATTAGCATTTGTGTGACTGTAACTTATAAAGGTAAGGAAACAGAGAGGAAATTTAGTGTAAGTATCCACCTACATTATATTTAAACCTCAGTCCTACATGCCTTGTGAATTTTCAGTACACCTGGCATGTAGGATCAGTTGTTCTTTATGAATACATGTTACCTTTAGAAGGAATATAGAAGGAATAAGTGACACCGGATACTCTCTCTTTAAATCATAAGAAGCATTTTAATGTTTTCTATATGTTCTGTTTTATTATTTTGAAAAGATAAATTAGCAAATATATTGATGAGCTTAAAAGTTATAATATATAGATATCCATAACTCAAAATAGATGATTTGAGCAAAAGCTGTTTTCTTAATTTGTTACCATGTAAATAAGTATACATTTTTGTAAAACAGACTGAGTTTAAATTATTAACTCCATCTGACATCCAAGCATGTGAATGTGTCCTTATTTGATTGTATCTTATAGATGTTCAGTGACGTGCTCAGGTGCTCAACAATGGCTGATTAGCGTGTGTGCTGTCATGTTACAGACATGTGTACAGCATACCCAATGTTTAAAATATTCAAAACCACAAAAAAACAAAAAAAAAGATTAGTCCTTGGAGAAATGTAATGTTTCCACAGTGAGTGTTGCATGCATAGGTGGTGGTTTGTTGATATTCATTTTGGTTTGAATTTCTTTTAATTTTCATTTTGATTCCAAGTTCATAAAAAAAAAAATAAAAAAATAGACTTGTTCTAAAAGTTGTAAAAACTGAAACAAAAGCAGTATGAGAATTGTATAAAAATGCTTGTAAATCTGTCTCAGTTTTTCACTTTATGTATAAATCCATGCCATGGTTTTGTGATTGTATACAGGATGTATCTTGAGAACTTATGCAAATTGTGCTGTATAAAGGCTGTTATCCCAGTCTGACAAATAAATATTTAAAATATCTGGTTTGGTTTCTGTTCCCTAATTAACAAGAAAATCTATTTTGTTGGCTCAAATTTCCCATGGATTGGCCACAGTGGTTTTATCGCAATACTGTACACACTGCCTATATTAATGAATCTGTCCTATTTCAACATTAGCTCACCACCCAGGGTATCACTAATGTCCCATGTTTCATTTTGAAATAAGGAATGGTTAGTTCATCAAACCATCTTTAAACAAGTCAGAACCAGAATCCACATGCAGCTTGTTGATATCTTCACACAGATTAATCTCTGGCATCCTGTATAAACCACAATAAATATGCATACATCAGCACACTTCAGGAATGTGCAGTGTTGTCTCCTCACTGTGCAAAAAAGATGAATTGAAAATGTAGCCTAACACTGAACCCCTTTAGGTATCCACTCAGTACCTTTGAAGTTCATGACAAAAGCAGAATAAGAAAGCATCTGAGAAACCCTAAAGGGATTTTTTGGCTCTTTCTTCCAGTAGAAAGGTTTCCAGGAACAATATCTTTAGCCCTTATTGTAAAGAAATCAGTTTCTTTCAATAGTCATTTTTATATTACTGAATTGTACCTGTTTGTAGACCATCCATGAAGTTTTCCCATAGAGCTTGACTTTCTGAGCCATATTTATTATATTTCAGTAGTTTCCCTCTTTGGCTCAAACGATAAAAAGGTCATGCTCTTCAAATAAGATGATTCTTCAATGTGGCACCTGGAGCGCATAACCTGGAATGTTTTTTTTGTTGATGTCCTTTTCTCAAAAAAAAATAGCATAGTGAGAAATAAGCGACACCTTCAAGAATGCCTCAAGAAAAGGCCTTCTTAACGCTAGCCTACTTGCTACAGCAGTGGCAGAAGCTAATTTCTCTTAATGTCCATCAGGAGCCAAACTCCAGTCTTCCCCGTACCTACCTTAATCACAAAGATTCAGGGTACTTAGGATGTCTCTCTCTGAGGAAATAGTCATGGCTACAACCAACACTTCACCCCACCATCAGCCCCACTTCTCAGCATCCTCTTTATTTTGGTGAGAAAACTTCTGCCGAGCATGGTGGCCCTCTGCAAGTGGTTAGAAAGCATTTCTGACAGAGAGCTGACTAGAATTAGCTGTCATGGAAGCTGTAGGTTTATTTGAATCTAGCTCCAGGAAACTAGCTTACAGAAAGAAAATCCCAGTATCCTTTCACACATGCACTCACACACACAGAATGAATAAATAACATGTCTCTTTAAATAATTAACAAAAATGTGCGTTTACTCAGTCAAAGCACTCAGGAAAGTGCAGAGTATGCATGAAATATTTCCTCACATTGCTATTGGGGGGTTTAAGCTGGCAGCTATACATAATATATCATGGGAAACTGGGAATCGGGTGGTTCATGGAATGTTTTTAAAATATAGGCTGAAATTAAAGCTCATGCAGAGAGAAGTCACTGCAAAATATACACAGAGATTCAGCTCAGCATTCTGACCCTGGGGATGGTCCCTCAGGTCTCAGATACTGAAATCAAACACTCTGTATTCACTGAATTCACAGTGTGAGAAGAACCACAGGCTTCAAATTGCTGCAACTGAGGGGCCGGTGTGCCCTCTCGCAGCATCATCCAGCACTGCAGCTACATCTCACAGACACTGATTTCATGCTGCTAGAACTGCTTGAAGAGCTATTTACTGCATCATTTTATTATTTTTTTTAATCAAAATAAGTCCGACTTAGTCCTATCTCTTCCCATGAAATCGCATATCAGGGACACCTGCTTCTCTATTCTGTCCTCTTTTCAGTGTATTCTCCCTCCAGGGATTTGTTCATGTGCCCTCTTTTCTTACAGGTTTTATAGACTTATCAACCCAACACACCGTGGTTCACTTATGTTAGTTACTCAAACATGCCTGGACATAAGAACTTATACTTTTAAATTGTTAAGTCTGTCCCCGGGAACACGAGTCTTCAGGCATGTTATCCTGACCAGGAATCCCTGTGTGCTTTGGGACATCATCACAAGGGTTTTCTTCCCAGTGACCACTAAGCCCTTGTAGTCTAGCAGAAGTTGCTGCTGTCCAACTACACTAACTTGCAAAAGAGCATCCAGCTGACCAAAATTCTTTAAGAACTGACAATATTGTGCATAGATTTAGGATTTCCAGTAGACAAAATACATTGATATATTTGAGCAAGGCCAACGGATGCCTACCAACATGGTCAGGAGGCTGGCACATATGAAGTACAACAAGAGGCTTGAGAGAGTTTGATTTATTTGGTTTGGGGAAGATAAGGTTAAGGGGAGCTAAAGATGTCTAAAGATGCCTTACAAGAAGGTACAAAAAAATAGAACTAGACTCTTGGAGGTGTGCAATGACAGAAGAGTCAACAGACACAAGTTACAACATGAGAAATTCTGCTTATATATTTGGATTAAAAAATGCAGTGGGGGTAATCGAACACTGGAACAGGCTACCCACAGAACTTGTGGAATGTCCATCGTTGGAAGTATTTAAAATATCTGGACAAGTTCCTGAGTAACCTAATACATCTAGACTTGCTTTGAGCAGGGGTAGGGAATTTGATTAGATAGCCTGCCATTATCCCTTCCAAACTAAACTACTGTCTATGACTCCAGAGTTAATGTAACAGCAAGACATTGCATCCTGTTATTATCACATCAGTTTTTAAATATTCAAAAATAAGGACAGTGCCTCTTGCTTCACAGGTGTCAAACTCACTAATATACTTCATATTTTACTTAGATTAATAATCAGGTTTTATTCATGCTTCTGAGGTTAAGTGCTTTTGTACAAAGAAGGAAATGAGTAGCATCTGTTGTTTGGAAGCAGTGTAACCCTAGTGCTCTTGAGTGAAATTCACTGTTAGTCACTGGCTGCAATAATGGCCCACTAGGTACATTTGTCAAAAAAAAGAAACAGTGACAGGGTTCACCATTCTCCTTGCAGGCCATCTGACATGGACTGATTCATGCTTAGCTGTCCCAAAATAAATAGCTCTGCCAAAATCATCTTCTGAGAGCAGCCTTTGGCATTAGATGTGTGTGTGTCACTTGGTATGTTAGGGCTGTGTCCAGGCATGTGCTAATAACAAAATGGTATGGACAACTGCAAGGCAATAGTCCAGCTCGTATCATGTGTGGAAATGATTCTTACTGAATATCATTATATTTGAAAAAAAAAATATTACCATAGTCCTTAGAAGACATTGCAACTAGGAGCCATCTAAATGTTTCAGATGCCATTTAAAAAACCAAACAACTCAATAAGCATGTAATCTAAACCCATAAAAATATTCGAAAGAACTATTGCTGTAAGCCCCCTCCTTCCCCTGTAGCCTGGCATGGATCCACAAACAAGTGAAATAAAGGAAAATCACAAACTCAAAGGGCTGAATACTAATGAATTGGGTGGTGGAACTACTAGCCTACATATTCCTGCTCCTAGTGGGAATTTTGTCTCTTTGATGTCTGGCTGCTAAGTGACCTATCTTCAACAGGATTATTAATGTAAAAATGTTTGAACAAGAAGGAGGCTAGAACAGTGGTTAGGTAGGTCCACTACGAACTACTGTACAGTGAAATTTCGTCTTAAACACTACTGCCCTATTTCTCTGTACGTTTAGTCCATTTCTTTCTTGAGATCTGAAGTCAACACAAAAGTTCTGCTTAGACTACTCTTCTTACCATGTTCTTGGTGCTAGGAATAGCTATGGTACACACAAGACTCCTCCTACTCATTAGGGAACAGGAGACTTTCAGATATTAAGTTTTATTTCAGACTTATTTTAGTTAGTGAAATATTTGACCTTCATATACAAAGGATGTGATTTTCTCTTTTTTTCCAAACAAATTCACTTTTATGTGTGCCAGTATAGAGTCAGGCTGCAGTGCAGGACTTCAGCGGGGAAAAGGCACAGAAATCCAAGTTGTTGCACTGCATTACTTCTCTCCTGCTTCAGGAGCCTCTGTGGCAAAAAGAAACAGCTGGTGGGACAAACAGCTACAAGTGGGATGAAAAAGTCAATCAGACAAAGAAGAGTAGTAGTACTGTGGTGAAAGTGGGATGGGACTAGTCCAAGGCCTAAAACCCCTATAGTCCTCTATTTATGAGAGGTGGTACAATATTTAAGCAATGACACAATAGCAGAGCTACTGGAAGGATGTTCAGTTCTCCAGATTTTTCTGAAAGCATTTTGTTAACTGAGTTATGATTCTGCCTGCTCTTATTGATAGAAAGTCCTTGATTAATTTATGTCTAATTAATCATTGGAAGAATTATGATTCATTATTAAATTATTTCCTGAGTTAATTGCGTGTGCATACTCTTAAGAATGAACAACAGTAGTGGTTTTGTTTAAGAAGTTGGATCTCAAATTCATCATATAAACATGAAAAATTCTATTAAATTTAGGATTTAAGGGATTCACAGAGGATTGTGAACAAACATTCACTGCTAATCCTACAAATTGGAACTATAATGGCTTCAACATCTCCCACTTAGCATCAGAAAATGAGAGTACTGTTAATGCACAAAGATTTAAATTCTTGCTCCAGATATGAATTAAACACTATTTATTATCTATGAAGAATAGCTGAAAGGAATGCAATAAATAAAAACCAGGAAAGAATAAGGTACCTGTCTTGTTTTCCCAGGAACAGAACCATGGGACAGCCATGGCAGGCAGGCCATGAGTAGCCCAGACTCAGCTGGGAGATTCAGTCAGGGCAGCTGACCTAAGCTGACTCCCATAGCACTGACATCATACTCATTATAAAAGGAGGGAGTTCACAGAGGGTGGGGAGTTTCTCTTCCTGTGGCTCTTCCTCCTTCATCTTCTGCTCCTAAGGATGAGGCTGAGTAGAACCTTGTATACTTTATGTCGACGAATGTATTAGTGTTTTTATTTCATGAAATCTGTTTCTACTTCAACTCACAGGGCTTCTCCCTTTTTCCCCGATTCCCCTTCTCAGCTGGGAAGGGGTCACTGGGTGGTAGAACAACTGCTACCATTTAGCCCTGAGTGCAGGCTAAATGTAAACAGTACTGTCACAGAAACAGAGAATGGTTTGGGTGGGAAGGGACCTTATATATCATCTAGTTCCAACCCCCCTGTCATGGGCAGGGACACCTCCCACTAGACCAGGTTGCTCAAAGCCCCATCCAACCTGGCCGTGGACACTTCCAGTGATGGGGCATCCACAACTTCTCTGGGCAACCCATACCAGTGTCTCACTACCCTCACAGTAAAGAATTTCTTCCTAATATCTAATCTAAATCTAATCACCTCTTTATGTCCCATGTGCCTTAGCATAGTTTCCTGGAGGATCTGCTCCATGATCTTGCTAGGCACAGAGGTGAGACTGACTGGCCTGTAGTTCCCTGAATCTTCTTTTTTTCCTTTTTTAAAAGTGGGGGTTATGTTGCCCCTTTTCCAGTCAGTGGGAACTTTGCCAGACGTCCATGACTTCTCAAATATGATGGATAGTGGCCTAGCAACTGCATCTCCCAGTTCCCTCAGGACCCACAGATGAATCTCATCAGGTCATCATTCTTTAGATAGTTGTGAACCTGATCTTCTCCTGCAGTGGGTGATTCTTCATACACTCTGTCCCTGCCTTTGCCTCCTATGAGCAGCACAGTGTGGCCTGAGCACTTACCAGTGAAGACCTTCCATGAGGTGTATTTAAAACTCTTTCCAGAACAACAAATATTGTGGAGATAAAGGTGCTAGAGAATGGGAATTAGACTGTATACCCAATCACTACTTCCATATCTAAGTCAAAATTAATTTTCCATGGCTTATACTTCAAAATATAGAGGAATCAAAATTTGATACTTTTAGAATTTATGTTTATGAAACAGGCCATTACAAAGGCTAAGAAATGTCTGCATCGTCATGAGAATACAAAAGAATTGCTGATTTTTCAGCCAGTTACATTTCAAGACTTATCAAGAACAGTAAAGACGATTAAGAATTCACAAGCTTTTTCATACATGCAATCTACAGAAAGTAGGGAAGTGCTATTTCTTCTCTTTCATAGGTGGAGGTGCTGAAGCATGAGAAAGCTACAGGTCTCTTTCCAAAGGTCTTCGATTTTCCACAAGTTTCTCGTCTTTCCTTTGTAAATCTTAGGTCTTACTCAGTCCCTTCCTCTAAGAGGAAATGAAATAAAAGAAAATCTCATTTCATCACCGTGTTCTGAAAATCAAATTAATAAAACCTGAAATATTTTTGTGTGTGTGTCTAAAGAGAGGAGGCCAGAAAGAAAGCTCCAACTAAAGAGCAGTAAGTATTCATGCTGACAGCAAGTGTCTGGAGCTTGCATGCTGTCTTTGAAGCAGATTCGGGCTGAACACAGTTGGGTAACTGCTCAGAGCCGCTTGCAGTCTCTGCTCTAACACACAGTGGTAATAACAGGCTCATTTTCATCAATGACTTTGAGAATTCAGAGCAGCTTTTGCAACCTGGGGGCACATCCTAGGCATTCAGAAGATAGAATAAATAATAAAAAAAAACCAAAACAGTTTCTTGGAAGCTAAGACTCAGTTTATTAGGACTATCTTCTGTTCTCAATCTCATCTAGCATGACTTCAGGGCACAGTAGAGTTTAGTATTATTTTTCTTCTTTTCATTATTGTATTTCAGATAGAAGGATGCAGGCATGCAGACTTTTCAACAGATTTCCTACCAGAGTTCACTTGATGTCATCTTTGCTTAGTTAATATTAGTGGTTCCTACACTGTTGCTCTAGAGAGTGTTTTTCCTGTCTAGTTTTGGGGTATACTGCACAGACAGGAACTACTTGTCTCCCATGGACATGTAATGATGGTTCCTCTCTTCTTTAGCTTACATTTACTCTATGTTCAAGCACAGAAGAGCAACCCGGCCTTAAAAGACTGCACTGTAGACCTTTACATTTAGCTTAAATAAATCCCACTGTGGAAGTGGGATCATCACAAAATTGGTATTATACGAATTACTAAGAATTTTTCTAAAGAGTAGGCAGTGCATGCACGCCAAGGTAATGTGGCTTAAACACCTGGAAGAGCCGTGTCTGGTGGTATGTAGCACAGTGACATTTACATACAGAGAGAATAGGATAGCAGATCTGTGCTTTCTTGATGATATGCTAGAAAAAAAAAAAAATTAGCCTGACTGTAAGGCAAGGTTTAATCATATAATATCATCAGTTAAATAATGAAGTAGTTTTTAGTATATAGGTCAACAAAAAGCCCAGAGAAACAAAAAAAATATTTGATTGTAGTGTTAATGAAGGAGCAATGCAAAATTATGAAGTTTGATGCCTGTGGGAAAAATGTTTCCTTGTAGCACTGAGTTACCCTGAAAATTTTTAATGGGTAAATTCTTTTGCATCTTCCAAATTGAAGAAGTAAAGAGTTTCTGTAAAATATGTTCCATATTTCTTTCTTTTTTGTAAAGCAATTAGTATTTGGGAAAAGAGCATTAAGAGGTGAAAGGTTTAAAGTGATGCTTTCAGTTTTACATATTTAATATTACTGCTGGATGCTAATGCAGCAAGTTAAATTAATTCACCAGTATTTTTTGTTATTTACACCAAGTAACAACACCAAGCAGCAGCAGTTTTGCCAATGCCACCTAACTTCTTTTATGATGTGGCAAATCCAAGTTTGCTCTGATTCAGCACTGTGCGATGAGTCACTTTACTGTGTGGGAAGGTTAGAGCAGAAAACCCACACGCAGACACCCACACACCTGCTTAAAATTCTGAATATACTTAACCTAGTTACACAGAGAAATATAACATGTTAGACATGACTGCTGAGTTGCAGCAGCAAAATGTGGTGTATGGCAAATAAAAGAGCAGCACTCTTCCTCTAGCAGAGGAGGTGAAGGACCTGCTGCAGATACCCAACAGCACTGCCAGGGAGCAGCATCCTTACCCAGGGAAACAGGGCTGGAGGGGTCCTGCTCTCTCTCTTCTGCCTCTGCCCCTGTTCCTGCAGGGGCTCTGACTGTCCTTTGTACCTTGTTGTTATCTCCTTTGTGCTTTCATGCTATACAGTGTTTTACATGTGATGAGTACGTGTTCCTTGTTGTCTTTGCTGTGCCTGAGCCAGGTTGTGCCCAGCTCTCAGGGCTGCATCTCTTCAGCAAGCAGCAGTACAGCAGATGAGACTTGTATTCATGCCCTCAGGACCCTTAATGTCATACTATGCTTATACTCTTGAAGCCTCTGCTAATAGACAGGAAAACAGACTGTACCAGTGACTTGTGTGCCTTGGAATTACATCTTGTCAGTAATTACAAGTCTCTAGAGGTTTCAGGCCATTTTCCAGTTACACAATTTAAACTTTATTTGAATGGCTGTGAAACACTTTGTCTGCAAACATACAATAGAGAAGCCTAGAGCCCAGTCAAGCTATGTGTGGATCAATAGTAAGATCTACAAAATAGAAAATCATTTTAAACCCTAAAAATAATGTTATGTCTTTTTTGTTGTTTCCAATTCAAAAAAAAAACACCCAACAAACTGTTACTTTTTCTTAACCCTGTAGCTCCGTATTCACAAAGGACAGTTAATACATTTCAAAGATTCAGACACTAAATTCCAGGCTGAAGGGCAGCACTTCATCTGTCTCAACAGTAGAAGTTAAAAAACTTTTTCTGGGCTTAGGTACCTACGGTGGACTGAGGAAGGTAGAGGAGCTGGTGGCGTTGTGCACACAGTTAGGCACTCATCTGAAATGTGAATGATCATGGTTCATATTCCTATTTTCTACCTGTTTCTTGGCAAGGTCTGGAAACCAGGTTTTCCCTCTTAATTAAGTAACTTCAGCAGAGTGTACCCTGCACTGCCCTGAGCCCCAGCAACTCAGCCAGACCTTCTGCAGGGTGAGGGTGCACTCAGGGCACGTGCACATGGGCTGGACAAGAAATCATGGGTTTTGAACATACTTCTGGGCTGAGCTGGTTTGAGTCTGAGAAATTTCTCTGTACTCCTAAAGCAAAAATTTTCTGAAACCCAGCTCAACAGTCTGGTCTTTCCCAGTCATTCCTATTTAACTTATTACTCTTTAAAGATAAAGGTCTGTCAGGACCAGGAGTTAAATAGATTGATCCTTTGTGGAGTCCAGCTTGATGTGTAACAGTGGCTGAAGTGATGTGGCGGACTTAACTCAATGGGGCAGAGCCCATAATGAAGTTCCTCACCAGTCGCCAGAACTAGGTACAGGAACTACATCACTTGTTTTAAAATGCACACGACAACATGTGCAACATTACTCAAAATCCAGAGTGATATGGGAATTAATCTTCTTAAAAGTTTGATAATATAGTATTTGCTTTGTTAGAATAAAAAGTTCAACTAAAAAAAATATGGTTTAGATTAATTAAGCTTATAAAGATTAAGTGGAATCTTGCTTGTTAAAAGAAAAAGTTAAAGTGCTTATCAAATATACTCCCTCAGTCCAGTTCAACTGACCTCATGTGTTAGGAAGTGTTAGTCACACAGAAAGGTGTTTGGAAAAGCGATATGCTCGAGCCTCTTGCGCCGTTCTTATTTTATTCGTGTGTTTTCACACTGTTAAGTGGTTACCCTTAAACAGAATCAGACACAATTTGGGCTTTTAAAATACACTACAATAGTTGCAAACATAGATTTTTTAAGAGTACATTTTTTTCATGTTTTTACATATGAAAATAAAAGTGAGGGAGAGAATGGAAACTTCAGGTTTTTACAGAAGTTGCTGATTTCTTTCTGTATTAACCAGAACAACAATAATAACAATTTTAAACAGCTATTTTTATTTGTAGAAAAGGCATGAATTGCTACCAAGACACCCTCGTGTTCTGAATTTTAGTATTACTTTTAAATGATAGTCTTGGATCTGTGATACATTTCCAGTATCATAATTTCAGCCAGTCTTCAAAAACCTTGATTCAGGCTTCAAAAGCGTACGAAGAATGCTGACTAGGCAACATCCTAGAGATATGAGAATAAGGAATAAAGGAGTGAGTAAACTCCTTGAGGAAGAAAACCCAGGGGCCACATAAATCAGGAGCACTCCTCACAGGTATATGCTATCATTTTTATTTAGAATACACTAGTTGAAGATGAGGACAATACAGCTACATGTTATGGTGATATAAAGATGATGATGAAATTAGAAATAAAAAAGCTGTCTTCTAAAATAATATACTAAGAATAATAACTAATAATCATTCTATGGAAAACTGTATGATGCAGGCATGTCTTAATTTGTGCATATTTTAAATGCATGTGAACATGTGATGTAAGAACCGAGTTAAGTAGCTCTTATATGTCATTTAGGATAAAGATCAGTTGTAAGCTGTAATCCTTACATATTTTGTTAAGATTTGTTAGACTCAGAAGTTGAACTAAGCTTCTCATTGGCATTTTTTTTTCACATTTAAACGCTGTTGATTTTAGAGTAAGCAGCAGATGGCAGCAGCGACGGCAGCATTGCTCTCAGGTTTGTTCGTCAGGCATTTAGGCTGGATGCACACAGACAGCAAGTTTTGTGACTTCCAGTAGACTTCAGGGGGTGAAGTTACCCTATCAGTGCTGAGGAAGTCTTGATTTGAGAAAGCAGCAAAGTCTGGGACTGGATCTAACCTTCTAAAAATTCAAAATGTGTTTTCATTAAAAATGAGAAGGAAATTATTTAGACCAATAATTTTGAGGCATGGACTTAACATAAATAAGATGTAATCAATACACAATTTTTTGGAATGTATTTCTGAGATCCTGTGCTAGCCCATAATGTTCATTTGTACAAGCTTGAGGTGTTTTGGACAGCCCAAGCTGCTCAGCAGGGAAGATATGACAAAATTTCAGACTTATGGGGCGTGCAGAAGTCCCATGCTGTGCAACTGAACATAATGGTGCAAAACCTAAGCATGAATCCTGCTGAACTGCCACTGATAGTTTTGGGTTTTTTTTAAATGAAGCATTTGTATGCAAAGTGTCATTTTTGGAAGGCTAGCAATAGGCTTTAGAGAATCACGGGGAAAATACACCTTTTAAAAATTAACATTACAACATTAACTACTTAGTAATGCTCTCATAGTCATGCATGCTTTTGCAAGTCAAATGAAAAAGCATTTTTAATAGTTTTTATGATAATCCTTGAATACACATATGTTGAGGAATTATCTGAGGAATTCTGTGCTAGAACAGCTTGTGCTTTTGTCTGGGGGTTTGCAAGAAGAGAGTGAATGGCGGGTGTGTGCAATTGTTCTAAAATCTATTTCTTGTTAATTAAAATTAAAATTTAAATGTAAATTAGAAATAAAATTTAAAAGTTAATGTTCTGTCTCCATCTGCCACCTTTCCCATACTCCATCTATGCCAAGAGTAATGTGAGTGAAGTTCACAATCAGACACCCTATTTTTAAGATACAGGAATTGTACCAATAAACTTTTAAGTTGCAATTTAATGTATACCACTACCTAGCAAACCAGATTTGAAAACATAATTGTTTCTATCGCTGAAAGAAACATCAGCTTGCTTAGGAATATATTTTTCAACACTGCTTTACCAGTGTTTCCAACTGATTTCAGACAAAGAACTACTGGGAATCTATCTATATATAGATAGATTTATATACTGGAATATATTTCTGTTCCCCACCATTGAATACTGTTGAATAAGTGTGATTCTGCAGAAAGAATTTTTCATAACATTTTTATAATTAATCGCTGAGTGAAAAAGTAAATCTCATTGACCAATTTACCACCTTAGAGGCCCTTCTTCTGTCAGAAGTCAGAAACAATTTCAGAAACCCTGTCCTCCAGCCTCGATTAACGTACCACAAAGCAGTTGGGAATTCTGGTAACTGATATGAGCTGGAGATGTAAACTTCAGAGGAAGCACCTAGATATCATTTTTTATTTGATTCACTTTACGTTTCATCAATTATGAGCAAACACTCCATCTTGCCAGGAGATGGTGCCATAACTCCAGAAAATGTGGATTTGTGTTTCATGCACCAGGAAAGCAGAAGTAGTTTTTATGGCTGCTATACAGAAATTTTAAACCTTAAACATTTAAAATGAAGAGAAAATCTACTCATACAGTGTTGAGCCCCAAGATTGCTTTGGTTTTGGAGGCTTCTTAAATTTCCCTGCTTTGGGGAGTTTGCTTGTGTAGTGGGTCTGGCTGAGCCAGAATTGATTTTCCCCTGTAGCAGCCCTCGTGGTGCTGTGTTTTATGTTGGGAGCTAGAAGGGTGTTGATAACACACTGGTGTTGTGGCTACTGCTGAGCAGTGCTTACACAGCACCAAGGCTCTTTCCAGCATTTCCCTCCAGTGGGATGGGGTGGGCAGGATCTTGGGAGGGGACACAACCAGGACAGCTGACCCGAACTGACCAAAGGGATATTCCATACCATGTGATGTCTGCTCAAGTATAAAGCTGGGAAAAAGGAGGAAGGGGGTTGGGGTCACCCTTGGTCCTCAGAGGCAACCGCTACGCGTATCGCAGCCCTGCTTCATGAGAAGGCCCCACATCACCTGATAATGGGAAGCAGAGAATAAATCTCCATTTTCTTTTTGCTTCCGCCTGTGGACCTTGCTTCAGTTTGCTTTGCTTACATTAAAACTGCTTTTGTTTTACCTGCAAGGGTTGTTTTTTCCTATCTTATTTTCTTTCCCCCTTTTTGCCGTGCTGAGAAAGGGGGCAGGGGGAAGAAGTGATGGAGCAGCTTGGTGGGTACCTGACGTTTAGCCAAGGTTAAACCACCACAGCTTGCTTGCGTGTTTGTTATCTGTGTAGGAAACTATTCATATGAATAATTAAGTCCAGTACATAATCCAGAGTTTGGTTTCCTTGGTTTGATCTGTTCTTTACCTTAGTTTACTCCAGTAAATGTGGTTCTGTTTAATTTTTAATTCATATATTGAAAGTAGGAAGGCTCTTCTACAGACAGAAGGTTGATACAAATGCTGAGAGTTCCTATGAACTCATAGTGAAAGAACCAGACAGGTATTTTGGATCGATATCTAAAGCAGCATACTTGATTTCAGGATTAATTTGATTTGTAAAATGCCTAAAGAAAACATGACTGCTTTGGGAGGCTTGGTACCATTCCAGAACCTCCTCTCCTGTAAAGCTAGCCATGCTTCAAAGCAGCACTTTGCACCTAATAAGAATGGCCCACATGAATTGCACACACTCTGCACCTTTCATTGGGCCTTTCATTTTATTGTTCATTTTTGAAAACTTTAACCCTAAAAAACCCCAAGCATCCTGATTACCTGTATTTTATAGAACTTGGACTGATACAAGGCAGAAATAAAAACCGGCAAAATATATTTCCATTTTTCAGGTTCTTAGATAAGGATGATTAAACTCTTAACAATTAAACTCTTAAGATTTTGATTACACTAGCAATAAATTCCTGGTTTTGTATAAATAAAAGATGTGTTTCCTCTTTGCCCATAAACAAGATTTTGAGTGTAATATCATTTTCATCTGAATTAATTGAGGATGGACACTTTTGGAGCTTGATTCATGGGTAATCAAGTAAGCATTCAGATTCCTCTTCTTTGTTACAGGCATTGCAACTCAGCTCCCCACAACTGTAGTGGTGAAGGCCAAGCTCCTTTCTAAACCTTGCAGACTGACAGGCAGCACTATAATTCTTACAGTTCTCCATGTATTATTTCAAATGTTTAAGTCCTGTGGCCAGAGATTGAATAGGACTTCCTTATCCATTATGCAGTGTTTCTGTACTTCTCTCAGTGTCTATCTGTATTAGCCTAAGTAAGTTTTGTGCCTACTGGAGAGTGAATGTCTACCAATAATTTCTGGAGAAAGTGCCGTGTCAGTCATATTCAGTTATCAAGTAGCCTATACAACATCACAGTCCCTTTCATATTTGGTTGAGCACTCCAAAGCCTCTGTAAAAAGGCTACAGAAAGATCATTCTATTTCTGATTTCTAAGACTTTCTCTTTAGAGGAAACAGACAAATTGTATATCTTCAGTGATCTTGAGAACTAATTCTACCAGATACATGAAAAGCAAACTCAGTAGTGGTATTGCTTTTAGGACATACTGTTATCTTCCTCCCCTCTACGAAATTGTTATAGAAATTATGTCTTTCTCTGCCATCCAGAAGACAACTACTTTATCATATTTATTTCTCTACTTCTTACCTACTCTCCTGCTCGTTTCCTCTGACAATATACAATCTACTCCACAAGCAACAAACATATTTTCTCTCAGAGATGACCTTACAGATACCTGTCCATCTAGACCCTAAACAAATGTTTTCAATTTCTGCTTAGCTTTAAAATGTGTCAAGCTTATCTTAAACCAGAAGAAGGGCTTTCATGCTCAAAAGTTTGCCCAGTTTTTCCAGCTAAACTGACTACCCAGATGAAACATATTATTTCACATAAAAAATCACTTGTGCTCAGTAATAAATGTCAGCAACAGCCATCTTGATGAAAGATGGAAACCAAGCTTTAATCAAAGGAGTTTATCCATTGTTCTGCTTTGTCTCATAAGCTATGGATTCTTACTGTTCTATTTGTGTGAGGAAGGCACATGGTATTTACTGAGTCGTGATTCAGCCCTGAGATTTGAGGAGATCATGACTCATTCACACCTGGTATCTTGATGTCTCAACAGTAAATCTCTTCCACTCTCAACTTACTTGGTTACGTGTTGATTTTGATTCAGTTGCTAAGCCTGTTTCTAGCACTACACCACTTCTAGTAAGCTGTCCCTCAAATACACAAATATGTAACAAATTGCCTATTATTACAATGTCTAGTATGTAGTATTAATCTAGAATGGATGATTGATTTCAGACAAGTGTCTTCCTTAGTTCATTCTTGCATCTCTTTCATGGATGAAAATAATCTCTCCGTAAAGCTGGAAATTTTTTCCACCTCAAAACCAACAAAAATTTTGCTTTTTATGAACACAAACAGGTCTATTTTACTGTAAAATAGTACATGCTTGTCAGTTTTTAGTCCTTCACCTGGTCTATACCAAGACCCCGAGCCTATGTTGATAGCAGTGGAACTGACAGTACAAGTATAGGGTAATAGCATTTGTTCCTGGGGGACTGCAGAAGTCATAACTGCTATATTATTGCCCACTGAAGCCATGCAGTCCTGAAAGATGGACAGAACTTGGTTT
This sequence comes from Podargus strigoides, assembly GCA_028020825.1. Classification (NCBI taxonomy): domain Eukaryota; kingdom Metazoa; phylum Chordata; class Aves; order Caprimulgiformes; family Podargidae; genus Podargus; species Podargus strigoides. The sequence goes on along the minus strand of CM051663.1, from coordinate 159,915,299 downwards.
TCACATGGCAAAGGCAACTGAGAACATGTATACATTGCATGTAAAAAACCCTGTATAGCATGAAAGCACAAAGGAGATAACAACAAGGTATAAAGGACAGTCAGAGCCCCTGCAGGAACAGGAGCAGAGGCAGAAGAGAGAGAGCAGGACCCCTCCAGCCCTGTTTCCCTGGGTAAGGATGCTGCTCCCTGGCAGTGCTGTTGGGTATCTGCAGCAGGTCTTTCACCTCCTCTGCTAGAGGAAGAGTGCTGCTCTTTTATTTGCCATTCACCACATTTTGCTGCTGCAACTCAGCAGTCATGTCTAACATGTTATATTTCTCTGTGTAACTAGGTTAAGTATATTCAGAATTTTAAGCAGGTGTGTAGGTATGTGGATGTGGGTGTTTTCTCCTCCAGCCTCCTTACACAGTGCAGTGATTGGTACTGCAGCCCAGAGACAGTAAACTTTGATGCAATAGTGCTTTCTATTCTTTTCAGTTCAGGTGTACAAACAGCAGCAGCTTCATGGATAATTAGTTTCTTTACTGACAGCAGCAGGAAGATTTTTTTCCTCTCTCTCCCTTTGTACCCATATAACTGTATGCACTTCATGAGCCATTTAACCTTTCAAGTTGTTATTTTTCTTCTAAAAGGACAAGTTTCATATTTCGTCAGTCCACTTGAAGACCTTCTCAGTGGCTTTATAGACATTTTCCTTTGAGATATTGCTTTCTTCTTTTAACACAATGACACTCAAAAGTTTTTTTCATCATAAACATATTATTGAATTTCTAACAACATTCAGCCTCATCCAGGCTTCTGGAACAACTAGGGATACAGACTTTAGCAACTTTATTAAGAAAGCTGAACTAAGTGTTAAATAAAGTGATATTAAATTTGGAAATGCATCTATTGATGTCTCCAAATATCATTAATCAGCTCCATGGATAAGATTTTTACATCTGTAACATGAAATGAGAAATTATACGTATCGAATCAGGTAAAAAAAACAGGACTAATTTATTCTAGTGTGGAAATTTTAAACATCCATTGTCCATTCGAAAAATCACTTATGAGATATTATATGTGTAAGACCAGACGGTTGAGTTACATTTTTGCCATTTTAACCATAGCAGCTGTCACTTTACATAGATATTTATCACCTTAGAAGTTTCGATAGAGGCTCAAACCTAGCCTTTAAATGGTTGAATTCTTCAGGCTGTACTGTATGAAGTGAAGCAAGGACTTACATTCACACTAGTGGCATTTTTCTGCAAGAACTCTGCCTAACTATAGTGCAATCTTTCTTTCAGAAAATAGTGCTGGATATTAGGGGGAAGGGTCTTATTGATTTTGCTGAAAACTGGAAAACTAGAGATGGAAATGTGGGACCAACAAAGCTATGGTAATTGATGTCTATTTGTCACCTCATGCGATTATAATTGTCTATAGATCAAAGAGCTGGAGAAATATAATAGCTTTTAACTCTCCCAGACATCTCAGTTAAGATTCACTTTTCTCCCAGAAGGAAAGAACAGAAGTAATTTAGCAAATTACAAGTTGTAAATGGCTTAACTGTTCTAAGACATAAAGTGGGATAAGAAGGTGGTACACTGGGAAATCATGTGGGGAATAAAATGATACAAGAAACTCCTGGTGTGTTTAATGAGCTCATCCTACAGAAGCAATAATATACATGACCCTCCAATAGTTTGTGTCCATACATCTCTCCCTCTAGTCTGAAATATGTTCTTAATTATTTTTTAATGAGACAATGTAATTTAATGTTTCCAGTTTCAGATATAGCAACCTTTCCTACACGCTTTTTTGTTAGGAGCTGTAATCATGAGATTCTTTGGACTTTCCTAGGCTGCTTTTGTCTATGCACTACAATGTACACACTAGATGGCACTCAGTGCTTGTTATTCAATGAGAATATGCTCTGTCCGGAAAAAAAAATTACGGTGGCCAGTGAAACAATTACTGAGCTTCCTGTTACCTTAAGCTCGAATTGTTGAAGTTGCTAAAGACGGTAATAGAAATTGATAACTTTACAATTGTTCCTGTAGCAGAATGAAATGTTGAGAAGGCCTTGTGTACATACAGTTAACATGCAATGCACTTCTGCAGCAAATTAGACAAGAGATGTCATGCACAAATGCACCTATCAATTCTTTGACTGTTGTTGTTTTGGAGATCACTGTTTCAGAATAGCTTAGAAGACATTCTGTTCTAACCACCCTGGTGAATAGTAGGAATGAAAAGCTAAATAATAAGATATAAAGAAAATTAAGAACCTCCTAAACTTACAATGAAATATATGGAGCCCAGAACTCTCACTGTAATTCAGAGAACAAAGTAATAATCAGAAGTTCTACCAGATGGCAAGAGTTAAAAGCCAAGGGAAGTACAAGGAAAATATTTTCATGAATGTTTCATTCTTAAAGGTTTAGCCAGAAAGTGAAGGTGTGAACTCCAAAGCAAACTTCAGTGCAGAAGTTCCCATACTGTGGTGTTCGTTGTTAATGATATTATTTATGTTCTGGGAAATTAATGTTAACTTCCTAGATTATAATTTTTGCAAGTACAGAGTAAAAATGAAGTTATTCATTTTTATTTTCTTTAAAGCTTTGAGATGTCCTTCTCTGGAGATTTTCAAGACTCGCCTGGATGCAGTCCTGAGTGATGTGCTCTAGGGGATCCTGCTTTTAAGCAGGGGAGTTGGACTAGATGTTCTCTGGAGGTCCCTTCCAACTCTGAATATTTCTTGATTCCATGATCTCTGAACAAAAAAAAAAAAAAAAAAGTAAATAAGCTTTAACATATATTAATTTCACTATAAAATTCTACCTTTGTTTGATTGCAATCAGGCTGATCAGTATACAATTTATGACAAAGCAGGAATACAAAGAGTTAATAGGAGCATTTCTTTTGCTCCTTTTTGCCATTTTCTCTTGGATTATGTGTTTCTCCTTTCGTACATAATCATGTTCTTTTCCAAGCACATTAAGCCTGGGGATGCAGCCAAGTCCAGTTCTTATTATCTTCCAAACTGTGGTAAAGTCACACAAGGAGCAAATCTCTATGATATTTTTCAAGAATAATGAAAAGTCACATAAGAGCAGCAAAATTATCCACCTAAAACACCAAGCAGCTGTGGCATTGGCACAGTTTTAGAAGCTGGTATCACATCAGAGCACTGTTCTTGGCCTCTCTGCCTGTCCTTCAGATAACTGCTGTGTCTCTGGCATCCATCTAAGACTGGGTAGTGAGTGCTCTCTTTAATCACCATCAGTCATCACAAGCCACTACATCCTATATGCCCGCTAAAGCTCCAACCAGTCAAGTCAAAGATAACTTTTATAACTAACAGACACAATGAAGTTTGAACCTTTTCACAGTAAACTCTGAGATGAGATCAAAGACACCATCTAGTCTGTGCTGTACAGCTGTGACAATACTGTGAAGCATTTTGAAAGGAGACTGCAAAGTTATCAATTCCTTTTTAAGAGTCTCTTCAATTGCACTAAGATTCCCACTACTGCAGACCTGATACTATTACTGACTTCAAAAATCTGGAAGCTTAGAACTCCCGAAATCTGTAACAGAGAAAGAATATGCAGTGATCCTAATGTCATTCATCAATATCTCATATATAGATATGCTGATCCATGATCTTGCTTCGGTGATATTAATTCTCAGAGTCCAGAGGGAAGGTATTACAAAAACCGCAGTTGAAATCAAAAGTCCAGGCCAATATTTTAGGGGCAGAACTGAGCACAAGCTTCCTCCCAGCTAACAGCTTGAAAGTTTCTACACAAAAACTGGATGAAAAAGCCTGAGGAAAGACTGGCTAACATAGAGTTCATATAAACAAACAACAGATGTGCAGAGAATTATTATTGATTTCATGCTGATACAAATGGGAATGTTACTCCCTGATCTCATGATGGAAAGACATTTCGGGGACAGAAAGACTATCATCCCTTCACACACAGGTAAATCCTAATAGGAGACCTCGGTTGCGGTAGGTGACCTAGATCATTGGTGCTTGTTGACTGGAAGAAGAACAGTCAGTGAGAGAAAAGCTCAAGTTTAGATTAGGAGCCAGACATAACTCTTCACTGAAGCTAGTAAAATGAATAGTTGAACAATATCCCGGGGAAACCTGTGCCAGTGTTTCACCACCCTCATCGCAAAAAATTTCCTCTTTACATCTAGTCTAAATCCACCCCCTTTTAGTTTAAAACCATTACTCCTTGTCTTATCTTTACAGACCCTGCTAAAAAATCTGTCCCCACCTTTCTTATAGGCCCCCTTTAAATAATGAAAGGTTGCAATAAGGTTTCCCTGGAGCCAGCCAGTAGGGATACTATTGGGAATCTTCAGCTGACATCTCATCAAGTGTCTATCACAAGTTTAGTATCAAAGTGTTTGCTTTAGTCAACTTTTTTTTTTTTTTCTTTCAATAATAGTCTACTCGGGTAGTAGAGGAAACTTTTTGGTTTTTTTATTATGAAGAGAGTTTTTCCTGATAGGATAAGTGTCCTTTATCTAAACTGAACATCCCACAGAAAATCAAATCATCTTTTACAAGGAAGTCTCTAGTTTTTCATTGTTAAGGAATAATTCTAAGTGCAGGGATCAGTCCCCACATGCAGAATGTTTCTGGACAGAGTTATTAATAGTAGTTCTGGCCTCACTCTGTTTTATTACTTCTGGCCTCTTAAAGCAATTTTATTTACTCTCTTCTGTGGACCAAAAGCTTTCTACCCCGCTATTATTTTGCGATGCCTTTTCTGTAGACAACAGTAGAGTTTCATTTTCATTTTTGCACTGTATATATCATTTTTGTACTACATGTATATATATGATGTGAGGTCTCAGTATATCATCTATGCTGACAGCAATAACATATGATATTGGAAACAGTGAAAACATAACCTTTACATTATTTTTGTGCCTTGTCAATATACAACAGTAATTATGTTCCAATGAGTGAAATCAGGTTTTTGCAATATTTTGCCATGAAGCTTTCGTAATCTCACAAGAATACTATACAGACTCTGTTGTTTTCATTCTACATACTCTAAGAATTAATTCAAGAGACTGTAAATTTGGTTTAGCTTACTACTACTTCCTACTAGAAAATAGCAGAGATTCTCCAAAACTTTTATTGTAACTAAAATCTGTAATTTAATACCTTCTGTTACACTGCAGTCATATAATAGCCACTCCATTTAGTTAATTTAGATTATCTCCAGGCCTTTAATGTTAACTTCCAGTTAAAATGAGCAGTTGCGTATTAAAGGAATGTCATTAATTTCCTATCTAGAGTATCTAAAGGTACATGTAGAGCTAATCAACAGGCCATTTAGGTGTTCACAAATTGCAAGTCCTGCAGACACAACCACCTCAGAGTAAGAGTGAGATATATGAAGCCAAATGTTAGAAGTACTGTGATCAATATAAGAGAACAATTTCTCATTCTTTTTGCAGGAAGATCATAACTTCTTCTTACACTAGTGTATTTCAGAAAGGTATCTAGTCATAGATGACAACCTTTTCATTATTAAGTTGTTCCTATGCTTAATTACATTCAATAATATTTTTAATCTGAATTTTTATTGCTCCGTCATCTTGCCTCTGAGTCATCTGCATATCTGAAATTAAAATATCAGGCCACCTTACTTAGTTACCTACATTATGCACTGCTTTGTGAAAATTTGTCTATTTGATACCACATATAATCCATATGCAGGCAGTGGACAGAAATAAGTCCCTGTAAAAAAAACAGGGTCTGACTCAAGTTTCTCTGAGTCATGAATGGGACAAAGATAAGCACCAAAATCTTTTTATCTTTTTATCAACATTTAGGTTTTTCCAGTGAAACAGCATTTCACACTACCACATTTAGCACACTTTTGACTTAAGTATTTGGCTAATCCTTGCCCATTTAGCAAAATGAACAACCTCTGATCCTTCTGGGAAGACTGTTACAAGTAATTAAGAAAAAAATGGATCTATTATCAGTAGATTTAAATTCATTTTAGAGGCAACTATTCCCACAGGAGAAAATTTTTAGGGATTTGGAAATTGGTTGGGGAAAAAAAAATATTGCTATTTATATTGCTATTAAGGGACCAGATGGAATGCACCCAAGGGTGCTGAGGGAGCTGGCAGAGGTCATTGCTAGGCCACTCTCCATCATCTTCGGTAAGTCATGGATAACAGGAGAGGTGCCTGAGGACTGGAGGATAACAAATGTCACTCCAATCTATAAGAAGGGCAAGAAGGAGGACCCAGGTAACCATAGACCGGTCAGCCTCACCTCCATCCCTGGAAAGGTGATGGAACAGCTTGTTCTTGGCACTATCTCTAGGCATATCAAGGATGAGGGGGTCATTAAGAGCAGTCAACATGGTTTTACCAAGGGTAAGTCATGTTTGACCAACCTCATTGACTTCTATGAGGAAATAACTAGGTGGATAGATGATGGTAGAGCGGTAGACGTGGTTTATCTTGATTTCAGTAAAGCATTTGACACTGTCTCTCACAGCATCCTTGTAGATAAGCTGATAAAGTATGGGTTTAGTGATCAGGTAGTGAGGTGGATTATGAACTGGCTGAAGGAAAGAAGTCAGAGAGTTGTGGTTAATGAGACAGAGTCTAGTTGGAGGCCTGTGACTAGTGGAGTCCCTCGGGGGTCGGTACTGGGACCGGTGTTGTTCAATATCTTCATCAACGACCTGGATGAGGGTACAGAATGTATCCTCAGCAAGTTTGGTGGTGACACCAAACTAGGAGGAGTGGCTGACACACCAGAGGGTTGTGCTGCCATTCAACGAGACCTTGAAAGGCTGGAGAGTTGGGCGGGGAGAAACTTAATGAAATTCAACAAGGGCAAGTGTAGAGTTTTGCATCTGGGGAAGAACAACCCCATGTACCAGTACAGGTTGGGAGCTGACCTGCTGGAGAGCAGTGTAGGGGAAAGGGACCTGAGGGTCCTGGTGGACAGGAGGATGACCATGAGCCAGCAATGTGCCCTTGTGGCCAAGAGGGCCAATGGCATCCTGGGATGTATTAGAAAGGGGGTGGTTAGTAGGTCAAGAGAGGTTCTCCTTCCCCTCTATTCTGCCTTGGTGAGGCCACATCTGGAGTATTGTGTCCAGTTCTGGGCCCCCTAGTTCAAGAAGGACAGGGAACTGCTTGGGAGAGTCCAGTGCAGAGCCACAAAGATGATGAAGGGAGTGGAACATCTCCCTCATGAGGAAAGGCTGAGGGAGCTGGGTCTCTTTAGCTTGGAGAAGGGGAGACTGAGGGGTGACCTCATGAATGTTTATAAATATGTCAAGGGTGAGTGTCATGAGGATGGAGCCAGGCTCTTCTCAGTGACATCCAATGATAGGACAAGGGGCAATGGGTGCAAGCTGGAACATAGGAAGTTCCACTTAAACATGAGGAAGAACTTCTTCACAGTGAGGGTAACAGAGCACTGGCACAGGCTGCGCAGAGAGGTTGTGGAGTCTCCTTCTCTGGAGACATTCAAAACCCACCTGGACATGTTCCTGTGTGACCTGATCTAGGTATTCCTGCTCTGGCAGGGGGATTGGACTAGATGATCTTTTGAGGTCCCTTCCAATCCCCAACATTCTGTGATTCTGTGATTCTGTGAAGGTGCTCAAATGAGAAGGATTTCCTAAAAACAGTTGGGAGGGGCAATCAACACAGGAAAACACAGAAAAACTTTTAAACGAATATTTACATCAAGTTAAATCCTTAAGTTCTGAGTTAGGCCTCATCGATACACAGGTGTGATAATTTTACAGAAACTGATTTATACAAGTTAGAGTATAATTTTCACCTACCATCCACCTCTATGACTGTGCCCCTCATTACCATAGTTGTGCAAAATATCCAAGCTCTTAGAATCTTGTCTGTTCCAGGAAAGCAATTCTCAAGGTCTGAAGCATTTTAACATGCTTTCTTGATGTTTTTTTTGCAGGTGAAGAGGTCTCTACTCATTTTCTGGTCTTTGCAAGCACTGAATGCCTGAGAGTTTGTAATGAAATCCATGAGATATTGGCTGTTTACCACCTTTAGAAAATAAGGTCAAATATTTAGTTAATTTGTTTAATTTGTATTTCAAAGTCAGATTACATATGTGTAACAGGTTTATACCATTTAGTCCAAGGCTTCTTTTTAATTAGTGCTATATTTTACTTTAAACGATTCCTTATTTTTAAAAATCGTTTAATTTAACCAATATTCCTATTCAACACAAGTCCAATACAAATGGAAAGACTCTAAGATATTTTCTTTCTGAAAACAAAGTGGTTGCTGCAGTTCCCTTGAAATTATTATTGTATTCAATCATATTTACGAAGATACAGTACACTTACGAAATAGGATACAAAGAGGCAGTTAGCAGCAAAGAAAACCAGATCATTATATGCTTAGCATGACAGTTTCATTACTGCCCTACACAAATTTCATAGTTGTAAGAAGATATGTAGTAAATGTAAGTTATTTTGAGACTAAAAGTACAGCAGACCTGAATTTTGTGTAGCTCTGCAATTTTTATCTTTTAAGAATCATAATATCTTAACTTGAAATTTACTTGCTAAAATGAAAGAAAAGAATTGTGAGACTCTATTTCATCTAATTTAGGCATCCTAAATGCCTGATTCTTAAGATAAGAATTAATTAAGTTGGAGAGAGAGAGCAAGAGAGAGACGTATTTCTGAAATCTGTAAAAAGACATCTTGTCTGTTTAAGTTTAGGCATTTAGGTAAGATGAACTGTCTCCTACCTTAACCAGCCAGGTAGTATAACTGGGGATGTTACTGCCATGCAGCTAAGAATGCCCTGTTTTATGTCATCACCATACTTGTAGAAAACTAGCAGAGTCTATTGACCAATTTAAGGCAAACAATCCTTACCCAAATAATTAAAAATATATATTAGATTTTTGTATGAGGTCTACACATGAGGTAGGCTCTTAGGAATCTCAGATAATGGAGAATCCATAATTGTTCCATGAAAAGCTTTCCAGCACTTAATTGTCCTGATTTTGGTCCTTGACATGTAAAACTCTCCTGAAATATCCTCTGGCATGCTTCAGGAGTTAGTCTGGGAAAAAAATACACACAAAGATGACGCAGCCTCAATGTGGCCACCTTTTTGGAGAGCCACGTTATGGAGGTGACTGATACCATGCCAGCTGGCTTACTTGTCAGAGAATACCCTGAGCAATTTCAGTATTTCAGCCTGCTGTTTGTTACTTTTTGCTTTTCTTGGGGAGCTGGTAGTATTTTAAAAGCCTAAACTAGACATCAGTGCCCTGGTGTCCAGTTTATCCTTGAAGATAAATTCGTACTCCCACCAGTTTATTTTTTCTTTTTAGTAAAGTTAATTAAAATCACACACTTTTCTTCCATTAAAAAATGGGGTATTATTCCCTTATTTGAAATATATATACATATATGCATATCTCAAGACTGATATCCATTCCTGACTGAAAGCATCCAGTGAGCATCCAGTTGTATAGCGAAACATTTTTTTTAAGGTACAAATCTATCAAAAAGCTTTGTTGTTTGAGATTTTATCTTGTTTTGTGGGGCTTGTATTAAAATTACAGTCCAAAAACAATTAATACCTCATTATGGATGATTAACCTGTCATAAATATAAAAAGGCAGACAATCTTTTCTACAGGGCGGGGGGGGAAAGAGATCTGAAGTGGAGAAGCTTGCAGCTCTGGGAAGAAAACTCTTGTTCCCAGTACACCACAAGAGCCCTTATGATTTCTAAGTATCAAACCAATGGGACTCTCTGTGCTGAATTATCCTTCTTTACTCGTTAAGTTTGATTTTTAATAACATTTTTTCCCTGTTATTTCCTTGTGGGAATTATTTAGATTTGAACATTGCTTTCAGCAAAAAAATCATTTTTGGAGGAATACAAACCCACAAAAACCAGAATACTACACAAGTTTTTCACAAGAACTTGTGAACTGAAGCCACTAAACATTTGACTATGTGGTACTTGTGACTCCAGCATCATCTAGGACGATGATGTGTTAAACCTCTCAAACCCAGCAACAACCATTTCTTGTATTTAAGATCTACCTCTGAGAATTCAGCCAGAGATTTGCAGCACATCTTGAGTTCAGTATTGCCATACTAGACAGCTTCTAGCACCAAAATCACCTACTTTAAAGCCGGGTATGTCTACAACTGAAGTGTAGCCCTATTCCCAGTTTTCCACAGCAATACTAATTATTTACAGGTACTTTGGGGACCAGGGGCAGAAAGAATCATTGCTTATTAAAAAAACAAGCCACTTGTGAATGAAAAATATAACTAATCACTTGCCCATGGTAATGAATATCAATCAGTACATTCATCACTTTCTACTTTACTGTATTTCCCTTTAAAGTGAAACACAATACTGTTCCTTAGAGATCTAAAGAGGAAATTTCCATCAGCAGTTCAGTATAAACTATATACTTACTATGAATAAATACAGAATACTTCTGAAACTGTTCACAGCTTCAAACACACCTCAACATAACCCGTTGACTGCGGGGAACTCAGTATACATTGGGGAAGAATTTGGTCCTAGGAGTTTAAAGCTTGAAGGAAAATCTAAGGGAACCAGGGGAAATCAAGAATATTCAATGAATTCCTGATGCATATGTATTGTTTTATTGAATTGCTTCCTCTAGGGTTTATTATGGATGCATAATTTTTTGTTATAAAAAGGTGTTCAAATTAGGTTTTTTTGAAAGACAAAGAAAGAGCTATACCATGAAGGATTATAAAATTATCATATATATTAATCTGCTGTTGAGACAGAGACTTCTGCCAAGTTTATAAGATAGTTAAGTAGTAGTTCTCTCTACACACCAAATTTGAAGTATTTTAGGCTTCAGTGATTATGAGTGCCTCAGCTGTAGGATGTTCTGCCACATTCACATACGTCTCACATCTCTCCTCTCAGGCTTGTATTCCTCAGGGATGTTACAAGATAACAGTGACCCATCCACAAGTCCTACTAGTGGCAGCCAAAATCTGTTCCTGACAGTTGCCATGACCAACTAATCAATCTTAAATTTCAGTCAGCCACTTTTTACCAGCTACACCAGATACAATAACATCACACGGAAGACGAGAAAATCACCAAACTGTCATAAAAGTCTAATACAAAGAACTGCTTTAGGTTTTGATTTTCTGTTCCAAATAACTGTTCAGTTCTCCTGTACAGACACTTTGATGCATAGGTATGGAAATAAAACAGCAAAGAAAGCAAATATCTGACTCACAGTTCTGGCTTGTTGCATGGATTTTAAAACGATAACTATTAAATACGTGTCCTTAAGACAGCATCATCAGCATCCAATACTAAGAATGCTGCTAGCACCAGATGTTACTCTGTATAACACTGTTCAGCAAACCTAAGTTTTTCCCACTAACTAACAACGACCCTATCTAATTAATAACCCTATCTAAGCAGACTGAGCTTTCAATTAAGGTCAAAATAGTACTTGCAAGGCATTGATTCAATAAGGTATTCAATCAAACACACTTTACCACTTTGGTGTCCTTTGGGAAGTATTCTCTCTAAGATGAAGTTACTTAGGAAAATGGGCCCAGATTTTGGCTGTGACCAGTAGATGCTTCAATAACATAAATAAAATAATTACACTCTACTTTCAAATAAAATCATTAATAAGAATAAAAAGAACCTAGTAATTTTACTAATTTTACTATGTAACACAATGTTACATTCACTACAATGTAATATTTATTATTTGATCATGACTGTAGAGTCTTGCATATACCTTTATTTGCACCCGGAGTAGATGTCTTTCCCCCAGCATCTTACTGGAGTGCAGGTCTAGATATTCAGTCTTCACTGATGTTTTACATGTTTGTTTCACTACATGGTCTAGAGATTTTAAGACATGTGGTAGAGAGCAAATAACCAAAAAAGTGTCTTATGGAAATGAACTATTGTTGTATTAGAAAACCTTAAGCCTTTTTCATCTTTCTGTAGATTAGTGTAGGAGAAAGGTGGGGTACAGAGAAGATCGAGGAAGCTGCATCACACTCTGAAATTGCCTCTCTTTTTTCACTGAATATAAAAGGAACGAGAGCTTACATGAGATGTCTTCATTTATCAATAGCTCATCCTGGTGTGAGGTGAGAGAACTCCAACCTTCGGGGTGCAGCCCTACTCAGTCTTACAATAAACCACAGGCAGGTATTATATGACTGAAGCTATGTCAATAGAATACCAGCCTCAATGTGTGAGGCATGACTAAGAATCAGGGCTTGGCAAAAATACAGATAGAAAAGCTTAGGAAACCTTTAAGCTAAAAGCTTAAGAAAGAGAGTGAACAAAGTAATTCTGATGACTAAATCATCAGTTACAAATACAAAAGTCACAGGATTTTTTATTATTAGCTAAACACAATTTCAATACATTTGTAACTTTTAAAGTGGAAATTGTAGAATTTGTATTTTTTAGCTGAATAAACATAAAGTATTTAAGATTTTTAACACAAGCAAGACAAAAGAAATGAGGAATTAAAATCTGTCATTAATAGCAAGGACAGAATCACAACATCAAAAGAGAATATAGCTCAGACAGAATCACAACATCAAAAGAGAATATAGCTCAGCAAAACTTCTTCATAAAGGTTAGCAAGACAACAAACTGATGATATTATCCAAAGATATTAACCATAGATAGGATTAGGGGAGGTGGGGGGGGCAGAAAAAGGTTTAAGTTGGTTTAAGTCATAAAGTCATAATTTAGTTTGCTCTTTTGGCAGACAGGAAATTTACTCCTGAACTGGAACTCAGCGTGTTTCACACAAGTCAACAAAACAGATGTGAATTTATTCAAAAACTACAGGAATTGTAACCTATATTGTTTTGTTTTTATTGTGCAACACCTCTGAATGGAGGTTCTCCATTGGTGGTGTTATTTCACGGTCTTCAAAGGCTGAAACATTTGTAAGGTCTCTTATTTGCCCCTCATTAATATTCCAATTAACTGTATCAGTTTGATTAACTAAGGGGAGGCTAGGCTGCATATAGTTAAAATTGACCTTGCCAACTGGTTGCCCAGATTATTGATTAATCTACGTAATAAATGTGGAAATGAAACAGCTTCTTCATGTATCGATACTTTAGTAGTTATCACAGATAAACAGATGCTATAAATCCTGTGCAAACTTCTAGGATTGTCATTGTCATCAGCCAGTATCATCTCTTTTACAAGCAGCATGTCCTCATCCCTGCGTTCATGAGTAAAATGTGTGCACTGGACTAGTATCTTTGCTAAAAATGGGGAACAATGTAACTATTAGCCCTTTAACATATCTTGATAGATACATTATATAGAAGCATACCAGAAAGGGGTTTGTGATTTTACCAATACAATGATAATACTTGTCCAATTTGCTACAGGTTTTTATCTAGCATTTCTTATAGAATAACAACATAGCAAGAAAACATTAGGAAAAATCATTATAAGTGACTGAGGTTGAATTGTGAATATTATAACGTTTTTACTACATCTCAAAAAAATTTTAAAAACATAAGGCATCCCGTATATCACGAATAAGGGCTTGAAAGAAAATATTTGAGCGAGATCCAATAGACAAAGGTCCTGCACTAAAGAAACTGAAAACAGTTGCAAATTAAAGATTAATAGTTTACTTCTTGTATTTATGTGAATTTTTAAATCACCTATAGGATCTAGTTCAGTTATTTTCAGTCTACCTTTCCTTTAATTTAATTTTATTAGGCAACCATGTCTTTGTCTTAATGCTTACGCTCCTCTAATGTTGGTACAAGAATTTTAAACCGTTCATAACCCTAATATAACCTAAGATAATAATAAGGGTTGCTACTATGCCAAACTTGATGTACGTGCTTAACATCATTGAATTAGATGAGAACTCCTCTTGCCACAGAAATTTAACTAAGTCCATGTAGTATGTTTATTATTCTAACAGACAACAGGACAAAAAGGTGAGTGACGAAGGAGAAATGGTAGATTCTGTGTAAGACGAGACAGATTTTGATGCCCATCCTGGAGAATCAATATGGGTACCACTTTGCTGACAAATCCATTTCCATTGCATACAAGAAGCAAAATGAATAGAAATGGTCCCCAGTAATATACTGGAAAAATGTAGTGTAATAATTACGAAGTCATTAAACCATGAATCTGTGCATTCCTCTATTAGATCAGTTCCTGAAACTTAAAGTTTTGCCACCTTTGCCTACCCTAATAATTTTCAGTACTCTTTAGGCAGAATATGAATTCTAATGAAACACTTAGAAAAACAATGAATAAATCGTTGAGTTAATCTCCCTTGACAATGCATGTGCCAAAAAAGTTAATTCTTAATTTCCATTCACACACAGAAAAAATGAAATTTTCTTTTCATTAAAACTAAAATAGCAGATGTGAGGTGTTTTTATTAAAACTGATGGCAAGAAATAAGTTTTTAAAAGCTTTTAATGCTGTATATGCTATGCAAGGTATGAGTAAAACATCACCATGGGACTGAGTTGTGATGCTACTTTGCTAGTTATTGTTAGTTATTAAGATTCTATTTTCTCTATTATATTAAAAAGTGAGAAATAAAATAACAGCACTAACACAACAACTCAGGTCTCACTACAACATTCTTTGTTCATGAAACCTACTGAATGTCATTGACACCATCAAGTGTAAAAGCAGAAAGGGGAAAATCTTAACTTTCAAATTGTCTAAAGAATACAAAAATAAAAACAGTTCATTTAACTTTTTTTTTGTGTTCATGTTCAAGATTAAACCTTATCATTTGACAGACACCAAATCCTCTCATCAAAAGAACTCAGGCACGTATTTACACTGAGGTATCTGAATAAATCCATATCAAAATCAATCACAGAATCAATCACGAAATCATAGAATTCCAGATTGGAAGGAACCTCTAGTTCAACTTTTCTTGGCAAAAGCACAGTCTAGAAAGATCCATCAAAGACATAGACACCCAGAAGAAGTGATTTTAACCCACTGAAAGTCAGGAACTATTTGCACTATTTTAATCAGCTTTCAGATATATTTTAAATCTGTCTACATGTATTTGTTATTCCTGCTTTGTATCTCACAAGTAACCTTGGTATACTATTCTCAATGTATTTCTCCTTAAAGGAAGTCTTCACAGCATCCATGAAAGGCTGATGTAGGATCCACAGCTTCTGTAACAAAAAAAATCAAATAATAAAACTGTATTTGTTTTTATGTATTAGAAGACCCATGAAATCTGTGATAGAAAATATTAAAGCCCCAGAATGCAGTGCAAGACATTCAAATTGAAGATTTGTAAAGAATTTTCTCTCCTCAATTTGCTGTTACTACAGATTATTAATAGAAAACCTTGTTATCATACCAGATTTCTTTTGGCATTGAATGTCTATGAATTGTCACACATATAAATATGATAGAATGTTACAATTAATACTTGAATCTAAATGTTACAATGGCATGAAATGAGGTAGCATTTTTCTCACCGTTTCTTATACTCTTTCCCTAAGCACCAGTTGTTGGCAGCATCTTGAGACAGGATAGTGGGCTTGATGGACCTGTTGTCTGAGAGCCTATGGCAATTCTTATGTTCTTAAAGTCTTATAAGAGTGTTCTGCTTTTTGCAATCAGTTAAATTTTAAAGTGCAAAACCAAAGATATGGGAAAGTTAGTTTAAAATGGAAGGCAAGAAAATATTAGAATGCACATGCTCCATGCAACTGTGTGGGCTGTAGCAGCAATAAGAAAGTAGTGTCACCGTAACACACTGTGAAGTGATAAACAGGAGGCTACTTGACTCCAGAAAATAGTTCTGTCCTTTGAGGTACACAACTGAAACAGCAATGAGGGGCAGACATATAGTATGGCTTTAAACTAGAAAAGTATAGATTTAGGTTAGATGTAAGGAAAAAGTTGTTCAATATGAGGGTGGTGGATCACTGGAACAGGTTGTCCAAGGAGGTGGTGGAGGCCTCATCCCTGCAAACATTCAAGGTCAGGCTTGGAGGGGCTCTGAGCAACCTGATCTAGTAAAGATGTCCCTGCTCACTGCAGGGGGGTTGGACTAGATGACCCTTGAGGGTCCCTTCAACCCAATACATTCTATGATTCTATGATTCTGTGATATATATAACTCCTTCTGTAAGTGAAGGAGCTTTCATGGACTACAGTTTGAACACTGTGAGATCTGCTGTTCTTAGATTCCTTTACTACATCTTCCTCTTTTTACCTACCCAAACTGAAATGAATGACTCCTTTCAGCTCACAGTTATATTGAAGTGCCTCCTTTTCCCTTTGTGCCTGCTGTGCTTAATGTTGCACCCAATTGCAACACCTATGTAGGATGACAATTCTGGGCATGATGCTACTGGGGAAATGGTATTTCAGAACATGCTATTTAATTTCTCAAGGCAATACTTTAGGAGACAGAAGGTAAAATCCATATATAGAGGAATGTACTTTCTCATCAGTTTAACAAACTTCCCACAATAATTCGTTTTGAATTTACAAAGAATTGAGATGAATAAAATCAGGTTATAAATACACAAGTGAGGAAAAACATACAGAAAAAAACTAGATGAAAATCTATGTAGAAACCTGTAACTCAATTAAAATAAATAGAACCCCACACAAAAAAAATCCCCAGTTTTACAAACATTATGTAGGGACTTGAAAATCTAATTTGAGTTTCAGTATATTTGGATACAGGTCATACATGCATAAAATGAAAGACTGAGGCTACAGAAGATTTAAGGCTACACTTAAAAGGATTCAAGTGTTGAACAGCCCCCCAAAACTTCCCTGTCCCTGTCATACCTATGTTTTCACCAAAATATTCAGTACTAACTAAATATCAATTCCCTCTCATTTCAAGATGGCAAAAACCATCTCTGTCTGCTTTGAACTTAGTTTAACCACCAGGATATTGTTTGTTCTGGATATGGTACCCCCCTAAGCAGAAGGATCTAGATGTACTCAATCGCTACCACATTGCTTTGAACACTGCTAAGACTTAAGCATGTGATGGAGCAGAACTCCACTTTCTGTCTAAAGATATCACAGATTTCATAGAAAACCAAGTATAAAAGCTAAGTGTTTACAAGACTACATGGAATATAAACACGTCAATTCTACTTCTTATGTAAAGTTTTTTATTTCAGGGTAATATGATCAAGATGACAGAGTTGGCCAGTGGCAGATTTATGAAAGGACTCCAGACTCCTGATTTCCACTCAATTAACTCTCCATTGAAACACGTTGCATCTTCAGAAGAGTGATCATATCAGGGGTAATGAGACCTTCCAGAGGCAGAACTTTCTAGCACTCACTCCAGAAGATGTGCACTGCCTCACACTTTATGAGCAGATCAGCCTACAGAAACATAAGTTGAACATAAAATACATGCCAGGTCATTCTTTCCTACCTAGAAAGATAGCTTAATAAATTATTATATTTTAAATGAGGGTTTAATGAAATGAAATATAAAATATAAACAGAGATGTATTCAGATCCCCATGTCTGTGGCAAATTGAATCCTTGCTGCTTTATTCCATAATGGCCATAAAAGTACTTTCAAGAATCTTTTAGAAGCATATTTCAAATTATTCCCTTAAGCCTACTCAGATCTGCCATGTGACAAATGTGGGAGGTTGAGTGAGAGTAGCTTATATGCCAAGGAGCAGGGGGAAAAAAAGAGAATGACAAAGGACAAATTTAATAATAGGAAAGAAGTTGTTAGTTAACTTATACATTCTTATAGGTTTTTTTTTCTCTCAGTATGTATAATGGCCCCTTTTTACTTCCTGATACTCTAGTCAAGCAGGCATTATTGGAATGAAAGGAGCCTAGTAGTTATAATTTATATTGTCTTTCGTATCTTCTCTGATGTATTTATTTCTTTAAATGACAGTCATAGAGTCAAAAAAAGCAGTTTACTGATCACAGTATTTTTAAGAAGTTTGTCACCTCAATTTCACAGCTAGATAAATTCAATAACTTGAGTGTAAAAGATCATTTTCTTGGTTAATTCTGCTATCTATATCATGCAAGTTATGTAGCCCTCTTATTACCTCAAATTTGCAAGGAACAATAATGCTTAATATATATATTTTTTTTAATTTTAAATTTAATTATTTTTAATTTTCATAGACTTTCACAGTTCTTCAAAAAGTGCTTAAAGGACAACCATAATTCTTTAAAACAATTAACAAACCATTGACAAAGCAAGTGTGCTCAAGAGTTTATATTAGCATGGCTTGACTGATTCCAACATACCTGTCTCAAAATACCACAGCTGCTTATCAGGACAGCTGTTGTCCAGAAAAAGATCAGACCTTCTGAAAACCAATACACCAAGGTATATATCACATGCAGGTAATAAGTCAGAATGACAGTAGTAAACAACACAACATCTGAGGGATGTTACATTAGTCAGCTTAGAATCCATCTTCATCGACTGCTGTCCAACAGGGATAACATACAGACCTTTTCATACCACTGAGCATTAATTAGCTGCTACCCATCTTCTTTGTGCTATCAGTTATAAATATTAATACAATTGTATGTTTTATTCATTTTTCTAAGTGGCAACTTTAGAATTCTTTCCATTCGGCATGGTGATATGTCACACCTAAATGTGCTGAATGAAATTAAAAATAAAAAGTCACGGTAAAATGATTTCTACGTTTTACATGAAGGTAAAAGAGAGTCACATGTTACTGTCACTGAACTGGTAAGTGTGCTTTATCTTCTGAGAGACAAGATTCCCACTGTTTAACTGCTGCGCTCTCTTTACATCCCTTTGTTCATCACATAAAGACCAGGTTACCTTTTTGATTCTCAGTGTAATTACTCTCCAGTCTTGATTTTCCCAATATTGTCTCAATTCTACATAGTTCTCTTTACTTCACAGACACAGATGGCTTACAGGTTGAATATGCCTTTCTTTACTGTGAGGCAGTCAAGTGTAGTGGCCCTTCTCACAGATTAAAACCAAGCGACTAATACTCTCTCACTTTTCTTTAATACAGAAATTTCTACTCACAAAAATAATATTTGTGTCTGACATTGGCATTGCTCTCCTAGGACTGAATTCTTCTGATCAACATCAGGGATCAAGAGGCTAGGCAACTCTAGTTAGCCTAGTTACCAATGGCTCCCTATGCAGACAATATGTCAATGACAGGTCATTGACTTGCCCTAAAAAGCTTTCTTTGGGTAAGACAAATCATCCATTCCAGAGGCTATTTTATTCAGTAGTTGCTAAAAAAGTTTCAAGTAACAAGCTGAGCTTTAAATATATAATTCTTGGGTGCTTAAGATGGGAGAAATGGATTCCATTCAAAATCCGTGAATGTACATTTCTGTAACAGGAGGTGGCACTGGAGAACCGAGACTTAATTTGTACTTCAGCTGTGCACATCAGTCAGAAGTGCTCTTGAGCAGATCAGTCCCTCTTATTTTAGCTCATATTTTCTTTCGAAGATATATGTTTAAAGATTTAGGCTTAACTCAGCACAGAAATCTGCAGCTCCCTCTATAGGAGAATTTAACTGCAGAGGAGCAAGGAGCTACCAGCATTTCAAAAAAAAAGACATGTCTCCATAGCCTGGAAGAGAGCACTCAGGGTTAGTAAAAGAATATACTTTCTTGTACAAAATGCCTGTAGCTGCCAGAACAGGCTGCTGTCCGTAAGCATCTAGTAAAGGGGTATTGACCAGTAGAAGGGTAGCTATGGCCACTGATACAGTGTTGGGCCAGAGACAGCATTCAGAAGGGGTAAGGCCAGCCAGGTCAAAAAGAGGTGTAGTTTGGTGTTACAATACACTAAGGATCTAAACAAAAGCTGGAAGCCAGACTAAGTAATGAAATTTGAAGTCTTTCCTGAAATGTATTTCCCAAATAAAATAGCAAATCCAGGAAAGCACCATGCTAAGCATCCAGAAATGAAACACAAGAGGGAATCTGCAGCCAACTGCATGTGATCTCAGATGTGTTGCTTGGGAAAGAAACTCTCACTATGCAAGTTAAAATTCTTTTAAGCTGGGTTTAGCTGACCAGGTGGGTTGAAAGGAAACCAGCTACAACCAAGATGTCAGATGTAAATTTTGTCTATGTCTACTTTGCTCTACGGTATTGACCAACAAGGCAATGATCCTGTTACAGTAAATACTCCTGAACTACTGAGTAGGATGTTCTCTCTTGGTAAGTTGAAAACCTCATCCATGGTTCTAATATGAACTACGCTCCTAAAGGGGAGGGCAACAAATGAAATATTTTGGATGTGCTCAGATAAGGCAACAAAAAAAAGTGATGAAAATGGTAAGAATCACTTTTCTTGCAGATTCTCCAAGCTACACACTTTATTCTTCTGTGATGAGAACTTTAATCAGGACATGGTAACTCAGTGGAAATTCTCTCCAAGATGTGTTTCTAACAAAACATAAAATATTTCACATGACTTAAACTCCAAGAAAAGAACCCCACACAAGATGGTTGTACTTCAGTTAAATCTCTAATGGAAAATGAAGACTTTAATTTTAAAGTCTCATAAACAAGAAACAAGAGAAGGATAAATTACTCCAGCAAATCAGTTTTTAAGATTCTGTGTGCTGAAGTAGAGAAGGAAAGGGAGAACTGTGAGCAGCTGCTCATGATATCACATTCAGACAAGAGTGCAATTCTCCTACTCACACACTGACTAAACTTGCAGAAGTCAACGATATTACTCACATAATTACTCACCTCTATATGACTAAGACTATGCAAATCTATCCTAGACAATGAGGAGTAATGGTATAACTCTACTTGTGCTTCACACTTTTTTGGTGCAATGTCATCCCTGATTCCTGGGGAAATCTGCCCCTTACCAAAGCAAACCTATAATCAGATGCCCATTAAAAATTCAAAGCTCAGGGACAGATTAAGATACCAGGAAGATCCACTCATCCTGGCCCATTTTTCGCACAATCTCACCATCCCCCCTCCACTTCTCTCAGCCTTCCTGAGCATTTTGCTGCTACAAAGGGGCATGCTTATTCTTACAGTGTCTGTATTTAACTGTCAACACTCAATCCCCAGTCAGGAAGTATTGCTAATGTTAAGGAGTTAAGGGACTGCTGAGATGAATACAAGGAGGAGACAGAAACAGCAGTTTGTTATAGACCCAGAAAACTTATCAGCCCCAATTTTCAAAGAAAACAACAACAATAAACAAAACAAATGGTATGAGGTATGTGTAGGTACAAAAAACCCATCTGCACTCCTGAAACCTTCAGCATTAAAGACTCAAACAGAGTTTGAGACTCAGGTTAATGTAAGGGTCTCTAGAACAGACAAAATATCCAAATATTTTATTTGAGCTAATATTTTACAGGATCAACTAGAAACATGGCAGATATATTGCACAGAGATGGGTACACTTTTG
The DNA here is from genome assembly GCA_028020825.1 of Podargus strigoides. Taxonomy (NCBI): domain Eukaryota; kingdom Metazoa; phylum Chordata; class Aves; order Caprimulgiformes; family Podargidae; genus Podargus; species Podargus strigoides. Next base: position 159,893,799 of record CM051663.1, on the reverse strand, counting down.
AGATGCACAGTTAAAGAGTAAGAAGCTGTTTACGCTGCCTTTGTTGATTAGGTTCCCTGTGAAGCATAAATTGGCATGAGGAAGACACATTGCTCTGACCATTTTAATTAAAGCTTGTAATGCATCAGTGGATAGCTAAAACCAAACATCACTCTCATGAGCTAGTCTCCCACTACTCTTCCCCCCAAACATACCCAGCATATGGAATGGAGAGAATTTAAGAATTAATCATAAACCTCTGTCACTATAGGGTTGATTTCAGCACTTTATATGGGTTAGAGAATACCCAGGAGTCGCTCTGTCACTGTGGCAGATGCACCCACCCTGATCCTGAAGCCACCTTCTAATGGTGCTTTGTCTAGATAAACAGTCCCCTAGGCCAGAGTTTTGTCTGGACAACCTCTCCTGGCACCAGGTTAACTGTCCCCTGCAGGGAGGGCCCCTGGCTAATTAGAACTGCCCACAGATCAGACTCAACAAGGGTATAAATGGAGCCCTGACGGAGAATCAGTTTGAGTTGGTCCTCCTTTGAGCAGCAGGTCTGCAGCTGGGGACACTCCCCTTGGATCGGGATGCCACCCAAGGAACTCCCTGGGGTTGAGAGCCCTCACCATTCCCCCCTTGGTGAGTGAATATTTTTCCTAGATATTCTTGAGTGAGCCCTCGCCCCTGTGGGTGAGTGATTATATGTTTTGGGTACCCTTGGGTGGGAGATTTACCCCCACATTTGAGGGAGTGTGCACCTTTTTGAGTCATCTTTATGATGCAAATTTATCCAATTGTGTAGTAGTATATTCCCGACTGACATACAAACTTGTGTTTCACTTTTGGTCTGTCGGGAGTGTTAGGTAGCTCTGCTCAAAATAAATCTTTATTTTTAATTAACTGCCTTGTCTCGTGTGTGAGCGCCTCCGCCTGGCGCCCGGGCTCAAGGTTGGCTTGGGTTAGAGCATTTGAGGGGCTGCTCTGCAGATTTTGTGCTTGCCTCCACGACAGTCACAAACTATTAAGAACAGAAAAGTCTAGGTTGAGCCTACTTGGGAGTCACTTCAAATATAAATGATGGCAAGAGAACTTCCCCAGCACTAAGCTCTTTATTCCTGTCTCGTGGCAACTGACATAGAAATTCCTTGAATAAATGACTAATCAAATTTGTACACAGAAACTCCTGTTTGGCAAAGCATATTATAAAGACCTGACATACCTAGATGTCATAAAAAATGTTGCCATAATCACAAGTAGTTTGGTTAATGCCATACGCAGTGCCAGAAACTCAGGATTTAGGAAAGATAAAATACATGCTTAAGAGTATTTAACTTCCTCTCTTTTCCTATGTTCCTCCTTAACTCCACACATTTCTCACACCCCTTAAACCCTAATGCATACTACCAGTTCCCAGATGCCAGTCTGTCTACCTGCCAAACTGAAAATACAGAGTTCATCCACTCCCTGGGTGTTGCAGCCACCAGGGTACTATGGACTACACTTGCTACCGTGTATGAGCATAAAAAAAGACAGCTCCTAATAGTTGCATTTGGATTTTTTATATAATATATACCCGCATGTGAACTATCCTCTCTTTCACATCAGGATTTATTCTGTAGATGGCCTAGCTGCAGGCTGGGAACTGGGAACAAGCCAACTGGTAACTTATTTACAGGAAAAGTCTTGTTAATATGAAAGAAAACATGAATAAGAATTTCTCTTCCCTGATCATCTCAAACTTGAGATAACTGGAAAAAACACAGAAAAATACCAAATGAATGCTGAGGAAGTTTGTTGACACAGAATTGAAAAATTGTCATTTTTTTCTTCCTTAAAACAACTAGAGCTATTCTTGCCAATATTATAAACCCTATTACATGACTGGTACAAAAAACAAGGATTCCAGAACACTTTACACAGAGGCTGAACCTATGAACAAAACCAATATTAATGTGTAAACTTTTGCCTTGCCCTGCTAATTTTTTCCTTATAGACTAGTCATCAAAAAATATTCTAACAAATTGTAGAGTAAAACAAATTTGTTCAATAATGAAGTAAAAAAATAAAGTACATAGAAGAACAAATTTTTCCCCCAAAAGACAAAACAAACAAGTTTAAGGGATTAGAACTGGCATTTACATATAAACATTGTAACAAACCTTTGGTAAATCTTATGTTTGTGAACATTACACTGAAAAATTCTGTGTGATTATAGTCCACAGTTATACCTGTGGCTTAAGAGCAAATATCTGAAGAAGAAAAGACATTATCTTACAGTTGTCTTGCAGCCTTGATTGTTATTTACAGGTGACACACTTGCTCTTTTTATAAATTATTGGTGAACATGAGTAAATTCACATGAAATGTAAAATACTAGTAGAGCATGCAAATAAAAGTGCAAGCAGTGCAAGTGAGCTTAGTTATATCCTCTAATTAATAAAAGCCTTAAAATTGAACACTATCCATAAGCTAGGAAAATAAGGAGCCTCACATTTTTAAGACGACCTAGCACTCATAGTATGAGTTCATATCCAGTTCATCGCATCACTGTGAGCTACAAACCTGAAGGAAAGTCAGTGGGAGCTTTTCAAGTCTTTAAGCTCTACCTGGAACGTAAATGAAATCTACATTATGTCAGATTGGGTTTTTTTTAAGGTAAGGTTAAGACAAGCATCTACTAAAGTATCTTTTAGATATTCCCTTGGAAGACAAGATTAAGCATTCTCCTGAGTCTTTTGTCTTCTGTATGTGATCCTGTCAGAAGAACTCAAGAAGCAGGTGATATCAGTGTCATCTTTTTGATATCTTGAGATTTCCCAGGATTATGTCTATGATTGTTTCTCTGAAACCACTATTTAATCATAATGTGATAAAGATGCATATTTAGACAAGTGGTTGTCAGACAAATACAGACATTGGTTTTAGTTGTTTACAACTTAGCTAACCATTAAGTGTTCATTTTAAAATTTTTAATTCTTTGAGTCAATCAGAGTAAATCTTGGAGCAAATATATCTGCAAAATCCACACTGGACACATTCCATCTCAGGAGAGTTAGAAATTCCTCAGTCAGGAACTGTTTCTGCCCACCCCACGCCAGACCCCAAGGAATAATCTGAGTGCAGGAAATGAGAGAAAGGAGTTTGTCCGGGGACTAAAACAGTTCCAAAGAGGTTATTTATCACAATTCATATGCAAAAGGGTGTAGAGAACTCTGCACAGCTAAGGTAAATATCAGCATTTGACTATATAACTATAACACCCTGTTAATTGAATGTAATTTCATGTAAATATAAAATACAAAGAACCACTAATTTATCTCTTTTTCAGCTCAGGCTGTTTGTATTGTATATTTGAGCTTTTTTCAGTCTTATTCTACAAGAATGAATCTTCAGTTACTCCTCCTAGGAAACATTGTCATATATTAAAAAACCTCGGTTTAAGTAGGCTGGTTATTTTCCCTTACCGTGCATATTATTTTTTCTTTTTTTCCTTTTTCATTCTTATGAATGTAAATCTAGTCAAATTTCATCTTCCTTTTCCCCTGCAGAGTACCTGAGTGGCCAGAGAGCTTCTATTGGGGTAGGCACAATGTAAAATCAAAAGCAATGACGTCCACATGAGGAATACCCAGGGAAAACGATCCACAGGAGTTTGTGGGGACAAAGCAGGAGAGAACTGCAGGAATGATCATTGTATAAAATCACTGCTTTTGCACCCTTTCAATGCAGGTGGACCACAGTGGCCCATCAGCTGCTAGCTGTAGTGCAGATTACGGTCTGATAGCCATCAAGCACAACAGCTGTCAAGCCTAATGCAGCCAAAAAACTACTGCTAGAAAACCGGCACCTTGCACAGCGTATTCCACACCTCCCAACCCAGTTCCTCTTGGTGCATCTTTGTGGTACTCCAAATAATGCTTTAGATTCTTACATGTCTAATCATTTTATTAAATTCTGGGTTTCAAGTTTGACTACCCCTTCCTGTGTTTCACTAGGTCTTACTTATGTTTTCCTCCGAGGCAAAAATGTATTGTAAGGCTGGTTTATTCACAAGCCAATGTTTAACAAAACAGTATGGGATGTATCTGATTAAAAACCCAGCCAACAATAAAGTGATTATCTTTCAGCTCAGTGTGTGGTGCCATATGGTGACTGAGCAAGTGGGAAGAACTGGTGCTTAATATGCAGCTCCAGTGATTTACGGTTACTGACTTCCTGTAGAAAATGACTGCTTCTTTCATAAAAACCTAATGAGTTTAAAAAGTACATGTTCGCAGAGAAAATTTATATTGATAAAGTTGCCAGTGCAGTACCTAAATGTACTAACAATCTATAAAAACTCAAGTGGTAGGTGCATTTTCAATCACCTGTCTCGATCTGTCCTGCTGACCCTGATCAGAAGAGTCACGTGAAATAATCATGAGCAGATGCTTTTACTGGTTCTTTTTATGTTTTATTATACTTATAAACCTTGTACAAATGCACCAAATCAGGTAATACATCTATGAGTGAACTAAGCAATAATTACTCTTTTGGTTTGTTTTTTTTTTTTCTTCTCCCAGTAAATCTGAAGACTGTAAGAAAAAAATGGCTGTTCTTTCCTAGATTCAGGGGGTTGTCTCTTACGGTGACAGTGAAAAATACAACCACCTGAAAAACACATAAATAAGAACCAAAGTAGCAATCATATCTTTATCAAGAAACTTTCATACAAAATGTTTCATTGACTTGATAGAACCACAGCGTGTTGATCCTTGTTAAATTCATCCAAACCACTTCCTCTCTGACTGTAGTATAAATCCAAAATAATGCTACTGAATTCTGTGTTGATGGGTATAATCCTGAAAGGCAGGCACCTTAGAATCATAGCTATAGCCTGTCAAACACACTGGGAGATATTACAGGAAGTGTTTCAATTATTCCTGTATTTTCTCTTCAATCCTTTCATCTACTATATATGTGATTAACCTCTCCTTTTTATCTCTTGAATGTGGTATTGTATAAGTGAATTCTTTTCAGTCATTCAGTTTCATATTAAAAAAAAGGGCTGAATACCGCAGGGGCCTGTAGGGGCTCAAAGTATGTTCTTCATTTCCCTCTGAGGCTGACAAGCACAACTCTCCTGTCTCCATCCTCCCAGTTCTCTATAGTCTCATTTCTCCTTTCTCCTTTCTCACAATTCTTATTATTTGATAATATATATGAATTATATAAATCAGTATCTTCAAGTTCTTTTTGCCCATCTTAATCATTTTAGACACTCACTACCTTGACAGAATAAATCTGTTCATCCATTCTTGCCTTGTCCTTGTTCTTACCTTTTTTCTCAGGAAAAAAGAATCAATCCTTTTCACGCATTTACGTACTCTAATTCTTCTGCACATCTTCTGCATATTTGAGTTTGGTGACCCTATATGTTGACTCAGTTTTCTGTATTTATTTGTAAACTCTGGTGAGGGGTCAGGTGAAGCATCATGCACATATATTCTTTTGTCTACATAATGACACTGACTGATAAAGGTTCAGTATCACTTTAATGTTAGTATTGAAGAGCCTTAACAGAAGCAGCTTTACTGCAAATAGCAGTTGCATTGAATTTTTCTTTTGAATTTAATTCAAATTTAAAACCAGTAGTCAGTAGAACAAAGGCTGAGGATACTCTAGCTGCTCATTCAATACCACAGTAACCCATACAGCTTGAGGCATAACAACGGAGGGACCTTTCTGTTAGCTAAAAAATAAAAGATCTGGGGGTTCATCTCTTTCTTCTGCATATATGCAAATCTTTAAGACCCACTGGGAAAAGAACGTGCATTAACAGGATATCATAAATCATATGCATCTGTTTCTTTAGTAATTCACAGGTAAAATAGTAGTAAAATGTGTAGTTTAATATCAAAAATATGATTTATTGTCTAGCTTTAACAGTAATCTGCAAATATTCACTCTTGTGAATGAAGTCGAATATTAAATATATTCAATCTAGTAATCTGAATTTCACCTTATTCCTAACAGAACAACATAAAAGAAAATTATTAACTGTTAACTCTACTTCAAAGGTACTATGGTAGAAGGTATAATATTGTGAAAGAAGCATTACCATGAAGAAGCCCATGAGAACTCTATAAAATGAGCATACAAAGGAATAGAAAATAGAGGGGAAATTACATTTTTGTTTGTTTTTTTCCGGAGGGGTTGAGAAAATCATAAAGCTGACAATGATCCCAGCTGGTGTGGGGGCAGATGGTATATTAATATACAGTTATTAATTAATACAGTTGTACTGAATTTTTCATTTTAAATTAATTCAAATTTAGAACCAGTAGTCAGTAGAACAATGACTACACAGGAATATACAGGAACATTAATATACAGTAAATATGAAATCCACAAGCTTAGATGAAAGGATGTTTCTTCCTCCTCTGGAATATTCTTTCTTCCCTGGTAAGCTTTGAGGAACAAGTGAAAGGGCCACTAAACTGGTGAGGTCAGTAGCATCCCGATTCCATGGACTATCGGAAGAAGCAACTATATATGTTATACAAACTGTAAGGTATTTCTCTTTTATTGGGGAGGAAGAAACACAGAGGGAAAAGGGCAGGACATAGAGTGAACACCGAAAGAGACTGGTAAAATCCTAGAGTGATTTAGACTGGGAAAAAATAACTAAAGATCATTGAGTCCAAGTGTTTGCTAAAATCACAGCTTACTTCAAAGGTAGAGGAGATTTCTCAGAGTCATTGTCCAGTTGAGTTTTGAATGTCTCCAAGGATGGAGGTCTCACTCTTCCCTGGGAAACCAGTTTGAATTTTTGTCCGCCCTTATATGCAGTCTAAGCTTATGGCAGTGGAACTTAAATATCTCTAGCCATTATTAAAATCAAATATGCTGAACAAGAGGATTAATTTTCTTGTGATTAAACATATTTTTTGCTGTATTATTAATACAAAAACATAGATAAAACTGAAACAGAACCTAAATCACTAGTAAGACAGGACAGGAAAGTTGAGATTCTTTGGTGGCTTCTTGTGAATTCTGGATCTTTATTATGTAGCCTAGAGAGACTGGTCTTGTTAGCCAAAATAGTAAATCCGGCAGTCCAGAGATGGTATCCTGAGCCTGCCTCTTCTGTGTGAATACATCATGCCCTCACAAACTTGTAGATGGAAAATAAAAAGACAGAGAATTAAGCTAACTTATCCACTCTCAAACCCATGTTTAAACTCACAGTGTAGATACTTCTATTTTAGTCAGATGTCTAATACTGAGTAAATACTTAAGTGCTTTGCTGAAGTAGGAGGAGGAAGATTATGTTACATCTTCTCATATATATAATGTTCCCTGAGAATGGATCCACACCCACATTTGCCAATGCAAAGGACACTTGCACATCACAGCCCTTTCTTCCATGGCGCTTTTCTGTCGGAAGGTGTTCTACTGATGTGAACATAGAAATGTTAGCATCTCTTTGTTTCTGAGGCTAGGAAAAGGCCTGCCATTCATGACTGCATTACATTAATTGTTTTCAACTACCTGTTTCTGTGTTTTAAATATTCATGAAACATTATCTTAAATTAAAATTGCCCTTGTCCATACATGTCCACATATAAAACCATAAGAGGTAACATGGGTGTATGTAGGAAAAAGAATAGCACACTTCATCTAAACCTTGAAATGTAACAACACAATTTAAGAGAAAAAATCCAAAGCTGTGTGAAATAAGAAGCAAATATTCCTTTATTCAACTCTATTTTACATGACATTTTTTACACAGATGTATTGAAATTCCTTTGGCTATATCTTAACCAAGAGAATACTTCTAAAACCTGATTTTGTGTAATAGGGTTTTTAACATTTATAACTGCTTAACTCTTTACTTTTGCCTCTCATCTCATAGCTCTTGTTATTAAGTAAATGGTTTAAGATTATAGTTTACTATATTTAAGAAGAGGTGATCTGATGTAGAGGTATGCAAATTATGGTAGGAACTTGAAAATAATTGTGACCTGTAGAATTGCAAAAAATCAGAACTTGTAATATAAAATCAGCAGTTGTTTGTCATTCACAAAGATGAAAATGCAAAATAGAAGGTCTCATTTCAGCATTGCTCAATCATAAATCAACAGTCCAGACATGACTCAGAGTCTTCTCATAAATTAGTTTGATGTGGAACAAGGAGTCACAAAGAAACGCAAAGCAGTGAAGAAAAAGGGAGAAGTAAAACTGTGCCTCATGCGGCTTTCTGCTCTATTACTCTTGGACAATTATATTAAACATCAAATAATTCAATTACTGACAAAAAGAGTGTGAAACAAACGTGCTATAGAGGATCAAGTTATTGAAATCAGTAGTATATCAACTATAAATCGATGTAAGACCTTTGCTGATGTAACTTTGTTCCATAAGATACAGCACTGGGCCCAGAGATGGTTCCTTTGTTACACTTCCCACTGCAGATTCTACTGAGGACAGCTACGTATTCTGTATTCCTACTCATGGCAATAATAGGGGGGAAAAAAAAAAAAGAGACAGATTAATCTTAGCTAACATTAAGAATTTACATGGGCCAGAGTTACCTGACATCGAAATCCCACGTTACACCTACAGTCAACAGGCCCAGGTTTGTCTGTTTACCATTGAGGAAACTGGTGTTTGATGCAGAGGTCTCAGTTAGGGGGTTATATTACACAGGACAAATCCAGGCCTGTCGTGCTGAAATTACAGTTGACTGTGATGCTGGAGGGAGGCTAGCGATGTGCTGTCCTCTGCCTGCTTCAGTATCAGTGGAAAATAGTCTTAAACCCTTGACTCAATTAGAATTTTCCTGAGCCATTTTCATCGGCTTAAGATAATGAGGAAAGGAAATAACCTTCCCTCTTCAATGGAAAATCTGTTTCTGAAGCTAAGCTTAGTCCTTTCGAGTTAAAATATTCAGTCTTTCTATGAAATAGTGACTGTAAACACAGAAAAACAAAATAGCAAGCATGCCGACCTGATTAGTGCCATAGTATATGTATTCTTAATGCTTTCTTGTGTTCATTTTTTGGTAATACATTAGAAGCAGTGTCATGCTTAATATGTTTAATATTGTAATTTCAAGTAAAACTAATCAGAGTTTAGTGATAAGATATGAACCCGTGTAGTTCAATTAAGCATACAGATCTGGGTGGCTCAGTTAAACTTGTAGATGTGGCAGATCTCAGTTTTTTTTAAAAAAAAAATTAAAAAAAAATAAAAAAAAATCTCCTGAGGTCTTTTCTATGCATAAGGACAAGGTCTGATCTCTTATACATGCAGAGCATTTCTACCTAATAAATGCTGTTCTCCCTAAAAAATTCAATTGATGAAACTGAGAGAAAACTCTGCCATATCAACCCGCATAATGCAAGTCTGCAAAAAAACTGAAGCAGCAATTAATTCTGTGATTTCTGTGCTTGTTCGCATTCAGCAGTTGCTAGTTTAGTAGTGAGGTAGCACTTCCAGCTAGCACCAAAGCCTATCTAGTTTCATGGTATTTTACAGCTGGGGATGGGGCTGAGTTTCAAGCTAAATAGCTATTTAAATTTAAGAATCTTAAGGACCTTGCCTGAATCTTAAACACATTCACAATGTCATACTAGAGAAAACTGTGAAAAGGACTAAGTGAGGATGAGTTCCAGGAGTATGAAATCAAAACTGGTAATCAAATTTTTAAACATGTCAGGTTGAAGGAATAAGAGAATTTGGGAGCATTTGGGGCAGCATCAACACTACTTATAAGAAATATATGTGTCCTGACTTTGTGTTCCCACCTTGTGATTAAAAAATGATGACAAATGAAGTGTTGAAAATGTAATGAGAGAGAAAGAGATGAAAGTGAAAAAAGAGTTTTTGAAGTGTAATTGGCTCAATTAAGGATTCAAAAGTATGAGAGCAGCAACACACATGAAATAGTGTAAGTTTACTTTTGGAATTCTGATATTAACTGATTTGTTAAGTCTCTGAGCATGCCCAGGGTAAACAAAACACTTCAAATTTAGATTAATCTGGGAACTCATTAAATTGTTCTGTAGCAGGATATGCTGCTTGTTAAGTGTTTCATTTAACATTAAATTTCTGTGTGAGTCCTGTGTGAGCACAAGGGACTGTTCTGGTCAGCATACTGAGTGCAGACCTGCATCTAGTATTGATGACCAGCCACATTATGATGATATAATCTGATAACAACATGAGACAAATTTTAAAGCACCTGGGTGAGGAAAAAAAAAGGTCAGGTCCACACTGCCTCTTAGCACATGCTCAAGATACCTTCTTTTCAGTGTGGGCTCTAATAGGCATGTTGTACCTGTAGAGAGAGAGTGGCATATTCCTGTCTATTCTTTTTGGATACCAACATATTTCTGTGAATCAGCAAAACTCATTCTGCTAGACTGATCCAAAGGTAATATATTTCAAAAAACCTCTGCAGCTTCCCATATCTAAAATTTATGGGTAGAAGTAGTATAATTTTTATTTTTCTACAAGAACCTTAATGTCTCCTGCCAGAAAGGCGAAAGAGCCTGCAGAGACGAACATCTTAAGTCACCCTTATGATGTGTGGACAATAGCCCGCAAAGAGCCCACAGGTGTCAACAATGACATGTGGAGTAGGGTCAGAGGACAGACTGTTCATCAGTTCACTGCCTGATCCCAGTCCTCTAAACATGATTCAGAGGTAGACAAAACTTCCACTTTCTTGAAGGAATTATTAACCTCTTATCTGCACACCTAAACTTCTGCCTGTGCCCAGTTCCCACTGAAATGGGAAACTGGGGTACAAAACACACAGATGAAGAGGAGCAGCCCTTATACCCCAGGGAATTTACTGTCTGCCTGGAGTTTGAATTGGAGGATAACAAATAGGAAAAAAAGGAGTAAATGGAAGTCTGTAGCATGAATATTTAGTTCCAAAGAGCTTCTAAATTGAAATTAGTTCTGTTTAATTAAACAAATTTTCTTGAAGGACCAATATATATCAGAATATATATTAGGAGGCACTTTGGAGAAAATTCTACTTTTCTCATTTCTCCTATCACACTCTGCTTTCTCTAAATTTTCCTCCAGAATATAGACTTCATAATTTACCCATACCTATGGTTAACACCTTCTATTTTTCTCCAGTTGCCTTTTCACCATCTATTGTATGGCTCATTTTCTTTTAGAATTGAAATGTAACTTGCTTAAATGCTTACATTGAAAATCCAACTGTCCAACCCAGAAAAAATCACCCAGGAAAACCAGGAAGATGCACAGAAATTATATATTCTGACATGATAGTGGTGATAAAAATGCAGTATTTCAGCTTGTTGCCAGAGGCAAAATTTATGTATTTTTATGTTGTAAAGAAATAGCAGAAACTTCTAGTTTAATTGATTATTAATAGTACCTTTTAGTATTACCTTATTGGTTACTATAAATAGAAAGTACTGCATTAGATCTTTTAAAAACTGAAACTTTTTTTTTCATTTAGCATATTTGCCCTAAGATTCCATGTTGCTGTTTTCTACTGTAACATGAAAATTCGTAGCACCTTAATCTTCTTAGTTCACTGAAAGAAATGTTTAAATACCTGAAATAGACTGTTATTCTTATCACTAAAAATTATTTCTGTCATCCAGAAGACATCTTTTAATCAATGGGAGCTGACTCAGAATCACAGAACCAGAGAATCACAGAATGTTAGGGATTGAAAGGGACCTCAAAAGATCATCTAGTCCAATCCCCCTGCCAGAGCAGGAATACCTAGGTCAGGTCACACAGGAACATGTCCAGGCGGGTTTTGAATGTCTCCAGAGAAGGAGACTCCACAACCTCTCTGGGCAGCCTGTGCCAGGGCTCTGTTACCCTCACTGTGAAGAAATTCTTCCTCACATTTATGTGGAACCTCCTATGTTCCAGCTTGCACCCATTGCCCCTTGTCTTATCATTGGATGTCACTGAGAAGAGCCTGGCTCCATCCTCATGACACTCACCCTTTACACATTTATAAACATTAATAAGGTCACCCCTCAGTCTCCTCTTCTCCAAGCTAAAGAGACCCAGCTCCCTCAGCCTTTCCTCACAAGGGAGATGTTCCACTCCCTTCATCATCTTTATGGCTCTATGCTGGACTCTCTCAAGCAGTTCCCTGTCCTTCTTGAACTGGGGGGCCCAGAACTGGACACAATATTCCAGATTCTGCCTCACCAGGGCAGAGTAGAGGGGGAGGAGAATCTCTCTTGACCTACTAACTACACTCCTCTCCAGGAAGCCATTGGCCTTCTTGGCCACAAGGGCACATTGCTGGCTCATGGTCATCCTGCTGTCCACCAGGACCCCCAGGTCCCTTTCCCCTATGCTGCTCTTCAACAGGTCAGTCCCCAACTTATACTGTTTAGAAGTTTTATAAGTTTTCATCCATTGTTTTCCTTTTTTTTTTTTTTAAAACTGTCAAAGTAAAAATAAGTTAGCAAGCTACAACTTTAAGACTTATCAAGTCTGTCATGCTGAATGCTGCGGTTACTTTTTTGTGTATTTCCCAGGTGGATTTCAGACTGGCAGGCATGAGAAGTCACTTTTTGCAAATCGTGAGACATTCATCTCACCTCCATACTTCAGAAGTGGTAGAAAGAAAAAAAAAAAAAAAATGCAGTAACTCAACAGCTGACAGCAGGGTGAAGAAGTTCTTCAGGTCAAATTGAGTCTCTTCTTTTTCATGGGTAAAGGCATGAGAAACTCATCACATACTCTTATACTAGCTAGGATAATATTATGATGCTATTTCTCTATAGACAGCAGCTGGAAAAACATGACAATCCATTTCAAATATTCTTTTTTATCCAAATATTAAAAAATGAGCAGCTCACCCAAATGCATTTTTTTTCTGATTACAGTATTTCTAATACTGAACTGCACCATTGTTAGAATAATTTATTTCAAGATAAAATTATTTCCTCAGAAATTAGTTAGACTCGGTTTAATGATCACTCCATCAAAGGATAGTAAGACATGAATCAGATACAGGCTTGAAAGAGTGTGTGTTCTAATGAGGTTTCGCAGCTGTGGATGCTTGTGTAGATACTACCTAGAGATGCTGGGTACAGATTCCTTTAGCTTGACTTCCATGAAAGTCTGTGGTCCTGTGGTCCAGGTATCTCTGAAGACCATGAGGGAATGTTAATCTCAATTATTTACTTGGACATTAATATCTGCCTTCAGGACCTACATACTGTGAGCAACATCAAATGAAAACATGCAAAAGGGTGGACATCAGTATTTCCTACACAGATGGACCGAAGTCTGAGTTAATTCTGTATGTTCTTAATTCGTATTGAAACATATTGACAGTTTTCTTTTTGCCGTTTTCTCCTACATCAAGCACTCATTAGCGAGTGACTCGTACAATATAATTCAGACCTCCTGTATCAAGAGACTTTGTCAAACCTTTTGGACCCATATAATCTTTTGGGATACATTAGGACATAGACCTTGTAGCATTTCCTTCCTTTCATCTTCATGTGACTGGTTTCAACATCCAAAAACAAGACAAAATGTTTCTGCTAAAATTGTATTTTATACTTTAGCAGTCGTGATTCAAACACATGGATTTGGATCTTTATTAGTGATCTTGTTTACTTTTAAGGTTTTGCATGTGGTTTAATTTAAGAATACTTAAGTATTCCATAGACAGAAAAAGCTCCATTGCATGACATTTGGCTGGTTATGCTACAATTCAGGATGTTAATCAACATGGTCTTAATACATATTAATTCAGATCACAAGGGGCACCAGACATATCTTCTCCTGCATTCTAAAGGCTAGAATTAGCCTAGGAGTTAGATTTCTTTGCTGCCAATATTGTCATATACTTACACCAGTGATTTGTTTAGGTCAATATATATGCATTGGCAAAATCTAAAAAGGATAATGAACTCCATGAACTTCAAAAGGGATAGAAATTTCTTTCATGCTTCTCTTAGACTTCTAATTATTTTATTGTATGCACAGTATGTCATCCTCCATAGCAAATTAACAAGGGCTTGACAAGTCTATTTTGAGATATTTGATAAAGTCCCATCATTTGACATTTCTTTTAGGGTTACACTAAAATAAGGTATTTTTTTATTATTCCTTTAGTTGAACATTGGCAGTTAAAAAATGGGAACACATACCAAGTCAGAGACTAAAAACCCATGAATATCATAATCCCACTGGAAAATGCTATGAAAAATGAGCTGTGCGTTTTCTCCAGCCCTCCCCTGATTTCAGAGAAAGGAATTAGAAATCTCAAGAGGGAAAGAAAAATTGTGAGAGTAATTATTCATCACCCTACAGAATTCACAGAGGAAATGTACTGCATGCAGATTTCTTAGCATATTCTTATTTTGAAACTTAATTATAATGAATAGTATGTTCCATTATCATGCAAATAAACAAGATGTTCGTCACACATATGTCTGCTGTGTTCTGCTGTCCTCAGAGAACATCCTATTTTATTTTGCATTGGGAAAGATACCAAATCAATAGTTCAGGTGTGACCTACCTGACAACTGGAGAAGTTTACATCCTGCTGTTAACTTTCTAATTAATGTTCACCTATATAAAACCAGGTAAAATCTTGAAATATCCACTAAGTATTGAGGAGTTTTATGTCTAGAATTAAACTGTGCTTTTTAGGAGCCTCTGCACATCTCTACTTCTTACACCTGCCTGAAAATGGTCTCCATATCTGATTCAGAGCCATGGATCAGAAACCCTGTAGTAGATGACTATAGCATTTTCTTTGTTCCTTTGTTGAAGAACATTATCTGGACTCATCAGATTATGGGTAGTGGTCTGCTTAAGTATTTTTACCACAATGAAATATATTTTTCTATTAGCATAGGTACAGACAGAATTTCAAAACTTCTCTTCAGTTTTTTGGACACTGCTTCTACTGTGGTAAAGACATGCTAGGAAAGGGTTTATTCCTTGCACAGCATAGTGTTAGACTTGCACTTTTCTGTCTCAGGTGAAGCAGAGAGATGACATACACAGACAACAGGAAAAGGAGTAGAATTTTCTCTGAATTGACATGAAACACTAATTCAGAACAAGGTGAAAGGAAAACTTTCTATGAAGCAAACTATCTTTGAGCCAACCCCATGATTCCAGGCTAAAAGTGTGATTTGGAGTTTTGATAGAGAAAAAATAATTCTGAATTTTCAGGAAGCTTGGAAGGAGGGGAGGAAGCAGTGCTAGGACTTCCAAGCTGTTCTCTGCCAGTATTAAAGAGGGAATGCAAATAGTGGATCTTTTTTGAAGCAGCGAAATATTAGACTTTCAGATGAGATATTTGAACTCGTATGTCAAGACTAAAGCAGTACACAAAGAGTAAGCAAAGATAGAGATTTATAGCGTGAAAATATGCCAACTCCTGCATTAATAAGCCTTTAGAAAAACTAATACCCATGTTTCTAACAAAAGTAAAAATCAAGTGTCAGTGACTCTGCAATGAGATTTCCTATTATTGATGGATACACAGTGTATAAGATTCCCTTGCTTTTGGGAGCTATCAATTTGTATTTTCTGTACCTTGGTAACAGATCACAGCTTGAAGTGCCATTTTAACCTAAGACAGGAAAGCAGGCTTCCTAATAGCATCACATATACATGAATTGTGACATTCTTTCTATTCATAGAATATCCTCTGTTTTGTTTTGTTGTGTGAAAAATGGTTGCACTGGGTGTAAAAAGCCTCATTTACTTTATCCACTGCAGAGGAAGAAGTACATGAAGCTCACTCTCTCACATCTCTGAACTTGATCAGTTGACTGAGACAAAACAGTTACCAGCAGTTCCATTCCTTCATTTTATTTTTTTTTTAATTTTCTTTTGTGACCCTGGACTGATGTGATGTCATTGCCTCGGTTCAGAAAGTGTCCATATCTGCAAATCTTAAATGGAAGTAAGAACTTTCTCCAGCTCGGTTAGGTATTTTGAGGGATGGCTCTTCAGTATTATTTTTTTCCTCAGCTTTCTTTGTGGTGAACTTAAGTGTTTCCTCACTGACAGGCCAATTTCTATGAAGCTCTATTTAAGCAACAAATTCTTGTGTATGATGTACCTAACACTTCAGCATTAAATTCCTGTAAACAAAAACACAAAAAACTTCAGTACTGGAACACTGAAGTCTAAATCTCTGTTGATGATTTAGTACAATTTTCTTTCCAAATGTAGTAGCAGTGTATGTGAGCCAAGAGAGACATACAGAACAACCTAAATTGTGTAGACAGGATACAGGACAAATAAGAGAATGGTGTAAGAAAGGAACAAGTGGATTTTAAGGAAGAATTGAAAGAATCAGAAATGCCATAGCTGGCAGACTTTCCTTTTTTTCTTCATCACTAAATCCCTTTTCTGTGATAAAGTGATTCTCTAGAAATTATACAACCTCATGCAAAGTCATGACCTGAACAAAATACAGGGAAAGCATAAAATCCAAACCAAATAAACTCTGAAATTTGAACTGGGAATTAGTGAAACGTTCAGAAATCCATGGCCTGGTTCAAAGTCCAATAAGGTTGGACTGGGTCATTTCTAGCAGGAAATTGCTTAGTTTACCTCTAATTAGTTGTGTGATGTTTAATCATCAGTATGAAAAATAAGGGCTTGCAATGAAGAACTCACCTTGACTTAGTTGAAATTTTTTCTATATCTTTTTCTTAATTTTCGGCTATTTACTAGTATTTTACAGCTTGTTCATGATCATCAGCCATTACACAAACATCTACTAGGTTATGACCTCCAGTACACTACAGCTAAACATTTCCTGCATACACCAGTTACTCACATTTAAAGGAAAATATTATTAGAATGATAATTTTTGCTGTTTCGAAGTAGTACATTTTATAGATCTGCTACATTGACTTAAATATTCAACCATGAGTTGCACTCTTTCTTCACTACAATTCTATTTAGTGTATCAACATAAAATAACCAGACAACATCTTGCAATGATTTAAAGTGCTTTTTGCACTAGCTATTCCATAAAATTTTAATGGGTACACACAAAGTGATAGACGTTAATGTATTCCATAGAAGGCAGACAAATCTGTAGATTATTTTTACCGGACTTCTAGCAGTAAATAGAGTTTATTAAAAACAATATTTTACCGATGCTTATGAAACTAAACAGATCCAACATCTTGCCAATATTTTATTGGCTAACAGTTTTTAAAAGTTAATTTTCAAAAGAAACAGAGAGAGAGTCACAGCAATTTAAATTCCATATATGGTCTTTCATTTATTAGCATTTACAAAAGAAGAAAAAGCATAGCTGAAAGAGTTGTGTACACTGTTCATGTACGCTATGGCTGGTCGGCTTCACTGACCCCTAAGAGATACTTGTCAAAATCTTCATGTGGTTAGGAGCCACATGGACAGACAAGGGAAGCAATTTGCAAAGTGGAGCTGAAAAACATTTGCCCTTGCATGATGAAGATGGCATGAGCATACACTGCGTCTCTGACTGATTTGTGCTAGGAACCTCACAGACTTCCCTGTGAACTTCCACAGAAGACCTGCACCAGTTCAGCTCTGCCACTGAATCTGCGTGTAAGTTGCTTCAATAGCTACAGGCTTGCAAACCTGGTTATTTAGATTCATGCTTCCCAGTAAACCAAGGAATCTGACTAGTGAACAAGAACAGTGTCACAATAACAGAAATTTTCTTACTGTTAAGATTCAAGGTCATGGGACAACAATAATAATTTCAAAAAACAAACAAACAAAAAAACCCCCCACCAAAACCCCAAATCCCAAAGCCCCTAAGTCCCCTAAATAACACGACAGAAACAAAACAGAGAAGGCTGAGAAGTACATTCAGTTGAACTTACTTAAAAGTATTTCTGAAATCTATGGGAACACTTGGATTTTTAAATTGTTATAATTATATCACCCATTAACACTCTCCTCACTTTGATCCTGAACAGCACAAATACAAACAGCTATTTAAGTTCTATTTTAACAGCTGAAGTGCTCCATGACAACAGTTTTATAACTCAGAAAATACAGAAGGGAGGGTCACACTCCTTCCACGCCTAAACAGATTCAATCTTGTAATTCTTCTTTTCTCTAGTTGGCTTCAATTCCCAAATTGCTGTTTTGATATCTACAGTATTTAGAGGGTGATATACTGAGAGCCTCATGAGACAAGTGGCTTTTATTGAAGGCCAGGGGGTGGGAAATTCTCCAGCTGCTGTGCAGTCTCTTCCTCAACACCCCAACTATCTCCCTATTTCCCCCTGTGAACAGAATACCCCCATATTGGCTGCATGGATTTTAGCTAGAGTTATGATCCGTACAACTTGGCTTTACCAGGCAGGCTTGTATCTTTGCCCCTAGTGTTTCCTTAATGAATGAGAGGTAGTGAAGAATGTCATTTATATTGACCAGTGGCAACAGGGGTATTTAGGAAAAGGATCAGATTTGTACTTACACACTTATCCAGCATTTTCACTAAACAATTAATCTAAATAAAAATCCAGTGTGTATCTAAAAGTCTGTAGGAGCAGGAATATTTCTGCTATGACATGTTTAGATTCTCTGATACATGCAGAAAAGAAGTTGACTATGGAAATCATGTTGCTTTGCTTGTCAAGGACTTTTCTCTCCTAGAATGTAGTGCAACAAACAGTAACTACGACAAATGACTTAATCTTGTCATCCCTGCATGTTGTGAAATTACTTTTGAGTGAATGAATGCAAAACGAGCTGTTCAAACTCTGTCAGTGTGTTTTTCTTTAAATTTAAAAGGTAAAATTTACAGGCTGATAGAAGGTACACTGTATGGTGGATTTCTCATAATTGTCTTGCTCCAACAATACAGGATCAGGCCAACACTGAAGACTATGTAACATCCTAGAGTAAAAGAAATATATATATTTAAAAAAAAAAAAAAAAAAAAGCTGAATCTGAGAAAATATTTGTCCTTAAACCCTTTTAATTTTTTAATCACTAGGTAATTACTTGTTTTTAAAATAATCCTTTTTTTTTTTTTTGGTCAGATGCAAAGAAAAATTGGAACGGAACTTTTTCTCTATTCAAAAATATTAATTTCTTAATTCATATCATACACTATATTTGGCAAGGAACCAAAAAGAATTCATTCTAATTGCTTTCAAAAGAAAATGAAATGAAATGAAATCACTTGATCCTTAAAGTATACTGCAGCAGAGAGAAAACATTGTAATGATCTGGATAGTGCACTGCTGGCTGAAACATACATGAAAACTTATGGCAGAGGCATACTTTGAATTAGAGAGAAAAATCTAGAAAAAGGAAGGAATTAGATTATTCAGGACAAAGGACTCATATGCCAGTTCTCTGATCATCATGCTGTTCTCTGATTAGGATCCAAAAAATTGCCTTATTTCATCTTTGTTACTTCATACTGTTATGCTTAGCAGGAAGCCACTACAGTCACTAAAGCAAGGTAGGTCAGCTTTAGCTTTGTGCCAAATCGCATTCAAATAAGCTCAAAGAGTATTCTAGTGACCAGCAATCACTAAATTGTCAACCTCCTCTGTCAAACCTCCTTTTTCCCTGATATAACCCACATGACAGAATCAAGTTTGGATTGGGTAAAGTCATTTTGCTATTTCAGCTCCATCCAGGACATTTCATTTTGACCTTAACCTCTGGACTGCAGGATGAGCTGTGCATGGTCCTTCACTGGCACTTGTCTGAAATGGAATAATTTGAATTTTTACATTTAAATCTCTTTTTTTGAACCCTTTCTTATGGATAACTTTTTGCTTTTTAAGAATAATAAAATCATATCAGATCTTTCTCTTCTATCCATTCCATTTTTAAGAAGATATCCACATATATAAAGAATAATGTAATCAGCATATACTGAAAATATGAAGGTCAAGAGTCTTACTCTAAGTGACAAGTCTACTGTTTTATTGTGTGTGTGCTGTACTGACAGAAATGGACAGTATCTGCTTTCATTCATGTTA
Organism: Podargus strigoides; assembly: GCA_028020825.1. Classification (NCBI taxonomy): domain Eukaryota; kingdom Metazoa; phylum Chordata; class Aves; order Caprimulgiformes; family Podargidae; genus Podargus; species Podargus strigoides. The sequence goes on along the minus strand of CM051663.1, from coordinate 159,873,814 downwards.
GATAAAACAGGCATGAAGAAAGAAAAATATTTTTATTGATCATATACAAAGTCTGCTCTTGACCCAAAGCCTTCACAATCATTTTTTTTTTTTTTCTGATTTTGAGGGGTTATAGAGAAGACTGTTATCATTTAATTTTTAGAATTTTTACATTTGAGTAGGAAGTACTGAGCTAAGATGCTTATTGTCTGAACAGTGATGGAATATCTAAAAGCAGGAGACATTTTTCATACTTCCAAAATAGCATCTTACAGTACTGTAAGCAAGTTTCTTCTTTGGTTATTGATCCACTTTAAATTAATGTTGCTAGAAATGTACAGACTGTGGGAATTGTAAAATTGAATTATCCTGGCTGTGGCCAAGTATTTCTGCTGCAGTGGCAGCTTAAATCCTAAATTCTGCAATATTCTGGACCTGATGACATGATAAAGTGGTTTTCCCACGATCTGTTAGCATTGTTTGTTTCTTCTAAGTGTGTCTCAATTTCACTAGCTTGGAATATGATAAAAGTGATGTTATAAAATATGATGTCAGTCCATTGGGCATCCTTAGTCAAACCACAACTATGCCACAGATCTGATCACGCTTAGATCACTGAATTTTAATTTTGTATGATTATTGAGATACATACATATCACATATACAAATATATATCTATCTCATAAATCTACCTGAAGAACCTCTGAATATTTTTCTTTTTATAAGCACCTGAACAGCTACCAAGTAATAACCATTCCTAGTCACTGTGCTAATAACCATCACTAGTCACTCCTATTTATTGAATTATCCAGTCTTCCAACTGCACTTCTTCCTTTATAAAGAGAAAAAGACAATTTTCCTTTCCTTATAAAGCCAGTTGTATTCATTAGACACTTCTTCATGAAAAATTTACTTATCTTAAAAAAGTGGACAGAACAAACAATGACCTATGCACCTCTGGAAATTTTCTGTATAAAGTCCATACATTTAAAGTAGCTAGAGTCTAATCGATGCTTATAGACACTCTTTTTGATAGATTTTTTTTGTGGGTCTTTTTTCCTTCTACGTGCACATTCCAAGAACAACGTGAAATTCTTTGACACTGCTAGTGAATTGCTCATTAATACAAAACAACGAAGCTTTATTTTTTATTCACACTGCCTGGAACACCAAAACACTTCATGCATGGACAGCCTAGCACTTCTTGCTAGGGAAAAGTGCTTTATTTCCACCGAGCTCCTGATATATTGGTAATGTCAGGCTGTCATATCATAGAAACTTTTCTCATGGGGAATGGCTTCCAGCAAGCACTTCTATTGCTTCTGGTCAAACCCATGCAGAACTCTGCCATGAACAGCTTCATGCATCCTGCACATTTGTTTCCTGAATTATAGGCCATGCACTGGCCAGCTTCAGATTTCATTTTGATAACTTTTTTTGTTGACCAAGGCGGAATTGCCATGTCCGTGAGCACTGTTACAAAGTGTTATATGTTGAATACTTATGATTCAGCACTATTCTCTTTATTGACACAGGTTTTAATTCAAGTATAGCTCTTATGCCCATCTGATCTTCCATAACAATTTCAATGTGCAAAACATCGTAATGCTGATTTATTTTTGAACATATTGCCTGGGATGCCTCATTTGAAAATCGGTATCTGAAATATTGAGAAATTGCAGAAAGATACACTCAAAGAGTGCTTATTAGAACACATCTGCTTTTCTTCTGAGGAGGGCAGCAGCCTCATGCAAGTTGTTTTGTATTTGTTTTCAGAGGAGTGTTCTGTTTCTGGGCACTCCGGGAATATGAAATACATAGGTTAGCCCATTCAGATCGGTGATATTCTTTCAACTCTGGAAGCAGGAGAAAAAGGAGGGGTTTGGTGCAGGAGGAAAAGGGTAGAAAATTGGTCTCCTTGGTTTATGACTTTTTGCAAGAAAGAGCAGTTGTTTTCTGAAAGTGTGATTAGTTCTGCAAGGCTTTAGCAACACTGATTACTCACCATAACCTGGCTCCCCTTTCTGTAACAATATTTAATAAGGGTCGCTGTGCGAAGCATCATTGCTTGAACACAGTATGAGAGGAACACAATGAAAAACTGCATAAACACTGCTCTTTACAAGACTTTTCAAAGTGTTTCTTGTCAGTTCTTATCAACACCTACTTAAAGATTAAATAACATCAAAAACATCTTGTTTTCATTAATAAACATGCACGATTCTTCTTGAAAGAATAATACGAAACAATAAGATCCAATAACAATAGTGTACTACAAGCTCAGATCTTTATAATCCACAAGAAATTTTCCCTTAAGGGTTATAAAACAAAACACACACATGCAAGCAAGCAACCAAGAAAACAATGAAAACACAAAGTACTGGCAATAAATGTAAATTCCAATACATACTGGTTTCATGCATTGAAATAGCTATGATATTGGATGCAGGCTTCTTGGATGGAAAAAGAAAAAAAAAAAAAAGTACAAGAAAGCCAAAGCTCAGTGAAGGTTACTTAGAATCCAATCCACCTGTTTATAGGAACCTAAACTAAAAAAACTGAACTCTTACTTGCACAAGCACCTACTTGTCTATATTGGTGATAAAAGCAAATTTAGGATGTTATTGGTACCTGAAATCAAACATACATGCTAGTTAAATATGCAGGATAATGTCACTGTATTTCATCATTTCATGATTCATGAAGTACTAACTCCTCTTCTAGACTCTGCTGCTGCTGGCTTCTGCCTCAGTGTTCCTATGTGTGAGGACTGATCTTGCCACTGAAAAAACTATCTACATAAAGAACCACAGAGAAGGAGAGTGTGGGTTTGACACAGAGCTGTAAAATGTTTGCTATGTGGATTCTGGGGTCAAAACCACTGCAAATAGATTGTTCTTAGTTCACGTAACTGCTAGGAAGAATCTAGTCCCAGTGAGATAATGAGACTAAGCTTGAAGTAAATGGGAAAATAAATTCTCTAGAATAAATCACATTACCTTATATGCTTCTGTTACTGTTCAGTCCCAAAGTGCAGATTTGGAAAGAAAAATCAAAACAAAGAGGAAGCAATATGTGACTGTTTTTTCCTGCCATAAGATGAAATGAAAACTATTTACAGTAACTTGTCGATTCTAAGCTGTACTGCTGTAAACTGAAAAACTCTGTTCAACTCATTGACATAATGCCCATTTAACCTCACCAAAGGGTCTCACCTGTGACACTTACATTGTAGATATTAAGTCTATTTTCACTCTATCTGCAGGGAGATGTATTTCCACTTCCTTTATAATGCAGAAATTTCCAGAGGAAAAAAATCTTAGATCTCCTTGAGCATATGTTTTTGGAAAAGACAGATGTCAGTATTCCTCATGTCTCACCTTATCTTCATAATTTCAGAATTAAAATACATTTTTTTTGCAGTTTCCACAGGTGCCACACTCTCATGGAGGGTAATAACCATGTTTGATGTGCTGCTAGATGAAATAGTTGGGCTCCAGGAAGAGGGCTGAGCACCACTATCCCCATATCTCCCTGTCATGGAGAACCACACTTCTGTCCTTCAGTCTGACTATTTTTAACTTAAAGGATCCATATTGTGCAAATTTTAACGTTAGCTTGGAAACTGTTGGTGAAATATAATACAGTTTATATTTTTCTAGACTCTGGAAGGACCACAGGGGCTAATGCTAAAGCAGTGTTCAAGGATGCTCCAGAGCTTAGGTGAAACCAGTGTCTGAGGATGTTCTACAGGGTGAACTGTTTTCCTGGTAGGTATTCCTGGTAGGTAAATCTGGATTTTAATCCAGTGTCTACGCTCAGGCAAATATGTCAGGCCAGCTGGAGTACAGTACTTTTTAGCTTTCTAAAACTGGAAAGCATGCACCAAAGAGCCAGGAGGCAAAGCAGCATAACTATCTTCATCCTTTAATTAATACTCTAAAGCATTCTCTCCTCACTCACACTGATCCTTGCTTCTGGTATCTGGAAGTCCTGCTGGCTGCTTCTGCAGTGTTTGCATTGCATGGATCTGGCCAGAGAAAATAAATCTAACGTCTGTCTTACTAGTATAGGCCATCTCACTCTGGGTCCAGAATATTCAGATTATATCATATAAATGAACATAATCAAAACTGTGGGATTTCTGAGATGTATTTTGAGGAAGCACTTGTATTTTTCTGCACACAGTGAAAAACAATATCAGTCTGCAGAGCTGCCATCACAGTTTGTATATGGGCATAGATGAGGAAGTTAAAGATGGTCCAACTTCTCTGCTTGTTTGTGTACTAATTCAGTGCTCTGCTGGAGAGGAATAACCTCTAAAATAGTAACTGTCAGGCTTAGGATCCCAGATATTGCCATATTATGGAGGATTTTAACCTTCATCTTATGTATCATAGGTCAGATACTGTGAAAGACAACATATTATTTCCGTGGCTTCAGAGCACTTTACAGACAAGCAAAAAAAGACAGGTTCCTACTCTAAGGATCTTGTTTCTAAATTAGCTGCAATAAGCAACAGATATCAATAAGGAAAAAGCAGAGGGATGTACAGTTAGTTGGTGGTTGAAATACTGAAATAATGAATGTAATATGCTGGATATTTACAGATTATTCAATTCTCATGGTCAGGTGTGAAAAATATAAGTTCCAGTGTCTTTTTGTGTATTTATAATGGTTATGATAATACGGACAGAAACAAATGGCCATGAGCAAGTGATGCTTCGGATTTACAACATGCTATGTTTTTCACAGCAAATTGTCCAGAGTAAATCTTAACCTTTGCAAAAGAGATTTAACATTAATTGCAAAGTAACCCACCAAATTTACTACATGTTAGTCATACACGTGAGCAACTAATGCAGGGTAGTTCATTGCCTTCAAATCTGCACACTAGCTTGCTCACGGCAACTTGAATAGCCATCCTCTAAATTAGCAGCTCCAGGTGTTCTACTTTGTGCAGCTTGATACAGCTACTATTTCTGTCCTAGCACTTTTCATTCTAATACTAGAACAAATTCATTTTGGCCATATTCACACCTCTTTTCATGCTTACGCTCTACTGACATTTTTGTTATTGAGTTGTATTGGCAGAAGTGCTCAGAGATAGTCAGTTTTAAAAATGAAGTCTGAAACAACCATGAAAAATGGAGGAACTTTGCTTGCTTATTCTTAAATTTATGAGTGCAGCACTTTTCAACAGGAATATTCAGGCAATTTGATGAAAGAAAAACACATTGCTTTTCATACAACGTATTTTAACAATAAATAGCAGCATAAAGCATAGTCAGAAACAAAAGACAGGAGTAGTTTTGTTATGAAAATAAAGGAACCAGAATATCTATTGAGGAGTTTTAACCTACTTTGCTGAAGAATCATTCTACAAACCTGGTGACATTTTTGCTGCTATGGTGATTTAGTAGCTGTAGCACCATTTTTTCTTCTCTGTTTCTTGATTATTAGAATTTCAATTCCCTGATTTTGTGTTATTAGAAATATGTAGTGACATGACTTGTTTACATAAACCCTGTAGAAGCTCCCCATCAGTTGAAACAGAAGACTAGAGAACATTGCATAATGGAGCTGATTTCATCTCAAAGTTCATGCTGATTGTTTTTTTACTTAAGAAAAAAAAAAAATGAGTAATCTAGGAAATTTACAGATGAGTTTAATGATGATTGTTACAGATGCAACATAGATTTTAAAAGTCCTAGGCTATTAGAATCCAGGGCAAATGACTTCAAGATTCACTTAAAAGATCGATGACTCAATTCAAAATGTTTCAAAACCATCTAAGTACAATCTTTATGTTTGGAAATGCTCACAACAAAAGCCATAAGCTCCTAATTTCTATCAATAACTTACCCTTTACTGTCAGAATAATACAAATGTGGAGGCACAGCAAATTTTATGTCAGACCAAATGTAACACCAGCTTCTAGAATCTACATCTTCCCTTAAGAAAACAACAAGCAAACATTTCAGGGAACAGCTTCATTTAAAGTACTGTAATGAATGCAATCTCTTCCATTAACAAGTGGCCAGTTTAAATCAGCCCCTCATTGGTAAGTGACTAAAGGCTTGATTCAGAGCCCATTAAAGTAGATGGCAGTCTTTCTATTGACTTCAAAGTGTTTTAACTCAGGACTGAAAATCAAAAGCTTCAGACATCTGTTGGTGTCTGTTCAGAGGCCAAGATGAAATTAATTATTGTTGTTGGACTGTTTTGATGCTGCTTTTGGTGTAGGCAGAAACATGAGGTAAAGCCCTCCCAGTGCCAGTACAGAGGAAACAGTGGAAGAACCTCTGCCTACAGAACTCAAGAAAGGAAAGCTCTTTCTTTTCTTATTCCCTTTGTATCTCACCATCAAGTAGCCTACAGTAGAGTGATGTGCTATCATGATTCTAAATGTTTACTCAGCACAAGCTATCCAGTTCCCCCAGGCTACTGTCATATATCGGAGAAGGAACCACCAATTTACCATTGTTTAGATTCTAAATGCACACATGAGTTATTACATGCTTAAACTAGCATGTAATTCATATCAGATAGGTAGTTTTGTCTTGAAACCTCTTAGTCTAACCAGGTTCAGGCAATATTTCGAAATGTCCATCTTGTGGGTAATTTTCTGGAACACAGACTCAATTACTACAAACATCCCTGATCCTGGAAAATCCTTTTTGCTGCAGGCTACCACCTCAATTTAAGCAGTTTCAACATTTTGTACCCTAGTAGCTGTTCTACAGTAAACTACATGCACAAGAATAACTGGGAAATTAAGATTTGGAAGAGCTAGGATCCTGTCAAGAAGGTAGATATATCTGCAGAAATCCACTGAATAAATTCTTAAAGGCAGATATGGGGAAGGAATCCAGTTTCAGAATGCAAAGTTGCCATGCAGAGGTACAAAGAGTAAAGCTGTATCAGTGCAGAAAGAGATATAAAAACAACCACTAATATCTCAAAACCCATATATTACCTAAACAACAAAATTTCTTTCATAATTTCAGATTCTATAAAATAAAATAAAAATTAATACTAAAGCTGTCTTTATGTGCAGGCACCTAGCTCCCAGGTAATTATAATTGGGAGAATATTTAATAGTTCTTAAAATATTTGCAACAGTAAAGATTTCAATTCCTACATGGATGTAGGATTGCAACAGTGGGAAATCAACCAGTTAGTGAATACCTAGCAACATGAGAAGCATTTCCAATAATAAACACAATTAGCAATGTAGATGAGAAATCTATCTGATTTATGGGATGCATATGCAATTATAACACATTCATAAAATGTTACCCACAGAGCAATCCAATACATTTGTTTATCCGTGCTCCCAGATTAAGAAAGTAATGTTGTCAACCAACCAATTGTGGGCATTACAGATTCAAGATTAATTACCATCTGCATGGGACAGATGTTAAATCTTCAATTTCACAGCAAGGCATCTATAGCTTATTTCCCATGGAGTGCTTCTTTCTCTGATCAATAAATGTATCAGCATAGCTGTTCATCTTGCCACAGAGGTCAGACGAATGACAGAGGTACATCTGTTTTTGTGTCAAACAAGGGCTGAGGAAATGAATCCTATTCAAGCAGATAAACAGCTCTGCTACAATTGTCCTTCAGTCTTCTACTCAGCTACTGATGATTATGTTTTAAGCATTTGGGAATTTGTTAGTGTTAGCACATTTTATTAAAAAAAAAAAAGAAAAAAAGGATAAAAAGCAAAACACAAAAATAACCTTTTTGCAGATTCTCAAACTTGAGCTTTTGTCCAACTTCTGTATGAGTTGGGCCTGACTCCTCACTGCACCTTCAGCTGATTCAATAGTGCCAGTATATATGAGAGCAGATTTTGTCTAGCAATATACCCTCAAAAGCTGTATTCTTTATTATTATTGCTACTATTATTATTTCACTTGTTACATACAGTAAAAATGTGAACAGTCAAATCGGTTGTCATGTTAGTGACCAGAGAGTGTTGTCTTTGAAAAAGACATAATAAATAACATGCTAAATGCATCCTTACTTCAAAAACAAATGCAGAAGAATCTTCTCAAATTAGGACCAGAGCCAGAGTGTTGTAAGACAGTAATTTTGCTTTGTACAACCATGTCTCTGTTGTTTAGATACTTCCCTATTTTTCTTAAAGCTCCCTGTAACCTCACCAACCTCAGTTCATGTAACCTCAGTCACCCATGACTTCTGAATTTCCTGCTCTAATGCAGCCCTGGTTAGCCAGACAGCTGTTTCTGTTTCACTTCAGTTCCCTGGAGATGTCCAAAGAGACAAAGATCCAAGGCTACAATTACCTTCACTGGATGAAGTGGCAGCTTTGCTCAGCTCTCGCATGTGTACCAAGTCACCAAGGTCTTCTTCGATTCTTACTAGCCTGAGGAAATGAACCTTTCTGCCCCCACCCCAGAGGAGTGCCTTTAGCACCATGGAGTGCCCTGAGTAAAAATACCTTCCTCCCTCCTGCTGAGGCCAGCCACTGTGCAGTCAGGGGTGCAACAGCCAGGGAGAGAGTAAAAGGCCTGATGACAACTGGGAAGGAGAAGGTCCTGGTCCCTGCCCTGGGTGATGATTTTAATAAACCCAGCAAGGGTCTGTTAAAAAATACACGCTGCTGGAAGACGGGTTTCAAACCTTGCATCTCCCTCAGATAATCCATGGCTAGACCCTCCTTTTGCAGTCTGAGCTTGGTCCCTGTGGGTGTGTAGAATGGTCTCACTTCCCAGATGAGTGATTTGGCTTCTGGATAATAATGTAAAGGCAATGCAACCTTGGTGCGCACCATACCATTAAACATGCTCTCAGTAAGTGTCAGCTGTATTTTCTCCCAAGAGAATGGAGATGCCAGATATTTCCACACAGTTTCCTGAACTGTCTGAAGGCAATTAAACTGGATCTTCTGGTGAAGAGGGAGACAGGTACTAAATTAAGAGGTCTGGATCTCCTGCAAAGACAGCTGAGTAAGGCATTCAAATGTTTGCATCACATTTAGGCTGAGCAGGGTTTCCTGCCTGAGAGTCTGTATCTAACACTTCTATGAGGCAAAATCTATGCTAGGCATAAAAAACAGGAGGGTATCAGTTGAGTTTCAAGTTCTGCCTAAGAATCTAAATGCAATAAAATTAAAAATTGTGTGCTATATAACATTTGCTTAAAAAAAAGGCTGCGAACAAATACTAAACCAATAGAACCATAGGACAGTTTGGGTTGGAAGGGAACTCCAAATATCATCTATTCCAACCCCCCTGCAGTGAGCAGGGACATCTTCAGCTAGATCAGGTTTCTCAGAGCCCCCTTCAACCTGACCCCAGAATGGGGCATCTACCACCCCTCTGGGCAACCTGTGCCAGTGTTCCACCATCCTCATAGTAAAACATTTCTTCCTTATATCTAGTCTGAATCTACCCTCTTTTAGTTTAAAACCATTACACTCCTTGTCTGACTGCAACAGGCCCTGCTAAAAAGTCTGTCCCCATCTTTCCTATAAGCCATCTTTAAGTACTGAAAGGCCAAAATAATGTCTCCCTGGAGCCTTCCCTTCTCCAGGCTGAACAACCCCAGTTCTCTCAGCCTTTCTTCATAGGAGAGGTGTTCCATCCCACTGATCATCTTTGTGGATCTCCTCTGGACTCACTCCAACAGGTTCCTATCTTTCCAGTGTTGAGACGTCCAGAGCCTAACGTAGTATTCCAGGTGGATCTCATGAGAGCAGAGGGGCAGAATCACTTCCCTCAGCCTGCTGGTCACACTTTGATGCAGCCCACGGTACATTAGGCTTTCTGGGTTTTGAGCACACGTTGCCAGCTCATGTACAGCTTTTCATCCACCAGTACCCTCAAGTCCTTCTCAGCAGCGCTCTTCTCAATCCCTTCATCCCCAGCCTGTGTTGATACCAGGGATTGCCCTGACCCAGGTGCAGGACCTTGCACTTGGCCTTGTTGAACCTCATGGGGTTCATACGGGCCTACTTCTAAGGCTTAAAATACTATGTATAGGCAAAATTAAAGCTGTAGAACTAAATTTTACTTTGAATTTTTATTCTTCATCATTTTACCAATTTAGAATACCAGCACTCCTGCAGGATCAGAAAATGTTATCCCCATTTTATAAATGGAGAACTAAAGATGAGCACAGTTTAAGTAATCTGGCTAAGAATTAATTTCCTTACATGTGTTCTAACTCTCCCAAGTCCACCATGGGTGAATTAACTTCCAGATAATTCCTCTTTATTTTTCAAAGGTGTTTCAGATATACTACAGTGATGATTGTGATCAATTTTTATTCTGTACTGAAGGCAAACATGCACTCTCTTGAGATATTATATGTCGTGGATATTGTGTCCAGGACTTTTTGAGAATCTGTTTTATGATGGACCTCTTTATCCAATTTCACTGAAGTTCTCTCTATAAATCTAAGGACACAGCTGTGCTGCAAGAGGAACTTGTTGACTTCGAACCTTTGTTCTTTCAGTTATATCTCTTTCAGTGGAAGAAAAAGGATAAACAAGGCTCTGAATCATTCTACGCAATACAAAGAAAACTTGAAAATGTTGTTTACACTCTCAGCCATGAACTATAGGAAAACTAGCATTGTCCACGTAAATAGTTTCCACTAAAAATAAGCTATTATTGCTGTTATTGTTGCAGCAACATTTAAAATGGAAATCAAATCAAAAGTTAACACTGCTGTTAAAGGCCTGTGGAGAGCTAGCAAGAATTTCTGTTGTTGCTCAGGAAAGTTAAATGGAAGAAAGGAAGTAGGTAGTGGAGCTAGTCAGACAGAGGGAGGCTCAGAGCAAGGCCAAGGAGCAGCCAGCTGAAAGACACAATACAGCACACCTGCATGGAGTCAGGAGCTGTGATAAAGGGAATTCAAACACAGGACAAAGAGGAGTTTGGAATTAGACATGGGAAAACAGGAATTTGTTTGAAGGAGTTACTTTCGATACCCAGAGAACACCATGATGAAGTTGTGATATAGTTTACTGGCTCCAATTTCATCTTTGCACTCATTTTTGTTTTTCACAGGCAGGCTCTAGAAAATAGTTTCAGCAGCCCTGTATGCCAGGCACCTTTCTACCTAGTGGAACTGACAATGTTGAATTTTTTCTCTAGGCTTTTAAGTCTAGAATTTTTACTTTCAATATCTGCACTTCTCCAGTTGAAGATGTGTCATTTGGCAGAAAAAATATTAAAGAATGCAGTGAGAAAAGAGAGGCAAAGAGTGGAAACAGGATTCTGCAGCTTAATAATAGTGACTTAGGAGAAAAGGGGTTTTGACAAACACCAAATAAGGCAGAAAGAAAGACAGAGTCAAAAATGTTGTCAAGCGCTGGAACAATCTCCCCAGGGCAGTGCTGGAGCCACCATCCCTAGAGGTATTTAAAAAACGTGTAGATGTGGTGCTAAGGGACATGATTTAGTGATGGACTTGGCTGTGCTAGGTTAATGGTTGGACTTTATGATCTTGAAGGTCTTTTCCAACCCGAATGATTATATGATTATATGATTCCATGTACTGTGTCAGTACTCATCTTGGACAGTAAGTCTTAGATTTTGGTGTTCGTTTCCACAACTACTTCCATATAGTGCACACTGACCAATCATTTAATAAAATAAGGAAGGAGACTGCCTCCTATGCATGCTGTTCAGGACCCAAACTGTGGAGGTAAGTGGGATTTTAGGAGAGCTCCACTACATAACATCTACTGTCTAGCTCTAGAGTTTTCCCATGAAGCACAGAGATTTCCTGAAATTGTTAGTGAAATATCTCTCTTTTTCATTGCCTTCATATTCAGCTTTTCATTGGTGTCAACTAGTGACAAATACAAAGATGGTAGACATATAAGATAGAGAAAAGGATAAACTTTGAAAAAAAGCCAGATGACCTGTCTCATTGGAAATTCAAATATTTTGATGTCTGTATTCCTCTCAGACTGGAACGAATTATACTGTAATATCCTGTGAGGAACAACCATGGTACACAATCATAGAATCACAGAATGGTTTGGGTTGGAAGGCATCTCAAAGATCACCTAGTTCCAACCCCATTGCCATGGGCCGGGACACCTCCCACCAGACCAGGTTGCTCAAAGCCCTGTCTAACCTGGCCTTAAATACTTCCAGGGAAGGGTCAGCTATGGCTTCTCTGGGCAACCTGTGCCAGTGTGTCACCACCCTCACAGTAAAGAATTTCTTCCTAGCATCTGATCTAAATCTACCCTCTTCCAGTTTAAAACCATTCCCCCTCATCCTAACAATGTCTGTACATCCTGAGCTGTGGGCCAGAGGAATGTGGCCCAGCCCATGACTGATACTGGAAAAAAGAGGGACTAAGAACCACTGTTGTTGGCTTTCATTTAATGCTTTGAAATATTTTCTTAAATAATAATAGTTGTACAGATCCTCTATTTTATCAGAACACTTAATCCAAAAAACAGGATATATTCTAGACGTCCCTTCCAACCTCATCCACTCTGTGGTTCTGTGATAAATACAACTGTTACAGCCATTATAATTCAGAACTATTTAGAAGCACAGATTCATTAGCTAGGCCTTTTTCTGCTCTTATTTCTCTCATGCTGGTGTGAGTAGCACCAATATTCTGTCGGGTTTTTTTCCAGATAGAAGATTACTCCTCTTATATCTGCTTATAACTGTTCTCGCTTCTCTAGTCTCTGCTTGCATTTCCTCATACACACAGTAATATTTCTACTTTTGCGGCTATGTTTTGCCTCAAATGTGGATAATAAATGACTCATAACATTAATCTGCCTTGTAATTTAATACAGTACTATACTGCACTGGAATATTGGGTAGATAGTTTATACCACGTAATGAGACAGCAAAGATACTGAGGCAGCAAAAGCGTAATTTCAAAATGACATGTTTTTGCAAAGTATGTAAACATCAGACAGATACCAATAATCATAGGTAATGAAATCCTCCAGGTACCTCGAGTGAGGACTGGTGAGGACCAGTGCAATAACACCACAGTCCACAGAGGGGCACCCAGATGCTGCATTTAAAACCATAATGTTCCAGTGCCTTCTCATGTGTATTTCCAGACATTTAAACTTCAGAAGTTTCCAGACAAAAGTTCCCTCTCATCATGACACAACTCCCAAGCCTCAGTGAAATCCAAGCCTAGAAAAAAACCTCTAAAGTCAGCAGAGTTCATTTGAATATACATTTAATTAATCTCTCTTCATTTATCACCGTGACAACTATGATACAAGAGTAATTTATGGGTATTGTTTTTTACAAAACCACCGACATGTTTTAGGCTAATGAAACTGAGGCCAACACCAGCATTAAAAACAGCCTCAGAGGAAAACTGCCAAGTATTTGTTTGGCCAGAATGTTTATAATAAAAATAACATTACACATGCTCAAATTCTTATCAGTCAGATGCTTCTTGAATTTGCTCCAGTTGCATTTGGCTGTGTCCTTCCCTTTTCTATTGAAATATGTCCACACAGGCATTGCCATTTTGCCCCTTTCCATTGCTAGCAGCTCAGATACGATGCCGTTTTTCTGACAATCCCCCCTGAGTTCCCACTTCACCTGGTGTAGTGCACTTCACATCTGTATGCCAGTCGTTTCTCCAGTAAAATCTATTTAACATCTGTGACCCAGTGAAGAAACAGAGAAGGATGGAGCCAGTACTGAGGCAACCGTGACGTCAATGTTATACCCAGCTGATAAGAAACCTGAAATGAAAGGAGTTTTATAGCAATTGTACAACATTAAAGAGATCTGCATAATTAATATATGGCTGTGATTTCTGCCCAGTACATTTGCCAGACCACCGCTTTAATTGGCTGATGGCCTGAGAAAGCAGAGCTTTTCTTGCTGTATTACTGAGAGGAAAAACCAGGAGAAATCAGACTAACTCAGCCAGCAAAGGTAACTGCCTTACTGAGAAACAGCTCACTGGTAACTACATATGAGCATCCTGGTGAGCCTGTATTTTAACTGACTGAGGATACTCTGCAGTTCTAAGGTACATTGAAAGCACCTTCTTGTCTAGAATTAACCTTTCACTGTTGTGACTTGTTAATCAGAGAGAAAAAATATGGAATGATTGGAAAGTGGGCATTAAGGCAATGGCATGGCATGGCATCAACTTTTACGGCTATAAACTCAGCCTGTTAATTTTAACTCTGCCATTCTCTCCAGAACAATGCCTAATACTGTATCTGCAATGACAGCATCTGAAAATGTGCATTTATACAGGCTTACATCACTTCAGACAACTAGGAAACATGTCACATTTCCAATACAAATCACTCATTACAGCAAATGGCAATGACTTTGGCTCAAGCTGTCAGGATAGTCACGGGAGAATGGTATTCATGTCTAAGTAGTGAGATTTAAGAGATTTTATTTGGATTTCTCTGTTACTGTCTACTGCTGGAAGGCCAAGCAAAGAGCACTTAGCTATTATCCAAGAATCATGAAATAAAACTGATCAATTTTATCTTTCTTTTCAAAATGAAATTGCATGGTAAAGTGAGTAACCCATGATACGGTTTCCAGCTATAGGTGACGAGTCCACTCACTCTCCCGTGCTTTTGCAGACTGAAGTAACAAAGACAGTAATACTGTCTGTGACCAGCAGCTTTCTGGAAACATCTTTGGTAAAAGGGGGCTATTTGTCACTACCTAAACTTGTATTAAAACATTTAGCATATGCTTGCTTAAAATCTTGCTGCAGAATGAGATATGACATGTCATGAGACTCAGCTGTAAGATAATAGTATGCAGTCAAGCACATTTGTATCTTGATATATCTGGTACAATAGAAAGATTATTTATGTCCTATCCATTTACTGCACATTGCAGCCGGAGTTGTAATTGGCCAGGATGGTTAAGATTTGATTTAAGGCAACAATTCTATCAGCTTGGTTCTTGCTAATAGGGCATAAGTGTTCCATACAGCATTATATCTTCCCGTGCTATAGCATGCCCTAGGTTAATTGTGTGCTGCAGTCTAAGCTATTCCTGCCTTTACGTCATTTGCTGTGAAAGAATACAGATGCATGTATTTGATCACTACCCATACTTACACAAGAGAAGAATGATATTTCTCGGAGGCTTACCCAAAATATAACTGTTTTCAAATCAATAACGATTGTTAAGAGGATTGCAGATTCCATTTTGACTCATTAGGACATTTGATGGATTATAGAGATCAAAGCTAAATACCCTCTGGCATCAGGGTACGGTCTCTTATTTTATACTTGTTATAGACCAGTGCAGAAAAATCAAAGAATCAGATGACAAATGAGCATTAGTGAAGTGAGTAATTACAAGTATGGTTTATGGCCAACAGTAGTTAAATGGCTTCGGATTTTTTAGGAGTATGGTTTATGGCCAATAGTAGTTAAAGGACTTTATTTTTAAATATATATGATGAATCATATTAGCAGAATGGAGCATAATGAAAGTAATGAATGACTAATTCTCTTATAGAAATGAACAATGCCAGTTTCAGACAGAATCCTAATTACATAATTGTGCATGAGGTCTTTGGCTTGTTTGTTTTTCTGAAGTCAGACTTGTGAACAGTTTTAGATATTCTTAATAGCTTTTGCTTTTTTTTTTTCCTAAGAGACAAGATGAACACAGAAAGAGCTATACGGAGTCTCCCGCCTCTAAAACTTTATGGCAGTGATTTGCATTGTTCCCAGGTTGATAGCAGTCATATATGACTAACGTTATCAAATGGCTTTTTCAATAGTTTTCCCAGTTTATTTTTCTCGTGGACTATGGTGTGTAGGACAGAACTACCAGCAGGATTGTCACCTTTGCTGGAAACATGGAAATTCCTAAAAGCTGATGACTGAGGCATGCTGGTGGGGCAAGACAGCATTACATTTGGTAACTAGAGCAGCTGGTAACAGCCTCTTAACACTCTGATAAGCAGAGAAGAAGGGTTTTGCAGTTCTTACTTTTGTATTTTTCAGACTCAGAAAAATAAAAAAAAACAAATCAGACATGTAAGAGACTGAAATTTGCAGCCCATTCCTACCTCCTCTGGTTAAAGGATCCCACCCTGATTTCAGCTTATAACTGTAGCCACCTCTTTGCTGTGGTTTGTTCTCTAGTTTGTTGACACTACTGATTAAAAGTATGATCAAGAACTAAGTCCAAAAGCCCAACATTCCTTTCCATTATGACAGTTTCTCATTTTATTTGTGACAAGCCAACTAGTCTCTCAGACTCCTCTGCTTGTGTGTAACAGTGGCACACCAATGGTGTGTTCTGGCATCCCATCTCGTACGTGATGTTCCACAGACCCCTTCTGGTTCAAATATCCAGATTTCCTTGATGCAGGGAGAAAAGCATACAACTGAGGACAGCACAGAAGTGCTCCATGTCCCTCAGAAGGACCTAGCCACAGGGTTGGTTGTGCTTTCTCCTTCCTGCAATGGAGAAAAGAGCACTTTTCTATTACCTTGTTGTAAAGCTTGAGAGACATAGGTACTTCGAAAGTGGACTCAGTCCATTTGATAAATTGAAAAGAACTCAGTCTTGTTTAACATTTTAGGAGGTGCTACCAATGCCAAATAAAAAGACAACACCAGTCGGGGTTTTTTTTGTGCTACACAAACTGCTATCATGTTTTCAAAAGCAATGACAACATGTTATCATCTTTTGGGATCACTGACTTCAAGGTTTCTCTCGCCACAGGTTTTCATTTCACTAGAAACATGATCTAGACAAGGCACCTGCCTAACACACACACCTGAGCTGTTTCCCTCAGCCTTTCATTCTGCACACTCCTTCTAACAGCAAGTAGTTGATGCAACAGCCTGAAGCAGTGCATAGAACATCTTAGAAAAGGAAGAGATAGAATCATAGAATAGCCTTGGTTGGAAGAGGCCTTTAAGATCCTCAATCCAACCATTAACTGTCCCTCTTAGAATCATAGAATCATAGAACCACCATGGTTGGAAAGGACCTCTAGGATCATCAGGTCCAACCTTTATCCCAACATTGTCCCAAAAGAGAAGTGAATGCACAGATGACACAGAAAAATCAATATTTTAGTGCACTAAGAATTGCAAATTTTGGAGGAAACCTAGAATAAATCTTGAAGTTTGGACTGGTTTAAAAATCTTTGTAACAGCTTACTGCTTTCTTTGACCACCCTTCATCAGGACACTGGCCACTGTGATGCTGCAGATTTTGAAAGAATGTGGAATTATTTATTTTTTCCATTTTTTGCTCTCCAGTGAAAGATAAAAAGTAAAAAGTGTCCACAAGACTGTGAATGAATGGAGACATTGAGCTTTGTGTAGCAGTAAGAAGCTGCATTTAAAGTTACTTACCTTCGGACACTGATACTTTCAGAAAAATGTCCCTGGTGAGGATGTTTCTTGCAACTCCCATTTGAATTCCTCTCGTATAAAGTAAACTCTCAAAGTCATTCTGCTGTTCAGGAAAAGTAACAAGGCTACTGTGTATTGGAGGGCAAAAGGAGTCTAGAGGGAAAGCCAGTGAAAAAAGTATACAAACACAAAAAAAATAGAAGCCAACACAAAACAATATGTTTCTCTTAATGTGTTTACCAAGCATCATTGTTCTACCATTTTTTCAGTCCTTCTCTGTGAAATATGCTTCACAAGGGACTGTTGGAGTGTACACAGCAAAACAGACAAATGCAATTTTAAGGCAGATTGTTTAAAAAGAAATGAATAACAAATTTTAAAGGACCACAATATGATACTCCAGGGAATGTTCCAAGGGAACAAATGGCTTACGCAATTCAGGGTCTGTGACACTGGCCCTCACAGAGCGTCAGGTGGGGGCAAAAAAACCCATGTGCTTTTGATTGCAAGATTATAGTTTTAAGCCTGCGCAGATCTCCTTTGTTAGGCTGTAAACCAAACCACGCCAATCAATGGGAATTTTTCTAGTGACTGAGCTGACATTTATACTAGGACTAAAAGTTTAGCTATATTTTATTATCTCTTTTAATGTGCAGGGTTAGAAATGCCCAGTAGCATTGAAATATAACAATATTCTGTAAAATATTAGGTATTCTGCCTAGTAATATGTAAGATTGGAGGAAACTGTTACTCTATTTGTGATTTTACTTAAGTGTCCAAAGAGAATTCAGTTGCCCATCTTCCTACCAAAATGTGGTTAGAACAAATTTTAAAAATACATTTGTAATCCGATAGCATTAAGTTTTTTAAATTTTACTTTCAGATGTCAAAACAGAAGTTATTTTTCACATTTAACTCTCAGGTTTTATATTGAGCTGCCAGTGAGGGCTACAATTGCTACCAATACAGAAGTAATTATTTCTTATGTTGCCATTTAAATTCATACATACGTTGCTGAACAGTCATTAACTGTTGTGATTTTCAGAACTCTAACAATTGGAAGTCTGTGTTGATTTTTTGACAAAGTTTTCTGAGTGTCATTTTTTTTATACAACTTTGCAAGTTTTAATATATAAATTTCATCTAATATATTCTGAATCTCAGTTTCTAAGCAGCAAAGAATTTAACTGGAGATTATTTTTGCAGGCCAAATTTAGAAGGATTAATCTTGAGCAGATGCACACAGTATATATGAAGGACTGAAATGAAGTCATTCAAATTAGAGCACTTAAGATAGAACTTAAAACAAAGCAAAATTCCAAATATCCAGAGTTTGTATACTTTATATTAGAAAATAATGCAGGACTAGGTCTGGAACAAAATAAGAGTTTTTTCTAATGTCAAAATTTCAGATTTATGTTCAAAATTTCAAATCAAACCCTGTAGTTACTGCCCATGTCTGCCCCAGTGCTGGGGCAGAATGTATGGATGGTTCCTCTCTCCCACAACTTAACATTCGCTCATTTTAATTCATTCGTTGCACCCCATAACATGATTTATGAACAGTCTCTTACTGTGTGTGTGATAGATTGCTATTTCATCAAGCTTTTGATGCAGCCCATCATTCAACATGTTTCAGGCAGTAGAAGCTTCAGCATATACAGAAGCATTGTTTATAGTGGTTCTGCATCACATTTAATGTTGCAGGTGTATTGCTTATCCAGGTAACTCTCTGTGAGGCATTCATCTTTTTCCTTTTCTCTCTTCATCAAGAAGTTAAAAACAGGATTGGTTTTGATGAGAAACTAATTTGAGGGAACCAATTTGAAGACCACAAACAAAACGTGCCATCTCCCACCTGCAGCTTTGTCAAATATGAGGTGGTCTAATTTGCCAAGTTTCCTACAGATGTCAGGAACAGCTGCTACTCATTTACTGCTTATAAAGGGCCTTTAGTCAAAGCTATGTGGACTCTCAGGGCTAGCACCAACGGTAGGACGAGACTGAACTCACTAGGCCCTTATTTAATAGTGTTAGGTTAATAGGTTTTAGAAAAATAATATCTGGCTGCTGTAGTTGGAAAGGTTGGCAGGATTAGATATAAGTACAGTAAGGGCTGTACAATAAATATTTGGTCTAGAAGGAAAGTCAACAAAGATGTAGCCCCTGAAAGATAAATGCTGCAATGGTAAATGTCAAATATTGGGACAATACTAACAGATTTAATATCCGATGTCTGTAGGAGGAGAGTAAGATAATGAAAGCATTGAGATTATGCACAAGACTTCTCTTCACATAGTAATTTCAGAAGGATGGGAAGAATCAAGATTGTTGATACAAAGAAAATCTAGAATCTGAAAGAACTGCAAGTTTGTTCAGCAATACAAAGTTCCTAATGAGCTTTAATAACAAACAATGTCTCCCAGATGGACCTGAAGGTGTAATTACAGGCAACAGCTCACATCAAAAATTTAGTCTACCATTCCTCTGAACAGTTTCAACAGAAATATTGATTTTTATGTCTTTATTTCTGTCAATGCTTCTATTTTCAATAGCAGATACCAGCTTGCAAGCTAAATAACTACTCAGATAGATCAGACTTTGTTTATCTGGCAAAAACAATGAAAAATTTTAAGTTCCCACAAAGGTACAGCTCTTACTATTGAAGGCAACTGTCAAAGCTTATACGTGAAGGACATATAGAATGACATGTGTCAGCATCTCACAACTCAGCAATTGACTGTAGGCAAAAATGGTGATAGGAGGCTAAGGGCAAGCTACACTATGAAGGTAAATGCTTGTGTCTAAAGTATTATATAAGCTGCAGGTTTAACAACAAAAGAAAAAAAAGAGAAGCCGAAGTCGGCCATGATCTAATTATGATTGAACTAATAGTTAGATACAGGGCACCTTCATTATCAAAAAAAGAACCAACATGTATCTGGGTGGTTGCTTGTAGGTGGGTAATGGATTATTTACGAGTGACTGCAGTGGTCAGGGGATCACAGGCTAATCACAACAGGATGACTGTATGCCAACAAAACACTAATGAGCAGCTATTCTCATAATCAGTAGTCCGACTTGCAGCAGTCATGGAGAGGGCACTGCACATCAGCACATGCAGATGGGACACATCCAAGTCTGGCATAGTAGATTATTTGCCCAAATACATGTATTGAGGATATGACACCGATAAAACCGAACCTTGAGACTGCACTGGATACATGGATAAACTCAGCCAATTTAGAATCACATAGCATTGGGTTTTGTGTATTCTACCACTGGTGGAATTTATCAGTCAGTAGGGATCTGGTTAACCGTATGTGGAAAAGGGGACATGACTCAATAACTTTGATCTTGAGCTGATGTTGTATAATTTAAACCCATTTTACACTGATCACTATTACTTTGCTACCTGCTATTTATTATTGCAATTAATAATATAATTATGTAAGCGATGAATCCAGCACTGAAATATATCAGAAAACCTTGATTATGGGGCTAAACACACTTTTGAGGAGTTAAACATAGAAACACTATTATTTGGTTGGGATGCTAAGAGAGGTAAGAATGCAAAAGAAAGACCACAGAAAGCTAGAAAAGGACCAGGAGAAGGACATGAACTTTCCCATAGTCCCATGCTATTTGCAGACTGAGTACTTTTTCCAGGTCACCCTCAGAATGTAGATGGTCACATTTCTTAAAATAAAAGAAGCATGAATAAAAGCATAAAGCCAGCTTTTCAGCCATTTCTTGTGTGGATAAGTCTTTTCCCTTCTGGAGAAAGTGTTCCCACTGCTAACTGGAGGAAGTCAAGTCCTTCCTATGCTGTATTTCAGTCCTCTTATAACTGCTGACATTACTCTGGCTGAACTCCAAGACTGCTCTGTTCACATGCTACAATATCTGCTGACAGTCTGACTTTCTCCACTCGATTTCAAGCAGGTTTTTTTTTTAGTTATCTTTAAAGACTATTTCCTGCTTTTTTTTCTTTTTCTCCTACAGATTTCTTCCCAAGCACCTTCAACATCTGCTTTACTTATTTGCATTTTTGCTCTCAGCACCGGGCCACCACAGACTCTTATCCAAAGACTCCATTCCTTGAGAGCAGCTCAAAACAACATTGTACTCTTATAAATAGATATCCAGTTATTCATCTGTTTTCTGTCATATAAGCAGGAGAAGCTGGGGAATAAAGCAAACTTTAAACCTGAAATCTGCACATCTCAAAGGCCCAGTTCATCCTGCAATGTTTTGTACCTAAAATGGAAAGACTTGCTAAACTAAACTTTTATCCTCTAGATGAGAATGCAGACTCACATCCTCAAAATTCTGGAAGGAAATGTTTAAATTTTTTTCTTTGAGAGTAAAATATCTTAGATGCATTGGTTTTTGCAAACTGATATTAAGGAAAGTTAATAGTAACACTGTCCCATAAAGGAGCTTCTCAACTCCACACAGCCTCCAAACAAATTTTAGCTTCCTGAATTTGATGCATCAAAAATAATTCATAAGACAAATAGCCTGAGGTCTTAGAGCTTTCAATATAACTTATGGCAGGGTTCCTTTTTGGAAGGTGAGGTTTTAGGGTGTGTCTACATTTAGCCTGTACCTGAGGCTAAACCTTAGCAGTTGTTCTACCACCCGATGACCCCTCCCTAGCTAAGAAGGGGAATTGAGGAAAAAAGGAAGAAGCCCCATGGGTTGAAGCAGAAACAGATTTAATGAAATAACAAAATACAATCAATCACCAACATAAAGTATACAAGCTTATACTCAGCCTTAGGATCAGCAGGCTGTAAGGAAGAAGCCCCAGAAAGAGGAACTTTACCCTTACTGAACTCCCTCCTTTTATAATGAGCATGACTGGGTGGTATGGGGTACACCTGTGAGTCAGCTGCCTTGATTGGACCTCCCAGCTGACTTGGGGCTACTCATGGCCTGCCTGCATGGCTGGCCCATGGGTCTGTTCTTGGGAAACCAGGACAGTGTGTAAAGGAGAGATGCTCACCCTAAATTGTGGTAGGGACCAGTACTATTCCCACAGGTCCCATAACTGGAGAAAGGTGATCCCTTCTTTTTATTATGTTCTTGTTTCATGTACAGTAGAGAACCAAACCTGCTCCTTTCAACACTAAACAGTTTTGTTTGACTGGTGCCTACGGACTTTTCTGAGTATGTCTGAGCTGATATAAGAGCCTCAGATTACTGCTCTGTTCACCACTGAGTTTAGACAATCTGTTCTCTCAGAGTCAGATAGCATCTCTATTTACCTTTTAGAGTCTCTGTTCAGGGCTAAATATATCCAACCAGCCAGGCCACCATAAAGATTGAATCTGGAAAAAAATGGTAAAGCTGTCCAGGTAGTGAAAGCTTTGTGCAGATATGCCCTGGTAAATGGATTAGATGAAAGGCAGGCAGGTTTTTTCCTAAACTTGGTCTCACAGGAAACAGAAAAATATAACAGAACGGTCCAAGTACCGACTGTTCTCTTTGTCTGTATACTGTTCAGGTTTCCTTATTTCATTTGTGGTCAATGCAGTGATTTTGTGAGTCACTTAGACTTGTTTTGACAAAGTGTAGTTGACAGGATTAACTTCTCTGTGTTATCCATTGATTCTAATCTCACATAATAGCATTTAAATTTTAGTATTAACAATAAAATTGTCAGAAAACACTTTGCTTTTATTTTTTTTATGATGCAAAGACATTGTGTACATATCTTAAGCCCTGGAAGTATCAATAGGATGCTAGACGAGAAAGAATACATGACCAACATTTTGCTGTTCATTTGGGCTGGATTAGGAAGTTGAGAGCCCTTTTGCTGTCTAGAGAGCAGGCCTTAGGCTTTGTGCTCTAGCCCCATCTTGCCATATCATCTTCACATATCTCTGACACACACAATTCTCCCATCTCTACAACAGATATGGCAACACTTATCTCCTTTGCAAGGAACACTGTGAGATATGACCAACTAATAGTGCAAAAGTACCTTAAAGTCACAGAACAAATATTCTCCTTCAAAATGTTATTCTTCTCTAAAAGCCTTTTATTTGTCAGCAAGGAAGATGTCTTAACTTTCTCAGTCTTCTCTTCCTGTTCTTTACCCTTCCCATCATGAATATACATCATGCACAGATATTGAAGTGCTCATTGGTAGATATGAATGACTCTATAATTTTTCAGTGTTAAAATGTGAGTGTGTGTGTGGTAGGATCACCAGATAACTCAGGTTGGAAGGGCCCTCTGGAGGTCACCTAGTCCAGCCCCTGTGTGAGGGCGCTGAGCATACTCTTAGCTCTGGGGGAGGTCAGGCCTGGGGAAGGGGCTCAGGATAGGGCAGAGCTGCCCATGCCTCGGGGCTGCTAGGGAGGATGACCCTGGCTTCTGTGTCCTTCCCTGTGCCCCAGCAAGCTCCTGCCACCCCTGACCCCTCAAAGCTGGGCCAGCTAGGAGATCAGACCTGGTTGCTCAGGCTTTTATCTACTGAGATCTCAAAAAGCTCCAGAGATGGAGACTGCACAACCTCTCTGGACAGCCTGAGCCACTGCTTGAACGCCTTCACTTGGAAAAAGTT
Source organism: Podargus strigoides (assembly GCA_028020825.1). Classification (NCBI taxonomy): domain Eukaryota; kingdom Metazoa; phylum Chordata; class Aves; order Caprimulgiformes; family Podargidae; genus Podargus; species Podargus strigoides. The sequence goes on along the minus strand of CM051663.1, from coordinate 159,849,899 downwards.
TCTGAACATCTCTTGTTTCAATGTATGCCTCTTGGAAAGAGTGTGGCTCCATCTTCACACTAAGCTCCTTGTAGGTATGGGAGGTCTGAAGCAGTCTCTTCTCCAGGCTGAACAAGCCTCATCCCTCAGTATCTCCTCACAGGGCAGATGTCCCAGCCATCTCAGTGTCCTCTTGCTGAACTCACTCCAGTTTGTTAATGTCTTCCTTGATTTGGGGGGCCCAAGCTGGACGCAGTGTCTAGGTGTGGTCTAACAAGTGGAGAATAATCACTTTCCTTGGTCTATTGCCTTGTTCCTGTTCATTCAACCCACTTGTACTTCTCTGCTGCCAGGATGGACATTGTGCAGCTTGCTGTCTGCCAAAGCCCCTAGAGTCTTCTCCACAGAGCTTCACCTAGCCAAGCAATCTCCAGCCTGCATCACTGCAAGCACTTCTTCCTTCCTAGATGCCTGTCCAGGTCCCTCTGGGTGGCAGCCCTGTGCTCAAGCATGCCTACTGGTGTCGCCCTGACCCCTGTAATTTGACATCATTTGCGGAATTACTGAGAGCACACTCTATTGCCTTCTCCAGGTTGCTGATAAAGATGTTAAACAGGATTTGTCTCAGGCTAGGCTCTTGTAGTATCCCACTTCTTATCAGCATCTGGATAGAGAAAAAAAGATTAACTACTCTCCTCCGAGCACAGTCATCCAAACAACTTTTTATCCACTCATCCAGTTGTTAACAATCTATCTTGAATACAAGCACAGTGTGGAAGATGGTGTCAAAAGACTTGCTAAAGTCCAGGTTAATGACATGCATTGCTGTTCCCTCATCCACAGGTCTGTTAATTTCACTGTAGAAGACAATCAGGTCAGGCATGTTTTATCTTTAGTAAATTCACATTGATTATTCCTAATCACCTTCTTTGCCTTTGTGTTCCCAGAAACATGTTCCAAGAGAACTCACGCCATGATGACCACCCAGGCCCTCTCAGCCCTCAAGCCTTGTAGCTACTGTAACCTATTGAGTTAAAGACTGCAACTTGCCCTTCAAGTCCATCTCAGAAGGAAAAAAAAAGCCATCACTTACTTCACACATCTTCTAGGCATGTAAAAATCATTATTTAACCAAGAAAAAATAGCAGACTCCAAAATCACAGTCCTGGTCTTTTTCTTCACAACACTCTGACATCTTACCTACAAATGTGAAAGCAGAAATTCCTCTGATTCAGAGGTTTTAAGTCAAGCTTTTTGAGATCTACCTTGCTCGAATTCAGAATGTAAACTCCATTGTTGAATGGTTGAAACAGAGGTCTTGTAAGATTAGTAGTTTCTACACAGGCATATAGAAATAAATATCTGAATACCTGAGGATGGATTTTAGTGATGAAAGATCATGCAAAGACCTTGTGAAATCTGCCAGCATTTCACATAGTAGGATGCTAGAAATAGTCATGTGAAAATCTGGCAAAAAAAACCAAAACTCCTACAATCTCATTATCTTTTGATATTTACTGAGAAAAGAAAAGCTTTATTAAACCTAAAGCATTGACTTTATATCACTGGTAGAAAAATACCACCCCGCACAAAAAGGAGTCTGTGCTGCTGTTTAACAGAAGAACCTCTAAGTATTCATTGCCTATTCCAACTCTCATTGAAGTCCCTGAGGAATTTCTATTAGTGAGCAGGATCGTTCATATTTCTGTTTTTTAAGAGATTAGTGGGTGTTTACACGAAGGCCCTGTAGGCATCGATTAATCTGTATTCATATAGCAAATGCAGAGATTAAAGATCCCTGACACTCTCTTCTATTGGTAATTTAGAAATTTGCTTTGGCAAGCAACAGGACTGATAGCATCCCTCTTTTTTCAGGTATTAAACTTCCAGTGTTTATTTGTTGAAATATTTTTAACTCATACGGTTCTAAATATGAACCAAAACCAATGTAGTTCTAACGTTATACACAGAAAATCCAAGAGCTTCTGGTCCTGCTCACATTTTTGCTGAGAACCCCCAGAAAGGAATTTAGCAAGATCGTTCAACTTCACAGTTACAGTTACAGATCATGTGGGCAGAAGAGAAACAGACAAGAATTATAGGACTTATATGCTGCTGCTACTTCTCAGAAAATGTTGAGCAGCAACAGAGGCAGATAAAGAAGAAATTCACAAAATAAAAGTGGTCAAAACTCCATTGCTGCACCTTCATATCCTCCAAAGAGAAACTTCTGGACTTTTCTTGCCTAGCTCTTTGCCCAGCTCCTTGCCCATCCATGCAGTTGCATGCCTATATACTGCCTACTCTATGTAGAGGAGTATGTCAGCATGTTGGGAGCCATGTATTTTGTAGACTCCAGAGAGTGTGTCCTGGTTTCTCACAAGGCTGGATTTGCAAGATCATGGTCTGCATGATACATGGTTTTGGTCTTGAGATCAGCCTAGGGGCTGTCTTTAGGACAGTGCAGAAGAACATGTTTCACTTCTCTGCTGCCTGGAGACTGAAGGGAAAATAGATTATTGAAGATCATTACTCTTATTTTACTCAAGGACCTTAAGAATAGGAAAGAGGGAGAAATCTTCTTTTTATCCAGCACCTAAAACCAATGGGCAATGGCTTGTGCATATATATATATATACATATATATACATATTTTGTTGATTTTTTTTTTTAAGTATGCCAAAGAGCTTTCTTCCCAGAAGCTGAGATTGTAAATTATTATTTAGATGGGGCAGGGAGGGTGGCAGGGGAAGGAAAAGGAGACAAAGCCTTATCAGTATTTTCTATCCTTTCCTTTTATCTGAGCTTAGTAAATCTAATCCTACTGACTGATCCTCATGTACAGGTTATTGAACTGAGAACCATCTTGTCTACAGTGTGTCTGTACCCTGTTCCTTTCTGTTCAATATACGCTTTCAAAGCAAATGCAAATGTTACAGCAATAAAGAGTATTACTGTTAAGCACTGTCAACCTTAGTCTGCCTTTGTAGGCCCACCCTGTGGGAGACAGAACTCCAGTGCAGAATGTGACAGCGCATCACTAGAGCCTTAATGTTCCAGGTAAGTGGTGAATGAAAAATGAGATTAAGGTAGAGAAAACCTCATCAAACGAGAGTAGAAAAGAGCTACAAGTAGTAGTATTATGGTGGAAGGACTGTCATATGAGAGAGCAGTATAAGAGCATGGCTTATTTAGTATAGTAAAGAAAGGCTGGGAGGAATTTTGATTGTTTGCTAAAAATACACAGGCAGAGTGAGTGAAGTGAGAAAAGGAGAATAAATATCATCAAGGGAGAAGAGCCTCACTTTCTAACCAATTCCAATAAGTGAATATACACTGTCCAAGGAAAAATTTAGGGTGAAATTTCCTTAAATTATAATGGCAAAGCCATGAAACCACAAAAAAGACTAACAAAATCTTCACTGTTAATAAGACAGAGCTTGTAGATGATCTGATTGGCAGAAACAAAGGACTATATAATCCAAAATGCTTCTTCAGTCCCTCTAGGTATGACCTATAGAGCTTCAAGGCATGGCGGGGGAAAGTTAGACATACAAAATTACCAAATAAACTCGTCATTGTAGGTCTCAGTGGAACTTGAATTAAACTTAAATGAAAACTTATTACCCACAGCCTCAAGTTGTGTCAGCGGAGGTTTAGATTGGATATTAGGAAAAATTTTTTCAGTGAAAGGGTTTTCAAGCACTGGAAGAGGCTGCCTAGGACAGTGGTGGAGTCCCCATCCCTGAAGGGATTTAAGAAATGTGTAGATGAGGTGTTAAGGGTTATGGTTTAGCAGTGAGTTGGCAGTGTTAGGTTAATGGTTGGACTTGATGATCTTAGAGGTCTTTTCCATCCATATGATTCTATGATTTACCCTAAATTTCCACCAGAACAGTTCCTCAGGTAACAAAATATCTGTTTCTGGGCACACCTGGAACCTGGAACACTCTAAATTGTCAAAGAAACAAGGAGTAGGTTTAAAAAGTCTGCTTGGATGTTGCGATATTTCCTTCATCAATACACTGTTAACAAATCAGGAGTCACAGAGCTCCTGGGAAGCCATTTTGAGTGTGTCAGGGAAGAAATTTTTAAATAAAAGGCAAAATTGTATGTTATCTAAGGAACCCAGAAGGTCAAAGCATTTTTGAAGATCTGTTGTGAGTCACCTGGTTACTTCCAAGTGTCACAGAACTGTCTGATATCTTTATGGTTGTACTGGGTCTGGCTGGGGTGGAGTTAATTTTCCTCATAGCAGCCCTCATAGTATTGTACTTTGCATTTGTAGCTAGAATGGTGTTGATAACACACCACTGTTATGCCTTTAACTTTAACAAATCACTAATAAAAATCATGCTAGATCACCTGAAGGTAATCTCCATTTTTCATTGACATCAACTGTCTCTATATTTTTGTTGGATTGGTCATGCATATTTTTAATGCATGACACATTTTAATGCATGCATGTCACACACAGCAGGCAGACCAAGAGATAGCTCATTTGCCAGGACTGTAATGGCTGGCCTTCTCAGTTTGGGTGTTGGAGCTCCAGTTCAATTTCCCTCTTGTACAGGTGTCTTACATTTAGATGTCTTGTGCCCTTAACAGGAGGTCTTTGGGATGAGTAACTGAATATTTGTTAGGCCAGACAGAGTGTGTATAACCATAACGTAATGTTTAGAACACCACTGTGTCAAGGGACAAGCCTATTTTCAAACCAGTGCTACAGCCTGAGACCATGATTGTCTGCAAGAAGTAGAAGTTCCCACAACCATTCTTTTTCTTACTCCCTGTAAGGAAGTACAGTGACTCACATGTATCACTACATTTTTTGTAACCATCCCTATGCATGTTCTTAGCCTAGAGAAAATATGAGGTGATTGGAATCAATTAAAGAGGGTTTACATTTTCCATTAGCTCATAATTCGAAATACCTCATGTCTACAGTAGAGTAGAAGCACAGGAGAAGGAGAAGCATAGCATCAGGAGAGTGTATATCATAGTTCAGAAGACACCATGCCATTTGTGCCAGGGTTTACACCATGAGTCACTTGTATTTCATAGTAACTTACCCTGGTTAACATAAAAGTGCAGGTAAAATTCCCTGCAGCCACTAGAACTTTTTTCAAAAACATTTAACTACTTTAGATTTTGGATGTTGTGAATCGGATATGTCTCTGCGGAAAAAAAATGAACCCTTAAAAACTTAAAGTAGCTATTGATATATTTTATCCACATTAAAATTTATGTAATGCAAAATACTTAATCATTGGTATAAAAGGTGGTGGGTAGTTCTGATCTCAAGCTACAGTCTTTGGTTGAGGTTGTCAGGCACCCTCATGGGGTTTTTTGCCCAGCACAAACCTTTCCGACCTGTACGTGACAATTATTAGAATTTCTCACATAAGTGGAATAAAAACTGGGCTTAGTTCAAGCTTCAGAAGCCTCGGGCACTGTCTTTCATTTGCAAGCTTCTAGCTATTATGTATTAGAAATATATGAAGGGCTCTGGAAGACAGGTGTACTTGGATTTATTTCACTCAAGTCTAATGCAACTTTACAGGGGGCATTGAATTTGGAAGAGGTCAAACAGTATGGAAAGATAATGCATTTTGTACCAGACCACTGATACTGAAAACTCAGTTTCCTATTGTGCTGTTAATTGTATGTTAAGGTAGGAAGGGCTCTCCTCATATAGGCACTGCCTGAAGTATAATAAAAGAAGGAAATATATCACAGCCTACATGATATACATGAACCCTACTGCTTCATATGCTCCCATGTGCATTCAAGTCATTCCCTAGGAATTCATAATTTATCTCCTTTTCCAAGGAGTTTCTAGTGCTGGTTGATCATGTATGGGAAGAACCTACTTTCCACACCAGGTTGCTCACTGTGCCATTTTCACAGCCTCTAAGAGAAAGTTCTCCAGACAAGGGGTTGCAACAAAGGGGACAGATCCTAACTGTGCTCTTCCACTACAGTTTAAATTACAAGAACGGAGAAATGTTTGAATGGACATCAGTGTCACAGGTGCTAGTTGTCTGAGTTATTCCCTCTCAGGAATGTACTGGCGTCTGTGTGCATAGTAACACCTTGCCAGCTGGCCAGGAGGTGACATCAGCTGTCCTCTCAGACAGATGAATTTCACACTGTGCATAGCTGCCTGCCAAAGGACAGACTTGCCTGGAGAAGTAGAGGGAAAAAGCACTTCATGTATTTCTGACAATAGTTTTTACTTAATATTTGTTTACAGAAATAACTTCATTGGACCAGCTTATCACCAAAGCCATCTTTCTGACACTGCAGTAAGTTACTTGGATTACATGCCATAAACCACAGCAATTCACATAGGAATTTACATTCTCTCTGATGTTGCTGAGTGGAGTATATTTTTCTCAGTGTGGTCATAACACTGTATGGGCAATATGACATTACTTAATCTTTTTTTATAACCCTAGATCACTCAGCCAAAATAAATATCCCTACCTTTAGGCAACTAAATTAAATAGCTAGGTTTTAAAGCCTATGTAAACGGGTTGAGCAGTCATAACTCTGATATTCATCCACTTGTGAATGTATGCAACAAGGTCTCACCTGGCTTTAGGGGACAGAAATCTGTTACAGCCATCACAGTTCACATGTCAGTACCAGCCAAGGAGCTGGCAACGCTGATGCTTTCTTAATGCTTTCTATAAAAGAATCCCAAATGGTGCTTGGGACCTCACTCTATGACAGTTTGAGCATCCCATACAATTTAATCATAAAGTAAGAGAATGAGTATTCCTAATTTGTTTGCACAGTGAAAATGAACACTCCAGTGTGTAAGTAAAAGAATGGTAAAAATTATATTTAGCTGAGTTTGAATCAAGCTGAATCACTAGGAAGGATAAATACTAGGTGAAACTATTTCACCGGGCTTGTGAGACTGTCAAGTTAGAAATATAACAATGGCATTCTGGTATTGTGAGTGGTGGTAAAGTTTAAAAAGAGCCTGGGCAGTGTTGATATAATTGCATCTGTTCATCCCTAGAACATGCTCCTGTATTTCAGAACTAAATATGATTTTTTTCCATGCTTATAGTCTTATTAACTTCTCAGATTTTCAGTTGATTCTGTCCACAGAACCTACATACTTTAGTATAGAGTATTTTCCAGTGCTGATCACATTGTGTGAATATATGAAAAACTTATCTAGGCTTTTTTAATGATAGACATGTCTGCAAATGTGAATGCTCATTGTTCATTCTCTTTACACCTCATGCCCTTTAACTCACATATTTAATATATTTCAGATGAGTGAATTAAAAGCAGGATTAAAGACAGTGAATGGTTGTTTCTGACTCATCTGGGTATAACTGGTACTTCCTAAGTAATGTACCTGAATTCTCCAGGGAGAGAGGAGTTTGTTTTCAATCCTCTCTGAAGCATGGCTTTATACAGGTCATACTCATAGGCAGAAAACTAGTGCAATGACTGGACAGTGTTCCAAGCTGTATAGTGTACTCTAAGTCTTAAGTCTTGTACTAGGAAATTTGAATCCTCTCTTTTTATGGTACAGTAGCGAAGAAGTTGCTGGATTTTGTCTCAGATGTGTATGTCTTAGGTAAAAGAAGAAATGAAGCAATAGATTATTCTTATATCTGCACCACTGAAGAGGAAATAGTCCTGACATATCTGTGGTGTGACTTAGAATGTCTAAATGAGTTCTTACTTCTGTAGTTCTAGTGGTTTAAGATTTTCTCCAAGACTTGTTCTTACTGTCTCTTTCCTGAGAATACCATTTCTGTCTGAGCCAAGCCAAGGGACTGAGTTAATGCATTTTTGGTTCAAAGTCATCTGGCTTAGTCTGAGTCACCACCAAAGGATTTTTTAAATATTTGAGTGGACTTCTCATTTAAGATGAGCAATATTCACAATAAATAGTAGATGTGGCTTTGCTTTGCAAATTCAAGTGAACAGCCGGGGCAGTACTGTCTTAAATTACCACAGCTTGATATGCAAGATCACAATATTCATGCCCAGAGCTCGAGTTCCAACAATACAACCATCTACTGCTCACTCCTATTAGAACTGGACTGTGTTCAGTCTGATTGAAATTGCAGGGGCTACTCAATCAGGCAACCTCTTCTACACACATAAGTGTTTGAGAGTGCTGGACTTTGAAAACTGTGGGTCTTTGCTTTAATTAAAAATATAAATCTGTGTTATGGTTCACAGATGGACACTGGCAGTACGAGTTTCTGTCATTTTCCTCTTGATGTAAAATATTGATGTTGGGGTCTGTAATGCAAAGTAGCAAAACCCAGAGTGCAGAAGCCATATAGATCTCATTTGGATTCCCAAAGGAATTTGATCCATCCTAGTGAACACACTTTAGACTGATTATGTAGCTGTCAATTACATTGCTGTTCCATGCATTGAGATTACTAGGACTGTATTCTTTGTTACAACCAAAATAAACCCACATGCATAAGTGCTCTAAAGCATTGAATCATTTTGCTCAGTTTTGTCAGTGACACACCTAGTAAATGTCCAAATTTCAAAGCTGACAACAAAGGTACGGCTATAATTCTGCTTTGTGAGCTGAGGATTGTGACATTGTATAAACTTGGCTTTATGGATCATGAGATGCAATACTCATTCTGTATATATTATAGGAATGCATGACATTAACAGCCTTGGTCTCCATGACAATACCAGCAGAAGATGTTGGATGAAAAAAATGGCTATGCAGAATATGATTTAAATAAATATCACAATACTTCCAAGTCTTGTTTACTTAGCAAAAGTTTTGAATAGGTTGAAAGTAATCAAACTATTCTTTTCCTTCTTTATTGAATTAGACAGACAATTTTCTCAGACAGAGATCGACTTTTTGCTACCTATATGTAAAAGACAAGGATAATTAGACACTCATGGGTGATGGGTCTCATCTGACCAAATGGATTTAGTGAGCCCTAGACTTCCTTTATGAAAAATCTGTGCTCCAAAATGTAATGCCTCTAGTAAAAGCAACCAACTATATCCCACCCTCAAAATTCCTGGTTTTCCCCTTTGATTGCAAAGAGACCCTCAAGTGACCAGGTCACACATAGACACATCCTATAAAGGTAGGTGGCAGGAATGTTAACCATGCCGGCAGGCACAAGCTTGGCTGGGTGGCCACTCTCTGGAGTCTGTAAACTTGTATTTGCATGGTGCTTATAACACCACTAATAAGGTGGATCTTGAATGGGCTCATGTTTATGTTATCAAGTGAACATGCAGGCATAAGTACACTGGGTTTTCTTATGGAGTTCATTAGCACTATTGGTATACAAACAAGAAATATCAGTAATTTCACAGACAACTTTTTTATCTTGGAATTTCAGTTCTTCCTTCTGGATCAACTCTTCATTTTCCCTTTTAGGATCACAGGTTCTCTGAAAAGCAAAATGTAACCACTGTAACAAAAAACAATCTAAAACCAAATATAGCCATACAGTACGGTCAGTACAGGCAGGACCATACAGTTTAAAATAAAGAAGCTGAAAAGGAGCCACTCAGATTATTTTAGGCTAACCATGGATGTTTACACTTTAATAAATAAAATTCCTAATTCTAGCCTTTATTTTTATCTATATGGACTGGTGACTGGGAGCATGATTATATTCAAATAATAACTGCTGTTCCTATTTGCCAAATGATGCAATTTTAATTTGGGGCCAGTTTTAAATTCCTGTTATTAACTGAGTATCTGAGCTGTTTTTAATCTATAATGTATATATATGCTCTCAGTTCTCACATTATCCTCTGTGAGATAAAAAGTGCTATTATTCTGCCCATTTGTGGCATGCTAACTTCAGCAGAGATTACATGGTTTGCAGTATATAACTCTTGCCTCGGAGTAGATGCTCATTGTTCTCAGCCCTCCTTTCACATCTTTTACAAGAGATGATACCAGATTTTAAGATTTCATCTTTCTATAAGCACACTATTAATCAGAAAATTTTCTATTCTATTCTGCTTCCATTTCCCTTGGACATGCAAACATTGCCTGATTGCAAATAAAGGTGTCCAATATGAACCTCCTATTTAGGTGATCCATAATGTGAGAGGTACTTAAAGAGGTTCAAGCTCCATATACTTCTATCAGCCAAGACGCGAAGATTGATGTCTGCGCTGTGTATGTTGGGTAGCTAAATAATAAATTCACTCCCTGACCCAGTGCACAGAATAAACAATCTTTCTTCTGTGTTCTTCATAGTTGGTGCTCCTAGAGTTCAGTCTGCTACAAGATGATAGCAGTGTGGCCTCCCATGGCATCCTTTGTCTAATAGTCCAGTAAAACACCAGTTTTGGTAAACACCACACTGAAGCTTGTGATGACCCTTATTGTTTCCCTTTTGATGAAACTTTTAAAATTTGCTATTTAATTGAAGATCTGGTTTTGACACAGCCTTATTAAAAAGTAGAATATTTCATATTTTGAAAATGAGTCCTTTAGTATTTTTTTTCAGAGGCTCCATTTATTAGAAAATAGCTTTCTTAATGAAAGGAATCCTAATCATGTTAGGAAAATGGCAGCTGCAATTTATTCAGTAGGTGCTTCATTTACACCAAATATAAAACAAATATATAGAGATAAGTTTTCTTTAAGAATAATACATTTGAGGCACAACTATCATTTCAAAGTAGCCCTAGAGCATTGTTAGGGAATCCTATTCCTGGATTTCATTAACCAAATAAAGCCTTTTCAGAAAGAGTAATTGCAATCATTTGGTATTAATAACTATATTAATAAAGATGAAGGCTCAACTTATTCTCAAACAATCATTCCCAGTAGGTACCCTTGCTAAAGTGTATATAAGAATATTTTTACATTTATGAAAAAATGGAAAGTGAGCTTATATTTTGAAAGCATTGGCAACAAGGCCCTTTCCTGTCTCTCAGATGGTCATGAGCTCTTCAACGCATCTTGGAGGTGTCTCTGGTCTCAGAACAAAATTACGGGTTTGCTTACTGCAACCAACACTGAAATACATGGCAAAACCCAGTAAATCAAAGAGACAAGGAAACATTTTCTCAAATGTGTGGTGGGAGTAAAACTTCCAGTGAACAGTGAACTCATCATTTTCAAGTCAAACTCACTATTTTTATGTTTTATCAACTGAGTGTTCTAGGAAGTCAAACAAAACACAGTCAAATAGAAAACAGAATGTCAGGCAGTTGCAAAGACAAAAATCCATTACAAACAGACATACAAACAGTTGAGTTTTTTTAATAGGGGCATAGAATATGTAAAACATTTTGATCAGTCCACTTTTTAATGAAGATCTGAGTTTTCTGTTTTATTGCCATAGCTGTGAAAAACACCTTTCACAAATGATTGTGATATTTCTTTAGAAAAATGAGCATCTGACATATTTCATCAAAATACTACTATTTCCAGAAAACATTTTTCAGTACTTCAGGGTTTTTTTGAGAAAACTAATATCCTGATGCTTCTTATCTTTTCACAGTTTTTAATTTACCATGGGATAATTACAGCTACATTTCTCAATTTTTTCTTATGGGCTCAAGGATATTCTGTAGTGGCTGTTCTTTCAGCTTCACCTAGAATACAGAGCATGCTACATAGCACATAGTAAAAATTAGGGCTATGCTACCAATGTCCAAACAACTCATTAACTCTCAAGTGCATCCACTGAGGAATTTAGGCGTTCTTAAATCTTTAGGAAATAATCCTTTTCCCCAGTTTCTACAACATCAAAGCTTTCTTGGGCTCAATCCATGTGGAAACATCAAGATGTGGGACTAGCTCTCTATCTGCCTTGTATATACATTATTCCAGCCTCCCACAGCCTCTCGGTTGCAAACACACCAAAGACCCTCTCACAGCCCTCTCCTGTGTGAGGGGAGGTAGGATCACAGGCTGCTTAACGAAGCAAGGAGCCATCTACATTAAACCTCTGTCTTCAAGCTTAAAACTGAGTCATTTACTTCAGGGACTGCATAAAATATGCTGGAGGACATAAAAAATTTGCACAGCACCCAGAATTAGATTCTTTACTAGCCTGTCTCCCCTATAGAGAAAAGAACCCATCCTGCTAAGCAGCTATCCCCAACCTGGGCTTAGAATCCAGAGTTTTTATTTTTCTCAATATTCATTTACAGACATGTAGCTACCTGTCACTTATCTAATATAACCAGAAGAGGAAAAATTAGACCTTGTTAATTTTATTCTAGTGCAAGAGTGGAAAAATGAAATCAAAATACAGCAGTCTGCATTTGCAGTGAAGGTATCCAAAATTCAAACCCCCCTGTCTGTATTTAAATGTGTTAAAATAAACTAGTATTTATAATTCTGAATTAAAATATTACTCTTCTAATCATATGCACATACCAGCATGCACACACATAAGCCAATGGAGACAAGGAAGGTTCTGAGCTCACACCCCTACCCATGTGGCTTGACATTTTCTCTCTCTCTTCTTACCCTCCTCTCTTTATCCCCTAATCTTTTTCTCAGTCCCTGATCCAGCACTCATTTGTGATCAGTGGAAGTCTTTTCACTAGTTTTAGGGCCATCAGACTGAGTGCTTGACATTTTCCTGACTTCATCCCTCCTCTCTGCTGCAGTGCTTTTGCACTGTTGCAGTGCAGCTTTTACTGTCTAAGTTTCAATTCCAACAACTACTGATGTCAGCAGTCTGAGTTTCAGCAGGAAATATGAATGCATCAGACGGCATTTATATATAACTATTCCCTGAAGCTACATTAAAGAAAAAACTGCCCTGCTACCTACATATTTGCAAACTTTTGTGTATCTATTTCTCTAACACTAGCAGAATTAAATTAGTGGAGAACCTCATGTTTCTTTACGTTAGCATCTCAGACTTGTAAAGGAATATGAATTTGATGTGACAGCATTATTATTTGCATCTAACTTTTCTGGGGACTCTTACCTATTTTCACCCAAATGTCAGACCCTAATCCAGATTGACCCAGCAGAATAATGCAACAATCATTAACATCAAGCAGTTCAAATCCTAGAGAAAATAGACTCTGCTTTTAGGCTTCTCCACTGACAGTAAAATGTGTTGAAATTGTGAGTACCTATTTATCAGCAAAGACTGCATTTCATAGTGTAAATGCCACAGATAACAAGATGATAATGAGATGAACTATTGAAGAATTTGAAAAAATATAATTGTTAAATGCACAATGATATTTTCAATGCTTTCAGAAGCTAAATACTATATTTTCGAGTTGTCATAGACCAAAAGACTGTATAACCTAATGGCTTGGCCCTAAAAATACTTCTGTACATATGGTTCCTCATAGAACTTTAATGGATACATACAGCTTTGGGTGCTGAAGTTAAAAATCGATTGAAATAGGAATTTGGTTAATATTAGAAGTTACACACATAGGAAGTTCAAGAAATCTCACGTTCAATGTCCAGTAGAAATCCAAAGGCTGGAATGTGAACAAGGTTTATCCTCTAAATAAAATTCAAATAAAAAATCTTAATCAAAATATGTGCTTCAGTGTGTAAGGACTTCTATATATACAATCTTCGTAAACTTTTTCTTCAAGGAAATAAGTTAACCTAAAAAAAGCCCTAGTTCTTGTTTCTAAAATACAAGTTGCTGTGATTTAGTTATTCTAATAGATACGACAAATGTGTTTGACACACGTTAGGCAAAGCTTTGGATAGTGCATTCATGCATACAGAATGGACATATCCCTTGAGAACAAATGCATCATTCTGCCTCATTCCTGTATTAAAAAAAATAATTAAAAATTACTTTTTTTCTGTGGCCTAATTAACAAAGTAACAGCAGCAGTTACAGGAGTTGAATATTTCAGCACTTGCTCAGCTGGGGGAAATGGGTGAGAATGGGTACATTGCTCTAAAATTTAAGTAGACAAAGATGACAAAAAGAAAAGGAACCTTATCCAAAGTAGAACAAACACTGAATTCATCAGCCTTTAGATCTCGCACATGGAGAATGAATCAAGGAAATACTAATGCACACAATGCTTCAGCAACATGCAAGTCTCTAAGTGATGTATGCAGGCACTTCATGCAGAAGTGAACACTTTGCTTCAGATATTCAGAAAAACTTATTCTGATATCATGTTACAATCTACTTTTCTTCTCCCAGCTACAATTAAAAAAAATCAACTTAATAAGAATGAGTTAGGATGAAAATACCTACATATACCTTTTGACTGGAAATGTTTCTGGTATAAATTAACATCACATGACATTATCAGTGTATAGCCTTAAAAACATCTTTTAAAAACTGCATTTGCAAACTCATGTTTGCATGCAGGTTAGAATGGGAAAGTGCTCATGCAAAAACAGACATTGCAACAGCCAAATACTTTTGAAAACTTATTTTAGGAGTAGGTGTAACATGTGGAAAGGAAGCTGTCTATTATAACTTGGTTATCTTTAGTAAATGTAATTTTTCTAATTTCTCCTGCAGCAGAACACCTCCCAGGTGACATATAACTCTCATTTTCCTGCAAAAGTTAAATTCTGAGCTTATGAAAATTTCAGAGTAAGAAAACATAAGAGGTCCTCATAGTCCAAAATTAAGTAGCTACTAATCAGGGCTCCTAGCACTTTAACATCTGAATCAATCTGCTGCCTTTATAATGTGCAGTTTATGGTTGATAGCAGATTCCTATATTCATTTTTGCATCTAAGAAAAGTAGCTTTCTCTTAAAAGATAGTTTACAAGGTCTATTTTCTTGCCCTAAAGTAAGTAGGCTCTTTCTTCATACATTCATATTCTTTAATCACTTGAGAATACAAGCCAAGTATTTTTCAGATTAACACCGGAAGTAAGTGTTTAATTGGCAAATAAGAGTTTACTTCCGTACGTTTTTCAAAGTGCTAATATTGCTTATACATGTTTTGTACATAAAACATTTATACAAAAGAAAATACTGCAAAAAGTTAAGCTTTGTATGTCAGGATTTTGCATATGATGTGCTTCTGGATAGTCAACTTGAGATCCATCTTTGGGTGACAGAAATCAACTACTCCTTCCAATGTTTTCAATTTCCTCAAGACCATTTAAGTGCAAGAAAGTAAAAAAAAAAAACAAAAAAACAAACAAACAGGTTAAACTCTCCAAGCACCATGGCTGTAAAAATAATTGCAGATGTATTTTATAGCTCAGGAAAAGTCACAGATACATTTGCAATGATCAAACCCTGGAAGGATATATTACGGCTGCCTCAGCCACAGCTAGGTTTGGGATCCCTCCACCATAGTCTTAGATGCAGTATAAGCAAATCCCACGTGTTAGCTCTGCTTCTGTGTAATCTTTCCATGAACCCAAATTCCATGAGTATGAGATACACTGCAGAATCCAGCAGCTCTGCTGGACCTTGAATTCCCCAGCAGTTCCACCAGGACTAAAGTAACACTCTCATTTAAACTAGCTTTATTAAAGGACTATGAAAACTTCAGAGCTGAAATGTGTGTATTTTGGGTGACTGCTTACCTTAATATGTAACTTTTAACCAATTCAGGCATCCGAAAAAGGTATTTAAGAAATTCTACTCACAAAAAAATCTAGCTGAAGGTAGGTAGCTAGTTGTAGGGATGTGCATGTTAACTTCTGCACCTTTCTGGGACTCGGGGTTGGGAACCAAGGCTGCAATGGCAGTTTTCTTCAAGCTGCTCAGATTTCAAACTTCTCTCCAGAGCAGAGTAACACTTACAAGAACCCTTTGGAGGAATTGGTCTTATAATTTAGAGCCACAGGATTCTGTAGTGGTTCCCATGCCCTGTAAAACAGCAGAAGAGCTAGAATACATTCAGGTGAAGAAAATTAGTTTCTTTCCTCCTGGATAACTTACTTATTTTTAAATGAAGAACTAGTTAATTTAAAGAAGAAGAAAAAAAAAAGAAGTAAATAATCCCAGGTACACCTTTACTTATCAGACCGACTCTCTCAGGGAACACTATCATCACTTCCCTAGTGTTTGGATGCTAACTGGGGAGCTAATCTGCCCAGACTGGAGGAGTTCTGGTAATGGGTCCTAGTTAGATGCTCAGTTTTAGTCTCATCCTGCAAGATGCCACATAACACTATGCCAGCATGCCATTTGCCAAGGAATGAAACTCAATGGGGACTGAAGACACTCAGCACTTTGAGTCAGGGTTTTCAATCTGCACATTTTTATGCAGCAGAGACAACTGGGACTGTCACCTTATGTCCAAATAGGCAGAACTTCCCTACATCCGAGAGCAGTGACACTCAATCTTTCTGGGGATATCTGTTGTTTCCCCTCTCCACGGGTCTATGTTGCACTCTGAGAGCATCATATAGTCTTCCCAGTGGCGTCTTGTGAGGAGTGGAGAGGCTGGAAGTACTAGCATGGGAGTACAAGCATCTGCATTGCATCACTAGGCAGCTACAGAGAAATAAATCCCCAGGCACATCAGCTACACGTGCACTCCTGCCCACAGCCCCCCGGCCTGGCTGCCTAATTAACAACCAGCTCCAGCACAAGGAGGCTTGGCCATGTGTCACTCCCATCAATTGATTAAGCCTGCATTAAACAATTCACCCACCAGGTGCTTCCATTTAGTGTTTCAATAGGCTGGAACCATGTAGCTCCCGAGCAGTGTTTACTTTGGTTCACTTAATGGAGGGTATCTGAGAGCAAAATATGGACTGATTCCTCTTCAAAGCTGCAGGACTCAAAAGCAAGCTGTCAGACCTGTCTCTCCCCATCATGAATGAACCTTAGGCAGAGCATCCTGCATCCACACAAGAAATATAAACAATAACACAGTTTCCTCTGAAAATACACTTCAAGATCATTCTGTATTGACAGAGTTCAACTGGAGTGTTTTTCTTTGTTTGCTGGAGAGGTTGATGTATAGATACATTCAGATGAAAAAACAAAGCAAATTTCTAAGGAAACTGTAACAAGAGCTTGTTTGTTCTTTTTCTATTGCCTGCTAACAAATGCCTTCTGCTCATTTTAGGTATCATTGCGGTGATATATTTGTTTCATATATTTCCAAATTCCCTGAATCCATTGTAAGCAAAAGTCACTGGAACTAGGCTTGTCAAAGCAAAACTCCCCCTTGGAGTCAGTGAAGCTTTGACATTATTCTGGGATGTGCCAAGTGCACTCATTTACTCAGAGCTCATTCGTGAATACTCTTCTCTCTAGGGAGCAACTATACATCAAACAAATGCTTTGCAAAAAGCTCTGCTCATGGTTCTATGACAGATTAATTTTTAATATCTGTAAGGTACAACTGCTAAAGTAGGATTTCATGTCCCAGTAGATTTTACTAATTTCCAGAAGCATTGCTATGGTCATGAACGATTTCTTAACTAGGACTGAGTGCATCAAATCACCAGCAGAAAAGCACACTGTTACATATACAGTAGACCCTTTCCCCCTTGCCCTCTGAGAGAGTTTTATCCATGTAGTCTAACCCAACAGACTAAGTTGAAGAGCTTCAGTGAAGACTGTCAGACAGAATAGAAACAGAGTAAGAACAATTCAAGGACTATTTTTAACTCAGAGGCTGCCTGTATCAGGATACAGCCCCTGTAAAGCTATTCAAGTTAATGAACATTTCAGTGTGATACCAGACTGAGATCAGAGTATTGGCAAAAATCTGTATAAATTCTCACCTTTAAAGGCAAAAATGAAGAAAAAATAAAAATGGAAAAAAAAAATATCTATTTTCCAGGAAGTCCTTTTATTGATTTTACTAAAGAAAATGTCAATTTATACTCCACTTGTGTCACCTTTTCTCAACAAAATCTGAACTAACTGTGTCTGGATATGGAGTTCTCTAAAAGTAAGCACTTGTCACATTTTAAACCTGAATTGAACATTGAGTTTGCCTGTTAATGAAGTTAATATAAAATAACTTTCCAATAGTGATGAAAATAATCAACAATACAAAACCAGAATCTCCTCACTAACCTCTCCAAACCATTTGGATTTATATATAATGTATATTAGTAGTAAGCAAGTAGCAGCCAGAGGCCCCAGTTAGTTCAGAGCCCTTGCTGTGATGATAATTGTATGAGCATAAACAGGAAACATTCCTTGTCTCAAAATCACTACAATCGAGACAACAGCAACAGACATCAGGGCTTGCAGAAAGCGGTGTGGAAGAAGGACGCTGAACCTGAGGGCAACTAATTGGAGCACAAGATTGAAAAAGCTATTGGCTGAGCATTGAGCTGGAAGCTTTAAAGATTTTTGTTTTATTCCATAAAACAAGTGGACACGAGATACAAATGAATCACTTGCGCAGCCTGTCTACTTAAGCAGTCTCATTAAGCATGGGTATCATGGTGAAGATGGATCTTAAGACAGAAACGAAAGGAGACTAGGATAATGGTTGTGTCTAATGACTTGGTTGTAAAGGCACAGAATCTAATAAAGCACAAGTTAATAAGCTCTCACTATTAGAGAGCTGAACATGACAGAAAGGCATGGTGCTGACAGAATTTCTATAACCAGATTATATAAATAACACGGGTTGGTAGGAGAGCTGTGGACAGAACTCTGAATTAAATACTAAGTACTTGCATTACCTGAGCTAAAGGATCTGTCCTAGTAATCAGAAAATCATTGCATATCCTTAATTTCTAGAAAGAAAAGAAAGAAAAAACAGTAAGCAAAAGTTCAGTTCAAAAATATTTAGTGTCTGAGCCCTGTGACTGTTCTCATGCTGCTGCTGTTCTGGTTACCTTCCTCAGTACATCAGGGGTTCTGAGCAGAGCCTACCACTCCTGAATCATTCTTCCTGACAGGCTGGAGGTGTGTGAGAGGAGATAGACTTATCATTACAAAGTCAATGACCTGAATTCTCCCAAGACTTCTAGTAAAAACACAACATGGTAATGAAAATCATTGGCTAGCTAGTCACAGTTCACCATCTTTCCTGTAACTCCACTTGTGAGTAATCAAAAATGGAAAATTGATCCTAGAATATACTTTTATCCTTTCTCCAATGAAAATTTGCTCTGGAAGGAGGAGACTGTTACACAGTTTGGAAAAAAAAAAAAGGGGGGTCTGGGCAGTATAGTTGCTGGCAAAAACAGAGCTTTATGGTGCATGTATAAGCAAGGCTGTGGTATGACATCAGGTCTGTCTTTTTAGCAGGATAATTAATAAAAGCACTTGCTATATTATTTCAGCTTCTGCATCTGATGATACATTTGCTGTTTCTGAGATTCAAAATATTGTGTGAGTCACCTTCATAAATATACAATATCATTCCTAATGACTTTTATCACATTTCAAAGAGCTTTTTTTTTTTTTTTTGTCTCCAAAGGCAAGCTTTAATAAGTCACAGGAGGTTATGAATCACTCAGGTTCAAGTTAGGACACTGATCTAAGCCTAGTCCAGAAAACGTCTTGAGTGCAAATCCTAGTCCCAGTGAGGTAATTAAAAAAAATTTAAAAAAAATATTTTTTTTAAAAAAGACAAGGAGAAGAAGAAGAAAAGAAGTATAAGAATAAAAAAAAAAAAAAAAGAAGAAGAAAATGAAGAAGAAATACAGTTTGGGAAATTTCCCATTTCAAAACTGGTCTTAAGTTACTATGGCTCGGAAAAGAAACAGACAAAAAATGTTTGTTTAGCCACCACTTCAGGAAAATTAGAAAAATAGAAGACAAATCTTGTTAAAAGCAAGCTGATTTCCAGGGCAAGTCAAAATACTCCTCTCCCCCACATCTTGTCACTGCTGCAGTCCCCCCCACCCTCACCTTCCTCTTCTCCATGCCCTTGGTTCCTCTTCCTCACTCCTCACCTGCCAGCGATGGCAGATAGCTCTGGGGAGCTGGGACAGGCTGTGAGGAGTACGTGTGTCACAGAGAAAAGATGTTCCTGCTGAGGGCAGGGAGATTATCCAAGGTTTCTGTCATTGCTGGGCAGGAGTACGGCTACCGCAGCTACCCTCACTTCTCCAGAGGAAGCCCTCTGGAAAGCGTCTCCCTGCGAACAGGCCTGCTGAAGACAGAAAACAGAATAAACACGGCAGCGAGAAGTGATCAGCCCATCTTTCTTCATTGTGCATCTGACGGATTCTCATACACCAGACATGACAGCTGCCTGCAACTTGCCGAGCCCCACAGCCAAGGGGAAAGGGGAGGGAGGACACAGTGGGATAAATAATGATACATCCACAATAACAAGGCAGTGGTGTGGAAATCTGTCAAGAAATACATACTCCTGATAATAGGAAGAAAGCAAGGCCTGATCTTATTTAGTACAAGGCTGGAGATAACACGTTCTGCTACATGAGAAATAAACTAGCTCCTTTCTGCACGAGCAGCAGTGTCCTTCCATCTGCATAACGGCCGTGCACAGCTTGGGATCACTTGATCTTCCAGACCCCCCTCTTCTCCTCAGCTGGGTTGTTATCATCCTCTGTTATTATCTTCATATTTCCCCCTGGTTATTATCAGCATGTTAGCATTGCCTTTATGTCGACAATCTACCTGGCAATTTTCTCCTCTCCAGCTGGCTTCTCTGTTTCCTGGGTAAGAAAACTAATGTTCTTTGCTCCAAAGTGAATGTCCTAGTCATTATTCTCAATGTACTGTGACACAGCAACACTGAATATCAAAAGACTCTGGAAAATTCTCATCTATTTCTCAGTCGTAAAGAACAATTAACCAAACAGTACAAATAGCAACCTGTGCTTTATGGTCCCTAGTGAATTTAGGTTTGACTATGCTTATATTTCACAATTGCCCAGTCCTGCAATGAGAATGAACCTGTGAGTAAACACTGTTTAATATTGTGCATTATGATGTGCCAGAGAGTGCTTAAGTTGTACCATGTTCTTGATGGTAACCCAAATAAATCACTTTTAATAGCCAAACACATTGAAGTAGAATGCAGTTAGTGAAAAGAATGACTGAAAAGAAACTCTACTGATATTTCTATCAGCTGTCTATATCCATAAGGGTCACAGACTGGTAGGGAAGTGAGCTCTTGCTATGAGCTTGTCACTGACCCATCCTGTACTCTTGGTGAAGTCTCTGCCCTCAAAAAACTAAGAAAAAGCAACACAAAAGATTGGCTTAGTCCAGAAGTTATCGAGTACTTCATCATGCTTGACCATCACACTGAGGTACACAGTAATAAGCTGGTCTTCTGGTCTTTCCATCAAGTAAAGACTAAATTTCCTCTTCTCCCTTAAAATTTACCATCACCAGTCTTTCACCGTTTTTTATAAATGCATCAAGATATGTAGATCTCAGCACACAGAAACAGTAACCAGCATTTCTTGTGATTAGAAATTTAAAGCTCTGCAAAGTTTAGCAAAGTTGAGGTCAAGCTACCCATAAAGTCAGAACACGTGACAATCAAGTCAGGAAAACCTGAGATCAAAATCTCAATATGAAATATCTACCTAAAACTAGTAATAAGAACTGGAAACTAAAACACTAAGTAAGACAGCATTATTTACCTTGCTTCTTCATTTAAAAACTACAAAATTCTAAGAATTTAAATGAAAACATTGTTGTCAATTTCCATTTGAAAAGAATGCATAAGGAGGGCTTAATGGCTTCACTTTGTTAAAGTAATTTTGTACTCATAGTTAATTAAATGCACAAGGACTTCCACTGAGAATCAGGATGTTCTAAATAATATAATAATAACTTGCGTAACCAATTACTGTAGAAAAAACCTGGATTATCCAATATGACCTGTCTGGCTTTTGTATTCATGATTTTAAATCCCTTTTAATTAAATCCTCAGGGTACCATATTCAACATAAAAACAACCATGACCTTCTTTATAATATAAATGTAGTAGCCATAGTGGGTCAGGGATGAATTTTGGTTCCACAACTGGGTGACTCATTTTCTGGGCTGTCATCATATTTAAACAACATTATGAGACAGTTCCTCAGCTGGTGTAAACAGGCGATCGTAAATTGAAATGACACTGGAGCTTTATACAACCGCTCTTTATTTCTAAGTAACAGAGAAGAAAGTGTACATGCATTTCTTGGTTCACAAATGAAGACGAGGTTTATTCTAAGAAAGATATATCACCTCTTCCTTCCACCTCCTTCTTTTTTTTTTTTTTTTTTTCTTCTTATAAATTTCTGGAGAGAGTTTCCTTCAATTTGGGTTTGGGTTTTGATTGATGGGGTTTTTTTGTTGTTAATTAGTGTTCTGCTTTCCAGAACAGCATCAAGACCATGTGAGAACTTGTCATCTAAAGGGCATGACAATAAACATATCAAACTATGATGTTAGCAATCTACCCACACATGCTATAATAGTCTTTCCCTTTTACTAATTTTTTTCTGCCTATTTTTAAACCAGCTGAACTATCTTTTCTTCACAGTGAAGACCTGCAAGTATATTGTCTTCTTATTGTTTGATTCTGTGTATTATATATGTAGTTTTCGCATGTATAAAATGCAGATTTTCTCAAAATATAAGTAGCCAGGACTTAAGTGCAGACACACACACATATGCTTAATATACAGCCATATAAAGTCTGCATCTCAAGCACCCAAGGTTCAATATTGCATTACGTAAGTTGCACCCTTTGCAAATAAATATACTGAGAGTTGGATCAACCTGGTAGTGTGCAATTTCAGCAAATAGATAGATGTGTCTAGCATATGATCTGTAGGACAGATCCCTAGCAGGGTGAAATCATCACATTTTTTCAAGTGACATTGATGAACTTTTGAAGACAAAAGCATATTGCAGTTTGTACATAGGAAAGGTATTGCACATTAGATAAATAGATTGAACTTAATCTACACTACACTAACCTGAAACGAAAGGACCAAATAATGATGAGAGCATGTCAGAAGGCTGGCTGTGGATATCTCATTACTAATTTTGCTTTGTCATAGTCCTCTAGAGAATGCCTACAGAAGTTTAAATAATAACTTAAGACCCTGACACTAAAAATGTAGCAGAATTATGTAAAAAGCTATTCATATTTTTTATTTATCTTTTTTTTTCATGTGTGGGGAAATTCTGTAAGGGAATCACGGATGACAGTAGATCAGGGAGTCCTGAACTCAACACTGGGCAGGTGCACAAAGCATTTATTGCCACACAACTGTCATTCCATTCAGAATTTCCACCTATTTGTAGACTATCTCTTCAAATAGAATTTTTATTTATCAAAAATCATCAAGCAGGCCACTTGATTCTTTATGGCCAGCTAAGCAATCTACCGGATTAAATAGCCTTAGTCTTTATTATCCTATGATATAATATACTGTCTAAGTAATATGGTCCCAGAATATATTCTGCCATATATTGCTTCTGACCTACCAGGAAAAATGAATACTTTTTCCTGATTCTTTTAAAAACTAACCCACAAAAATATCAGTCTTTAGTGGACCTAAATATTTTGGGACTGGAATGATAGAACTGGGGTGAACTGTTCCCTACTGCTGTGGACTGAGTGGAAACACACGTTGCAACTATGAAATTTCAAATACAAGACAGTAATCCATAAGGAGAAAAAACACCATACTAAAAATGACAAGGTTTAGTAATGGCTGTGTTTTTATTGTTTTCATATTCAGTCCTTTATGTTAATATAAGAATAAGTACTCTGCGTGCACATCATGTAATCAGCTCATAGGGTGAGCAGTTTGTTTCATTAACTTAGATTCTATTTTCATGCTCAGCACATTGATGAGGAGATGAACAAAGCACTTATCACTGATCTCTAACTCTTGATTTCCAGTGGCAAGTTCTCCAGAAGTATTAAATAAAGAGCCACCAAACCATCCTATTTCTAGTCATTATTGTTGAATAGAGTTTATCCTTTTCCTTCTCACTTTCCCAAGGTTTCTTTGTTTTCCTTCTTCATCAACATTTTTTGTGTGGTAATTAGCAAACAAATATACACGTGTATACAAACATATAACTCTATGCATGAATTTTTTTCCCAGTGATACTAGGGAGCTTTGGATGATGTCCTAAATATGTAAATGTAATGTATATGTGTGTGCATGTATTTGCACATATGTATAGATATGCATGTATGTGTGTGTAGTACTCTATAAATTTTCTTTGTTGTGTTTATAGTAGCATATAGACATTACAAACGATCTGTATGACCACCAGGTAGAGAATACTATAGACTTTAAAGGACATCATGAGATTTCTTCTCATCTTTTTTCTGTGTCTCCATCATTAATCCTTCCCTGGGTAATACTGTCCTCTTGTTGGGAAAACCAAACCAAACCAAACAAAACATCAATCAAACCACAGGTACCCTACTTTAGCATTCAAAGGTCATAAAATATCACAGACACTTAGACACCTGACCATCTAAGTTCTTGCTGTAAAGGTAATTTAAGCGGAATCTTCTTTCTTCACACTATTGTTAGCTTCACTGGTTTTTTATAAAAAATAAATTAGAACTGAAAACATTTAAATCATCCTAGTGTGTTATAGCTATTGTAAATATCATCTGTATAACTCTTTTCAGTCACCATCTCTGAGCCTTCTTCAGGAGTAGTCTTCAGTAGGTACTCAGACACAGCTCTCATAAACCACTTCAACAATAAGCCAGCGGTACTTTCTGTTCCACAGAGTCCTTTCTCCTGGTTGCTTTTAAGTGCCTCCTTGCACCACCAGAAAACATCTGCTTGTTCTAAGTACTTATTATTCTTAAAATAACCCCACTGTGCAGATAATGCACTTTGTCACCAATTAATTTACTAGTAGGAACAGGCTGCATACACAGAAATATTACACCGATGATGTTCCAAAATTTTAGCAGCAAATTACAATCTCTCTTATTCTCTGTAGTTTTAGTCTTTTGGCTGAAAATATATTGGTGAATTATGATCGGAAAATATACATCATTCATCAAGAAATTTGTTAAAAATGTGTTTTTCTGCTGAAGATTTTCCAGTCACTTTACAAAAAGTGAGGAACTACAATTTCTTACATTGCTTTAGTTCAGAAAATTTAATTGTTGTCATTATACATACATGGGGAAAAAAAAAAAAAAAAGAATAAATTTCATAGCTACAATGTCAGTAGCAAAGCCACCAACAGACCCCCTACTACCTATGTCTTAAGCCCCATTCTTTAACTTCAAGACTATTCTTGGAGTCTTTAATAATTAATGTTGCAATAATTCTCTGGTTTAAGGTCACATGGCAGCTTTTACCACAAGCTACTTTATATGTGTAAAGTACATAGACATATGAGCACTTTCTAGAAAGGACAGCAGGACAATATGAGAGATTAATAATAGCCTCTGGTAAATAAACATAAAAGATAAATAGTATGAATCAGGCATGTTTTCCAGAATAGTATTTAGGTTAGATAATGTAACTCAGTTTCAGCTGGTCATGGATAAAACATACCATGTATGTTAGTCTGCCAAAAGTACATACCAACCGTTGGAAATCTGACAAAGGTAAAACAAGAAAAAAAAATGAGATCACTACTTTCATTCTATGTTTTAAGTTATTTATACATTTATTAAGAAGTTTTCAGCCATTCATATACAGGGCCCTTTTTTTTTATTATTTATTTGGTGGATTGTAATGGTGAGGAAAGGAATCTAAATAAGCAAAAACATGGTTACAATGAAGTTTCACATTCATGGTCTCCAAAGCACGTATGTAGTTGTCATCATCACATCTCATAATAACTGCCTACATACAGTCACAAGCGCTCATCGTTTACCAGGAGTCAAACAGGCAGATGGATAATTCTTTGTATATGCGTCTACATAGTTTTACTCTTGCTGAATACCACTGATCATCCTCCCTCCATCTGCAGACTGTCTATTCAACTGCACGTTTGTCCTGTTTTAAGCCCAGAGCAAGCTTTTATAAATAGCAGAACAGAAGAGAACAGAAGTGTGGGATGAAATACAAAGATGTTCTACATCTCTATATGCACTTGGCCCAGCTTCATTGAGCATGAAACTGGATGTATATACATGTTATCATATTAGTTTGTTCTTTAATTCATGCTTAGGTCCCAGCTCCTAAATCCACTGCACTGCCTGCATTTTGACATGCATTGAAATTCAGCTTTGGAATGTGACAATTGGTATCCTGATAAGGAAAATTGGTTTAAAGTAAATATATGAATATAAGAATATCTGTATTAGGCCAGACCAACATGGGTGTACTCCAGTAACCTTATTCTAACAACAAGCACAAGTCTGGAGGACACAATACAAACTAGAAGAGCAACAATCTGTGTTACTCCTTATCATTCTCTTATTCTCCAGCTATTTCCATTTTGGAGATCTGCTGAGCCAGATGAGGGGTTTATGTGTTTGATAAATCTCAGTAGATTTCTTCTACATAAACTTGTCCAGTCTCCCCTTGAGTCCATGCAATTTTTTGCAATGCAAAATAGACTTCAACAAGAACTTGCTCACATCTCCTGTCCTATATAATCAACTATCATGTCTCATCTGTATCAAAGAAAAAAGAGTCGAGTTCTGTGAGTTTCATTTGAGTCTCTCTTGTTCTGCACCTGGAAAAGACTGTGAACAATTTAATCTCCACCTGCTGTCTTCATATCACTCAAAATTTTTCCATTTCCAGCACATTCTTCCTCTCTTTCCTAGACAGAAGACTCCTAGCCTACACAAGGGTTCCCTGTATGAAAGCTGTTACAGACCTTTGATCATTTTTGCCACCTTTCTCTGCACTTTTTCTAGTTCTACTTCATGCATTGGAGATGAGAGGCTCAGGATTACATCGAATATTCTAGGACATGGGTGAACCCATGGTTTTGTATAGCAGAACAGTCATCTCTGTTTTGCTTTCTAATACTTTATTAATAATTCCTAACATTTGCTTTGTGATGGCTACTGAGCACCAGCTGACATTTCAGGGGAAATCTCTCTCTCAGCAGCAAAAACTTGCTGCTGAGTGGCAACGGTTTTCTCGGTGCACATAATTTGTATATGAAACCAGGAGTGTCTTTTCTTCTTCTCATCATTTCACATTCAGCTACGCAGAATTTCATCTGTCTTTTTTTTTTTTTCTTCTCTTTCACTTATCTCATACAACCCTTCTGCAATTTTTTGTGGTTCATGCCACCCTGAATAGCTGAGTATCATCATCCAACTTTCTTACGCCCCTTCTCACCCTGTTATACAGGTCATTGGTAATCGTACTAAGCAGAACAATCCCCTGCACGTTTCCCTGTGGAATTTTACTGCTGACCTCCCTTCACTTGGAGAATTGACTATTTACTCCCACTTTCTGTTGCCTGTCTTGTAACCAATAATTTATTCAAGTTATAACCTTTTATCTTTTATGCATGGCTGCTTAATATATGAATCCAAGTAGATTATATCAATCAGATCAGCTTTACCCATATGTCTGCTGACCCTTTCAAAGAACTCCAATAAATTTTCAAGACAGTAGTTCCCTTTGCGAAAGCAATGCTGACTTTTCCAAGGTAAAGTACATCTCTTTACATCTACTCCAGTTCCATTCTTAATAATAGTTTCTCCTAATTTGCCCACTGTAGACACCAGGTTTACAAGCCAGTAACTCTGCAAATGTTCTCCAGATTTATTTTTTAATTGGCATTGTGTTTGCCATCCCCCAGTCTTCAGTAAAGCAGTTTTAAATTAAAAGTTAGATATCAGTGTGAGTAATTCAGCTACTTCATCTCTGGGTTTCTTTGGAAACTCTAAATAAACATATTTAGAGGACACAATAAATTATGTGTCCAGTTCTGGGCTCCCCAGTTCGAGAGATAAGGAACTACTGGAGAGTCCAGTAGAGGGCTATGAAGATGATGAGGGGACTGGAGCATCTCACTTATGAGGAAAGGCTGAGAGACCTGGGTCTGTTTAGCCTGGAGAGAAGCCTGAGAGGGGATGTTATCAATGCTTATAAATATCTAAAGTGCGAGTGTCAAGAGGGTGGGACCAGACTCTTTTCAGAGGTGCCCAGAGACAGGACAATGGGGCAATGGGCACAAACTAGAACACAGGAAGCTCCATCTGAACATGAGGAAAAACTTCTTTACTCTGAGGGTGGCAGAGCACTGGAACAGGCTGTCCAGGGAGGTGGTGGAGTCTCCTTCTCTGGAGACATTCAAAGCCTGTCCAACCTGTTCTAGGTGAACCTGCTTTAGCAGGGAGGTTGGACTAGATGATCTTTGGAGGTCCCTTCCAACCCCAACTGTTCTGTGATGCTGTGACTCTGTGATTCCCTGCTCCTAGCAGGTTGTGGTTCTTCATTTTGATAGTTAAATCCATAACCTCTGCTACAGCCACTTGTGTCTTAAAGGTATCCTTTGCAAACTCCTCTGCAAATAAGAGAGAATGAAGACATTTACATGCAGATGTAACAGTCAGGAAAGCTGATTACATCTGAGAAGAGGGAAGTATTTCAGTTCAGTAGCATCCTCTAAATGACAGAAAGCTCAAGGGGGCTTAATTGCTCTTTTAGGTAGAATGCTAAGATATTTAGCTTTTCTCAGTTCAGACAGTTACTAGTGATATAAAATCATAGAATCATAGAACACAAGCTCAATCTTTCTATCAAATTAAGATATCTACATATGATGTAGCCTGATGTGGACAACATGTTTTTCATTAAGGATTTTTTTGGCATTTCAGACTTACTAGATGATTTTTTTGCTTGCCTTCATCTCCTGTAGTTATCAGTTCTGTCTAGATGAGAAAAAATTTTTGTGTGCCATATGATACCTAGAGTTTTTAACATTCCTTCATCCTTTAAAATAGGTTATCTTAAAATACTGCTGCTAAATTCTGCTTCTTCCCCTTATACAGCAGAACATAGTATATCCTTATGCAAGCAACAAGTAATTCTACAAAATGAAAACTTACTGAGAAAAGACTTGGTTACTTTATGATATATGGCAACACTGACAATATGGAAAGATAATTGCATGCACATGCAGCCTACAGACGCACCTTTTAACCTTCCTGTATTAACTACTTGTACACTCTACCTTGAAAGTGGTTTAATGCAGTGTCTGGCATTGCATTTGTAGTGGGCTGAGTGCTCAGCCGGTCACTTACTACAGCTCAACTGAGATATCTTTATTCACTCAGTTGCAGAAACTCAATTATATTTATATGGTTTGAAATAGGAAAACTATATCTCTGATGAAAAGAATATAGTTCATAACTGTTTCTACTCCAAGCTCTAATACATTAGATAATGAGCAAAAGCTTGTTCTCTCAAGGCCAAACTGCTTTGTCAGCAGATATTCTACAAAGTGGAAGATGGACAACATATGATGTAAGCCCACATGTTGTTACAGCAGTCATTATCTTTCTTGTTACTGCATAGCTTTATGCACTCTGAGTTCTTCTCTCGTTATAATCTTTATCCCATTCAACCATAAACTCATTAGGCTCCGTTAATATGATGAGCTGTCCATTTTGCATCTCTCAGCTATATGGATCTTTGCTAATAATCCTTTTTTCTTATTTCATATCCATAAGTCAGAATAAGTAATACATGACTTCAGCCATCTTGCATGTGACAGTAATTTGGCCATTGGCCACGTATGACAGTCTGCATTTTGATCATCTAGCTGAACCAATATATCTTTTTAAACAATTTTTTCTATGCATTGGTATAATGCAATTTCAGTTAAACCACATGCAATTTAAATTGTGTTGTATTTTGAATAACACACATACACACCTGTAACATCTAGTTCTTTATAGTTTCATAAACTTCACAAAATTGTATTGAAAATTGCAGATTTTTTCTCACAAATTATTGTAGTTTTACCTCCTCTGCTATAATAACTAGATTTTAAAAGAAGTGATATGAAATCTTTTCTCGTAAGAGTATTTAAAATAATTTCTTTGGCTTGTCATAGTGTGTACGTAAGTCATGATCTTATGTATGGATTTATGTAGGCAACCCTAGCAATTTGTTATTCATAAACGGGGAAAAATAAGTCTATGATTCCAAATGGGGAACCCTTTCACTGTACATTGGCCACTTGATTCTTTACTGACAAGGCAAGAATAAGGACAATCACTTTTTTATTGATATTGATTGGAACTGGAATGTTGCTTGTGGTTATATAAAAAAGACTTCAGAAAAAAAAAAATGGCTTGCTTTACAGATTACATTTCAACCTATTTTATTTTTAAATTAAAAAAAAAAAAAAAGAAGCTGGAGAAATTTGTCAGTAAGTTAAACCTAATTTTAATTTTTTAATGAGTAAATACAGAATAGCTGATTGTCACAAAGTTATACTCCTCACCCCCCCAACTAGCTATGTTTAGTTTATTCTACCTTTCCATAGACCAGTTACACAATTTAACCTTAAGATCTTGTACATACATTGGTCCATTTTGAGTATCCTCAAAAAATCAACTCACGTGACCTGATTATTATTATTTTTTTTTTACCTTGCAGATTTAAATAAAACTTTTTTAAAATGTTGCTCACTAATGCTGACTCAATCATTACACACAACACTCATGTCTTTTGGAGGACTTTACACCTTGCAGAAAAATATCATAAAGTGATTAAATCAATGTCTGTGTACTGTAAAACAACGAAGACCAAGAAGGATCCCCTCTCTAGGTAAGCCAGCAATCTGTAAACTCAAATCTCCACTCTCCACAAAGGAAAATGAAAACAAGAATCTGGAAATTCACAGGTCTTTTCCAGCCCCTGAAGGGAGTAAAGAGGAAATGCTGTTTTCTGTTTGCGTTGCAACTTCTATTCAAAGTCCAGAAAAACTGCAACAGCTGAAAACATTTTGAAAATATCATAAATACCAAATATTTTATTTTCCAGGTTTTCTCTTTTATCATGCTAACTGAGAGACTCATCAGCCTTTTTATTTTAAAGTGTGATAATATGGCTGTGTACAGTCTGTGTCTGTATCTTTAAGAGCCACTGCAGGGAGAGTTATGAAAGAAATGTCCCCTAATTCCAACAGTTTCATTAAAGTACAAACCAAAATACATTCTGTAGAAGATATCTGAAGACAGAAAACAAGTAAACTTGGATATTTGTTGAGAATTGTCTCCTATAAACCCTATATCTCAGTTCACAGAAGTAGGGGAATAGCTTCTGGGTAAAAACAAGTCTAAAAAAAGAAGAATCATAACTGGTTCTAAGCTGCAATTTAGTCATTAAGTAATAATACAGCTTCAGTAATAGAATTAAAAACATTTAGGTAAAATGCCTAATTAACTTGGAAAAAAGTCATCCAGTTTAGTTGATAATCAAATGAAGATCACTTTTTTTAGCACTCATAAAGATTATTTGTTTTTTGTATAAATTATTTTTGCTAAAGCACCATTCCAGTTACTGAAGCTAAATTGTTCATTAGTTAATTTGATCTTGATTACATTGCTATATTGTTTATTTTTACTTAAATATGAATAATGCCTTCTTATCAGTGATAGATACAATTGATTTATTATTGCTCTTGTTCTAATGTTTTCATACAAATATAAAAAAGTGAGACAGTTTTATACATGTCAGTAACCTTTCTGTAAGCTACATAGGCCAAGACAGCACTTCATGTCTATCAGGATCCACACAGGCATCCAGCAACCTGGGTACATCATAAACAGGTTCAGGATTCAGTCACATGAGTATCCAAACTATATACTCATCCTTAATGTATCACTCAACTACATTAACAAAAGACAGGGATATGGTTGTTGTAGACAGGAAAATGGAATTTTTTTTCTCCCCAATAATAAAGGAGAAAATGACAAACCCTGGCTGACGTCTGTGGCAGCCAAGCTGAAGATTCAAAGCCTTATTTTCTATTTTGTAAATATAAAAAAAAAACAAAAACCAAAAAAAAACGAAAAGCAAACTCAAAAAAACCAAAACAACAACAAAGGAAAAAAAAAAAAACAAACCAAAACCAAGATTAAAAGGGCACTTAGTGTGCAACATGAAACCTTTTAGCAGCTTTTGAGCCAGTCAGTATTCCTGTGCTACATTTTTTCTTTTACATCCTGTGTGTACTAATGACAGATTAACAAGCCACATAGGTAGAAGTGGGAGTTTGAAAGCCAATTAGATACTGTGAATTTTCCCAAATGTGTCAAAATAAGAGAAGTGACTGTGCTAAATAACTCAGGGCTGATACATTGTAGGAAATGAGTGATTAATAAACTTCAGTGCTTTTATTTGCCTCCTTGAAGCACGGTTATGCAGCTGCACCACACTGTGAAGCAGAAATGTATGTCTACAACACAGGCAAGACTACACATATCTTCTAAATCAGTATTTTATTTTAAGGTAAACTTCCAGCCCAGTGCTTAACAATGAACATTGGTTCATATATCATGCTAATAAGAGTGCCAGAGATTTTTTCTTATTATTTTCTATTAGAGTAATGTTTTTAAGACATGGATGGAACCTGGATGGATGGCTTTTTTGAATAATTACTATTTGTCTGTAGTAAATTATAGACAATTGAGAACAGTATCCAAGTAGGATACCTCTAGCTCTAGCTAAGCACCAAAAGTCCCTTCTTCTCTAGTACCCAGTCCTGGAGAGAAACTGTGTGAATCGAATGCTTTGGCTTTATGTTTGACCCACAGCCTTCCTGGCTCACTGACAGTCACACTGGGAAGGCAGAAAAGGAAAGATTGGGAGGTAAATACTGTTTGGCAGCCCATTTCTAAAGTAATGTCAATTTTAGTTTTGGCCTGAAGTCCAAAAGTGAAACTGCCAAGAGTTTTTGGGGGAAGATACAGGAAGAAAAGATTCATTTTAGTTTTTGTAAAATGGTAGATTTCTAGGAGCACTTTTTTACCAAAAAAAAAAAAAATCATCTTGTTTCAAATGCCCCAAATAATTTTGCAGGAGCATTTTGCTGATCTGTATACTTGCATCTGTGCAATAAGGGTGGGCATCTTTGTCAGTGGAAAAGTTTCTGTCACTTGTATGGGGAGTGATTTCAGTTCAGTGACAATAATGCTGTAGAAAACCTAACTGTGTTGGTTGACTTCTCCAAAACTAACACAAAAGTGGAACTTTGCTATTGATCTTTGTAGCACTAGAAGTTCCCATGACAATGTCCTTTTGAAAGAGAGGAAAAAGAGACTTGAAAGACAGAAAAGTCAAACCACTCACTTTCCATATAAAGGTGACAGACTAACCCATTACCCAGACAGTATAAATATGTGTTCTACTTAGCAATGGTTCATCCTTTAAAGTAGCTCACCTGCTTATAGATTCAGAAAGCATTTAGTAAATTTGTGGGAACTATGTAAACAACAACAAGGACTTCTCTTCAATCTTAACACGTCAGGGGGTGGAAATGTTCCAAAGGCAGCCTTGAACCTCAGCAGGGTGGACTGGAGGAGGAGCGATGAGCTCCCACACAGCAATTTTAATTAGAAGGAAATCAAAGTTGTACATCAGACATGGGATTTTTCTCTCTAAATCAAAAGGACAGCAGCAAAGCGATTAGCTTTGTGCTAGACGACGAAAGGACTTTCCCTGAGGAATGTATGATCTAAGAATGCATTTGAAAATAACTGTGACAGCAGCAGACTAAAAAACAACCAAAAAACCCATCTGTGAGCTTACAGTTTTTTCTGTACTGACTTGGTGAAAGGTGAAAAGGAGCCATACAGAATATTTCCAGCATTGTGTCTGTATAGTTCACAGGTTGATACCATCTTCAGTATTGAATCCAAGGTTGTAAGTCTGATGATCTTCCATAAGGAGAAAAGCGACATCTTTTATAATGACTTATGGCTTTTTTTGCTAGAGAAAGTGTCCTCACTTATGATCCCACTTAACTGAGACACACTGATAAAAGATAGTTCTTAGATCAGAAGCTCGATTTTGTCACTATTCCAAAACTTCAAAATATAAACGTGTCTTTATGGGGCCAAATAATAATAAAGAAAGCAACAGATTCATGCTTTATGCTTAACATGTCTTCACGTTAGAAAGGATAGAGGGATACAAAGATATTCAAAGACAACAGTAAATATGATGTCTAAAACTAGTAAAAGTAAATATAAATGTCACACACATTTGTCTGCAAAACTTTGCAGACTATCATTCACTTTCTTTATCCAGCAAATAAAAATGAATATTCTTGATTGTCAGTGATCTCTATGACGAAGATATTTCACATATTGTTGACAGAAAATCACAGTTTCATCAATAGGGAGCCCTCCCTGATGCATCTATTTTTGAATGGCAATTTTCTTGTTTCCACTTTGACTTTTTTCTTCCAGGTTATACCAGACACATTGACATTTCTGAGGACAATTCAGTGATATCTTCTGTGGTTTTCACCATTGGGAAGACAGTACAATCTCTCATGAGAAACCTTAAAATAGTTAAGGACGAAAGTTTGCAATGTTTTCAGTTTGAAAGACATTATGTAGGTGCTTTTGGTAGACTGGAAAGCTCTTTATCCATAGTGTCCAGTTTAGAATGATATGGACACCCCTAAGCTCACCTGCCTTTTCCCCAGTGAAGTGCAGAAGTGGTTCCAGAAGCATTATACTGGTAGAACAGGTATGCTAATAACATGCTTTTATGGACATCTGTTGTTAGGTAGAAGTCTTACAAGATGATGAAAATATGGCTGCCCAGAAGGAAGCATGACAACTCCTACTCACTCAGGAGTGTACAAAGTAATTATCATCCAGTAGTGACTCCAAAATTAAGAAAATATGTTGCTTTTTTGAGCCTCAGGCAAAGTTTACTTATTCATTGTCTGAGACTGAATCTGAAGAAGTCTCCAACATTGATACAGACATTTTAAATATTTTGCTAGAGGCTAATTTTTAAATAACTGACTGACTAATTAATAGCATCAAAGTGTGGAACTATGCATCACCTTTGCTATTTACCTACTGCCATGAACAAAACTCATCATACTCTGTGACAGTATCTTCAGTGCTGGTCGCTCTTGACTGCTTTTTGAATGAAGGCAAAGGACAGTTTGTCAAACCAAGTGACATTCTGTGTAAAAGGACCATATCAGATGTAGTCTCAAGACTGCCCAAGTCCCAGTGGTTAAATGGTTGTCTTCTCTCATTCTGCTGAGCACTAGAAAGGTTATCCTGCTCTGGCCTGAGCCCTCGGCAACACATGAAATTTCTCCTAAGGAAATGGTATATACAGTTCCTGGCACTGTCCTCTCTACTCCGACCATCCCTTCTGTCATCGCCTCATCTCACTGCATTTCTAGGATTTTTTTTTCATTCTCCTTGCCTCTGTTTATCTTTACTTTTGTTGTAAGCTATTTTCTCTTGGAAGACTGTGTTTGACTTCTCTGCCCTGCCAACTGTTTCTGGTAAGGCAAAAATAAATCAATGAGAAGTTAGGGTCAAACAAAACAAAACAAATAATCCATAGTCAGTGCTTCAGCATGCCTGAAAAATAAGAATGACTCCACAGTTTTAATTCCTAGCAGGCTGTTAGATCTGCAGTGCTCCTGTACTGTGCTGACAGCATCACGTGGAATCTCCTTTTCCTGCTCTCAGTCTCTCGAACCCTTTTCTTCTTTGTACCTGGGAGAGTGGAAAGAAGAGCCTAGAGAGAGCAGACCACGCTCTACCTTTTTACCTTTTTTTTTTTTTCTTTTGACAATTCAAAACCGTCTGTCAGACTTTGCCTCTAGGCCTTCAGTCTACTAAATTCTGCCTTGCATCATTGGGATGCAAAGAAAAGACTTACTCAGTTGACTCCTACTCCACATCGGCATAGCATCTTCTAGTCACAAAAAAAATAGCATTATTTTAGTAAAACTAAACCAAAAAAAAACAATGACTCCAGTGTGAGACTGCAGTAGTTGGGATAGAGCCCAAGTCTGGACTGAAAAACCCAAGGTAGCCTGGCAAAAAAATAAATTGCTAGCAGATGCTTGAAACCCAGGCCCTGGAAGCAACACCACTAAAACTATTTTATTAATCAGCAAAATACAAGAGAAGAATGCAATTAAGTGTCTTCATTACATAAGAGAGTCAGACTAAACTCTGCATGGGAAAGACTTTCTATATTTTATGTTGAATTAAAGCAATGTATCAAATTAGCATAACTAACTAACGTAACTAAATATTCCAAGGATTTCCAACACCCTTATTAGCTTGGTGTATATCTCACAGTCCTAAATGTATTTTTCTCCCATTACCACTGTGAGAGAACAAAATATTATAAATTCCATTTCACAGATGGGAAAATGAAGCTCACACTGCTGAGATGGTGTTTTGCTGTGCAGTGACATTCAAGCATGACAAGATCCATGGATAATTAGTACACATGGCCTATAAAAATGTCACGGAACTTCCAAGGTTCAAATTCACGTCTCTGCTAGCCTCAAAACAGCAGCTCAGACAGAGCTAGCCAAGCACTTCTGTAGGATATAGCTCTGTTCAGGTTTAGTGACATTGCACAAATTGCACAAAAATAGGGAACTGAACTAGTGCTATGTAAATGAAAGGGCCAATACCCTCAATGTTGGACCATCCTTCCTCCTAAGGTGTGAAATAATGTCAACATCATACAACAAAAGGCAAACACTTTTGAGTTGATCTTTAGCCTCATTATTACTATAAAGTAATGGAAATGAAACAGCAGGATTACCTTATAGAAATGCTATTTCCTTTTTAAAACTAGCACAGAAATAGCATAAAACTTTAAACAGAATTTCTTAGTTAACCCTTGCTCTACACATACCCAAGTAATCTGTACCAGTGAAAATGAAAAAAAAATCAAACCAGACCAGAATAACAGCATTTTATACCCACTTTACACCAGTGTAACTGATGACACAAGTCAGAAGGAGAAAGCAAATTAGACCCCCTATGCGTGTTACATTATTTTCCATACTTGAATGCTAATGGCTTTCACATTTAGTCAGTTCACAATGAGCAGGCACATAAAATACCCTGATGTGTAATTCACCCTACACAATCAGTTATATTCCAAATAAAATGTCCTGTAGATTTCTTTCAGTGAAATTTGGGCCACATTATTTTATTGATTTTCCAGCAGACAGTCTAGTGAAATCAATGGGCAGCTCTGCTTAGTAATCAATGGTACTATCTGGCCATTTGCTGGTATTAGAAGAAAGATCTGAACATCTGACAGACATAGCTAATAGTGCACACATGTCATTACAGCTGTGCAGATCAAACCACAAAAGTGATGGCAACTTTACCTCTGCATGGAAATGCTACTAATAGAAAAGAAAATAACAGCGGAAGAAATGTTGCTATCCTATCATCTCTTAAAGAACCCAAATCATCAGAAAGCAAGTCCCCAGTGCTTTCTGTAAAAAGTATCATTAAACAATCACACCAAATTCCACAGCATTTGAAATAAGCAGTTGCTATTGAAAATCTTACCCAGAAAACTAAGGGTGAAACCTTGAAACCATTAAACCCCAATTCTTAGCAACTTAATTTTGTGCACTCTCTGCATTCAGTTAATACTAAGGAATAGAGCTAACAGAGTTCAGTAACCTTAAGAACAGTCAATTCACCAGATGGACTTTGAAGTCACACCTTGCAGAGTCAAATGTATGTGTTTTCAGGACTTGTGATATTTTTAGCCATGCTGCTTCCCTTGATCTGTGCAGAGTTTTGAATTGTTCAAACATCATTTGATCAAGCCAAAAAAAAAAAAAAAAAAGGGAAAAGAAAAAGTTCACATGTGCTACAGTGGCTTCAAGTAGAAAAACAGATAATTCAGCTTGTGTGGAAGATAGAGACTTCCTGTACAACATTTCAGATTAAATGCTCCATAGGGAAAGACTTTACAAGGAACTGTCTGAAGCGTTTAGACACCTGCTAGAACCGAAGCAAGGTGTTTAAAGCTATCTTATCTGTCTTTATTCTGTATTGTGTTAATTTCTGCATGGATATGGCTGAGTGTCACTATGACAGTGGTATAAAAATATCTGCTTTTTGGACAGAATTTTACTTAATTAATGCTTTCAGGTTTTGTTGATTCATTAATGTTACTACAGTGTCAACAGCTTTGGGTGATCCTTGTCCCACCAGAACATTAAAATGGTGAGCCTGGCTCAATGAAGTCACATAATGAGCTGATTCTAGGATTTTATGTGGTGGGAGAGCTTTAAGACCTACTCTTTTTCTATCCCCAAACATTCAGTAGTACATTTAAGAAAACTATAGATTCTGTTGGTATCTATATTTCTGTCCTTGGCCACGCATTGATCCATTAGTTACTGACATTCCCAAGAGCTGTTTTGAAACCTGTAGTAGAATTCACAAACAAAATCTATCCCAGTCAGTACACAAGAAAGAAACATCAGTGACTCATATCTCATCTTGTACAACCGATAGTAAAATTATAGCAACATGCCATTTGCACTCAGAAGAGTAGCAGTTTGAGCAAACAAAGCCTATCAGGGAGCACAGGAACAAACTACTGTTTTATTTTATTTCTAGCTTCTTGAAGAGTGCCATGAGCACTAGTCCTGAGCTGTGCTGCTCTGAATCCTGCTTTTTACACATGATTATATACCATTGGAGGAGTGATTGCAATCTGGGCCTCCAAGATAACTGCCCTAACATTCTCATTCTCTGTTCCAATGAATATTTATTCTCATACTAATAATTATATTACACAAAGTGGAAGAATAGTAAAAAAAAAATAATAAAAAAAATCTATAGATATGCCACACTACTTTTCTAAAGTTTAATTTTCATGGCACATAAGTGCAGTCCTTCAGAGCCCACCTGAAACTGGGAGAAACACTCTTCAGTGCTAAACTGTGGGATTAGAGGTTGGTCACTACAAACCCAGAGGCCTGGCATAGCTCAAGAGGAACAATGCCTGGGAAACGAGGCACATCACATAGGCTACCCTGAGAGCTATTCAAGGAAAACACTCAGACCATTGTCCTTGATGTGAAACCCAACAAAGTGGTTCGATCAAAGAAACTCCCTTACCAGAATAGCTTGCAGAATGAAGAGGGTTATTGCCAATAGGCATATAGGACTCGTTGTTGGAAGCAGGGAAAGGACATTTAGAGGTCATGTGAAATTTATATTTTAAGGTATTTTAAGGAGATTGTGGAAATATGCAAGACATTATGGGATGTTTAGGGGAAGAATCAAAAGAAAAGTAAGGTAGAGGTCAGGGTGGATTGGAGGTTGGGGCAAGAATGAGAAAATAGATCAGAAAGGGGATAAAGAAGCTGGCTGTGAGTAAATAGCTTGCTGGTTTGTACTCTTGTCTGGCCTAGCCCTGTGCCTGATCACCACACAGGATTATTAAATCTTAATCGTGCTTTCAGTGTGATCTCACATGCAGTTCTGTATGTATGTGTGTTTGCCAGCAGCTGTAGAAGGTACTGCAGGTCACAGGGGTAAGTAGGTCTGGATGCCAGCAACCTGAGTGACCTAAGTGTGTATTTCCCTAAGGAATGGCAAGGCTGCATGTGTGAGCACAATTTACTGGCAGACTTCAAGCCAGAGTAGCTGTTGAGCAGGATAAGAGCTCTGGGAGGCAGCTACCACGAAGCTGAGGCTCTGGATACTGGGCTGACCATGGGGTTTGAGAGATGGAAGCCTGGGAGACCGTAGGTCTGGGCCCACTGCTGGACAGACTTGTTTTTGTGTGTATGTATTGAGAAGAGGTTTGGGTCCCAGCAGCTGGAGTGGGGCTGCAGGCATCGGGTGCCAGGGGTCTGGGGCCAGCTACTGGGTCGACTGAGTGTCTAAGGCCAGCTACTGAGAGATCCTTATTGTCTCTATACATGTATGGTGTTGCATCCTCATCAACCTGGCCATGTTTGTGTGAGTGCTGTGTGCATTTCTGTGGGTGCTGTTAAGGCAGTATGTGCAGCATGCGACTGTGTCCCTTGGGAATAAAAGCTCAGTCTTTCAACTGGTTGGACCAAGAAACATGAAGCCATAGCAACCACCTGTTCATCAGGGTACCAGATTCACATGTCTCTGGCAAAAGACATGTCTCTCATTTGCTCTTCGTCTTGCCTTGAAAGCCTGAAAGTTTCTTCTCACTCCTCCTCCTTTTTTCCAGAGCCCATTGTATAAGGCTTTACATTTTTAATCTCTTCTATTCTGCTTTGCAAAACAGCTATGTGTCTAGAAGTGAGTACCAAAAAGGTCCTCTTCATGGATACACCACAGCCCACTGTGTTGGGATATCCATTATTTGGACCATTGTACCCCTGCCTGAGTCCCTGAGCAGCTCTTTTTGGAAGTGATGCAACTGCAAATAAGCTACAGTAAACCCACAAAACCAGGAAGCATATCCTTTAAAAAAATTAGTATTTCCAAGTTTGTCACAGAGAGCACAAAATACGATGCAAACGTTGACTACTAATCACAAATCTGTATGGCACATCTGATTTATTTGCACTTGTGATGCAAAATAATCACAGCATAACTGTAAATGAGGCAAAAAAAAACAGAGACAGTATCTTAGCTGGTGAAATTTATTTTAATTCCATGTATACAGATGTGGTAATTTATAGCATCTAAGGTTTGACCCACCAAGCCAACTTTGGACTTGCAGTTGCATTTGCTGCAATACACCCAGGTTCTGTTATTTGTACAGTATCACTCACCAGGCTATTTATCATTTGTTTGAAAAAGTAAAGGGCTGAAAGCAACCTTATGCTCATGCAGTTTGCTATTCTGCACAGCAATGAGAAGCTGTATAACTTTTTCCACAAATTTTGTTTATTAAACTTGAATTTAAGCATGTATTTTAAAGATTTATTTAGTTTTTATTTTGGAAAAAAAAAAAGTCAAGCGATGAAGAATTTATGAAATTATGGTGAATTTATGAAACAAGCTGACAATCTCTTCCAAAGTCTAATTTTCATCTGCATTAAAAATGTATAACTTTTTCAGTTCATATAATAACTATATTTAACATGTAGCCTTTTTCCCAAATGAGTAATATCACTTGAGATAGCTGAATAAATGGCATGTATGTTCTGTTCATTAACTGTATTGTGCATGTTAGAGACCAGTTAATGAATCTGTCTGAGAACTGTGTCTGCTTAGGAAAACATCTCATCAATCCTCTGCATAAAAGACCAATGTAGGAGTTTCATTAATGTGCCTTTAACTGTTTTCTAATTAGCAATTATGGCGCTTTCCTATGATTTTTCAAAAGCTAATACACAAATGTAACAAAATATTTTTAAAAAGGAGTAACAGTGGTTTAGAACGAAAATCCCCTTGTGCTATAAATAAGATACTGAGAAATAATTGTCAGTTGGCTTTTTTTTAATGCTTATTTTCTACAGGAGAAGTGATGACAGCTATATTCACTCCAAGGAGACCGAATCAGTACAGAACTCTGTTGGGTCTTTTTCTCTGACTCCTTTTTCATGCTGGTCCTTTTTCTTATATCCTTTTTGAGTCTGTCAAAATACCACAGACAATTATTAACGTATATCATGTGTTTCGTTCACAGAGGAGGCTTAAAATGCCTGTTACAGAATTGCAAAGCCGATTTTCTGTACATGAAGGGCGAGGGAATATAACTTTAACAGTGACTCAGTTAGCCCTTCTTTGAATTAGTGTGCCTTGAGAGCTGAAAATTAATGCAAACACATGTGCAGAGCCTCCTTTGAATATGTGAGCAAGCTTGGCAACTGATAATTGTAGTCTCTGAAATGCAGGGTAGATGCCCTTTACATAATTAGCCCCAAGAGAGAAACTGAAAAATGTAGCCTGAGGGTTTTCCTCTGGGAAAAAGAAAAAACCCTGAGGTTCATTCTTAGCAAAAAAAAATGTAAATATACATATACGTATACATATACATATACATATACATATACATATACATATACATATACATATACATATACATATACATATACATATACATATACATACACATATATGAAAGTTCAGCCTAAGTCTTTCTTAATTCAGTTTCATAAAATGTCAGAGAAGTTCAGAAATAAATAATATAAAGGAAAAAGTAGCCATAGTACTAAATTTCAAGGATATTTTCTGGGATATTTTGCCTTATTTCAGCTAGAGTTTTGAGCAATCTGGTCCTTTGTTTTCCCTCTATCCAACAACCACTCATGGGTTTCTAGCAAACAATGTATTAATCATTTTCTAACAAGAACAGAAAATTCTTCTACTGCTAAGCCAGAGTTACTATGAGAATACAGTTTCAGGAGTGTATTTGTCCATAGGTCAGACATGAAGAAGACCTTCTGTAAAAAAATAAATCTTGCCTGACTTTAACTATCTGAATCCAAAATTCCCACCTAAAACCCAAAATAGCTAATACTTCTTAGAGTCATAGAATCACAGAATCATAGAATCATAGAATAATTATGGTTGGAAGGGACCTCCAGGGTCATCAAGTCCAACCTTCATCCCATCATATTCCTAACCATTAGACCATTAGACCATGGCCTCAAGTGCCTCATTAACCCATTTTTTGAACACCCCCAGGGAGGGAGACTCCACCACCTCCCTGGGCAGCCTGTGCCAGTGCCTAACCACCCTCTCAGTAAGGAACTTCTTCCTAATATCCAATCTAAACTTCCCCTGATGCAACTTGAGGCCATTTCCTCTCGTCCTATCATTAGTAATTTGGGAGAAGAGACCAACACCAGCCTCACTACAACCTCCTCTCAGTCTCCTCTTCTCCAGGCTAAACAGCCCCAGTTCCCTCAGCAGCTCTCCATAAGGCCTGTTTTCCAGACCTCTCACCAGCCTCATTGCCCTTCTCTGGACTCGCTCCAGCACCTCAATGTCCTTCTTATCCCGTGGTGCCCAGAACTGGACACAGTACTCAAGGTGTGGTCTCACGAGTGCCGAGTACAGGGGCACGATCACCTCCCTGCTCCTGCTGCTCACACCGTTTGTGATACAGGCCAGGATGCCGTTGGTCTTCTTGCCCACCTGGGCACACTGCTGGCTCGTGTTCAGCTGCTATCAACCAACACCCCCAGGTCCTTTTCTGCCAGGCAGCTCTCCAGCCACTCTGCCCCAAGCCTGGAGCGCTGCATGGGGTTGTTGTGACCCAAGTGCATGACCTGGCACTTGCCCTTGTTAAACCTCATGCAATTGGCCTCAGCCCATCGCTCCAGCCTGTCCAAATCGCGCTGCAGAGACTCTCTACCCTCAGGCAGATCAACACTCCCACTCAGTATCGCTGTCTTCTCATTGTCTTCCTGATACACAAGGAGACTAAACTGACTGTTTTAATTTGACTCAATGATTTCATTAGTATCTTCATGTTTATTTTCAGTACATAGCCAGAGCTGTGCTGTGAAGAGTTCCTAGTAAGAAGCGTGGATGAAGTTGCCATGATCTAGAAGGGGAAGAGAATTTTGCCATACAGATACAAGTCATGTTGTGTTACTTTCCAACAGGTTGACAGGACAGGGCCTGGCCTGTTTGGTTTATTACAATTGTGGTAACTAAAATATTAAAGGAAATACAAGCAGATAAATAGGAAGTAGCAGCCAGAGCCATCTTCATTCAAATCGGAGCAAGGTGATCCTGTGGTGTCAAAAGTCTGTGTCAGGAACTAGACATTACTGCCTCCTCCTATCTATCTTCAGCTTGAGATTCAAACACATGTAATTTACATCCCAAAAATGTCTTAAGCATCATATGAATTCCGTGTGTCACCTTCCACCCCTCCTACTGAAATTTGTCCTATTGACTAACAAAGAAAGCAAGATTCATAGAAATGCAATGGAGAGAAAGGGAAAAAAAAAATAAAAGGAAAAAAACCCACTCTGTACAGATGACCTAATATAACCTTTAGGTCAGCGGGAGAGTCTTGAACTCTAGTAACTGTTCCCATCACTGTTTATACATTTTATATTAGGCAGTCATTGGGTAAAAGTAAAAATAATTCTGAGAGCAAGAACTTGGAATTCAGGCTTCCCGTCACCTCCTTGATGAATATCTTAGCAACTAGGCTGGTTTATTTTTAAAATGACTCCAATCCCTAATTTAGGAGTAGAATACTTTGTGTACAATGTACTCCTGCAGTTTTCTCTTGGCCAAACAACAGAAATCGGTCTTTAGTCATTAATCAAATTACTCATTTCATACCATGAGGTACTAATTTTGTTAATTCACTTCTCATGCTCTTTTCTCTCCCAGGCAAGTAACCAAGCTCAAGGCACCTTGTGTGGTCCTAGAAATTCCTTAGAACACCAAAGGTGTTATAATAAGCATTGCTACCAAACTGTTTTAATGATGGGGACTGTTATAACAGGTCACACAAAAGAAAGGCTGCTAGGCTGTTCAGTTAAGGAAGAAGGAGAAAAATACCATTAAGGAAAAAAATAATAT
The DNA here is from genome assembly GCA_028020825.1 of Podargus strigoides. Lineage (NCBI taxonomy): Eukaryota > Metazoa > Chordata > Aves > Caprimulgiformes > Podargidae > Podargus > Podargus strigoides. The sequence continues at coordinate 159,805,627 of CM051663.1, read as the reverse complement.
TTTAGTTTTTCAAAACATTTTATTTTCATTCAAAACATTGGCACGGTTATGCTGAAGAAAAACCTGCCTGTTCATTGTGTGTCCATTAAGAAGATGGCATCAGCTACATGCATTTTTGTGTATGCTTTTCATTCTGTTTAAATATGCTTCTCAATGAGACCTTGCATTCAAGCTAAAATGAAAAAATGTTACAGGCAATCTTATTCTACCTGCTAGATAACAGATCATTGCAAAGATGTTCTGATACAGAGTGGCCTCCTTCACCTACTCTTTCTCTCCAGTCCACTTAAGATATTATTTTCTTCTGCTCCCCACAATGCTCTTCTTTTAATATCTTTCCTTTTATTTCTGTAATGTTCCTCCTTTGTTCATCTGTGGTGGTTCTGAATGCTAATGAGTTCACTTCTGATTTAGCATTTCGTGAGGTCAGTTTGTGAGAAGACAAGAGCAGACATTGTATTTTGAATTTCAGATTAATTAAAGAAGTCTTGAATGAGGACTCAAGGTCAGTTATTGGGGTAGAGAAAAAAGAGAAAATATAAGTTCAAAAACTTTTAACCAGCAAATGACATTAGGATGAAGGTAGTGACAAAAATGCTGTAGACAGCGCAGAGAGCCTATAACTTTGAGAGAATAATTTCAGTGATCATTAGTGTTTGCAAGGTACATATAGATTGTGGTAATAGGGGAGTCATGTAAACACCTATGAGCAGATACTACCAGAGATATTGCCTAAATGCAAGCTTGGTCAGAATCACAACTAATTCTCTGTATTTAATGAAATGTGGGGTTTTTTTTCTCTATTTAGAAATAACAAGTGCATAGTTAGGGATTTTAAACTGCTGCTCATATCCATTAGTCATATAACTTATTTTTGTTTGTTTGGATTTTAACAGTCAGATTCCTTCCAAGCACTTCCTAGTGAACATCATTCTCCCAGAGACAGCCTAATTTAGACTCAAATTTAGAGACTAATCAGACTTGTTCAAAGTTCTGCATGTCTTTTATGGTGCGAGGCAATGTGAGAGTGCCCTGGTTTCCCAGGCACAGACCCATGGGCCAGCCATGCAGACAGGCCATGAGTTGCTTCGAGGCAGCTGGGAGTTTCAGTCAGAGCAGCTGCCCCAAGCTGACTCCCAGGTCTATCCCATACCACTTAATCTGCTCATTATAAAAGGAGGGAGTTTACAGATGGTAGTGACTTCCTTTTTCTGAGGCTCCTTATTCTTGGTCTTCTGCTTATGCTGCTGATCCTAAGGATGAGGTTGAGTGTAAGCTTGTACACTTTATCTTGGTGATTGTATCAGTTTTGTTGTTTCATTAAATCTGCTTCTATTTCAACCCATGGGGCTTCTCCCTTTTTTTCCCTGATTCCCCTTCTCAGCTGGGGAGGCATCATCGGGCTGTAGGACAACTGCTACAGTTTAGGCTGGGATACAGGCTAAACACAGACAGAGAGAATAGATCAAAACTCCACCCTGGAATATCCCATGAAAATTTGTGTAGTCTCTAGAAAGATGCAATTTGGCCATATCTTCTAGAGGGTAAACAAACCTTTACATCCCGATTAAGTCTTCTATCTACTTTATAACTGGATAAAAAGAGGAATGTTCATACTGACAGTGAATATAATCCTACCACACACACACAAAAGCAAACAAACAAACCCTTATATTTTTAGCAGATGAATAAATCTTTTTTCAAGAATTCTGGCTACAAAAACTTTTAGTGCCGTTCTTTCACAGACATATTGTCAGGCCAAGGTATGTTTGGAAGGTCAGTAGGGAACAAAAGCTACAGCCAAACATGTACATTTATGTCTATATCCTCTCATTCACAGCAAAAATAATTTACATGGTCATACATTACTGGTAGAAAAAGAGGTAAAACATTGAAATTAAATGGTATTTAACATATAGGAGATCTAACTGAATGGCACCAATCAATAAATCCAACCATATAGTCAATACACATTTTTGGAAATCCTGTTCATTTACGCTTTATCTTCAAATTCTAATGAATTGATAACAAATCTTTTGAAGATATAAGTTCTATAAATATTTTTAATCTGGAGTTTATATCAGGTTATGTTGGGTCTCAATTGTCTTTGCAGTGTGAAAATACTTCTCTGTACAGAATGCCAGTTTATGCTTGAAATGTTTGGAAATACCTTGACATTACTGCAAATAATATCAGCTTTACAATGGCAATAGAGAGATTTTTAAGCCTCACTTCTTTATAAACCTTTCAGTTTCTTTTTTTTTTTTTTTTTTTAAAATTATTTTATCAATGCTACATAGCACATAGTATTATATCACCAAAAATGGAATAGAAAGGAATGTTAAGCTGGGATACATGGTATGTACAGTGTAAGCAATACAGCTCTCGGGCTGTGCTGCAGTGTGCATGTATCCAAGATGCTACTTTAAGAAATCCTGATAGCTAAACAAGATCATGTTCAAGTTACACAGTTGACTCTTTTGGTGTTATTCACATCTATTTTATGTGTTTAAGTTGGGTGTGAAATGTGTGGGAAATTTTAGGCATGTAATGTAGTATGTGCCTACCTTCTTCTGCAGCCAGTGGAGGAAGATTTAGATACAGATTACCATTAGATCAACTCAATCTCTCCCTGAGATCCCTCAAAAAGGAGGAAATTTGTTTCTGTTTTGCTTTTAGAGGAAGAGTTATGCTGGTTGATATTGGTATTTAAATTGAACAGTTCTCCTTTGGACTTAATCCCATGACAAATTAAGGACTCTCTAATCTTCTTTATGTATCTGGGAATGAATGAAGAGAACATAAAGAATCTCCCTAAACCATATCCGATAGCATGGAGTCCATGGAGAACCAGAGTAGCTACAAGTGCTGCTGTTTTTCTTTCCTTCAAAGGGAAGACAGGGTTGGTAATCTGTGCCAGGAAGGGGGATATAACTCCCTTCTAAAAAACCGTTGTGTTCCGCTGTGAAACAATAAATCCAGTAATCAACAAATCCATTCATCAAGCAGAGATCTTATTGAACTTACAAGTGCAGCTGTTTCACAATCTATATGTGACCATGCAACCATCATGCCTACAATCAAGAAAAACAAAGAGCCAAACACAAGACATCCAAAGCACCATTACACAGTAAAGAGAGAAGCAGGTAATTTCAAATATTGACAAATAAAAATAAAGCAGAGTGGCTCCACCTGGACAGTCAAGTCTCATGAATAGGAATTTGTGATTTCTACATGCCAGCAGCACCACAGAACCCTCATTTTTGAGTCACAATAGCAATCACTTCAAATCTGCTCCTGTCAAACTGAAATTGCTCACACTACTGGGGCCTGCTGCAGTCACTCACTTGATTTTATTGATTCTTATTGTTATTGCAAATTTGCAGCAGTCTCCACCACATTCTCTCAGACCACAAGATTCAAGACCAGTCTTGGGAAACATAAACACACACCTCACTTGACTCACCCAATCTTATTTGACTAAGAGAAATCAGAAGAACTTCAGTTCAGTCTGACCTGAAATTTGGGAGAGGTGGACAGGAACAAAGAACAATCTTCTCAACAGAAACAAATTAAAAACCACAGTTTTGTCAAGTTGCACATTTCCTTTGATTGAATTTTAAAAGTTTTGTTATGAGTACTTTTTAATGGAACAAAAGAGATGGTGAGGAAGCATGCTATTTTATTGAAAAGGACAGTAGTTAAGATACTCATTGCAGAAATTCAGGTTTGGCTCTTTTGTCTGAACAAGGAGATTGAACTTCAGAGCCTCTGTGTAATTGTGCAAGCGTTCTCCAGCTGCAGCAATATTAATTGGCAAAGGGAATGAAACTCCAGAAAACCTTTTTCTCATGTTTGTAGTCAAAGACAAAGTCACGGGGTCATTCTCTCTTGTTCTTTGTCAGTGAATATTTTTATATTTTATACTTAGGCATCCAGAGAGACCTGTTTTGCTCTGCTGCACCGCCTGATGAAGGAAGGATAGGGAACCTGTCTCAGAATTTCATAATGATTGTCTATCTGCTTTGCTCAAACCAAGGTTTTCCAGTGCAGGAATAGTGCTCTAACTACCAGACAAGAAGCAGAGCTGTCATAGCTTCTCTTTAATGAATATTTAAAATACTGTGTTCAGCACTTCCAGACAAACAAACTGTCATGGAATGTCATTATAATAACGTCGTGAATGTATTTACATGCCAATGTATGTATTCAGATTGTACCTAACCTACGGGAAAACAGGCACTATCCCACAGTCACTGCTGCTTCACCTGTAAGGACGTCTTCATTAACTGTTATCTTCTTTATCCTGCTATGCTAATCATTCAGTTTATAGTGCTGAGCATTGTGCTGAGCAGTGAAAGTAATGCAGTCCTGCCAGGTGGTATGTTTTTAGCCTCATCTATTAGCTTAAGAAAGCCCCTTTTTATGTACAACTATGATGGATGAAAAATATTAAAAGTTTTTGTCTGGATCATGGAATTGGATTCTTCTGATGACTATGGGGAGTTGAGTGAGGCAGCTTACACAACGGACAGGTAAATATAATTCAGTGGCTGCTGGACATGCATCAAATACTTTTTCACAACTACAGAACGTACCCAAGCAAAACCTTGCTGTTCAGTCAGAGGCTGTTCACACACTGCGTTAGTTGGACACACAACAGGGCGACAAGTTGCATCTCAGTTCAGTTCCCTGCATCGCTGTTTTCCAATGCAGACCATACATCAACTATCTAGATGGAAAAGAGCCTTTCCTGGCATGTCTGCATGTCATGCTTCAGGGAGTTCCCAGCAACCCAGAGACCACAGCTCACAGCTGTTTCTTTTGTCTTTTTCAGTTTTCATTTTTACTCATTTCCAGGGCATTACAAGATTCCTGCATTTTCTTTCAGCAGCTGAACTACTGTAAATGTTATGAAGAGTTTAATAACAGAGCTGCTAGGGAAGTATAAAGCATTGTCTCAAAACCCACCAACCACATATCATATAGTACAAACTGCCAGTGTTATCATCTACGTCACAGATCAATTGCTCAAAATTACAGAAGTTGGACTCATTGGACATTCCTGTATATGCTGCACTATGACAGAATCATCCTCTGACATTAGACAGCAAGAAAGAAATAAAAACCCCCTCACCTAGGGTCATATCCTAAGCTTTATTTTTTTGTCTCTTTTGTCTTGTGTTCATGTATGATTTTGCTCTGGTAAATTCACATCAACTACAGTTCGAAAGGATAGGGAGAAGTAAAAATTAGGAAAGAAAACCTGAACAGCGTACTCCAAAGTTTTGTATTTATTTTTATGTAATCCATTTGTAGCAGAGATCAAAATGAGAGTCTCTAGTTATTTCTCCCTTTCTAGATGCAATATTGTAAGCAGACTTCTGATGCTGAGGGCACATCAATAGGTTATGTTTAATAGCATTGAAGTATCAAGGAATTTGGGCTCAAACCTTTGATTCCTGGATCATTTGCACTTCTGTTTACATTTTCTCTTATATTTCACTCTTTAAAACATTGATCCCACTCCTCCCCATCCAATGTTAAAGAGTTTGTTTCAGTGCTGTTTACTGGAGTTCTTCTGGAGAACCAGTTATCCTGAGATGCATGTAAATTGTACTAAAATCAATGGACCTCTCCACTTGCTTTGAATTGGAATCTTTTGTACTTAACTTGTGGACAGTGAAACATAACTGTTAACTAATAGCCCATAGCTATGTTTTGGATTTATCAGCTCTTTAAGCTTGTCATTAAGAAAACTTGTTTCTCTTAGGAAATAGTCCCAGGAGAGGCCCTTTAATCCTCCTTCCCTAAGCAGAGACTATCAGTACTCTTGTTGCACTTCTTATCCTACATGCATACCCAGATTCATACCAAATAAATAATTTATGCAGCTACTGGACTGAGTTCATTGAACACTGACCATAGAAACATTCTCTAGGGAAGCCAGAAGAGAGTTATCTGGTATCGATGCTAGGTTATGTTTTGGCTGGACTGAAAAAGAAACTAAGGCTTTGATTGGAGAATCCCAAGAACTCCAGATTTTTGGTGCAGAAAGCTATGCATTCATCTCTTAAAACTCTGTTGCTTTAAACAATTCTATGTCCATTTTAAAAATCATTGTCTGAAGTAAAGAAGAGTGTTGGAAATTTCAGCTGAGAGGGTGAAGAAAGAGGCACTCAATATTTTTAAACATATGTATTAATCATAAGTCAAAAAAAGGGCTGAGAATGGGTGTCTGCTCAAGGCAGATGATGAGACAAGGAGTGAAGTGTCTGTTTTCTAAATATCTGCTTCACCAAAGCTCAGAAGAATCACTCCAAGTGAAAATGTACAGCTGGCATGTGGAGAAAAGAAGGGAAATGGGTATTTTTCTACACTAACACTCTGAATATGCCCACTCATTCTTCTGATGAAGTGGGAGAATGGGAGACACTCAGAAGCAGGGTGGACATGTAAATGTGAACTTGTATTAAAATAGCAGTCATCATTAAATTTTCCTTATGTTTCCTAATTAACACAATTTTTAAAAAAATAATAATCAAATGGACCTGACAATGCGTTGAAGTATCTAGATTTGTTTATGATGATTTATTTCTCATGTACTAATTTAGACCAGGGATGCACTAATGAGGTTGTTTTATTGCTTTATTTTCAATAGATCAGTGTTGAATGTGCAATCCAACAGCTGGGTGCGATTCTGAGCAGATCAGTCACATCAACAGAGTTGGGTGCACTGGAAGTCAAAACTAGTTCTTGGGCTCTTCTTTAATGTGCATAACTCACTAGTCAAAGAGGACTGTTCAGAATCAGTTAATCAGTGGAATTCACCTTATATACACTGCTTATGCTAAATTATAACAATGCATGGATGCTATAATTCAGAAAACAAAGGAATGGTTCCAGGCCAAGGAACATATGTAGCATACAGGAGAGCAAGTGAAAACACAGGAAAGGATTTAGGGGACAAAAATTCAATAAAGAAAGAAGTGACTTTAAGTTAATGATTTTTTAATAAATATAAAAATTATTTCCAAGAAGAATAAATTAGAGAGACAGATCTGAAGTATTGACAGGAACTGAGGAGCTTGCACGAAGCTGGGAGTGAAGAATTCTTTTACAGTTCTAAGAGCAAAAAGGTAGTTTCTGGTTGTTTTCTATAGATTCCAACTACCTTTTCCTTATGATTGTCAGGGCTTTATTTTTCCATCTGTTTTTCTCCTGAAAGAGAAACATTTTTCCAGACAGTCACCATGAAGCAGAGGAATCAAAAGCTCATTGCTTAGACTTGGCTTTTCTGCCTGCCCCTGAGCACATCCCTTCACCCTTCCAGCCTGCTTCCCACCATGCTTTTCTGGCTGAGGCTGTAAGCTGTCCTGGAGAACAATGAACTCGCAGCATCCACACAGTGCTTAGCACAATCACGTTGGCGCACATAGGCACATCTAGAATACAAATAACAATAATGTACCTTTCTCCCCAGACAGGAGGGTCTTATCATGAGGCATTATGTTAAAAACCACTGAAAGTCTTCACTAGGAAGCTCCTTCACATTCACTTTTTTCTTATTCTTGAATTAAACTCGCTGTAATTGATTCCATTTTAAGGTACTAAAGAGAAATGTTATTTGTGTAATGTTTCACAAGCATGTATTACCAATAAATGACAGAGAACACCTAAATACTTTTTTTGGGAGGGTGTTTAAAAAATAAATGCAACTGTACTGGTTGTCCAGCTGTGGTAGGAAATGAAACTGCATCTATCATCTGCACAAAAGGAGGCAAAACCTACCTACCAGTGCAGTCCCCTGAAAGCATGAGTCATGGACCTATTGAGAACAAAATACGGCTGTCAGATGGTCAGCCCCTCAGGCTGTCTGGCAACCTGCTTGCTGCTCAGAAAGGGGGAACAGCTGCTTCATAGAAGACTAATAAGGATGATAGCAAAGCCTACACTGGCCTGCACAGCTCCACACCTGAAGAAAACAGGCAAGGCAGGCTGCATTTGAACCTCAGGAAACAAGTAAATCCCAGTAGTGGGCTTGGAAGCAAGTACCAGGTAACCCTCATTTATGGAGAATTGAGGCAGATTCCGTTCCTCGGTTCATTTTAGTAAGGTGATTATTTTCTTAGCTTTAAAACCTTTTAAAAATATAAATCCCTAAGGCTGTTTTACACTGTCGACATTGTGTTTGTGTTCTTATACTGGGGATTTAAAAATGAGTGAAGGGAATTCAGTAGCTCACTTCGTTAATCCCACTCAGTTCTTTAGGCAGCCGGATCTGGGACTCCATGAAGAAGAGAGGGTCATAGAGCAGAAATCCACCAAGATGTTGCAGAAACTTCAATATCAAAAACTTTCAGTTAGAGGAGGCGAAAGGTCAGAAGACGGAGCAGAAGTTCCCTACTACTCTAGTGCAGAGGCTTTATGGTTTTCTTTTGAAGTCCTGAAAACAAAAGGAGTTTGGTGCTTTTTTTTTCTCGCTAAAAAAAAAAAGAAGGGGGGGGAAGGCAGCTTTCTTTGACAGAGAATTTCAGTTACTGGATCAGTCAGAAACAGTATCTATGGAAGCACAGAAGAGTGGACCAGGAGTAAATGCAGCCTGTGGCCGATATGTTGGATTATTTTCAAAGAAAAACACAATTGTGAGAATACTGACAAGATTTCAAAAATGTGCATTGATTTCACAAAATTCTTAACTACATAAAAACACAACTGAAAAAAAATCATATAGGTCTGAGATTGGAAATAAACAAAAGCAAGCTTTGTTGTTGTTGTTTATTTTTTCAAAATTCAAAATGCTTTTCATTATGACACTTTTTTTAAGAGGAGAAGGCTTAAAAACAAAATGTCTTACTCCCTGTCTAATGTAATGTTTTGTTTAAGCTGGAGTGGTATTTTTTAAAGAAAAACAAGCCCCTTGACTTGTCAAGAAGGTAAAATAAACCTTGGCTTGACCTCAAAAGGTGCTTTGTTTTTCTTGTTTTCAGAACTTTAAGGGAAAAAAAAGAATCATTCACACAGCTGTAATGGGGCAGAGAGGGACAAGTGGGTAGCTGATGAGAGGAAATGTACTTTCTCAAGAGATGCTGTAGCTGATGTACTTCAAGGTCTATTGTGCTGTAGCTGTTTCCTTTGTCCTTCCTTCTAAAACAAAAGAATATGTACCTTTCACTTCTTTTTTCTCCCCATGCACACAATCTATCCGTTTCTAAACATGGGGAAGTGATAACAGACCCTTGTAAACCAAGCACTAGATGTCTTGGGCCACCTCTGACAGAAACCTTCATGTGTATTTAGATACAGCTTTAAGTAGATAGTCATGCTTGTAGAAGGTTCTTTATTCAACAGGCTGAAATAAAATGAAGAAATACCAAATAATCATTAAAATAGTGGGACATTTTTCACTCCTTCAGAAACCCAGCTAACAACTGTGCACCTGGCACAACAGTACTTCTGTTCAGGTGTTAGCAGGACTCCCAGAGAAGCTTTCTTGTTTGAAGGAAAATTATTTTCAAATAGAGATCAGGTCCCAAATACATGGCTCAGTCCAGACTCAAAGTTTAACCTGTCATTTACCTGTCCGTGACTTCACTTGCTTTCTATTATTGGTGCCAGGTATCTCAGCAAAATTTAAATCAGCATAAAGAGTGGTTTCACACCTGGGATCAGACATCTAGAAACAGAAGTTTTAATATTCGAGTAGTCTACTGCAGGCTTCCTCCCTGACCCCTGGGGAGCTGAAACACTCCCTTCGGCTTCCAGTCTTTAAGGCAGACACAGTATTGTATTTTTTCCCATCCTTTTTCTGCATTGTCTACTTGGATTTGGAAGTTGCTTGCAGCAGCCACTACTACAGAAAGTATCATGCCATCTGCTTCAGAGGGTTCTTCAACTGCCTCTAAGAAATGTAACAGCAAATGCCTTGTTGAGGCCCAAACCAGGGCTTAAGATCCTTGTAAATGTGTACACTTTAATGTTTAAATAAAAGCAAGCTTCTAAATCCTTGACAGTTCTCCCACAGCTGACAGAATATGTAGAAATGGTTAAAATAATTTTCTAGTTTCATATTATAAAAAGATATTAAATGTAACTGTGTCAAAACCTCATAAAAATAGGAAAGTGTCTTAAATGTCAAAAAGTATTTAAATGCTAATGAATGTCTGATTCACATAAAATGAACAAGATAATTTAGGAAATAAAAATGACCTCCCTCCTCCATGCCCTATTGATTATGTGCCTGTTACACCTCAGTGAATGGGATACCACCCACTACTTCGATCAGGCTTTTTGCTCATTATGAATATTCTGAGATATCTTTCAACTGTCAGCATGTATGTTTCAAATATGCAACAGCCGTGATGGCTGAAGGGCAAGCTTGTTATCTATTCAGGTAATGAACAGAGCTATAACTGCAGTTGTTATATTAGATCCTGGAAGAAATTCAGCATTATCATCCAAGTGATATGACACACGCTTCTTTTATAAAAAGCTTTCAACACCTCTCTAAATTAGTTAATGAAGAAGAGAAAAAAAAATATCTGACAAATGACAGCAATAGCACAAAAGTAAAAATATGTCATCCTTGATTTAAAATATCTGTAATATATTACTCACATTAATACTTGCTTTAGGAACTTTCATGTTTATGAATAACCTGGTTATCACACTCAAGTAGAGAATCTTCTCCTTCTAACTCCCTGTCTGGGAGAACAAGAAGATTGAGGAACTCTTCTGTAGGTTTTATGGAAGAAAATTCTCCTGGGATTTTATGGAAGAAAAGATTCATCCAGAAGTTAGTTCCAAAAGCAATATTGCAAATAACTCTACAAATAAGAGAACTTCCAACTTGCAAAATTCCAGGTATTTATGAAAATTACTTTCCTTTGAATCAAAAGGTTTGGATATGCATGTTTGTCAACGATAAGGTCATTTTCTCACAGCCAATTTAGTGTATGCATGTCTTTCCAGTCCAAGCTTATACGGCTCTCAGGCTACACCACATGTGAGTTACTTTGAAGGGACAAAACACAACTCCACAGAGCCCTCTAGCTCTCCAGCAGATTGATTTTACTGATGAAGATGGAAGACCTGATGTCCAGCTCCACTTTGGAGCACTGCTCCCTTGCAGGCTCTTAGACTTATGTTTCTGTATGGTAAAACATGCAGCACATACAGCACTTTCTCAGGTACTGTTGAAAGTACTCTTCTGGCAAGAGCTGGGTGAGGAATGCTGTCAGGCATCTCAATAAACAGGCATTGACAGTTCCCCCCTTCACTTTCAGAGATACAGGTTGTGTGGGCTCTTCAGCAGTTCTGAAGTTGTATTCTTCCATCTCACACAAAAGCCAACATTTCCCACTCTTGCAAGTAGACAAGCTAAAAATTATAAAATCAGAAAGGCTAAACATACTGCTTCTAAGCACTTACACGTTTGGATAGCCACTTACATAGGTGTAGTCATATTATACTTAGAAGTTTACCAAAATATGCTTAAAGTTAACTGGATCATAAGACATGGCTGAAAGAATGGGTGCCCATAGTATCCCTAGAACTAAAACCACTAAAGACGATTCATTATTTTTCATTTTAAGATTAAAAAGAAATTCAAACTTTTATTCCCCTGAAAAAATGCATGCTGGTCGTTGCCACATTTTCAGAGATACTGAAGCTTCTAGCCCATATAAAATTACTGCTAAACGTATGTCTGAATTAAAAAAAAAATCAATGAATATATAATTCTCCAAAATTACAGCTTCAGATAGGCCAAAACTAGATATCAGCACTCAACTTATAAATGTCTTCAGCCCTGATATGTAAATTTATCTAATTTTTAAAATGTTTTCTTTTCAACATGTGCAAAATTAAACCATTTGAAATAGGGTTCCATTTCCAAGCTTAATTTTATACTTTGAACTAAAACTAAAGCTGAAATTTCAATATTTATTGTTGAGGTTTGAAATGTTGCATTTACAGTTCTTTTGTAAAGAAAATATTTTTATTTCAGTTTGGTGAAATTGAAATATTTCCCAATGTTTTTCAGCTCAGTTGGTGGATGAAAACTAAATTACCAAAACCACTTTGTGACTGAATATAGGATTTGACTGATAGATTCTTTCTTCTCTGTAGACAAAAGAAGCAGGTGTTTCAGTTACTCAATTAATCCTTGCAGCTTTGATTCCTCTCTCTTCTGAAGGTACAGTTTTCAACATCAAGATATTAATATATATATATTCCGATGCAGCTTGCAGTCTGGTATACGAAAGACAGCTTGTTTAATGCTAGGTCAGAGAAGGAAAAAGACTCATCAATGATACTACAGTTTTGATGACTGCTGCAGCGCAACTCTAAACTCCCAGGTAACATCATAAGGAGTGAAACTTATCAATAAAAATCAAATTCTATCAATCAAATATCAACATTGGTGCAGTGGTGTGCTCCCCTTGGCGTGACTATTCCAGCCCCAGTGTTCCTGGAGCTGTGGGCTTTCTTGCTCTCTGAATGTGTGCCCAGCCAAAATAACATGACCTCATTCCTTCCATGGGAAAGTCAGGAAAGAAGTGGTTTTCTGTGGCTTTCATCTCTGGTGTGTTGTTCTGATAAAGGACAGGATTTATGGGATTATGAAACCCAACATTGGCCAAAAGATCTTCCGTGTCCCACTAAAGTGAATTAATGAATTAAGAGCATCCTTTTCTCTAGAGCCAAAATCTTCATTTTCGGCACTAAATCTTACAAAATGGAGTGAATGCAGAATACAAAAACCTGTGAAGATCATCAATTATGAATTTCCATCCCACAAAGACCCACTTGGAACATTGTATCAGACAGCCGGCTTACGATTCCTAAAATATTAGCATAATGTAGTACATCATATACAAGAGTTATAGCAGCAGGTTTCAGCAAGGAATGAAGTTACTTTTCAGCATTAAGTATATACAGATCTGCCTGGATGTTTTCCTCCTGTCATAGGTTCTGTAGTCTATCTGTTTGAATATCTTCTGAAATTCTACAAGTTACAGTTAGCAGCCAGAACTAAAAAGCAAAGTTTTAGAAATGGAAAGTGTATGACATATTTTTTTTTTTCACCCTCCCTATTTCTTCTGTAGTTCTGCGCTATTTTAAAGATTAATACTTTAAAACAATTTTTTTTTCCCCTCCTGCTTTTGCAAAAGAAGCCTGTATTTTTGAATTATTAAAAAAAAAATACAAAGAAATTGCCTTTTTATTTCTGGAAACCAAACAACTGAATCTCAGCAATAATTAATACGTGGAAGTGCATATACCACAAAAGATCATTATCATCAAATCTAAAGTGAGTGAACATATGGTGGCAGGATAAATCAACACAGAAGTAGTATAAATAACAACACCAAGTCATTAGGCAAATAGGGAGGAAAGGAAGATAACATTGCATGAAATAACTGGTGACAGAACAGCATTTGAAAAAGGGCATATGTTTAATGATGTTTCCCTTTTCTATGGGGCAACTGAGGATAACATATGATGCCAGTGACCTGTATATAATTTGGGTGCATTTTTTCTCATTAAGTAAAATGGCCTTCAAAGCAACGGTGAGGGGATCACAAAAGTTAAATGCTGTTCTTTAGCTTCAGACTAGAGATGTGGCTTTGCTCATGGAGTTCAGGACTATTCAAGTCATGGAGAAAGCTAGTCTGTTGTCCTCTCCATCCCCCACACATCATCCCTCCTCTCTCTGTATCCAAGCAAATGGCCCACAGGACTGCAGAGAAAAAGGCAGCTTGTTAAACCATCACTATACTCACTCAGGACATCTAAGACCATAAAGTCATAATAGCATGCTGCAGACTGATATTATAATTGACAGTGCTTCCCTAACACAAGTGAATTGCTTCAGGATCCTGGACATTGAATTCAGGGGAATTCAGGAGCTGGGCAATGCATTTCTCAAGTATAGGATGACATTACTGTGAAAGAATCCTGAAGCATTAGAATATATCAAACACACTGGATAGTAACCCTCTTGAATTTTGATTTGGCACATGGTCAACTATGACTGCCAGCTCTGAGAGGGAAGAAGGGAAAGGACTGATATCAGAAGAAAGGGTGCTGCTTAGAATTGTTTCTTTGGAGATAGAAATAGCATGAAGCTGATGGAAGCAGCTTCAAGGAGAAATAAGATTCCCTAGTGAAATCTTACAGAAATAGCCTGTACAGTACTTTCACCGTGTCACAGAGTGAATGGTGACAGTGCACAGAGGGTATTTCTATGCAGAAAATTACTGGGAAGCAGTAGGAGCAGGAGACATGTTACATGATCAACATGACAAAGTGAGCAATTAGGCTTTCATGAAACAGAGGACAGAATTTTTCTGCACCCTGTCATCAGTTCTCAGGGCTAAGGGTGATGCATATGACCTTACACAGGCTGATCACAACAGGCCATCCCAGGTCAGGACCTACTGAGTTGCTTCCTCTGGTGCAGATGATGGAATTCGTTCAAAATGTAGCTACTCTGAGGCATTAAACAAATAAAACACAGTATGCATTAAAATGACATTGTTAAGGTTACAAAGGTTACAGAGTCAGCCATTCAAAAGCTAACTCTGCAACCTTAATTCAGTCCCCATTCCATGTTTTCTCCATCTTTCCATGACTCTCCTTCATACTTCTACACCATATATGTGCATTCTAGTAAATTTTCTTCACGTCATCACAACAGTGAGACAAAAGCTTGTGGACTGTATCACATACACAGTATGGAAGATGTCATACAGGAACTATCTGTTCACCACTTCCTCGATGAGGCACCTACATTAGGAGCATATGCTCTCTCTGGCAATGGAGGTATTAACTCTTGCTATATGGGGACAGAAGCAGTGGCTTGACATTTGCCTATGAACCCAGAGAGTCTCTTCTGTAAAGATATAAATAAATACACAGGGAAAAAGTTGCCTAAACTACAATTACGATAATCTGAAATCCACTGAGAAGGTAAGTCTCTCTAATAGCAAGATCCAACTAAAATGAGCACAGGTATCCTCCCTTCTCTATCAAACTTCATTTTTGCCACAACAAGCATCAATATAAAAGATGCTGTACATTTGCTGCTATCAGGAAACTCCCCTAAAAGCCAGTAAATAAGCTAGAAATTACCCTAGTGATAACTTAATCTTATCCTCTGGGAAAGGCCCTGTCATCAGACTGGGTTTCCTCAAGTCACAGCATTAACGAACTTCTATCATTAAACCTTTCCTAACACAATCAGTGTTTAAACAGGAAACCTGTTAGCAAAAGCTGCCGGTGCTGAAGAAAGCAGCAATAAAAATTCACTAAATCAGTATTGTTCAAACATTTGACTGTGTGCCTGGCTGGGGGCTGCATTTCTCTGGGAGTTTTATACCAGTTGCATTTCTCTGACATTCTTGGGCAAAACCTCTTACCTGCAAAAAATTTCCCAAGGTTGAACTGTGGCCAACTGGATATTTCTGAGCTCTTACATTAGGTCAGGTTTGTGTTTGCGAATAAGTTTAGTCACTCTGGTAACCAAAACATATGTTTAACCCATGAATCTCCATAAGTGTTGGCTGAGAATAACCTAGAGGCAGAAATAATTCATCATAATAATTTTGTAACAAAACAAAAACACCAACCCCCAAAATCACAGGAAAACTCAAAAGCCAGGAGAGGAGACATGTTAATGGTTATATATTAAAGCTTCTTTGTCAACAGATTTTACTAACTGGATATCTACTTAAACTACCTTTTCTTCTGATTTGCACCAGTATGTTACGGTTTAACTCCAGCCAGCAACTAAGTGCTTGTTCACTCCCCCAGTTGGGATGGGGGAAGAGAATCAGAAAAGCGAGAAAACACGTGGGTTGAGACAAAACCAGCTTAACAGGTAAAGCAAAAGCTGCATGCACAAGCAAAGCAAAACAAGGAATTCCTTCACTCCTTCCCATTGGCAGGCATCTCCAGGAAAGCAGGGCTCCATCATGCATTATGGTTACTTGGAGAGACAAACACCATCACTCTGAATGTCCTTCCCTTCCTTCTTCTTCCCCCAGCTTTATATGAAGAGCATGATGTCACACGGCGTGGAATATCCCTTCGGTCAGTTGTCAGCTGTCCCAGCTGTGTCCCCCCACATCTTCTTATGCAGCCCTCACTGGTGGGGTGGTGTGAGGAGCAGAAAAGGCCTTGATTCTGTGTAAGCAGTGTTCAGCAATAGCTAAACCACCTCTGCATTATCAACAATGCTTTCAGCACAGATTCAAAATATAGCACCATACTAGCGACTATGAAAAAAACTGACTCTATCCCAGCCAAAACCAGCACACACTATGATATCATCAGGCTGGAAGAGCAGAGCTTAGAAACTCAGACCTTAGGGCCTCAGCCTTTATTCAGAGGAGCTTCTGACTTTCTCCAGTGTAACTAAAGTTCCAGGAATTAGGAATTTATTTTTTAGGACCGTGAAAGCAGACAATTAACATTATTAACCTCAAGAAGTTCAACAAGACCAAGTGCAATGTCCTGCACCTTGGTCAGGGCAATCCTCAATATCAGTACAGACTGAGGGATGACAGAGCTGTCCTGCAGAAAAGGTTTTGGGGGTACTGGTGGATGAAAAGCTCAAGACGAGCTGGCAATGTGCGCATGCAGCCCAGAAAGCCAGCTGTATCCTAGGCTGCATCACAAGAATCATGGCCAGCAGGTCGAGGGAGGTGATTCTGCCCCTCTACTCTGCTCTGGTGAGAACCCCCCCTGCAGTACTGCATCCAGCTCTGGGGCCCCCAGCCCAAGAAGGACATGGACCTGTTGGAGCAAGTCCAGAGAAGGGCCATGAAGATGATCAGGGACTGAAGCACATCCCCCATGAGAACAGGCGGAGACAATTGGGGTTGTTCAGCCTGGAGAAGGCTCCGGGGAGACCTTATAGCACCATCCAGTACCTGAAGGGGCCTACAAGAAAGCTGGAGAGGGACTTTTTACAAGAGCATGTAGGGATAGGACAAGGGGCAATGGTTTTGAACTGGAAAAGGGTAGAATTAGATTAGATATTAGGAAGAAATTCTTGACTATGAGGGTGGTGATACACTGGCCCAGGTTGCCCAGGAAGTTGTGGCTGCCCCCTCCCTGGCAGTGTTCAAGGCCAGGTTAGATGGGGCTTTGAGCAACCTGGTTTAGTGGGAGGTGTCCCAGGTGGCAGGGGGGTTGGAACTAGGTGATCATTAAGGTCCCTTCCAACCCAAAACATTCTTTCACTCTCTGATTCAACACATAAAAATTTTACCTCCATAAATACAGCTTTCTGTGGTTTCTTAATGAGTTTTTCCTTGCAGCTATCAACCTTTGTCTATTCTACCATACTTATAAACATCTGTTATTTATTCCAGTGATTTATGATTTATTATTTATGAGCTAGCACCTATCAGCTTTATGTGGTGACCACTAGGGTGGATATTGTGCAAACAAATGCAAAACAGCCTGTGTTTTTTTAAAAAAAAATCTGATTAGAAGAAACAGAGAACAATTCTAACACATGTTTAATGAAACAAATTTCATTTTATAACTACAGTTTTTTCACAGTGTCCCTGTGAATTAATATGATAGGATATTTGCTATCATAGCATTGCTTTATCCTATGATTGCTAGGCCTCACAATAAAACTTCATATACAATAAAAAATAAAATTACAAATACAATAGATTTTTTTACCATTGTAAAGTTAACATATAACAGCATATAAAATAAGCTTCAAGGCTGATGAATGTTGTATGAGATTTCCACAAAATGAAATTATTTTTGCTTTTGAGAAATTACATATCCATGATTATTTCTTTCCAAATTTTACTCCATATTATTCTTTACTTTTCCCTTGGGTAAGTAACTCAAGCTGTCAAAAAAAAAAGAAAAAAGAATTGAATGTAGAAGCAAATAAGAGAAACAAAAAAATATAATAATAAAGCAATAAGGAAAAACAAGGTCTTAGTCATCTGCCTGCCTTTTTGACACTGCAGCTGTGTAAATTAGAGGTTGTATTTCAGTCCTTCTTGGTCTATTTTCTTCCTTTGGCCTTGAGTTTGTCAAGACACTTCTCTTTCCTAACTTTCTTTCTGGTTCCTGCAAAATGAGCAAACCATTAATAAAGCCACGTACTGGACAATGGGATGTGCAAGGCCGGAGCAGAGGTAAGCTGGTGCATGGCGCAGCTCTCAGAGACCCCTCTCATCTATCTTCTCATGGGCTTCACCACCACCTCCAACCCCACCTGCAGCTGCAGTGAGGCCAGTGCACAGATGTCACCCACTTTTATTTTTTTATAGGTACACTGCCCTGAAGACTTTCTATTCTAAAAAAAGTTACAGCCTGAAGAATAACACACCTCTTATTGGGGTGAAAACCTGTAGTAACAAGTTTTTGGCAGCATGATGGTAAAATCCTTCTGTATTTTGGTGGTGGGGTTTTTTGTTGTTCTTGGTTTTCTATTTCTTTTTTCTCTGCACATCTTTTCCTCCCTTGACTTTAGAATCTTGAGTTTATTTGGTCTGTTCCTCCACCTACAGAAGGCTAGAGGTAGCCTTATTTCTAATTCTGCCACACATCACCACGAAAGATCATTTCAGGGAAGAGCTGAGTGAATAGTGGATTTGAGAGATTCGCTGACTGAAAGAGAAACAATTAGATGGGGCAAAGCTGAAAAATGCCCAATTTGTGTGGTCAAATTAAGATTTTTAATTATTCCATTTTTAAAAAAAATAGTTAATTTGATAGTTACGTAAGTCTTGTGTTAAATCATTTGAATTTTATTTCAGCTGTTGTAAAAATAGAGCATGGAGTGGAGTATTGAAATTAAATGTTACACATATTCTGAAATCTACTCCTCCTTTTTTTTTTTTCAGCAAAAATTCCAAAATACTTAGCAAATTCAGTCCAATTGTGGTAACTGCTTGCATTGCATTTGCATTTTTTTCTGTAGTGTTAACATTTTAGATGTAAAATTAAACCACTGTTTAGCTGGCTCTAACTTACTGCTTTATTTATGTGGAACATTTTGAAGGACTGGGATTTCATATTTACCTGGAACAAAACAGGATATGAAAACTTTCTGAAAGGAAATGTTCAAGTTCCCATTGCTCTCCTAAGAGGAGACCTTGCTCTGACAGTGGCTAAATTATTAACAGTTTATAACTCACGATGTTCAGAGTAAGCATGCAGTTCCTCTCTGACCATCTAATCCCTCTGAAGCAAAGATAACTAAGTGGTCATCCTTTTCTGGGCTTGCATAAATCCACACATTAGTTTTAAAATGAGATAAAAATTGTATCTGATATTACTGAATTTAACACTCTGACTTCAGTCTGAAAGAATGTCAGTTTATAGCTGAATTTTAGCAACCTTTGCTTGCATAGCCCAGGAGCTGACTTAGCATTCGAGTGCACCAAACAACTCTCTTGCCCAAAAGTAGTATTAATGGTAATTTATCTATTTGAAAGTAAAATCATTTAAATGGTTTGCTAGAAGAAATCAGGATAGAAGGGCTAAACAACTAATCTTGGAGAGCATTTTGTCCTGTCAAGAGTCAGTAAAAAAAAAAGAAGCACCCATTTTTCCTCAGCTTTTCTCCACTCCTGAAAAGTGTATCTGCTAGAGAAGGTGGTGGACAAAAGCTTTGTCTGTCTGTTTCTAAGCAAGTATCAGAAAATACTGAGAGCATACAAGGGTTTGGTTGCTCTATGTTTGATCTAAGGGGGCAAAGGACTTCTAGATTTTGTTGGTTACATATGGGCTGACACATTTAAACATCGAGTGGAAAGGTCTTGGAGCATTTTTAATGGGCAATTAAATTGAATGGTGAATCACTGACACAATTAGATAATGGGGAAAACAGAGAAAAAGAAACTAAAACAATGTATACTTGTATCAGTCCAACAATTAATATGCATTCTGCCTGCTTGTTCTGGTCCTATGTTTGTAAATTTTACAGCTGTTATATGACAATGACTGAGAATCCTGCAACAGAGTTGCTTTTTCCAGCACTGAGCAAGAAACAATATTTCATCTGCTCTTATGCAAAACCTTGCTAAAAGAAGAAAAGAAGAAAAAAAAAAAAAAAAAAAAAAAAAAAAAGACATCAAGAAAGCTAACAATATGCTATAGAAAAAGGAGAAAGGCATATGAGGAAGCAGTGGAAAACATTAAACAGAAAAACAGGGGGGTAGGCAGGGAACAGCAGATCTGAACTCTCTATTAAAAGAGAAATTATACTTAATTCCAACTGTCTGGAGAGGCTTAGAAAAGTAACCCACTAGTGAAGAATGATGTTATTGATGTTAAGGAAAATACATATTCACTGTGGAAATAAAAATGAAGTGAGAAACTGCTCTGGGCAAAGGGGCAATTGCAGTGTTTTTCTGTTTCATGAGCTGGAAACACACCTTCTCTTTTTGCCCTCATAGAATCTCACTGCTCTGATGGTCCTGTTTGTCCTCTTCACATCCGTCTGTGACTAATTTATACCCATTTGTCTTTGTGCCAGCATTATTCATTAGCTAAAATGCATCTTCGCTCTTTCCTACCTGCTCTTACATTTTCAGAGGATGGTCATATTCCTTATCTGCCCCCAGCTTGTAAGAGCAAAGTACATTTAATCCCAGGAACCTTTCTTAACCCTTGCTTCAGTTTGAATTTATTTGTTAAACATGGTTGGCCAGAAGTGTATTCCACCGTCAGGATGGGGTCTCACAGGCTGTATCTGCATAGGAATGTAAGAAACAGGGTTTGAGCTCCCAGATTTTCACACTCAGCCTGAATTCAAGCACTTCATAGAAACAATCGAGAGGAACAGACCTGAATTACAAAACTATATTTGATTATTTTGCATCTACATAACATTAATGGATCATAGTCATCCTGTAATCAGCTAATATGTCTAGCAAATACTTTTTTTCATATTAGTCACTAAATATAGTATTTTCTTCCTACTCTGTCACTGCCATCATCATTTATCTTTTTCATCCTATATGATGTTTGACCCTTCCCCATATTGGTAATTCCTTTGTGTCATCATTAAATTTTAACAGAAAAATCACATATCATGAGCCAAGATTACTAATGAATATATTAATGAAAATGTTAAATAAGTCTCTAGTTTAATATTTAAGATAATTGTCTAACCAACATTTTACCTCAACATTTCACTATTTCTCTTTTAAGTCTATACTTCACCCACTTTAAAATTCTTGTACTAATCCCTGACTTCTCTATTTAGCTGCAATTCCTCGTGGAATTGTATCAGATGCTTTGTAAAAGTCCAGGTAGATTAGATGTGTTTCATTTCCCTTGTCCAGAAAATCAAAGGAAAATACTATCTTAATCCAGCACGATCAAGTAAATCATTGGTAAACCCATGTTGTATTTTATAACATTTTTTTTCTATAACTTTAATTACCTTCAAAATCTCTTCTTTAGCAAAAAAAAAAAAAAAAAAGAAAAAAAAAATCAGAAACATGAAAGTATTTGGGTTTTTTATTAAAGGTTATAGCCACAGCTATGTCATCATTTTCCTTAACCTCATTGTATAATGACTCTGCTTCTCTCCTTTATGAAAGTAATGAAACTTCCGGTTCTTGTTTCAATTTCAAACCTTGTTTCACCTGGTCTTGATTATTTGCATCTTCATTTGATCAGCTAGATATAAACAAAAGAAAACTTCAGTGCTTGGGAAGGTGGACCACTGAGCACTTAAGACTGCAGCTGTGTTTCTAGATCTGTTCTCATTTCTACATTGTGATTTCCAGATAACATTTTGTAAATTTAAGGGCTTAGTTCCCAATATCCAGCACATTCCATGCATAAGATACCAGTTCAAAGATACCTAAAGAGGAGTTAAATACCTGGAATGAAGGTCAAGGGTAGCAACTCCATTTCTTAGACACAGCGATGTGCTAACTAGAAGTATCAGGGAAAGATACAGCCCCCATCTCCTTCTGCAAATTCTTCAGCCTCATTTCTCCACCCCAAACTTCCTTAAAAATTCACTTTCAGTCCTGGCCCCAAAACTTGACCTCTCCTGAATTATCCCACTCATCTTGCCACATCAGAACTGCGCTGCTACTTTCTGTTTATTTTTCCTTATTTAAACTCTCATAAGATCTTTCATTTGCTAAGAAGCCGCTTTGCTTCCACATCAAAATTTCATTTTGCCTGTATGGCTGAAAAGCTTGAGGCTGGGCCACTCTCCTCACCTTCTGACCACAGAGTAAGGTCTGCTTGGCTTTCTAGTGCAAAATTGTATGGATAAAACAACAGCTGAAAAAGAAAAGAAGAAAGTATACAAAAGAACAAGTATTCTTCACATCATTAAATGTTCAATTGAAATATCATCCAAGTACTATGATGAGGAACAAAATACATTTGTATGAAAAGTAGTAGACTTGACCTCTCTCCTGCACATAGGCAATTGCACTTGTTGCAAAAGGCATTAGTAAGGCAGTGTCTCCATAAATGGTGACTCTGCAACAATTCCTGAGATGATGCTGAACAGAGGACTGCACTGGCACAGAATCCCAGTGAAACGACAACATACCTCATTGGTAAGAAGAGGGCACTGGTGCTCCTGTAAAGTTGGACAAAGAAAAATCTTTATACTCATAGCTTTTAGATAGAAGGTTCAAAGTATGAAATAATGAACTAACACTTGTGTTTTAAATATACTAAATATTTTGCTGTCACTGATTTACTGCTGCTGGTTGCTCCCACAGTTTTGTGGTCAACATGTACTGATTTTCATTCTGCAAAAGCTATAGTACTGTGTCTCACCCAACTTCTAGTGCTCTGCTCCTCAGTGCTAACACCATCTTCTAGCTGGTTTTAATATGTCACCTGAAATGATCTATAATAAAGGGATATCAACCTGTGAAGCTGTTGTATTGGAAGTAGCCTTCAATCATATAAGCTTACAATCATGCACAAACTCTCTATAACTCCTTTAACAATAGAGTTATTAAAAAAGTGCTTCTAATTTTTTTTCCTCTTAAGCATTTTTCACCAAATGAAATAATATTAGAAAACTATATGAAACATGAAATGGATAGATGCTATTATAGTAACACAGGGTAGTACAATAATGGGCTTGAATTCTTCACCATTCCCAATACAGCCTTGGTATTTAGGGGTCATAGCTGAGCCACTGTAGATTGTATTGGAATGAAACTATAATTCAAAAATTTCTGGGTGACCAAGAGCTTTGCAAAGCAATTTTTGAAGTACTAGGGGAAGAAAATGTGTTGGGTTTTTTAGTGTTTTTTGTTGTGGGTTTGGTTGGGTTTTTTTTTCTGTATATATATATATTCTTCTTCCATTCCTTTTGGTTGCTTAGAAAAAAAAAGACAGATTTTTTTAGAAATACAGAATGTTCTTTGTGAAGACTGCTACATTTGTGTGTATTCTGTTTGAAACATTAGAAATTTTTCCCGTTTGAGGAAAAAATATCTACCAAGCAAATGCAACAACTATTTCAAAATTCCCCCTCCTGCTACACCAACAGAAGACTGTACTGTTGATTGCCACTGCTTAATATTGTTCCCCACACATTTAGAAAGCCATGATTTCTAGAACAAAATATCCAGGACAGTTCACTAAAATGAGGCTTGGCATCCAGATTGCTAACCTGGCTGTAATCACCCGTTGAGTTATACAGCTTGTAAATCACATATCAAAACACAGGAACATATCAATTAATGTTCTACTGGAAACAAATCAAGGACAAGCCTACAGTGTGACATTCTGCCAGTTTTATTTTGAATAGAAGTGGGGGAAATGCTGAAATGTTTGGTCACAGCCTTTATTTACCCAGTCTGTCTTATATACTATTGCATAATGCTACCACAATATTAATATGCAAATTGCCACTCAAATAAAAGCAATGCTTTCCCCATTGATTTTCAGCAGAGCTTCTGTTACAAAGAAAAATACTTAGCACTTATATTTCTTTTTCATCTTCGAAACTCTTTTAGTATGTTTTAATTAATCCTTTTCCTTTCATTTTGCTGACCCTGCATTAGGTTTTCTGCCTCCTTTACCCATGTACTCTCAAGGTTATGTCCTCTCAATGTTTTCCCAAGACTTTTTATATTTTCAGAAATGATCTCCCTCTCATCTCTTTTTACGCCTAGAAAGCTGACCTCGGGAGACTGGCCAGAAGAAAAGGCTAGACAAGGGGACAAGAAGTTTCCAAGGTCAAAAAAAAACAAAGGAACTCTATTTCCAGGGAATAATGAACAGCAGTCCCATCTACCGCTGCTGTTGCTTTTGCTTAGCAGGTGCCTCAGTCTGGTCTTAGTCAATCTCCGGGGAGGTGGCAAGGTGACTTCTCTATAGGACATCATGCAAGGCATGGTTCAGCTGGTCTCAAAGGTACTGTGTGTGGGCTTCCAGTCCACAGTGCTGGATGAAAAAATAGCAGTAGCCTCTTGTGGAGAGGAACTTTTTCTCCTCAAAGAGGATTTCTGCTGTGAAGTGTCGCGTGGGAGGCAGAACATGCTTAGGTCCTACAGGAATTTCCCAGCTTACTGGGAAAATGTTGATCTGTGTTATAAAAGGAAAACTCTCAGTCCAGATTTAACCTTTTCTTTTTTTTTTTTTTCTACAGCTGCTGTTTTTATATGTTTAATTATTTTATTATGCCCTCGATTATTATTACTTACTATGTGCTGAAGTAGATGTTTTGATGACAATTTCAAATATTGGACTATTAATACATACAAGCAGTTGAGGTGCTATGTATCTTTCTGAAGAAGATTAGTGACAAACTGGGCACCACTTCTGACCTACTTAAAGTCTGAAACCAGGATTTTCAGCAATGCACAGGAAAAATGCTTATCTGCTTCAGAAGGTTATATTTCACTCCCAGAGCACAGATGGGCACATGTGGGACTTGACAATGGGCTTCCCTTGGTAATAAAAAGGGGGAAATTGTTGTGGTACACCTAGAGTTAGTTATCTGCATTTCAAAGTGGAGGAAAGGCTTTCTGTATTCAAGGTGGGGAGGACTGGACATTTAAAGACACATTTTCTATCATCATAGCTATTGATGGAAATACAGCTCAGATTGTTATAATTTTCATATGACATTTTAAGAGTTGGAGTATGATAAATGATCACCACATTTACTTACAGAGAAATAGTGCTAGTAGTTTCTCAAAGTGAAGCGAGTTTCTTTTTTAAAAAAAATATAAATTTTGTCAATAATCCTATTTTCTGTTTCCTCTTTCAAAAATTTTTAAGAACCATCAGTTAAAAATGTAAAGAAATACCTGAGAATTCCTTTGAAAAGGTAATACTTCTATTATTTTGATATATCATCTTGAAATACCAAAATAATTCTCACCTTTTTTTTTTCCACACTGTACTTTCAAGTCGCAATAATTTGTAATTTATCAGTAATTGCTTTTATTTTCACTTTATTTTCTGATATGAGAGTAAATATTAAACTGTCCATGTCTCTCTTTACCAGGACATTGTACCTAGACATTTCAGAATACTTCTTAACCAACAGGAAATGTTATCTGAAGACAGAATTTAGAAATGACTCAAAGATACTAACAGGTACTTGGTGTGTTTGCTGATACACCTTGCTCTTACTCTTGTTCCTGTACATGTGCTGGGCAGTGGATGTAAAAAGTTGCATTTCAGTTTGAGGAGACACAGTCAGGTGTTTAATTTATAATTCACATAAGATAATAAAATTACAGTTAAGTCTTCGTCCTTTCAAGTAATAAAGAACTATGATTTTAATCTTTTTAGTTCTAAATGAGCATCGCTGATAGTGTGTTTATATCTAGTAAATCTATGATGCTGGTGGCCGACATAGCTCTACATCTCCATGCACTGCATGCCCTCTGACTTCACTGGACTTTCTAGACTATACCAGAATAGTGAAAACTAGGATTAATTTTTAAAGGATCAAGAGAGAGCAGATTGGTAACTTAAGTAATTGATTATTTAAATTACCTTCTGAAAATGTCCACATTCCTCTGTGTTTTTTCTTTTTGTTTATCTTGCAGTGCTTAAGGTTTGGGGATTTTTATATATATATATATATATAGGGAAAGAGTCAGATTGCCTTTGTCCTCCTTTTAGAAAAAATAGAACAAACAAACCCAACTAGTCAACTTACTTCCTTTCACACCTTCTTTAAATTCTCACAGTTACTATGGAAACAGCTATTTAACTGGGAGTGGCAGTAATTAATAACATCTGCAAGTGCAATATGAAGTCTACAACATAATTAATCCCAGCATTTGGAGTGGATTGTACAGAGCTGCCCTTTTTGCTTTGCATGGAACTGCAGACTCTGCAGAGCTGATTATAACAAGGGGGCTTACCATTACCATACTGATAAATTATTGCTTCTGAAATTGTTCAGACAATAGAGGGGATACGAACCCATATGAATAAATGACATCATTGTTACATAGTTTAATGGGGTATGATTCTGGAAAGAATTTAGATATAGATACTACGGGCACATGCAAAAATTTTAGTTTACGTTTTCAGACAACATAAAATGACAGTAGAAGCTTGAAATGTAACTTTTAAATCCATTCCTTTGTTTTAATTAGAGACTGGAGTTGATTAGATGTGCAAGATTACCTACAGCTGCTTTTATCTTTTGACTTTTCACTTTAAAAGCTGAATTGGAATTTTTTAAGGACTGCCAATTAAAGTTTTTTAATAAATCATGAAAGAGATGAGAGAATCTATCTGCTTTTAGGCTTTATCGGAGAACGGATATTATAAATATTTATTTATTATTCTATTAATTCTTAAGGGCACTTGGCATAAAGTCTACCATCTATCCCACTAGCTTCTCTCATCACTAACTACAGGCACACAGAAGATTCAATTTTACCTTAAATCATTTTTGCACTTGGTATAAAATGTGTAGCAGACACTGTATTACCAGACGGAGGTATATTGCATGACACATGAGCGAGCATGACACTACTCGGAGCACAAGTAGTGAGTCTCGTGCTCCTAAATCAGCAGCTACATCGCCTCCGTTATCTGAGCTACTAATCTCTGCTTAGGGGCAAAGCATATTAGATGGGGCCTTATCCCAGATCACAGGGCCACCTGGTTCTGAGCCAGCACAGTGTAGTCACGGCAAAGTCATGTCAGCTTGCAGTGTGCTCCCTTGATATACTCAAAGACTTGCTTGTCCTTTTTACAGTTAGGACTCCTAATTTGCCATCTTTCAAAACAAAAACAAGCGGATATGTACACATCAGTATGTGTAGATCAGAC
The DNA here is from genome assembly GCA_028020825.1 of Podargus strigoides. Classification (NCBI taxonomy): domain Eukaryota; kingdom Metazoa; phylum Chordata; class Aves; order Caprimulgiformes; family Podargidae; genus Podargus; species Podargus strigoides. The sequence continues at coordinate 159,778,330 of CM051663.1, read as the reverse complement.
CTCTGCCCATGTTCTCCTTCCCCTTTTTCTTCTGTATTACACTTCCCATTATTTGCATCTCTTCCTTTTCAGCACTAAGCTTTCCTTCTCCTTAATATCTCATCTTCCTGATCAGTTTTCTTCCTCCTTATTTTTCTGTTTTCATGTTTCACTTTACTTTCCCTAACCTAACTTTTCCTTTCCTTTTAAAAATTTTATCTTCCTTTTATGATATCTAAATTTACAGTTTTGTCTTCATTTCCACATGCATACCCTTCCTTCTGAATTTATCCTTCCTTGTTCTTAACTCTTACTTTTCCTCTGTTATCTTTCTTCGCTATTTTTTTTTTTAATCTCTTCCTTGCTCCATATTCCTTCTGAGTTATTTTTGTGTTCACTAATAGTTTGTAAGGCAGATGAAATAGGAGACTGATATCATCTCAACCACCTATTTTAGGACGGGACATATCTGTGGAGGTGCCAGTCTATGTCCAGGGACTACAAATAGAGCCGAGATCAGTAGTTTTTCCTAGCTGTTAAACTTAAAAGTGTCAGGAGGTTGGTGATCCAACACTGAATGCAAATGTCTCTCTGTAAAAGGTTATTGGAGGCAATTCTCCAAGAAAAACTGTGTCTTGTTCATGTACAATCCCTTGTCTGAAGATACAAATGCTCATACACTCTCAGGCTGTCATTCTCAGCTGGGAGCACAAATCACTTAAACAACAGCCACATAATTAAAAGCACAGTACTTGCTGTTGTTATGCAATGGATAAGACAAAATAAAACTTTTTTTTTTTTTTGTAGGTGGTCCATGTGTATCTCAATAAGTGCAGAATGGGAATGCTAATAACTATGTTCACAAAAGAAGGAAGTCAGATACAACTTTCCTACCATGCTTTAGCTCACCCTGTCGAACAAAAGCAGCATCGGTGGCTGGATGGTATGAGAGCACCCATTCTTTTGCAGGAATATTGCTAATTAAAATCTCAGCAACAACTTCTGAATGCAGCTTTCAGAACTACCTGGTTAATTAGTTTAGATGGGTTGAGCAGGTATGAGATATTGAGGTGTTTCCACTCTATTTGGCTGGAAGCCGTTTACTGTGGTTATTCTGACTGCCATCTCAGAGAGCAGTTGTCCTGGATGACATACCCTTGCTTAGTCTTATAAAATTGCAAGATAGCAGATTTCAGGAAAGTAGCACACTTACATTAAGAAAACCTTCTATTGGTGTAAGGATGAATCTCACAGGGTGAAAATTTGGGAAGAAATTGTCTAATTTAGGAGGCGAAAGAAGAAATACATACATATTTTTGTACGAAAAAGAACTTTATCTGCTTAAAGTCAATGGAAAGGATGGAATATACTAAGTTAAAATAGATTAGGGGCTGGATGGAAAATAGACAAGGTTGCAAAAAAATATTGTGTCACTTAATCTATCCTTATATAAAACATATATGTTACCTGTATAAGACAGTTCTTAAATATTTTATTTCTTTACCAGCTCAGAAAATACCACGGTTTAACATTTATAATTGAGGGTTTCCTCCAGCAAGATTACTGACATTTATTGTTTTTTGTGAATAGTGTCACAACATCGATACAAGATTTACAACAAGCACTTCCACATTACACTGTGAAATATAATACAGCAATTATTGAACAAAAAAGTTCATTTTCCTTCCAAACTCAGAAGCACAATACTACCAGAATGAACATAGAGCCTTTCTGAACCAAACTACAATCTCCACATAGTGCTACATTGTACTGTGTAGATGTACCAGGATCAGTGAGAAGTGATTAAACTGCATTATGCTTCCTCCTTAAATGGATTAGGTTTTACATGCTTGGTGCTTCGTTTTAAGATAGTTTTCTTTGGTATTCACAGAGAGATTTATTATGCTGGTCTCCAAGTTTCTATATTAAATGATCCTAAAATTATTGTTGGCTTAACAGCAGTGTCAAAAAAAACAACCAACCAAAAAAACTCTGGGTGAAAATGCATACATCCCACTCTCATCACTAGAATTAGGATGAATGCTTTCCTCAAATCTGACAACAACAACAAAAAATCCAACTCAAACCCCTTAATTATACCAGATAGGGAAAATTTTACTAGATTCAGCACACTTACTCAAATGTGAATAAAAACGAGGCTGAGAACAAAACAGTTGAGTACCTTGCTGCTGGATGTAGCTCACAAAGGTTTTACAACATGAAATGATATTCAATTCAAATATGCAAAACAATTCAGCTCACTTGCAATGGGCCGGATCTTGCATTTCCATCTGGTGCTGACTTCAATAAGAGGTTTTTTTTCCCCTGAAATTAGAAATTGAGATCAGGCAGCCTTCACTCTCTAGTCAGCCCCGCACAAACAAACAGAATGAGAATTATTCAGTAAGATTATCCTCTCCTGCCCTGTGTAATGCAGGGCAGAAGATACTACAAGAACTACATGGCCTACAGGAACAAAATGGTGTTTTGGTACCTGTGGCATTGATTAAGACCTTGTCATACTTCTTACAGTATTTCAGCAAGCACATTTTGGCTGAACTGAATGACCAATGGCTGGGGTTCCAGCTAGCAAAGTGCTTGTCATCCCAACCACAAAGGTGAGTGTACTCAGCACACTACAGATTAGGGTTATCGAGAATAAGAGCCACTAACAATTTATTGAATACAATCAAAGCCCAAAGACTCCTGGACTGATGCAAATTTATTTTGCCTTCGATGAAAAATAAAGTTGGTGGTTTTCCAACAGGAATTTTTATTTCTGATGTATGGACCACCATGAAGGATTTCCAGTAATTTCAAGTAGAAAGATAGAATAGAACAGAATCACAGAATCATTTAGGTTGGAAAAGATCTTTAAGGTCACCGAGTCCAACCGTAATCCAAACACTGCCAAGGCTACCAAGTAGGTGCAAAGCAGACTTTTTGTAAGACCCCTTCCATTGTATCAATCTCTGTCACTCGTGTGCTCCTCCACAGAAAGGTCTCGGTCTGATATGATAGGCCACACATTTAGAATGAGGTAAAGCAAGAAGAAAGATTTACTTCTGTGGTATGTCATTCAAGTCTATATTTAAGTGCTTAAAAAAGAAGACTTGTCAGTCGTAATTGATCTTTAGGAACCTTAACACAGATAAATTATATCTGCCATGCAATATTACCATGAAATAAAAAACACGTATTTAAAACATTGTTTGAAATGTGACTGCATAGGAAAATAGTATAATAAATGTAAAGGAACTGATCACCTAGGAGATTTTAATCTTTTTTAAAAAAAATTCATGATGAAACTATGTTTGTGCTTTTTTTATTTTTTTCCTGGATTATGGGAGGACAAAGAAATATCAAGAAACTTAATTCTGCTAGTATTGCATTTTAAGTCAATCACATTTTCCTGTCAAAGCTAGTGGGAACTCATTTGCGTACATTTACTCATATCCATACGTGTTTATAGGATGAGGTCAACATTTCAACAACTTTCAACTTTGGACTAGATGATCTCCAGAGGTCCCTTCCAAGCCCCACCATTTGGTGATTTTAAACATTCCGCATCATTATTAAATACCTGGCATATAAATGCATTTTAAAGCCATAAATAATTAGGTGAAACAAAAGGATGAGTAACATATTACTCCTAGAGTAACTTCTGCATTCTTTTTTCCCCTGTGCTTCAGGGTGGCATCGGCTTTCTATGTTTCAGATTTTAAAAAGAGGCAAAAATTCAAAACCCAGATTCAAGCCTCACTTAATTTTGAAGGAAAACTGCTATTTGAATCCAGCTTTCTCAAAACTGGGCTCCGGTCCAAGCTTGCTTGTAAATCTTGCAGGCTAAACTTGAGCTGCCTGTCACAGATCTGAGTCTTTCCAGTAATGCCACATAGGTAGTCCTTGCCGAGCTCCGTTTTCCAGCCCTGGCTGCTCCTCAACACCTCAACCAGCTCGTTTGGATCTAACCTGGGTATTTCTCAGTGCTGGAGCCTCACGTAGACAACTTTTCTCCTTAATCCCTGAGTTTTAGTGGGATTCCACTGGCACTCACTTGCACCTAAGTGGGGTTCACTGCAGGACTACATTGCAGGGAGTGTTATTACACAGTTGTAAATAGCAGTGTAGATTTGATGCTTCAATTATTGCTATCTTAAAAAACGGCAGTACTTTCTCTAGCATCATTTTTGCATTTCAGCTGTCGTTACTGTGAATTAGTATTGCTGAAAAAGTCACAATCCAGACCTTACTGTACCAGGTGGGGTGCCAATCCACCCATGCATTGAGCTGTTGCATTGCTAACCATGTGTTATTGTTAGAATTATTACTAGCAATAATTATTGCCCTAAGGAGCTCTATAAATGATGGATGCAGCATCAGAAATGCAGGCTTACAGAAAATTATATTAACGATGAAAGACACATTCCTGTGTAACTCTATACTTTTCTATTTATTATTTCATGTTGTCATTCTTTGACCTTTCTTTGTCTCCTGTACGTTATATTGAAACAATACATCTGTGGGAGAGTGGTCTTGCTTATCCTCACCTACTGAAACCATTTCCCATGGGGGTTTGCAGAGTCATTTGCCCTGACCAATGCGTGCATTCTTTTCTGCTTGCCCACTTCAGTGGCAGAGCACTCCTTTCCCAGCTCATCGACCATGGCTTGGCAAGCCGTGCGTGGGCCTCTGGGGGAAGCACAGCTGCGAATTGAACACGAGCACTTTCCTGTTGAGTAGAGATGACACAGGTGAATGCTGGATCCTTCAGGTAGGGAAGGATCCTGGTGGGGCAACTCCATCCTTTACTCTGAAGAGGTGTTGCTGGAGTGTTAATCCATCACTGTGCTGCACACTGCAAGGCTGTAGGTGTTTTGGGGCACAATTAACCAAAGAACATCTAGTTTGTGGATCTCAGCAGAGTGGAGGCATGAAATCGTGCCTACCTTCAGAGTCCTATCAAGGAGAAGAACCAGTGTTTTTTTTTGGGAATATTCATGTTTATAACTGAATTCATGCCCTCTAGATACTGACTAATGCTATTATTAAAAACAGTGTGGGTTCCCAAGAGGGAGGAGATCCCTTAAATTACACTCTAATAAGTAAACCTGACATGGCTTTGTGCAATCTACATGTTTCTAGCCTCTTTCCTCTGTGAATTTCTCCAACCTTATACTCTACTCCCAACATCCTCACTTCTTGATACATCCCATGTGAAGCAGTACATCTATGTCACATGCCCATGACTCTGCAGTTACCTGCCACACCTTGCAGCAGACACCATCACTGCCTTTACATCACTGTAGGAAAGCAGAGGTGCTCAGATGAGTAGCCGAGTATCTGAAGTGTTGCCAAGTAATGTGGCAAAACTGTAAAGCCTATGGAGACCTACAAAAGCTGGGCTACAGGTACTCTTCAGACTGACTGAATCTACAGGTTGCAGTATCATTTTAGAAACTGCTATTTCAAAGCTGCATCCAAACCCTGAATCCTACGTACCTAGAGGTAGGTGGATAGGTGAAGACAACTGGGAGTTCTTCCCACCAGCTCCAAAGTACCAGCTCCAAAGTGCCAGCTCCAATCCAGAAACAATGTAGATGAGTGACTGCACGCTTTACAGACTGCAACTGAAATATCGTGCTGGCTTGGAGCCCGGGCAATGTGAACACTCGATTCTTCATTTGTGGATTTCAGTTCTGATCCTTTCGCCACCTTTGAAATAGACATGAGCACTTTTCTGGTTTACAGAAACTGTTGTGAGTTGATATATTCAACATGATTTGACCCTTAAATACAAAAGATGCAAAAACAAGATGAAAACTGTGTCTGCTCATTAATTTTCACGTGTTGGACTAGTTACATATAAAAATATAAATGTAATTACATACTTAATTAAATCACATAGAAATACAATTCTGTATGCATAAACATAGGCAAGGAAACAAAACCAAACAAAATTAACAATCCCACAGATCGAAAAGAAAATCGAAATTGCCACTGAACTTTTGGCTGCTTTAGTAAATAAGCAGAGAAATATTTCCCTGGGTTCCTTTCTCCATTTACACAGTGTATAGTTGCCACAGAGACTGGCATACACGAGCACGGGTAAAATAAAGCAGAGGAGAGGGGATTTGTCTCGGAATTTCCAGAGGAATCTGGAATCAGTATGTGGGTTAGTGATGCGGTCAGGGCGCGGGTGGACCCCGAGGACTCCCAGCCGTGCCCCCCCCGGGAGTCCTCATCCCCGAGCCGCTCCGGGCACGGGACCGTGCGCTGGGCGAGGGCGGCCGCGGGGAGAGAGACCCTGCGGGGGCAGACCCTCCGCGGGCACCGCGCCGCGCTCGCCCTCCAGCCCGCCGCCGAAAGAGCGACATTTACACACAGATATATAAATACACGGATACACCAGCGCAGCCCAGACTGGTGGCACTGGGGCTGTGCGAGGCTGCTGCTGAAAAGGGAGGAGGAGGAGGAGGAAGGGGGGGAGGGAGGAATTAAAATAAGGCACGAAGCGGTTTTAAAAATAGCGGCTGGGAGGTGCGGCACGCAGCCCGGCGGGCGGCGCGGGGCGGGAGCGGCCCGGCCCGGCCCGGGAGTTCCTCGCTGCCTTGTAAGGAGCGCGGCCGCCAGCGGGCCCGCCGCCCTCCCTCGCTCCCCGCCCCGGCTCGCCCGCGCTGCCGGCACGGAAGGCAGGAGCCGGCAGCGATCTGCCCGGCTCCAACTGTCTCCCCTTCTTCCCTGCTCTCCCTCCAGGAGCCCCCACGCCGCCCGCCGCTCTGTCCCTCCCCTGCGGTCGGGGGATAACCCGCGGGAGGACACGCGCGGAGCGAGCGGAGACCCGGTACAAAAGTGCCTGATGGCGGCGGATCGGATGGAGCTGGAGCTGCTGCCGGAGTAGCAGCGAGTAGAGTATCTCTCTCTCTCTTATTTCTCCTCTTCCCCCTCCCCACCCACACATCTCCATCGTTCCTCCTCCTCCTCCCCACCCTCGGCCGCGCTCCCGCTTCTCCGCGCATCGCTGGGCTGCGCCTCCTGCCAGGGGGCGGGCGGGGGGAGCGGAGGAGGCTTTAAAAAACAACAGCCCCCCCCGCCACACCACAGCACACCGCCACACACACAGTGACCGAGTTCAGCATTGCTGCCGTCTCCGCCGACTTGGGGAAGGGGGATCGATCTTCGATCAGGAAGATGGCTGCTGGCTGGCTGCTGGTCTTTAGCCTGACACTTTTCCAGTCCCTGGTGATGAACCACTCCTCGGAGGGTCCCTTCCCTTCGGCCACCACGTAAGTCCACGCGGGACACGGGAGCGGGGGGCACGGGGGCGCAGCTCCCTGCCGGGGGAGGTGGAAATACAGAGGGAATAAAGTAGCGCGGGGCGGGTAAGTGGCGGTGAGGGAAAATTGCAGGGTTGTTCCTTGGCACAGAGTCAGGGTGGCAGAAGGTCCCCTGAAAGTTTCCAGTTACAGAGCCCGCCCCCTCCTCCCACAAAGGTTAATTCAGCCCGGCTGGAGTTTTAACACTATTTTTTTTTTTAATAAAACCCCCCAAACTTTGTCGATTTCATCAGGAATTCCCGCAGAAGAGCGATTTCCCGGCCGTTCTGCGGCGGGCGGCCACCGCTGGCAGTTGTGAGCTCGGCGCTCCCGGCCGCGTCCCGGCGCGCCCCAGCACCCTTCTGACAGCGGCAGCGCTCGCTTTGTGCCCGCGGTCGCTGGTGGGTGCGGGGTGTGTGCGCGCACGCGTGTGCAGCACCGGAGGGGCTTCAGCACCCTTACAGCAGCACAACTGGAGAAGTCTGTCCCTCGGCGCTGGCCTTGCACATCGCTGCTGCTCGGCATTCGCCTCCGCGAGAGCTGGCGATGCTCGCGGTGCAGGCAGCGTTGTGTTTTGCGTGGCTGTGAGATGGAAATCTTTAAAGCACTGCATGCGTATTAGCATGAAAGTGTTGCCCAGAGCAGTGCAAAGATCATAATGAAAGCATGCAATCAAAGAAAGGCAAAAATAAGCTAATATATCGTATTTGAGATTCGCCTACACACTGGGAAAAAACCCAACAAACACACCAAAACACTGTGGACTAATGTCCGTGTTTCCTTCCTTTTTCTTCTCTGTCCCTCACCTTATTATTTTTATATTATTATTTTCTAATCACTTACCTTAGTCCCTGAATGTGGGTTAACTCTACCAGTAGGCAACTTTTAAGTGGATGACTCACTTTAATGCATTTTACGTAAGAAAAACCAGTGCTAATAGTAGTGTTCCCTATTGTTTAACGCTGGGTGGAATTTATTGCCTGCCTTCATCCTGTGCAGAAGGATGAGTTTACAGCAATTACCAGCAATGCATTTTCACCAATTAGTACAGCTGGTAGGTTGTTATAATTGGATTCAGTTCTGAGTATTATGAAGGACTCAAAGGGATGCTCGCATTGTTACATGAAAGAAAAGAATACAAAGATAAGTGTAAAATAACCACTTAATATCTTCTAAATTGAATAAATATAGCCTCTTGCAGAAGGGAAAAGTGTCTTTTAAAATATTCTTGTATTGCAGTTTATGAAGATGTGCCATGTAGAAGCAAGAGTGACAAAATGCAAAAGCAGGGCTTTCTAAGTCAGTGCTTTTCTTGCATTTGGGCTCCTGTATTTACTGTTTCTTACTGAGCTGATAAGGTTATCATATGCAACTAATTAAAATTTATCTTCTACATGGATTTTTCTAGTTTGAAAAGAGAAAGAATTACAGAACCTAGTGAAATTAAAAGAATACTGTATAAAAGGAATATTGTATATCCTATTTAAATAGACATCTAGATCAATTTCATCACGTGATTATTTCCTTAAAACTGTTTTTGTCCCTCTGTCCATGTTTGCTGATTCCCTTCAGAATTTACCTTTACTGCCAGTCATGATAGAAATTGTCAACAGGGAAACATACCGTATAACACAACTTTAATTATAACTATGTCTATGATTAAGTAATTCAGAATATGTTAGTCAATGGCATTTCCATGTTCTACACAATCTACTTGCTGTTTGCTTTTTTTTTTTTCTCAATATTATTCCATTGAAATATTGTAGAAACAATTTATAGCGTTTGTCCATCCTTCATAGTAATGTTTCCCCTTTGAAATTAAATCAAAGTGCAAAGAAGGCTTGGTTCTTTTAGC